>CAWUFW010000456.1:887500-1627500 GCA_963921515.1 Calotriton arnoldi
TTATTTACATACCAGATAGAATGATTTAATCAAGTGTTCCAATCAGCAGATGCAGCCTGTATTTCCTTTTCTGCATCCAGCTGTGCATCTCTCTAGGTGCCCACAGTTTTTATACATATTCAGGCAGAGGAGAGAATAAATTATACTGTCTATTTTGATCAATTAAGCTCCGAAAAAAATGCAGCGAATCTTCCCTTTAAGTTCGACAGGTGGAACCCATCAAGCAAGCAATGTTGATATAAAGTAAAGAATCTTGCATGCCCAAACAGATGAAAACAGCCTCTCAGTGCAGCAGCATTTTCAACATGTGGAGGGGCACTTTAGGACTAAAGTCTGACCACAGATTAAAGTAAACTGTGGCAAAATGTCCTGCCAGTATCTTGGCTTAAAACGCAAACCTTTCATAACTGGACTGTAACCATATGTATTTTAAAACAAAGAGAACTGGGTTCTAATCCTAGCTTCCTCGCTTGATAAAAATGGTATGCTCTTGGACACATTGCTTTTTCTACCCACAACTCTCTCCTTTTATTGTTAAAAATTACAAGCACTTACAAACTAGGGGCCACACGTATGTAGCTTTTTTTGGTCACAAACGGCCCAATTCGCAGAATCGGGCCCCTTGCAACTAAAATAAGCATTTTCCTATGTACAGTAGCCTATTATAGAATCACAGAAAGGGTTAGCGAGTCAGTCTTTGGAAGGGGCGTGCTGAGGGCGTCCCTTCCTAATAGTGACTCACAGTGTTATTTACAAATGTCTTGTGAATGAAATGCGGTCGCAAAACATTCAGGGGCTTATTTAGAAGTCCCTTGCGCCACCAGTGCTTCACTTTTTGAGACGCACTGGTGGCGTAAAATATGCGCCACACTGCGACATATTTACAAAGTGACTCATCTAAGCATATGCGTCACTTTGTAAACCCTGGCACTACATTGTACATGCGTCAGGTATAATGCATGCAGGGTGGGCGTTCCCCCGCAAAAAAGAGACGAAGAAGTGGCGTAGTGAAATCTATCAGATTTTACTACGCCACTTCTAGGACGCCACTGCTTCAAATCCTTACGCCTGCCTCACAGCAGGCTTAAGATTGACTCAGGCCTTTTCACACGGGGCTTACTCCATGTGTAAGGACACATTGCTGGAGTTGCGTCTGTTTTGCGACACACTCCAGCAATGCGTCATTACTGTGCCAACAGATACGTCAGGAATACTGACGTATCTATTGACTCCTTGTGACATGGAGAACCGTACAGTAATGCTCTATTACTTACCGGTAATCTTCATTACTCCGGGTCCCGTTGTCCTCGTCCCATTCTTAAACAAGTGGAGATAACTATCTCCCGACAGAAAAAAAGAGCAGAGGAATGCTGGGACCCTAACCCCGCCCCTCCCACCGGGAGTACATAAGGAGTACCTACCCAGCATTCCGCCTGAACAACCAAGCCCAACAGGAAGGTCGGCCGTCCGGGAGGGAGGGCGGGCGTAAGAATGGGACGAGGACAACGGGACCCAGAGTAATGAAGATTACCGGTAAGTAATAGAGCATTACCCCCAGGTCCCTTATGTCCTCGTCCCATTCTTAAACAAGTGGAGAATACCAAAGCAGAAAAACCCGGCCTTCCGCACCCACAAGCACACCCAGGAAAGCACACCAAGGCAGCAACCCAAGGAAAGCAAAAGGAGGGAACCGCAGGAAACCACAGGCAGAGCAACAAGACAGGAAACACCCCACCGAAGCAGGAATGCACCCAAGAAGAGGACAACCCACAGAGGGCAGCCAGCAGACACCAGGAGCCCCCCCCCCCGAGCAAACAAGGAAGGGGGAGAAAACGCCAAACAAAAAAAAAACCAACAGAGGCCGCCCACAACAAAAGGACAGCAAGGAGGCCACAGAAGAAGAAGAAGAACCCCAGCGGCCCAACAGGCCAGCAAGCCAGAACAGGCAAGCAGGGACACAACCAAGGACCAGAAACCAGGACCAAGGAAAACAGAAGGCGACAGCCACAACAAGGAGGCAGCCAACCAGAGAAACCGGAAACAGAGCACCCAGGCCATCCAAAGGGAAAACCCAACCCGCCAAACGGAGGAAAGCACGCCAAAAAAGGCGACCAGGCCAAAAAAGGAAGCTGAAAAGGAGGCACCCCAAAGAGACCCCAGAGGCAAAGCCCCAGAAGGGAAACAGGCGCCAAAGCAACTGACAACCGGGACCGCAGCGGACCAGAGAAGAGGCAGCCCCAACAGGACACGGCCAAGGGAACCCACCAGACAAAGGCCGACAACCCCAGCACCAACAGGGAGGCACAGAGGACCCGGCGGTAGCACAGACACAGACCGAGCCCCAACCACACCGAACAAGAAAAAGGAAAGAGGCCAGGACCAGCCCACAAGGCGCAGGCACAACCCAAAGGAAAAACCAAGGGCAGGACCACCCAGACCAAACCAGGAAGGAGGAAAGCACCGGCCAGGCACCAGACCCCCCCCCAACCAGAACGAACCGGCCCCCAGAGATCCCAGAGCACAGAGGAGAGGACCAGGCCCCAGAAAAGGACGGCCAGCACCAACCACCAGAGCCGCCAGACGACAACCCCAGGCACCCAGCCCGGGAGGAGGAGCCACACAGAGAGCCCAGGAGCAGGCCAACAGCCAGCAAAGGCCAAGGCACACACCAGAAAGCCGGGGAAACAGGAATACAACCCCAGCAACGGCACCCCACAAGGCCCACAGAGCCCGCTGGCAGAGGACAAGACAGCCAGACCCCAACCGAAAAGGACAGGGAAAGAGCCAGAGACCAGAACCCCATGAAGCCAAACGCCCCACAGGGAACCAGGCCGCAACCGAACCAGAGCCCGACACACAATCCCGGAGCAGAAGAGGCACGGGAGGCCAACCCCAAAGGCCACAAAGACAAGGGCACACGGCAAAGGCAGAAGAACAAGCCAACCAGAGACGCCCCCAGAGAGACCAGACAGACAGCTGACCAAACAACAGAGGGGCCAGCAAAGACCAGGGACCAACACCCCGGAACCGCTCAGGCCCGGGAGGGGCAGGACAGGACCAACGGCCACAACCCAGAAACCCCCAAGGGTAGGGAAAACGAACCCCCAAAAACCAGCAAAGCCAGAGAGGCAACAGAAGCCAGGACGGAAGCCAAACAGACCGCACAGGCACACAAACACCACGGCCCAGCACTCACCAAGGGCGGGCAGGAGCAGGGGAAAAACTCCAGGGCAGAGGACAATAAAACAGACCCAACCAGTGGCAACAGACGCCAAAAGGGAACCAGGAAGCCAGGGCCGAAGCCAAGCGACCCACCCAGGCAAGAGGACCCCGCGGCCCAACCCGCACCCGGGAGAAGCCCACGCAGTGCACAGGCCGAAGCAAAGGGCAGGGAGGCCAACAGAGACCCCCGGCACAGAACCACCAGGCCACGCAGCAGGTCGGACAAAAACAAAAAAGAGGCAAGAGCCAAAGAAAAACAGAGCCGCCGGCAGAGAAACAACAGAATGGGAACCGGAGGAAGCAGAGAAGCCAGAGGCACAAGCAGCACCAGGCCCCGTGCAACCAGCAGCAAGGAGGGCAGACCCCAAAAGTGGCAAGAAAAACACCACAGGATCGCACCCCGACAGGGAAGGGCAGGGGGCACGCCGACCGACAGACACACACCAGGAGCAGGACCCGGGGAGCACAGGGGAAGACAGGAGTGGGCACACAGGCAAAGACAGGCCCAGACGGAACCACAAAGCCGAAACGGCAGGAACATCCCAAGCTCGCCAGCACCGGGACCCGACAGAAGAAGGACCAGCCAACCAACAGGCAGGGAGCACACAAGCCAGAACACCAGCACCAGAAAAGGGGACCGGGAACACCAGGCAAAAAACACCCCAGAGCCGGCACAAAAGCCACAGCACAGCCAGCGAAACCAAGCAGGCACAGCAGGAGGCCAAGCCAAACCAGCCGCCAGCCGGCAGACCAGGAGCGACCGGAGACAACCCCGGACATGCCAACCCAGAAGCATAGAACACCAGGACCCCACACAGGCAAGAACAAGGCCAGACACAGCCCACGGGGAAATAGGGCGGAAAGACCGCAGGCCATAAGAAGGGCCAATGAAGGAGGAGTGCCGGGGCAACCGGGGAAGACAACAAAAACCCGGAGCCCAACACCAGCCAAAGAAAACCCAGCAGAACCAGGCAGGAAAAGTGGGCACCCAACCAGGGGCGGACCAAGCCCGCGAAGGGAACAGCGGGCAAGAGCAGGCCCAGGAGTGCATGCAAGGGAGGAGGAGACCACCCCAGGAGTAAGAACAGGCAAGCAACGACAAGCGGAGCAGGCCCAGCACAGAAAGGAACCAGCGGCCACCAGACCCGACCAAGCAAAGCAGCAGCGGCAGCCAAAAACCCCCGGCGAGCCACGCCAGGAAACCCAGAGAGCGCACAGGCAAGGACCCAGGGCCGAGGAAGGCGACCAACAGGAGCCAAAACACACAGAAGCAGGAAAGCCCAGGCGCCCCCCCCAGGCACCAACCAGGCCCGACCCCGCCAAAAGCCGGAGACCAGACAAGACCAGGAGTCCTCAGAGAGGAAAGGCTGGAGGCGGAAAACAGGCACAAGGCCAAGCAACCGCACCAGTCACCCAGGCGGATCCCCGATAGGGAGAACCGTGGAGAAGAGAGGAGACCAGGCGCCAACAACCGGTACCCAGCACCAGCGAAAAACAGCCAGGCCCATACAAAAGGGGCACGAACCCCAGACTCCCAGGGACTACCGGAAAGCAGAAGCAAAACAGGCGAACCTCCACACGGAACCCACGCGGGAGACATGAACAACTCCCCAGCTCAAGGCGCACCACCAGCCACCACGCCAGGGCAGGAGGAGCAACCAGCCCCGCCGCCAGGCACACCGGGGGCAGCAAATACCAACCCTCAGGCAACAGCCAGGCGGTGAGGGGGTCGGGACACCACGGCCCCCAACGGACAACCAGAGGCAGAACCCCAGACGCCCGCACACCAAAGAAAGGGAAAAGGAAACAGCGTGAACAGGACCCGAAGGGACCAGGGGCAGCACACCAGGACCAGCCATGTCACAGGAGGAAACATTGAACTGGCAGAAGCAGGCACCAGAAAGGGGGATGCAGCAGGAGAAATCCCCGACCACGTAGCACTGCAAATGGAACCAGAGCACAGGTGAAGCCAGCCCCAATGAAAACGCTGCGGCCAGCACCCACCAGAGCAAACCAGGAGCAAAGCCACGTCCAAAAGAAGAGGCAGGGCAGCCCCAAAGAAGCAAGGGGAGTGCAACCAAGCATGGCAGAGAATGCAGCAGGGGAACACATGGACCCTGCCAATGAACCCAGCGGAACCAGGAACAGGGAGACTGCATACAGCACGGAAGAGGCAAGCCGCCCGACACAGCGCCAGGCAGCCAGCCCGTCACCCAGCAGCCCAGAGGCCGGGACAAACACCGGCACCCCCAGGTGCCAGAGCCAGAAGGGCAGCCGTCCACGCACCACCAACGACTCGCAGCCAGTGCGAAAGCAAGGCTCCCGGCTGAAGCAACACCTTCGGAAATTCCGGATGGGCCAGACATCCAGCTCCAAGCAGGATTCCTGCATCTCCAAGCTCCAGCCGAACACGCTCTGCAGGAGGCGGCCCTTTGGAAGTAATAATGCACAAACTGAGCACAGCAGACAGCACGAAACATAAACCACAGTGTGTTTCGAAGGCGCAATGTGCAGTTTGTAGCTGAGGCACGAACCCACGGAGGCACCGAGTCAGCACCCAAACCCACTCCCCTGTACAGATGAGGCAAGTCCCCCAGCAAAAGAAGGGGAAAAACAGCCACTGCTATGCGGTACTCACCCGGGAGGTCGGCCAGGAGGCAGGAAGACAGGAACAAGGCCCCCTCCCTCCCCCATCCCAAGGCACACCATCAGGAATGACGCCAGGGCCGGGCGGACACATCGTTCCAGGGAAGCACTCCGGCGCGTCTACCACCCGGCCAGGACCCAGGAAGACGCGCCCCTCGACCCGGAATAGAGCTGAGGCCGGCGCACCAGCCACAAAGGGCTGACCGGCGCACAAGAGCCGGCGGAGAAGAGCACAGCCTCCCAGCAAGCCCGGCAGGCCAGGAGGCAGGACAGCAGACACCCCGACCGGACAGCCAGGGAGCCAGTCGGGGAGTTCCAAGGAGAAAGCCACCCAAGCCCAGCAGGAGCAGCACCAGCATCCACAACACACTTCTGTCGACAGACAGAAAAAAAGAACAGGCGGAATGCTGGGTAGGTATTCCTTATGTACTCCCGGTGGGAGGGGCGGGGTTAGGGTCCCAGCATTCCTCTGCTCTTTTTTTCTGTCGGGAGATAGTTATCTCCACTTGTTTAAGAATGGGACAAGGACATAAGGGACTTGGGGGTAATTACGGCGCATCCAAGGTGTCGCAAAGAGGGTGCACTGAAAAGTGTTGCATCGCTGGTTTCACACAACGATGCATCACTTTTCATAAATGAAGCCCACACTTTTTAACACCAATTTCAATTTGGTGCTAACGCGTTCGAAAACGTTTGAATGCATGCAAAAACGCTTTTTAAGACATTGCCTACTCTTAAAAAATGAAAAGAATACTTTTCATTTTTATTTTTGAAATGCATCCCATTTTCCATTAATAAAAACGGGCTGCAATGAAACAAATTAAAAAAACTTTGCTTTATTTAAAAGCAAACACAGACATGGTGGTCTGCTGACCCCAGCAGGCCACCATCCCTGTGTTTTTTAGCAATTTCCAATGGGTCGCAAATTGCGACCCACCTCATGAATATTAATGAGGTAGGTCAATTGCGACCCACTGGTAATCGCAAACAGTATAATACACACTGTTGTACATAGCTGTGTGCCATTACCTAATAGCATACCACAAAAATTCGCTATTAGGAAATCACAAATCCAAAGATACGTCGATGGGGCCCCTCGGAATGTGTTGGTGTTGATAGTTGTATTTAAACTAGACATGAGACGGCAGTAGCATTAGTCTTGCTAACACGGGACGTACATCACTAATAGTGTAAGGAATGAGACCTGGGTCCCGATATATGAATTTCCCATTTGCATAAAGTATTGACAAATTGTGCACTGACTTTTTACGAATGGAAAGGAATTTAGCGAACCGAGCTTTGTACTACTAGATTAGTTCACAAAATTTGTAACTGTAGTGGTTTGCAAAGCGACTTATTTATTAATTTACTTACGGTTGCTTGTAGAGCGCATGGCTACCCAGAAACGGACTTCCCAGCACCCTATCTCATTAAAGTGCATGAGGCGAGTGGGAAATTTCAATCCACTATGATTGGCTAGAGCCACATGCATGGTGGCGTTCTGGGGTCAGCAGACCACCATGTTTGTGATTTATTTTATACAAAGCAGAAAACAGGGCGCGTAGGCTCCAAATAGGTGTGAGCGAGCAAAACACTCTATTGGTGCTGTTTAAGGAAGGAAAGGTCCAGTCAGGATTAATCTGCTGGGCCTGGGAAGTGAATTAAAGCATTCACATCATCGGGCAAAAAGGCTCCGTATTCATATAATTCGTAGGTAAAGGAAACGTCTCAGTCCATGTAGGTGACCTACACGGACTGAGACGTTTCCTTTACCTACAAATTATCCTTCCTTAAACAGCACCAATAGAGTGTTTTGCTCACTCACACCTATTTGGAGCCTACGCGCCCTGTTTTCTCCTCAGGCCCATCGTTTGGGCTACTGATGGTCACTCGCCCCCAGTCTCCCCTCCCCACACTCCTGTCCTGAGGAAGACCCCATCGTAAGGGACATACTTACCTACCACTTTCCAGGGGTCGAAACGTCGACATCTACCACACTAGCCAATCTGACCAACAGCGATGGATCACTGTGGCTTTATCTATAACTATGGCTATTTAAATATCTGGATGTAATGTGATTTACTTGGCTCTTGTATGAGCCCCTTCCTGAGAAATAACTAAGTTTGTGAATTGTACACTGTTCCATTCACTACCTTATCCTCACTCCATCCACTACACTCTCACCCTTCCCTCCTGGGGCACTGCTTTAAATAATGTGTTAACTAATGTTATAAAATACAGGTTGCTCAGTGTGATTAAATAACACTGTTCATTAAGAATACTATGATTCTGTGTATAACTATGTATGATTTTCCTTGGTTCTTTTAAACACAGTAATTCGTACACTGGGACCATTCTCCGTATGTATTACACCAGTGAAAGGCAGGTGTTGAATCCCTGCTGCTAACGCGCCTTTTCGCCTGTTTTCGGATCGCATCGCTGATCTGGCTGCTCCTTGGGAATGTCGCGAAGTGGTGTTTTCGTGTGGTTTTGCACGGGAACGCCTACTCTGCATATCATTAGCGTTAGTTGTCGCTCTCATCCGTGGCGATGTGTTTTGCCGCAGCTATCGCGGGAAAACTGGCGATGTCGGCAGTTTGCACCAGCTTGTAAATGGGGCGATAAGTCTATCGCCACTTTTGCAGCGCTAAAGTGCCGATAAATCGGCGATGGCTCCTTGAGAATATGCCCCAGAGTATCTTCTTAGGACAAAACACCATTTCAGGAACAAAACGTGAATGTAACCTTTGGTGGCAGTGGCACAAAGCAGCAGGCATTCACCCCAAGAAATGAGGTAAGTATTTAGTAAAAAGAAGAGAAATAAGCACAGAATGATCAAAACTGGATTAAGGCAAATGGTGACATGAATCTGCAAAACGTTTAGGTGAAAAAACCCAAAGAAGACATCTAGTGCTAATTTATGTCATTGGTTGAGATTGACCAAGACCTTGATCCAATTTCAAGCAGACCACGATGGGACGAGGGTTGTGTAAGCCTCGGGGGATCATATAGGTCATGAGTTTCACTTATAATTAGGCTTTTCTACGGCGGGTCCCATCCTGTAATGAGGCAACCAGAATGATTCACCTGGTGAGGGTCCCTTGTAGTCGAAGCCGTTCCGGCCCGCTGAAGCCTTCAGATTTGGCATCAGTATTTCTGACTGGGACAGACGTGGAAAATGTATTGACTGCTGGGATATCTTTGGCATCCTGTCAAGTCATGAGTTTTACCTTTGGACTCAGTCACTTTTTTGGGATCAAAATACTCCAGAAGGGCAAAACCGAGCTCTGTAGCTGTGCAGGGCTTCATGAGACTGGCTATCTTAATTGCAAGCCCCCCTGAAGCCTTTTTCTTAGATGCAAAAAACTCTGAGTGAGATGAACCGGGAAATCTTGCCTATTGTGGTTGCACCTTTTCAGGTGCTTTGCCGCCCTGCCCTGGTACTCTGGAGGTAAAAAAATAAATACCAACTTTTAGACGCTTAAAAACGTCCTTCTCGGTCAAACTAAAGCCCCCATACACATAGGGAAAGCTCCTGAATCCAGTAGTGATAGGCAAGCTAACTCACTCCATCAAGGACCAGTCCAGTCCAGTCCAGTTCTCCTCCATGGATAAGCCACTCTCTTCAACCTTTTCTGTCCCTTGTGTCTGTAGGATGCTAGCCAAACCAACCGCTGTGAACGCCTACAAAGCTAGGGTTTAAGGAGAAGTAGGGTTCTATCAGTCCTTCTCCAGGGAGGCCATTAGCCAGCTTACAACTTCTAACTTAATTTCAAAGAAATCCCATGCCCAAAGCAGTCCACTTTTTTAGTATTTTGTGTTGTTTGGTGATAAACTATCCAACAACCTTTCTTTGGGAGTCTTTAAAAATGGCATGATGCCTCTGTCAGTCAGCACAGCATCCCGCCTACACCTAAGAGCTGCAGTATTCATATGTGGGACTCCCACTGAAAACCAACCCTGGCTACATCTGAGCTTAGGTCTCCTCTGGTTGGTATCAGAGACAGATTGGCTTCGAACAGATCAGTTTCTAAGGCATTCCAGACACTATAGCACTGTTTAATATAAACATGCTACTCTGGGAGGTTCCTTTAAGTTGTTTTGCAAAGATAATCTGTTCCCCCAGCCACTTCTTTCCCCATATTCTAACTTAAGTGGACAGTAATTACTCCTTCCACTTTTCCTGCCAGCAAGGCCAGGCCTGTTGTCTTCTCCCAGGAAGAGGCTTTCACACCTCATAAAAGTGCTGATTACTGTCACTGAAGGAAAAGAGCTGAGAAGAACTGGTCAGACTACTGAGGAGGCTGCCAGGCAGAGAAAAACATGTGTTTTTATAAAAGCATCTTTGCAGTAAATTTAAACTAAATCTATGACCACCAATGAGTTTGATTTCTGATAAATATTCCAATAGTGTGTGAAAGAAAACTGGGACATTTTCCTACACTAACTTACAAAAAATATGAGTTATATCTACATACATATCACTACTGTAGTAAAGGCATCTTTATCCACTGCAGTGAGGTGAGCGTTAGTATGCCGTCACTGCCGAAACGTATCAGACTAAATATTAGCCATCTCCCACTTTTGCACACTATGCACCCGGGCCTTCTGGGCTCCCAAACAGTAGTTATGGGTGACATAACTAATGTAAAAAATAGGTTGTTAGACTTGTCAAAACAGTTTCTCTCACCGTGGGCCTGCTATGGGACAGTGTCTCTCACCGTGGGCCTGCTATGGGACAGTCTCTCTCACCGTGGGCCTGCTTTGGAACAGTGTCTCTCACCGTGGGCCTGCTTTGGAACAGTGTCTCTCACCGTGGGCCTGCTATGGGACAGTGTCTCTCACCGTGGGCCTGCTATGGGACAGTCTCTCTCACCGTGGGCCTGCTATGGGACAGTGTCCCTCACCGTGGGTCTGCTATGGGACAGTGTCTCTCACCGTGGGCCTGCTATGGGACAGTGTCCCTCACCGTGGGTCTGCTATGGGACAGTGTCTCTCACCGTGGGCCATCTATGGGACTTGCCCACAGCAGTTTAGGGCTGCTGGGGCAGGTCTGAAAAGAATACTTTTAGTCTCCCAGTACTCAGAGTAAAAAAATGCATGCCCAGATTGTACCAGAAAAAAACAAAAAGTCTGAATATGAAAAGGTGACTTCCTAATATCAAGTAGATTATCAATTTAGAGTGGCTGTTTGTGAATGTATTTTCCAGAAATCTAGATTAAATTAACCCGTTCTTATATGGAAATGCATATTCATATGGTTGTTCTAAAAATATAGCATGCATCTGGCCTTTTGGAGCCACAGTGGACACCATGGGATTCAACTCCAATTGCTGCAGAGAAGAAGCATTCTCGCTGCTAAAACCACACACAACTTCCATGTAGGCTCTGAACTTCCAATCTATGGGGCTGATTACGATGGCGGTCGTAGGCACCTCCGCGGTGCTGGCAGTGGCGGAAAACGTCCATTTAGTCACTCCTGCGGCGGTCCTCGTGACCGCCTGATTACAATGGGCAAAGATAGCCCTTTTTCCACCCGTCGCGGAGTTTCCGAATCCGCCAGATTTTTCATTCCGCAACGGTGCTGGAGGGAGCCAATAGGGAAAGACCGCCGTGCGGAATGACGTTCCGTCCGCCGGACAGATCACGATGCATCAACCAGCCCATCAGAACGCAGCAGAGAAACCAACTATTCGGACATGGCGGAAGCACAACTGCGGAGATAGAAACTCGAGTCTGAGCCACCTCCACACGTTCCTGGCCGCCATGGATCCTGCTCTACAAGCCCTACCGCTGCTGTCCCTGATCCACTACCAGCAGATAAGACGCTGTCGCGGTCAACACTGCAGGTATGTCAAAAACATATCCCCGCATACAACCCCTGTACAACAACAACAACACACAACTGTCACTGTGAAATACGTGTCATGTCTACAACAAACACCCTGGTAGAGACAGGAACATATCCCATAGTCCAATTACACATGTCTTGCACGTAACAAATTGTCACCTCTGCATCGGGGTCACCCATCTCCATGGAAATGATTGCAACTAGCCCAGTTGTGACAGTCATGTCACCGCAGCGGTGAAGCCGCGGTAAAACCTGCCCACAATGTAGTAGAAGTCCAGCACATTTTCCCAGGCAAGCAAGACCATCATCACAACATCCACACCACATGTATCATAAAAGAAGCCCCACTCTGCACAACATATCTGCAGCAAGAAGTCATGTGCAGGGACACTGTCTATATTGACATCTCATTAGGATCATCAGCAATTGTATAGTAACATGAGTGTGGGGTGAGGCAAGAGTCCCTCCAAAATGACAATAGTCATCATTGCACCCAAATAAGGGTCAGTCCGCATACAATGTGGAACAGAGGAGGGCAGAGCAAGCAGGGTGTGTATGTGTTTTTCACAGTAGTCCAACAAGGTGTTGGAATGAGTCAGTGAGCCCAGGTAGATGACACATCATTTTAGACACCACTGCCACATAATCACAGATCAGCACAGCCCCCAAGCAGACATTGACAGGCCCATCACATACAATGGCAGACCATATGACACAATGACAGCCCATACCATGCAACACAGAACAACATTTCTGACTCCAACAGAAAACTCAAAGTAAGCACCGCTGTGCATTTGACTCACATGTGTACTGCTGCAATAAATGACACCATGTGAGTATGTCCATTACATCAACAACACTGACTACACTGCCAACTCACAGAACACCTACACACCATTACTCCACCTCAACAAAGGTAGCACCAACTACAAAGTATTGAATGAATGCCAAAGTGTCAGGAAGAGTCCATCTTGACAGCAGTAAACTCTGACCTGAGACTCATGACAACCCTCCTCTTCCTCACACCTGCCTTCCACTCATGTGAATGAAAGTGAGTAATTGAAGAAATGAAGAGTCACTGTGCAGATTAACAACCTTGGAACTGTTCACACTGCATGTCAAGTCCTTGATACAGCTCACACACTTAAACTCTGCCTCATACACAAACCATAAGTCAGCAGTAATGTATCATAACAAGTAAACCATCCTAAAGTGGAGTGCACAGTGCAGGAAAAGCATGGAGAAATGACTGGTACCATTTGTACATGACATGCAAGAGGTACCACATATCACACTACACTTAGGACATCAAATAATACATGGGTGGCACAGAGATTAAAATTGAAGGAAAGTAACATCTGTGCAGTATCCCTGTGATATGCATTGGCCCAGAATGATATGAACTGTCATAAGCCATACAGTGGCCAGCCCCTCATCTGTGTCAACTATCTTGACATGTGTATGCCACCAGCACAACACTCATGGATCACGGTGACAGTCCCAGACTGTCAAACCCAAGTATGACCTTCCTGCATACCCCTCATCTACCCATCTCCCACCTTCACTGCTCAACACCTGGGAGAAGCACAGATAAAGGTGAAAATAAGGTCCTATGAGTTCCCTGATGACCAATGCCACACCCTGGTGTACAAATGTCTGAGTCCCACTCAGGGATGTCTGAACCAATGCTGATCCCAAACTGATTGCCAAACACATGTATCACAAACCACATCAAAAGAAGTCCAACAAGCTTAGCCATGTGCAGCCAAACAGTGGATAGGCAATGTGACCCTAGACAGCACCGGAATAGATAACATTTCTCCTCTGGCCAACTGCTCAGACAGCATCGTCCAAACTAATCCAAAAATACATGAACAAATGTCAATTATAAACACAAACTGAGTGCAACCAGATACATCTGCAAAGACAGACACATACACTCCACCAGTTACAAAGTGAGCATGGTGTCAATGTGTAGCACAAGCGTGCACATGCACACTCCTGACAAGTGACTGTACAAATATAGGAGGCCATAGCACAATTGTGCACTCAAAACAAGCTAATAAACAAGACTCCACATTGCCGCATGCGACATTCACACAAGAAATGCACAGTACAAATTCAACACACATCTGAATGCATTCAAATACACAAACTCCTCACACACAATGTTATGCTAAAAAACATTACACACACATGGACCTATCAGTAGAAAGAGCCAACACAGGATAAAGACTGCATCCCTCAACGACAAATACACAACATATGCACATACAAAAACATAACCTAACAAACTCAGCTGGACATCAGGGGGACTCACACCTGGCAAGGACAATGCAACATCCACTGACAGCAGTGCATGCACAGTAAGCAGTGTGTGAACACCACCAAAACCAGTATCACACATATCTGAGTACTCCACCATGAACTTCAACATCACAAATCATCACAGCACACAGATCACATCACACTCAGGATGGGTAGCAGTACCTCATCAAACAGAAACACACTTTAACTATCACCTACTGCTGCACAACTCAGGAAAACACGGATGCATGGAACCTGACTAGAGGACTGTGCTGGTTAAACATCTGCACTGTACATGAGCAACCATGACTGCAATCAAGTAGAAGAGAATAGCACAGAACAAATTGTGAAACAGTCCTGAGGGGCACAATGGTTCTGGACACAGATCATTCTCCCACAGTACAGTGTCACACTATGAAGTGGTGGGGAGGGTCAAACACTGGCAAGGCATGGGCTGGAAGATATTAGACTGAAGTGGTGTGTACATTAGTATTGGACAGGTGAGGAGTGTACAGAGCAAAAACACAGAGGAGTAACTCACAATGTGTAGGCATCAAAAGCTCCTCTTGGGGCTGGTATGACTCTGAATACCATATAGTGGTCAAAATAAAGTGTAAAATGACATCAATGTATGTGAAAAGTCACTTATAATGTTTGTTTGCCTGAGCCAGTCAGCACAGTGAGCACAAACGTAAGCAAGAGCCATGGCTGATCATAAAACCACAACACAGACATTGCAGTGACTCACTCTGCATACTCACAAATTACGTTGACAACAAGTAGGTGTACCCCAGAACTGCAAGGTCATACCGACACACTGCACATTGCTCAACAAACAACTCCTACATGTGCCCACAATCTACAGCAGGTGTCTGATCATATAAACAAACAGGCACTCATCAACTGGATCATACATGTGTGTAAGGGTCATGCTCAAGGGCACATACACATCAACACTTCAGCTAATGACAGGACAATCACACTGTATGACTACTCAAGTGCACACATTCTAATGTACCCATGTGACTATGAAGCCAGGCCTACACAAGATGACTACACATCTACACTGCTGTGTCCACATCAAGATAGATTCCACAGATATGATGAACCCTGTCCACCCGCAAGTTATCATGTGAATAGAATTCTCTGCTGTTGTGTTACAGCATCCAAATATGACATGTGTACAAAACTAGAGACCCGACAATAGAATGATTAGGACATGAGTAGATCATCACCAACAACCATCAGTGCCCCCTCAAGCCTCTGAGTCAAGAAGCACAAAAGTGGCTGGAACCTCTGGCAACCTCTGCAAAAGAAAATCAAGCCGACGCCAATGTGAATGTGGTATACAGAGCATGTAACAGATGAACATATACACATACATTGCACTGCATCATTAGCAAGGGCAGCGACAAAGCTCAGAACATGAATAACAGTCTTTATTACATAAACTCTGTATCGGCAACAAAAGTGCAAAACATTAAGGCCATCGGCCAGTCCAAATTTTTAAGTCCGCACATGTGTGCATGAAAACTTGTGCAACAAACATGTATCACAGTCCACTGCCATAGGAATCACCACAGGATAGGGGCCTCGAATGGGCAGTCCAGGCACCGCTCAGGGAGGAATAGGGTGGGAAGGGGGACTTGGCTTCAAAATTAGGTGGAAGTTGAACTGGGAGGGGGCTGATTGTCTGGGCTAGTTGGAGGACTGGACCTGGGAGGGAGAGAACTGGCTGAGGTAAAGGGATCCGTGGATGTGGGAGCCTGAGGGCTGGTTGGACCGGGTGGAGTGGTGGCACAGGGAGTTGGAGACATGCTGTGTGGAGGCTCAGTGGCTGATGGTGAATGTGGAGGGCTGGGTCTCAATTGTTTTGGGATCCGATATCCCCCAAGGGTCTTGCCACAAGTGAGGAGTGAGGTGGCCTCAACAGCCTCCCTCTTCCCCGAAAGTGTAGCAGGTGGTGGTGTATCTCTCCATGGGGATTTGCTGGACCTGGTGGTATGCTGGGGTGGGGGTTGCCTTTTCCCCTGCCTCCCCTGTTGTGGAGGTACACTCCCCACTTTGCTCTCTTGTCCACGCTTCACAGGTGTGTGGGTGGGAGTCGAAGTTTTGGGTGAAACAGCCTTCTGAATGTGTTTGGGGGTAGTTGTGGCAGGCACCAGGTTCACTGCAGACAGCGCAAGTGTTTGTGTCTTTGGGATCAGGTGTGGGGATGGAAGTGCCCTTGGATGGTGATGAATCTGAGGAATGCAATGTGGATGCATGTTTTTTGGCCTTATGTCCCTGAGTGTCCTGTGATGGGCTTTTTGTGGTGTGGTCATGTGTGCTCTTTGTGTGCTGTGGTGATGGCATATGGTGTCTAGTTCACTTAGAGTGCTGTTGTTGTGTGCTGCGTGTGGATGACTGGGTGCCTGAGGGCTCTGGTATGTGTGTACTCTGGTCAGGTGGGGGCACTGGGAGTGTGGTTGCGGAAGGGACAGGAGCTGGACTGGGAGCTTGGGACTGCTGAATGGCTGCCGTCACTGTGGAGGACAAAGACTGGACAGTTCGGTGTAGGCCACCCACGTCTGAATGAATGCCCTCCATGAACGCAACAACCTGTGACAACTTGTTGCCATGATCCTGGAGGGCATTCAGGAGCGCAGTCTGGCCCACACACAGCTGCCACAAAATGTCTATGGCCTCCACACTGAGGGCAGCAGGGGAGACAGGGGCAGGGGCAGCGGTGCCTGGGGGGAAGGAGACTCTACCCTTCTTAGGGCTGCGGGCACGGATAGCACTTGGTAGAGCTTCCGGGAGGGTGGGCACTGGACGAGGTGTGGCGGAAGAAGATGCAGATCTTGAACTTCCTGTGCCCGCCAACACCGAGGAGTCACCGCTGGACTGGGAAGACGTGGATGTTGGTGTTTCCAGGCGGGAATACTCCAGGGGACTCCTGTCCCCCTCTGAGGCGCTGGTCCCCTCAGTGTCACTGAACTCCTGTGTACCAGTCGTGCCAGTAGCATCCCCAACGGTGTCGGGCCCCTGTCCTTCCCTGCCCTCGGTAGAGGCTGTAAGAGACAGAGACATAGGTTCAGTATAGTGCCACACTCACAAACATTATATGCAATACAAACAGAAATACTTTGACTGAAACTCCCACGTGTAACTACTCCATGTACTGTCAGCAAATTCAAATGTATGCAATCATCAGCTGATGCATGGAAACATGCTTAGTCGATATTCAAGCTCCATGTTGTGTTGACACAGCCAAATAGCTGTGCATGTACCTACATTTAAACATCACATACAATTGTCTGTAGGCACACCTACATGCCTGTAGGTAAGATAGCTACACATCCAAATATGTTGTCTCAGTCACATTTGAAGTATATTTCACTGAACACCACAGATACAAAGTAAAACCTATCCATTTGCAAGTGATATTACCTCCTGAAATCCACTATGTTGGGCACTGAAGCACAACTACAGTTGTACATTGGTGTCAGCTGTGTAGATGTAACAATTTCTTTGAAGTGCACAGCACACATCTCTAAATGCACACTAACATGATGCTCACTGCTGTTCACTGCCAGTTGATGTCTCTGACACTCACACTGCAGCATATGTCACATGGACACATCTGTTTTGGTGATGAAGTTATAATGAGCCCCATGTACCAATGTAGTTACAAACATAATGCACAATAGCATGAGAATGGGAAAATAATGCAAGGTCTTCATAGGTTGTGACATGTCACAGACCAACATCTCCACAAGTGCCTGACAGGCCCTCATAGATCCAAGGCAGGATTGTGTCTTCTGTTGATGAGGAAGTTGGTGGACTCCATTAGGACAGCTAATGTGTGACAATACATAGGGTCTGGCATATGACATCCCTACGTTGTGCTGACTGATGACATCGATGACACATCAATGTGCCAAGAATTCAATCACTGATTAAAAGCAGTAGCCACAACTTCACCATGCACTGATGCACATGGACACCCCTCCACACTGCGCACACATACTGAGGACTGACACTCTGAGTAACATTTGCTTCTGTTTATGTATCAAATTACAGTACAACACCTCAGTCACATCACAATTTGCCCTACCCACTGATCACATCCAACCATGTTAAGCCCTAGTGCCAAAACAATCTCACAATAGCCTGGTTCTGAAACATTGCATTTAAATTCCAGAGTCTAACCATCCCAGTCATGTTGCCATGTGCACAATTGGCAAATGCAAATCAGTCAATGCATCACTGCAATCATCACCATCTACCACATCAGCACCTGTGTGCACTTGCTGTCACTGTGGCAGGAAATCACATCTCGTGAAGCCATGCTGCTGATATTTGGCTAATCTTATTTGCAATGATGCTGTCATCTCAATCATTATGAAAAACACAACCCATGGGACAGGTGTGACCTCTACCAACTCACTGCTCCCTGAGTCCACATTTGTGCATTGATGTAGCCACTTACACATCATCACATGAGCACACTATTGTGGTAGCCACACAGCACACACGGGCCTGACAAGTGTACTGGGCTACACACTTCACACAAAGATTTTTCCTGTGTAGGAGGAAGGTCTCAGTTCAGACAACATTCACAAAATGTGAGATGAAAACATGTCAAGCTGACTTGCTATGACAACGTTCATGGATTTCCCACATGAACAACAAAATGTTGTACACATGCAGAACCGCTGCACTTAACACTGAGGATACTTAGGAGCCATTGCATCACACCAGAGACATCACAGAGCTCCGCACTTGCTCTGGGCAGGGTTTCAGGCAGTCACTCATGCGCAAAGTCACACTTAGCACAATACTCACCCCCAACTTGCGGCTGTTGGGCCCTCAAACGTCCATCCAGCTCTAGCTGTGTCACTGCCAGGATGCGGGCCATTAGTGGGATCATGCTCCTGCGCGCCAACCTGCCACTTCGAGGGACCAGCCCCAGCGTAATTTCTGCAACGTTTTTGCTGAGCCGGCAGATGTCATCCCACCTCTTGTGGCAGTGTGTATGGAGTCGGTTTGAGACCCCCAGGAAGCGCACCTTGCGAACAGTGGCCCTCCATATGGCCTTACGCACGGTAACCATGGGAGAAAGAAGAGGAATTTTTGTAACACTGTGTTGTGTACCACTGTGTACAGTACAGGAGCATGTAAACACATAACACACAGATACATCAATGGAGAGCAGAGCCCATACACCATGTCACATAGTACACTTGGAGCAAGCCATATCATTGCAATGTATACATATATGATGATGGACACAACACATGCCCATCTCATACACATGCAGAGTGCCAGCACAGAAAGCAATGTGAAAATGGGCCTCATCTGTGATGCACTATGTGAGCGAGCATGACATACGATACACTGTGAATGATGGATAGTGGTCAGACTCACTGTGTCTTACACTACACACCCCTAAATCTCCTTGACCATTGCATAGCTACACGTGTCATGGAGGTCACAATTAGGTAACTGATCTTACATTCACACACTCTTGTCACAAGGTGTAGGCCTGTCTTGTGTACTCCTCAGGCCTATGATATCTCCTTCAAAAATAGGATGGTGGACAACACATATGTTTATCAAAGTCATTTTAGTGATGGGGCCTTGAAACATTGTGCATTTACAGGGCAGGCCTGAGGGCTTTTCACTGCGGAAAAACGTGGACCATCACAGAAATCACATGCATGTACAGTGAGAATGGTGGAACAGTGCATACACATGCAAGACTCTACACATGGAATCAAAAGAAGGATGACAAGTCCACCACACATTTAGCAGATGTGTCAGAGGTGATTTACCACAAATAGTGATAGATCCAAGCCTTGTACTCCTGTGCAGAATGGCAACATCTCCATAGGGTGAATATGAAAGCAGTACACACATTATTCACTACCCTCTGGCCAATCTACATTTGACATGTCACAAATGAGCATATGAACACTTAATGAACTATGACATTACATGGCACAGGGAATGTGTGTTCAGAGTTCGAGTGTCTCAAATCAACAGTGTAACTGTATAACTGCTAAACCACAGTATGTCCTTTACATCATTGCGTGCAGTCAGGGATCTGTGGAAATAAGGCTATACACCCCATTGACATGAAGCCATCATGCTAGGCAGTGTCTCACGCATTTACATTACCCAGTCTCAGAACAACATGTGTGATTTTTGGCTTCAATAGAGCTGCACCAGTGTCTATGTTGCCGTCCTCCCCACATACTCAAGTGCAAAAAGTTCTAGGTCATGTATGGACCATGCTGTTGGCAAAATCTTAAAGCATGAACATTGGCTTGCACTCACAGACACATACTAGTGTACAGTAACATCATGTGAGCATTCTGAACACTCTAAAACTTTTACTCATACACTTACCAGATAGAGTGCTTTCAGATCAAGAAATTCATACATGAGTAAGCGCAGGTGGAGAGAGATCTCTTCAAGGCGTGCAACCAAGTCTGAATGTTGGTTAAAGGATAGTGGTTGCGTGAATGGTTCCACCAGAGATGTGGTATCTCTAGAGGGAACTGGTGGGTCAGAGGCGATCATGGAGAGGTCAGGGGGGCCAATGATTCAATGATGTCTTGTGTAGTACCAGATCACTTGGCGAGAAGATAGGGGTTGGGGGTGGTGAAGTGGGCTAGAAGTAAAGGGTAGGAGGTGGGTGAGGGGTGGTTCGACGGAGTGGGTTGGGTAGAATCCATATAGGGCAAGGTCCTAGAATCTGGTTGAGCTGGTGGAGTATTTGGTGGTATCATGCATAGGAGAGCACAAGGATGGAGAATGGACGGTGGGGCATGATGGGATGACCAGCCACTGGGATTGAGGTGTGACCGCTTAGTGATCAGGGAAGTAAATGTCGATGTAGAGCCTTTAGTCATTGGAGACGATGGTCGAGTGGAACTTGAGAGGTCTGGTGATACTAAATCAGGGGATTGAGAGGATCTTATATCACATAAGGCGAGAGGAGGGTTATGAGAGGTTGAGGCCCTCCCAAGTGCAGTGGTGGGTGTGTGTGGGATCATGTGTTGTAGGATGGATTAGGCTGGGAAGATTGTCCTTGGAGATCGCTGCTCCTTTGTATCATGGTACAATTTGCTCTCCCCTCAGTGTTGCCTGTAGTGTCAACACCACAGTCAACACTAAGGGCGCTCCCCTTAGTGTTGACTGTAGTGTTGACACCGCAGTCAACACGGAGAGGAGCACAAATTGTGCACTGCATGTACCATGATAGAAAGGAGCAAACTATTCTGGGTTATGATGCAGTGTCTGGTCGTACCCTTTCCCCTGCCCAGACTATTTTTCATGACCTCCTCTACCATTTATCACACATTCCTAATGTTCCTTTTTGCAAAAATTGCATTCCAGCCCATTGATTACACTTTAGCGGCACAAGCCGGAGATTACGGCTCGAGCCGGAGAGTACGGCCCTAGCCGGAGAGTACAGTCCGAGTGCGGAGAGTACGGTCTGGGTGTGGAGATTCCGGCCCGGCTGCAGACGTAAAGTTAGGAGTCGTAAGTGATTTCTGTGAATACCAAAAATCGTAAGGACCTTCTGTGAATACCAGAAGTAGTAAGTTTAGGATTTTGTCTCAGATTAGTTCTGTGAATCGGCCCCATTCATTTTTTGGGCACAGGGAGATTAAGTGATTTGCCCAGAATCACAGGATGTTGAGCATCCCTGCCAAGACTTGAACCCGGTTCCCCAGCTTCGAGGTTGGCCACCCTAGCTTTTAGGCCACATCCTCTCCATATCCTGTGCAAATCAAAATCGTCAAGTACCAAATGTTTCTTTGGATGGGTAAATTAAGGTTTGTGGTATTCCTCTTTTAAGAACGGTGCTTTAAACCCTAATGTCGTTGTACCTGGTAACGTGTTCCGTGGCTCCTCACATTTAAAACATATGTCATAGTTGAAGCTATTATTCTACTCGTTATATTAAACCTCTTTAGCATACTGCCAATTGTGTCTTTAAGCCATGTGCTAGTTTCTAGATATCTTAGAGCTCTTAGGCACTGCCCATTTAGCAATTCTGCATGTTGCAAATGCAATGCATTTTACTGGATCAGCAAAAGAGGCTTCTTCAGGTGTGAGCACTGTCTGCATGGCCTGCAAGACAATATACTATAATCATCTTATTTCCTTGCCTGGCTCAACAAAGTGTGCCACAAAATACAACATGTAGAAGTATTATTTGGACTAACACAACATCACTTAACCATTTAAAAGAAATAAATATTCCATATTCTGTATTGTAAAGCGCCTTTGCGCACTGCTTAGATGTGGTGCTACGATTTTAAGCTTTTATTCTGGCTTATTCTATTCAAAGATTTCTCTTACTCAAATTAAAGTAAAATATTAAAAATGTAAAACGAGAAAATACATTTATTTTGCATACTTATGAGGCAAATGCCGGCAACGTCATACTCATATCACTTTATGTTTTTTTAATGTGCTTCTGGGACGTAGGGCGAGATGGGAGGCAAAACAGAAGAAAAGAGGGAGCAACACGGAGTGCCAAGGCTACACGCGGCAGGGCTGTCGGGGGCCAAAAAGCGCTATGAGCCACAGTGAGCCTGAGGCCTGTGCAGAGTGCTGCGGGATGCTGCAGCACACGACACACACTGCTACTTCTTCTCCTGTCTGTCTCTGACTGACTGATGTGCGAGCCTGCGCACTATGCTGGGGCGGGCGAACTTGTGGAGGTCGGACGCAGATTGGTCCCATTCGGGACCCATGAGGCTTCTGCACGGTAGGAGGGATGGGCATCTATTCTCTTGCAAATATATATATATATACCATCATTTGTAGAGCGCACAGCTACCTCCGGAGAGGTGTCCCAGCGCTGGGGGCCCTCGGGAAGATTAAACGAGCTATTGCCCAGAGTCACATGGTGCTGGGCTAACCTGCCGCCGGCACCGGGGATCGAACCGTGAACCCCGTGGTCCGGAGTCAGGCACCCTGGCCGCTGCGCCAAACCTCTTCCACAATTGCATGGTCATTGGTAGCGCTCAGCTACAAATGACAGTGGTAGCTGCCTGCTGCCTCCTACACTGAGGCAGGGACCCACCCGGACTGTTTTTGGTGCCATACTAGTGCAGAGTAACACTACGGTGGCCATAGTGTTGTACTGCACTTTCTAAATCCACCAGCCAGTGACCCCGCGGCGAGTGGGGCTTTTTCTAGCACATATGAGAAAAATGCAGCTAATTTGTGCGGGAAATCTCCCAATCTGAATATCCTGTATGATAAAATCCAGGGGGGGTAGCACCCGCTCTTGCCTCCCTCACCCCACAAACACCCAGGAATATGGCACATTCCTGCCCTTTTCTTTTGCCGTAGGACAGCGCAGAAGAAAGGCTTTTGCTATTGTAAATGAGGCCCTCAGTGTGCAATATCATGGCAAGGCAGCCTCCTGCTGCGAAGTTTAATTGTGTTTTTATTTCAATCCGCTGTGGGCCACATTCAGGCCGCTGTGTGCCACATTCAGGCCGCTGTGGGCCACATTTAGGCGGCTGTGTGCCACATTCAGGCCTCTGTGGGCCACATTCAGGCCGCTGTGGGCCACATTTAGGCCGCTGTGTGCCACATTCAGGCCGCTGTTGGCCACATTCAGGCTGCTGTGTGCCACATTCAGGCCGCTGTGTGCCACATTTAGCCGCTGTGTACCACTTTCAGGCCTCTGTGTGCCACATTTAGGCCGCTGTGTGCCACATTCAGGCCGCTGTGGGCCCCATTCAGGCGTCTGTGTGCCACATTTAGGTGGCTGTGTGACACATTCAGGCCGCTGTCGGCAACATTCAGGCCGCTGTGTGCCACATTTAGGCGGCTGTGTGCCACATTCAGGCCACTGTGTGCCACATTCAGGCCGCTGTGGGCCACATTTAGGCCACTGTGGGCCACATTTAGGCTGCTGTGTGCCACATTCAGGCCGCAGTGTGCCACATTTAGGCCGCTGTGTGCCACATTCAGGCCGCTGTGGGCCACATTCAGGCCGCTGTGTGCCACATTAAGCCACTGTGTGCCACATTCAGGCCTCTGTGTGCCACATTTAGGCCGCTGTGTGCCACATTCAGGCCGCTGTGGGCCCCATTCAGGCATCTGTGTGCCACATTTAGGTGGCTGTGTGACACATTCAGGCCGCTGTGTGCCACATTCAGGCCGCTGTGGGCCACATTCAGGCCGCTGTGGGCCACATTCAGGCCACTGTGGGCCACATTTAGGAGGCTGTGGGCCACATTTAGGAGGCTGTGTGCCACATTCAGGCCGCTGTGGGCCACATTCAGGCCACTGTGTGCCACATTCAGGCCGCTGTGGGCCACATTCAGGCCGCTGTGGGCCACATTTAGGCCGCTGTGGGCCACATTTAGGAGGCTGTGTGCCACATTCAGGCCGCTGTGTGCCACATTTAGGAGGCTGTGTGCCACATTCAGGCCGCTGTGTGCCACATTCAGGCCGCTGTGTGCCACATTTAGGCGGCTGTGGGCCACATTCAGGCCACTGTGCACCACATTCAGGCCGGTGTGTGCCACATTTAGGAGGCTGTGTGCCACATTCAGGCCGCTGTGTGCCACATTTAGGAGGCTGTGTGCCACATTCAGGCCGCTGTGTGCCACATTTAGGCCGCTGTGGGCCACATTTAGGCCGCTGTGGGCCACATTCAGGCCGCTGTGTGCTACATTCAGGCCGCTGTGTGCCACATTTAGGCGGCTGTGGGCCACATTCAGGCCGCTGTGTGCCACATTTAGGCCGCTGTGGGCCACATTTAGGCCGCTGTGGGCCACATTCAGGCCGCTGTGTGCTACATTCAGGCCGCTGTGTGCCACATTTAGGCGGCTGTGTGCCACATTTAGGAGACTGTGTGCCACATTTAGGAGGCTGTGTGCCACATTCAGGCCGCTGTTGGCCACATTTAGGCCGCTGTGTGCCACATTCAGCCCGCTGTGTGCCACATTCAGGCCGCTGTGTGCCACATTCAGGCCACTGTGTGCCACATTCAGGCCGCGGCCACATTTAGGCCGCTGTGGGCCACATTTAGGCCGCTGTGTGCCACATTCAGGCCGCAGTGTGCCATATTTAGGCTGCTGTGTGCCACATTCAGGCCGCTGTGGGCCACATTCAGGCTGCTGTGGGCCACATTTAGGCCGCTGTGGGCCACATTTAGGAGGCTGTGGGCCACATTCAGGCCACTGTGGGCCACATTTAGGCCGCTGTGTGCCACATTTAGGCGGCTGTGTGCCACATTCAGGCTGCTGTGTGCCACATTTAGGAGGCTGTGTGCCACATTCAGGCCGCTGTGGGTCACATTTAGGAGGCTGTGTGCCACATTCAGGCCGCTGTGGGCCACATTCAGGTCGCTGTGGGCCACATTCAGGCCGCTGTGGGCCACATTTAGGCAGCTGTGTGCCACATTCAGGCCGCTGTGTGCCACATTCAGGCCGCTGTGTGCCACATTCAGGCAGCTGTGGGCCACATTCAGGCCGCTGTGGGCCACATTCAGGCCGCTGTGGGCCACATTCAGGCCACTGTGGGCCACATTTAGGAGGCTGTGGGCCACATTTAGGAGGCTGTGTGCCACATTCAGGCCGCTGTGGGCCACATTCAGGCCACTGTGTGCCACATTCAGGCCGCTGTGGGCCACATTCAGGCCGCTGTGGGCCACATTTAGGCCGCTGTGGGCCACATTTAGGAGGCTGTGTGCCACATTCAGGCCGCTGTGTGCCACATTTAGGAGGCTGTGTGCCACATTCAGGCCGCTGTGTGCCACATTTAGGCGGCTGTGGGCCACATTCAGGCCACTGTGCACCACATTCAGGCCGGTGTGTGCCACATTTAGGAGGCTGTGTGCCACATTCAGGCCGCTGTGTGCCACATTTAGGAGGCTGTGTGCCACATTCAGGCCGCTGTGTGCCACATTTAGGCCGCTGTGGGCCACATTTAGGCCGCTGTGGGCCACATTCAGGCCGCTGTGTGCTACATTCAGGCCGCTGTGTGCCACATTTAGGCGGCTGTGGGCCACATTTAGGAGACTGTGTGCCACATTTAGGAGGCTGTGTGCCACATTCAGGCCGCAGTGTGCCACATTTAGGCTGCTGTGTGCCACATTCAGGCCGCTGTGGGCCACATTCAGGCTGCTGTGGGCCACATTTAGGCCGCTGTGGGCCACATTTAGGAGGCTGTGGGCCACATTCAGGCCACTGTGGGCCACATTTAGGCCGCAGTGTGCCACATTTAGGCTGCTGTGTGCCACATTCAGGCCGCTGTGGGCCACATTCAGGCTGCTGTGGGCCACATTTAGGCCGCTGTGGGCCACATTTAGGAGGCTGTGGGCCACATTCAGGCCACTGTGGGCCACATTTAGGCAGCTGTGTGCCACATTCAGGCCGCTGTGTGCCACATTCAGGCCGCTGTGGGCCACATTCAGGCCGCTGTGGGCCACATTCAGGCCGCTGTGGGCCACATTCAGGCCACTGTGGGCCACATTTAGGAGGCTGTGGGCCACATTTAGGAGGCTGTGTGCCACATTCAGGCCGCTGTGAGCCACATTCAGGCCACTGTGTGACACATTCAGGCCGCTGTGGGCCACATTCAGGCCGCTGTGGGCCACATTTAGGCCGCTGTGGGCCACATTTAGGAGGCTGTGTGCCACATTCAGGCCGCTGTGTGCCACATTTAGGAGGCTGTGTGCCACATTCAGGCCGCTGTGTGCCACATTTAGGCGGCTGTGGGCCACATTCAGGCCACTGTGCACCACATTCAGGCCGTTGCGTGCCACATTTAGGAGGCTGTGTGCCACATTCAGGCCGCTGTGTGCCACATTTAGGAGGCTGTGTGCCACATTCAGGCCGCTGTGTGCCACATTTAGGCCGCTGTGGGCCACATTTAGGCCGCTGTGTGCTACATTCAGGCCGCTGTGTGCCACATTTAGGCGGCTGTGGGCCACATTTAGGAGACTGTGTGCCACATTTAGGAGGCTGTGTGCCACATTCAGGCCGCTGTGGGCCACATTTAGGCCGCTGTGTGCCACATTTAGGCCGCTGTGTGCCACATTCAGCCCGCTGTGTGCCACATTCAGGCCGCTGTGTGCCACATTCAGGCCACTGTGTGCCACATTCAGGCCGCGGCCACATTCAGGCCGCTGTGTGCCACATTCAGGCAGCTGTGTGCCACATTCAGGCCGCTGTGGGCCACATTCAGGCTGCTGTGTGCCACATTCAGGCCGCTGTGGGCCACATTTAGGCCGCTGTGTGCCACATTCAGGCCGCTGTGGGCCACATTTAGGCGGCAGGGTGTTTTCGGGTGGGCGGACAGAGGAGTGACAGAGTATGTATGATGACTTATAAAGTGCCTAAACTGACCACTGACTGAAGAGGCGCTTTCTAAGATCTCAGAACTATTTGCATTGCCAGTGGTTGTTCTTATTGAAATACCGCAACTATTGTATCCACCAGCCCTTCTTTAACAATAGTGCACTGTAAGATTTGTAAATATGTATGTCTTTTATTTTAAAAAGTTGCGCTCCTTTAAAACGGATATTTTAAAGTTATAAAATGTATTTTACCTCGCTGTGTCTCATGTGAATTTTATTTCTTCCACTAAAGAATGCCCGTGTTTTATTGGGTCATTTCGATGGGCCTGGATGCCAGGGTCTGCTCCGGACGGTGCCCTCAGAGCCCCTCCCCCCACCTCCACAAACACCTATGAATCCAATCTTTGTTTGCAGCTCTGGAGTCCCTTACACGGTCGGGGGCTTCGGCGCTATGCCCGCCTCGCTCTGCGGCGCTATGTTCTCAGCGCTGAGCTGGCCTTTGGGTGACTTGGGTAAAGTATCCGCTCTGTCCCCGGGGGGGGGGGGGGCCACGGGCGCAGCTGCGCTCGGGGTTTATTTTACAGCCAGAGGACAATGGGCCGCGGGTTTTACACACAACTTAAAGGCAAATAGCGTCTCGCCGGGGGCTTCCGGCCGCTGCATCGCTCCCGCCGGACCCCGATGCAATAACGTCGGCCGGATACTAGCCCGAGGTAGCGGAAAGATCTCTCGGCCCCCGGGACTGCGCTTAATTAAAGACCACAGGTATTCCTGGGAGATGCGCAGAGAGCAAGGCGCGCCAGCTGCGCGCCGTGACATTAAACAATTCTAAGGGCAAACATTGGGCCTCGCTGCTGCACCTGCGAAATGTTATTACATACGAGTGTTGCGTGCACCGAGGAGGTACAGAACCGTGCCACAAAGGCGAGGGGCCTGGCCTCGTCTGTGGCGTTCAGCGCATCTCTGAGCCAGGCACAAGGTGGCACCGCGCAATCTGTGGAGTAACGAAACTTGAGAGGGCCCCAAGCGAGGTACATGGAGGGGCCCCCATGCTCTGGACCCAGTCAGGAGCTCTCAGTCACCGCCCCTGCACAGTGCGGGAGGGGACCCCTGGAGCCCGGGGGCTATTGTCACGCCACTGCGCGCAATGCAGAAAGTAGTTCGTGCCACACAGGCCACCCGGGGCATAAGCCTCTCCTCTGCCCAGCTCCATGCGAACTCCGTCCTGTGGGCGGGCTGCCAAGGGGAAGCAGCGAACGTACGAATGTTTTATTATCAATATCCGGGCTGCCGACGCGTGTTGGCTCCACAGGGCACCCTGGAGGACCCTGAGAATCATATTCAGACGCCCGTTCAGCTCTTTGCTGCCTCCAAGTCCAAAATGTCCCACAGCATGAAAAGTCAAGTCTAATAAACCCCGTGCATAACTTATATAAAATATACCCTCCACATCGGGAATGAAAAATATATACAAAATCCTTGAAAATAGTAAAGAAAACTCGTGCATAGAGGATGAAGGCAAGACAGGTCTTCCTTTGTGAAATAGCCATTTGCAAACAAAACAAACCTAGGTCTGAGCTGTTGGGGGCGGGGCCTAGTTTACATAAACGTTCTCACCTTGTTCATTCTAAATTCCACAGCTCAGTTGCCGCCCTTGGAACTTGAGGACCCAGGTTCGAATCCTGGCGTTGGCATTTGACTCAACATTGTGTGATTCTGGGCTAATCACAATCTCCTTGGGCCTAGAAATATGAAATGTATTGTGTAATCACCACTTTCAGTAATCCATTGATTCAAAGCTAGGTTTGTGCTTTGTAAATACATTCTCTCACACAGAACACTTTTAGCATCATCAGAGAAATTTGCTTTTCAGAATAGACTCGGCACACAAATGAGTTCTGCAAGCTTCCTCCTCACAGAAAAGACAAAATAAGTAATTGTGAAAACAAACATTGGACAAATCATATATGGCCAGGATTAGTGGCAGTGTTTTCCCCGCTCTCAAACAGGTATAGCATGGAAAGGAGCTGTGCTGGCCACCGTCTCAAACAGAGCACACAAAGCAGAAATATGCCGCGGAGGTCTCCATTTCACATAATACTGTTGATACTTCATGGTAGACATCAGTGCAGGCATTCACCACAAAATATGTGCAGTACAGAAAAGAGCCATACCTCTCCCTCATAGATAACATATAATGCACTAATTTGCCAATTAAAGGCATCACCTGAAATGATATCACATGATCTTTAAGCAGACAATTATATTACAGGAAATAACATGAAATGGACTACTGACCAGAGGAAATGATTGCGGGGCTTGTAACCATGATGACATCACGAGAAACAACTAACAACACAAAAATTAGCCTATTGGTGACTGGCCAGAAGTACCTTCCCAACACAGTGTCTGTCAACATTTCCAACAGCAGTTGTCAGGCGTGTCTTTCAAACACTGTATGATCTTATGTTGTTAGCTCTTCATGTCCTGACCATGAAGCTGGCATTAACCAGGTTTAATCAATAGGTTTACAAAAGGAGATTAATATAATATATGTACAGAAGCACTGCCAAAAATAAATCAGTAGGCTAATGAATAAACCAGTAACTTTATCAAGTATCTGGTTGTCCAGAACACTCAGAGCAGAGATGGTGCAGGAACGGGCTCTTTATCTTTGCGCTCCTCAATTCTAACATCACTGGTACCCCAGAAAGTGTTCATGGCACCTCATTCGTGACCTGCAGGGCTCCTTGGTATTCCAGTTATAGGATCCAACACATTACTCTGCCAAACCACCTCATTACTAAGCAGAAACTAGCTGAAAATACCTCTGCCTTTCTAATACTAAGGGCCTCATTTATGAGAGGTGTGTGTCACGTTTGCACCACGCAGCATGGTACGTGCGTGACGCAATCCTCTAAGTCAGATTTTTTAAGCTGCGCAAAGCCACTTTGCGTGGCTCTGAGTGGCTTCAAAATTTGGGAGTAGCGCATTGCTGCGCAAATTGCTGCTTTGCGATACTCTGCCCTGGGTAGGCGTTCTATGGGCGTTGCGTGGGTGTTCCTACTCAACTCCCATGGATTTTGACGCATCCCCAGATATACAGGAACTGGGGATGTGCCAAAAACGTACACCTTCCCAGGGGAGGTGTATCGAGGAGAAATATCTATTTCTTCTCGTTTCTTCCTCAGCACACTTAGAAAAAAGAATATGCCCCCCAAGATTGGTTTTGTGCAGGAAGGTGCCCATATAATATTACAATACATTTTGCGACATGCACAGCGTATGAGAGAGGCTTAAGGGGCACTTGGAAGGGAGAGGAATGCAGATTGGTTGGGGTCCTAAGTGAGAGAAACTACAATACTTGGTAAAATAAACATTTTGAAAGACTTTCAAAACAGAGAGAGTGATAGAGATTGTGTGTGATTTTGTCTGTGTGTATGTAAATATTCCTGGTGAAATCCAACAGATACGTCACCATAACGGACTGAAAGAACCAGTACCCAACAATGTACCAGAAAATAAATTTATTGGGGGGTGTAATACCCCAAACTCCCCTCCCGAAGCTACGCCTCTAAATTCAATCTCTCATACCTTTTTAAAAACCTGTATGGCATGTCTCTGCAAGTTCCAAACTGCCACGGCTTGTGGGCAACTTTCTAACTAACTGGTTCCCTAACATAGCTACTTTTAATTTGGTGCCGGAGACTGTTTCTTTCCCAGTTCGACCCTTGAAGGTCGTCATTTAAATTTCATTTAAAAATAACTTACGTCTAGGAAGAACTGTGGAAGGAAGTCTGCCAGGGGTCTTGACCAGATCAGGGCAGCAGTCCGCCGATAGCTCTGCCAAACTCTAAATGAGAGAGACTTGGGCGAAGCTCTGGGCAGCACGCGAGAATTCAGCAGCAGAGAAAGTGAAACCAACTCTGCTGCTACTCCTGGAGAGCACCGGACAGGACTGCAGGGCGCTCTCTGTCAGCTGAGATGGGCTCCTGCGCCTCACATTGGAGGAGCCCCACGCCCCCACTCCAGAGGGCCTCACCTTCCATGGATCCCGTGAAAAGTTAGTTAGCCTTCTTCTAAATTATTTGTAAAGGTTATGTCTCTTTACAGAGTTTTCTTTTCTTTCTCTCTGAGTGGGGCCCCTGATCACATTGGGGCCCCCCCCGCACCGCGGGGGCTGCGGGGGTGTGTGTTACGCCCCTGGGATGACCATAAAACTCTGAAATCGGAGCTCGGTTCATGTGTGCAGGGAAAGAAGATGCGCCTGACTCACAAGGAGTTACTACGAGCAATTGCGACTTCCTCCTGCAATACTGGTGGCTTGCTTCAGGAGTAAATTTCTTTTAAACTTTTATTCGGGTCCGCTTTTTGGGGGGAACATATATTCCAAGTCCACCTTCTCCAGAGGACTAAGCAAATCAATCCAGGCCAAGAAATAGGAAAAGTCGACGTTTCGACCCGACTATTGCTTGGAGGGTAAATTAAAACCTCTTCATGCGGACCTTCATCAGGACACTAAGGACATGGTAAGGCAACCTATTGTTGGGGGCAATTATTTAGATCCGTAAAACACAGTCCTCTTCAAGCCCACAATGGAGCCAAAGGTCCGCAAAATAAAGATTTCACCGCCGTGGCGTTAATCCATGAAGGTATTCCAAATCATTTTATGCAATGTGGAAGGAGCCTACCAATAGATCATCGTAAACATTCTGGCAATTGGGACCCTGTGGTCCTCGGGCAGCCGCATCGCAAGCGTCGTGTCGTCCAAGTGAGCAGGACTGTGTTTTGGGGATCTAAATAATTGCCCCCAACAATAGGTTGCCTTACCATGTCCTTATTGTCCTGATGAAGACCCGCATGCTGAGCGGACCCGAATTAAAGTTTAAAAGAATATTTCATTTTCAAACAGGCCTACTACTCTGGTCTTTACCTTGAAGTTTTTTCAGATAATAGAACTGTTTTTCCTTTACTTTGCTTTTTTCTCTATCTCATGTTGCACATGAGCACCCTAAACAAACTCTTTTCTAAGCACTCTCTTTGAGCAACCTACCGAATTCATTTTTCAATTGATGTATGCATTATTGTTTTTCAACTAAAATATATAGAATATTGATTTCATCTCTACAACTTATCTTTTGTTTTCTTTTCCCCTGGTGAAACACACATTGATATCTCTCTTGCACTATGACCAATTGACTTGGTAACTGGTATAACATATTTCTGTACTGTTTTCTCTGTAACTAACATATAACCATTGGGACCACCTTGTTTTCTGTATTACATTGTCCCGCCAGGGCAACAGAGAAGGTACCGCCCACCAGATTTAAGGTGCTGGACTCTGTCAACATGACGGAGCCCTGCACCAAACAGTTTTGCTTCTTATTTTCAAACAGAAAATCCTGAAGTGGGATTATCTTTTTTAAAATAAAAAGATAATGCCCTCCGAGCCCTGGGAGTAATCTGCTATGGTGAGCGGAGATTTATTTCTTTTTTAGTGTCTCTTACCGCTAGGGTTTTCCTGGCAGTGACGAACAGTAAAAAATGGCTATATGTCCACTCATCCTAATTGGGCAGACTGACATATAGTCATTTCTCAGACGGCTCTTACTCAGTCGAGCCATCAGAGTAGGTTGCTCGTAGCGATGATGGGGTAATAACCCCTGTGGCCAAACGTAAGGTCTGTGTGCATCTAAGTGTGGCAGACAGACTACTGTGTTGGCGTGGAGGGAACTCAATCGATGTTCCAACGACAACATTAAAATCAAACCCTAAGTCTGAACGTAAAAACTTTGACCCGGACAGCGTGTTTGGGGTATCCAACCTCCAATCCATTACGGTCGGCCTGAAATTGTGCCTTGGTCACGGTCCACCGCGAACTGTTGCTTCTCCATATTGCTTGATTTTTGTAGGCGATTTTGCTTTTAAAATATAAAAATCTATAACTCTGGTTCCCTTTAACCTATTTTGATGATCTTGGTGTATTTTTGCTCAGTACATTTTCTCTATTTTTCTAAATTGGCTTGAGAAATTGTTGGCGCAGCCTGAACCTAGCACACACTTCGCTGAAGATTCTCTGCTGCTTGTGCTATGGCTACCAGGGGTTGAGCAGAGATTCTGTCAGAACTGTGTTTTGACCAATCCGTGTTGGTTTATGCAGCTGGAAGGGTTTTCCCATGCGTCTCTCAAATTAATGACCCCATTTCTGGCAGGAGGAGTGGCAAGTCTGTAGTCTGTAGTCTGTAACTATGGCTCTTTTTTAGCATCTTCAGGTCGCATACTCTGCACACGCGTGGCCTCGGTTGTAAGTTACCGTTTTATAACTGTGGTTCTTCTGTGGTTTCTTCCTTGAGATTGTCTTGCACATTTGTAATCACGATATTGAACTATTTTTCACCCGTTTTTTTAAGTTTCAGGATATTTCTAGAACCAGTGCATGGCTTGGGTTGAAATGCTGACATTGTGACTTACATATTCAATTATTGTATTACTTATTGTATTACTAAGCCTATTCCCTATTGGTAACTATTAGTATTTTATCTAACAAAACAAATTAATTACACAAAATAGTAATCCTAGATTAAATACTAGTATTTTATTATAAATTATTTTCTAAAATTTTCATTTTTTAGCTGTTAAACCAACTTATGTTCGCAAATTATGTTCACCGTAGAAGTTGTGTTCCTGATAGTTCGGCCAAAGTGATGGTGTAGCTCAGTAAATGGAAAGTAAATGTTCCATCAAAGAAACTGCACGCAGGTAAATGTCAAACAAAGTAAATGGAAAGAGGTAAACGTCAGACGAAGTACAGGGGGTGAAGTAAACGTCAGACGAAGTACAGGGGGTGAAGTAAACGTCAGACGAAGTACAGGGGTGAAGTAAACATCATACGAAGTACAGGGGGTAAAGTAAACGTCAGATGAAGTAAAGGGGTGAAGTAAACGTCAGACAAAGTACAGGGATGAAGTAATCGTCATACGAAGTACAGGGGTGAAGTAAACGTCAGACGAAGTACAGGGGGTAAAGTAAACGTCAGATGAAGTAAAGGGGTGAAGTAAACGTCAGACAAAGTACAGGGGTGAAGTAATCGTCAGACGAAGTACAGGGGTGAAGTAAACGTCAGACGAAGTAAAGGGGTGAAGTAAACAGATGAAGTAAAGGGGTGAAGTAAACGTCAAACGAAGTACAGGGGTGAAGTAAACATCAAACTAGGTAAACGGGGTGAATTAAACATCAGACAAAGTAAAGAAGGTGAAGTAAACGTCAGACAAAGTACTGGGGTGAAGTAAACGTCAGACGAAGTACAGGGGTGAAGTAAACATCAAACTAGGTAAACGGGGTGATTTAAACATCAGACAAAGTAAAGAAGGTGAAGTAAACGTCAGACGAAGGACTGGGGTGAACTAACCATCAGATGATGTAAACAGGGTGAATTAAACGTCAGACGAAGTAAAGGGGGTGAAGTAAACATCAGGTGAAGTAAACGGGGTGAAATAGACGTCAGACACCCTGTGTACCATCTGCTGGCTCCAGGTTGTCACCAGGGCCCCCGTCTCCAGGTAGAATAGAGGGTGGGAATCTCACTGTAACTGCGTTGTCTGTGGTCAGGGACGTAGCTTCAGGAGGAGTGTTTGGGCTGTCACCCCCCCCAATAAATTCCCAATCGGGTCACACAGCCATGCTACTGGCTGGTCTGGCTGTCAGTGCAGGCGGGGCTGGGGCGCAGATCTGCCCTCTGAGACAATTAGTACAAAACCATCTTCCTTGGGGTGCTCAGTTCCAGACACACCTTTCCAGCAAGTAGAGTGAAGTTGGGTCTGAGTTCTTGCAGGAGCATGTTTTGTTCTTTTTCATCTCTCAGGCCTCGGATCAGGGCCGGACTGGGAACCGAAAACGGCCCTGGCAAACTGCTCAGCCGGCCCCCCTGGGGGGCTGGGGGATGTGGCCGAGCTGTTTGCAATGGCCGGTTTCGGCCGATTTTGTTACAGGGGGGCCGATATTGCCGGCCCCGGTAACAAAAACGTCCCCCCAGCGGCCCAAAACCGGCCCCCACCCTGTCGGCCTACCGGGGAAACGCCCAGTGCCCGCTTCGGCCAGTCCGGCCCTGCCTCGGATATCGGAAGGGCGTGTCCTTGTGCATATGTAGCACACGGCAGCTGCCTTCCTCTGCAGTGTAATTCACAGTCAGGGGACTCCTCAGCGGGGCACCATGGACTGTGCTAATCTGCGTGCAGCTGGCGGACTCCAAGACAGGCACATTTTTATTCAGCAGCATAGCAACCATACTGTGTTTTTGTTATAGTGGGTCATGGCATCTGCAGTGGGATTCTGAAGTCCTCTGTTAAAGGGCGTTTCTAGTGACGTATGGGGCAAGATAACTCAGGTGGTTAATGCTCATGCTTCTATCATAAACATCTTTTTACAGTCTCTGGACAACAGTTTCAATAGGTTGGAGGGTTAATGTTCTTACGTCAGAGTATTTCATACAACACTTGACATGTGTACTGTATTTAATGCATCAACCCATCCTGCAGCAGCCGGAGGTGCCAGTATCCTGTGTCCGCTGTAGCTGGTAAAGTGTCTGTAAGATGTACCTACGGCCTGTGACCCATCCCGATACTGCATCTATATGTACGTATGTGTGCGGAGTCTGAGGTACCAGTGAGCTGTACTTGCAGTGCTCTACGTCTCTGTACACAATGCTGCTTGTCCTGTCTGCACACTACTCCAAGAGACATTCACACTTTCTCTGCAGCCTGTAAAATGCCTGTATAGATGAGATTCTTGTACCCTCATAGCAGCCTGTGGGGTGTGTGCATTTTATAATTATGGCATACGAGGTGCCTCTACAAAATGCCTGTACAGAGAGCTTTTACACTCTCCATGCAGCCTGTGCCGTTGTTGTGCTGCAGGCCCTGGTTGTCTGCGCCTCGCTCCCTGGTGCTCCATTGTGTCATTAGAGCATGGCTCCCCATGGAGCCTGTGCCGTAGTTGTGCTGCAGGCTCTAGTTATCTGCGCCTCGCTCCCTTGCGCTGCATTGTGTCATTAGGGCATGGTTCGCCACGCAGCCTGTGCCGTTGTTGTGCTGCAGGCCCTGGTTGTCTGCGCCTCCCTCCCTGGCACTGCATTGTGTCATTAGAGCATGGCTCCCCGTACAGCCTGTGCCGTTGTTGTGCTGCAGGCTCTGGTTATCTGCGCCTCGCTCCCTTGCGCTGCATTGTGTCATTAGGGCATGGTTAACCACGCAGCCTGTGCCGTTGTTGTGCCGCAGACTCTGAGTGTCTGCGCCTCGCTCCCTGGCGCTGCATTGTGTCATTAGGGCACGGCTCCCCATGCAGCCTGTGCCGTTGTTGTGCTGCAGGGCCCTGGTCGGCTGCGCCTCCCTCCCTGGCACTGCATTGTGTCATTAGGGCATGGCTCCCCATGCAGCCTGTGCCGGTGTTCTGCTGCAGGCCCTGGTTGTCTGCACCTCCGTCCCTGGCACTGCATAGTGTCATTAGAGCATGGCTCCCCGTGCAGCCTGTGCCGTTGTTGTGCCGCAGACTCTGAGTGTCTGTGCCTCCCTCCCTGGCACTGTATTGTGTCATTAGGGCATGGCTCCCTGTGCAGCCTGTGCCGTTGTTGTGCTGCAGGGCCCTGGCCGGCTGCGCCTCCCTCCCTGGCACTGCATTGTGTCATTAGGACATGGCTCCCTATGAAGCCTGTGCCGTTGTTGTACTGCAGGCTCTGGTTGCCTGCACCTCGCTCCCTGGCACTGCATTGTGTCATTAGGGCATGGCTCTCCATGCAGCCTGTGCCGTTGTTGTGCTGCAGGCTCTGGTTGCCTGCGCCTCGCTCCCTGGCACTGCATTGTGTCATTAGGGCATGGCTCCCCATGCAGCCTGTGCCATTGTTGTGCTGCAGGCACTGGTTGTCTGCGCCTCACTCCCTGGCGCTGCATTGTGTCATTAGGGCACGGCTCCCCGTGCAGCCTGTGCCGTTGTTGTGCTGCAGGGCCCTGGTCGGCTGCGCCTCCCTCCCTGGCGCTGCATTGTGTCATTAGGACATGGCTCCCCATGAAGCCTGTGCCATTGTTGTGCTGCAGGCCCTGGTCGGCTGCGCCTCCCTCCCTGGCACTGCATTGTGTCATTAGGGCATGGCTCCCCATGCAGCCTGTGTCGGTGTTGTGCTGCAGGCCCTGGTTGTCTGTGCCTCCGTCCCTGACACTGCATTGTGTCATTAGAGCATGGCTCCCCGCGCAGCCTGTGCCGTTGTTGTGCCGCAGACTCTGAGTGTCTGCGCCTCACTCCCTGGTGCTGCATTGTGTCATTAGGGCACGGCTCCCCATGCAGCCTGTGCTATTAGTTGTGCTGCAGGGCCCTGGTCGGCTGCGCCTCCATCCCTGGCCCTGCATTGTGTCATTATGGCATGGCTCCCCATGAAGCCTGTGCCGTTGTTATGCTGCAGGGCCCTGGTTGTCTGCGCCTCGCTCCCTGGTGCTGCATTGTGTCATTAGAGCATGGCTCCCCGTTCAGCCTCTGCCGTTGTTGTGCCGTAGACTCTGAGTGTCTGTGCATCCCTCCCTGGCACTGCATTGTGTCATTAGGGCATGGCCCCCCATGCAGCCTGTACCGTTGTTGTGCTGCAGGGCCCTGGCCGGCTGCGCCTCCCTCCCTGGCACTGCATTGTGTCATTAGGACATGGCTCCCTATGAAGCCTGTGCCGTTGTTGTGCTGCAGGCTCTGGTTGCCTGCGCCTCGCTCCCTGGCACTGCATTGTGTCATTAGGGCATGGCTCTCCATGCAGCCTGTGCCGTTGTTGTGCTGCAGGCTCTGGTTGCCTGTGCCTCGCTCCATGGCACTGCATTGTGTCATTAGGGCATGGCTCCCCATGCAGCCTGTGCCGTTGTTGTGCTGCAGGCTCTGGTTGTCTGCGCCTCGCTCCCTTGTGCTGCATTGTGTCATTAGGACATGGCTCCCCATGCAGCCTGTGCTGTTGTTGTGCTACAGGCCCTGGTTCTCTGCGCCTCCCTCCCTGGCACTGCATTGTGACATTAGGGCACTGCTCCCCATGCAGCCTGTGACGTTGTTGCACTGCAGGCCCTGGTTCTCTGCGCCTCCCTCCCTGGCACTGCATTGTGTCATTAGGACATGGTTCCCCATGCAGCCTGTGCTGTTGTTATGCTTCAGGGCCCTGGTCGTCTGCGCCTCCCTCCCTTGCGCTGCATTGTGTCATTAGGAAATTCCCTATGAAGCCTGTGCCTTTGTTGTGCTACAGGGCCCTGGTTGTCTGCGCCTCGCTCCATGGCGCTGCATTGTGTCATTAGGGCATGGCTCCCAGTGCAGCCTGTGCCGTTGTTGTGCCGCAGACTCTGAGTGTCTGCGCCTCGCTCCCTGGCGCTGCATTGTGTCATTAGGGCACGGCTCCCCATGCAGCCTGTGCCGTTGTTGTGCTGCAGGGCCCTGGTCGGTTGCGCCTCCATCCCTGGCACTGCATTGTGTCATTAGGGCATGGCTCCCCATGCAGCCTGTGCCGGTGTTCTGCTGCAGGCCCTTGTTGTCTGCACCTCCCTCCCTGGCACTGCATAGTGTCATTAGAGCATGGCTCCCCGTGCAGCCTGTGCCGTTGTTGTGCCGCAGACTCTGAGTGTCTGTGCCTCCCTCCCTGGCACTGTATTGTGTCATTAGGGCATGGCTCCCTGTGCAGCCTGTGCCGTTGTTGTGCTGCAGGGCCCTGGTCGGCTGCGCCTCCCTCCCTGGCACTGCATTGTGTCATTAGGACATGGCTCCCTATGAAGCCTGTGCCGTTGTTGTACTGCAGGCTCTGGTTGCCTGCACCTCGCTCCCTGGCACTGCATTGTGTCATTAGGGCATGGCTCTCCATGCAGCCTGTGCCGTTGTTGTGCTGCAGGCTCTGGTTGCCTGCGCCTCGCTCCCTGGCACTGCATTGTGTCATTAGGGCATGGCTCCCCATGCAGCCTGTGCCATTGTTGTGCTGCAGGCTCTGGTTGTCTGCGCCTCACTCCCTGGCGCTGCATTGTGTCATTAGGGCACGGCTCCTCGTGCAGCCTGTGCCGTTGTTGTGCTGCAGGGCCCTGGTCGGCTGCGCCTCCCTCCCTGGCGCTGCATTGTGTCATTAGGACATGGCTCCCCATGAAGCCTGTGCCGTTGTTGTGCTGCAGGCCCTGGTTGTCTGCGCCTCCCTCCCTGGCACTGCATTGTGTCATTAGAGCATGCATCCCCGTACAGCCTGTGCCGTTGTTGTGCTGCAGGCTCTGGTTATCTGCGCCTCGCTCCCTTGCGCTGCATTGTGTCATTAGGGCACGGTTCCGCACGCAGCCTGTGCTGTTGTTGTGCCGCAGACTCTGAGTGTCTGCGCCTCGCTCCCTGGCACTGCATTGTGTCATTAGGGCACGGCTCCCCATGCAGCCTGTGCCGTTGTTGTGCTGCAGGGCCCTGGTCGGCTGCGCCTCCCTCCCTGGCACTGCATTGTGTCATTAGGGCATGGCTCCCCATGCAGCCTGTGTCGGTGTTGTGCTGCAGGCCCTGGTTGTCTGTGCCTCCGTCCCTGACACTGCATTGTGTCATTAGAGCATGGCTCCCCGTGCAGCCTGTGCCGTTGTTGTGCCGCAGACTCTGAGTGTCTGCGCCTCGCTCCCTGGTGCTGCATTGTGTCATTAGGGCACGGCTCCCCATGCAGCCTGTGCTATTGTTGTGCTGCAGGGCCCTGGTCGGCTGCGCCTCCATCCCTGGCCCTGCATTGTGTCATTATGGCATGGCTCCCCATGAAGCCTGTGCCGTTGTTATGCTGCAGGGCCCTGGTTGTCTGCGCCTCGCTCCCTGGTGCTGCATTGTGTCATTAGAGCATGGCTCCCCGTTCAGCCTCTGCCGTTGTTGTGCCGCAGACTCTGAGTGTCTGTGCATCCCTCCCTGGCACTGCATTGTGTCATTAGGGCATGGCCCCCCATGCAGCCTGTACCGTTGTTGTGCTGCAGGGCCCTGGCCGGCTGCGCCTCCCTCCCTGGCACTGCATTGTGTCATTAGGACATGGCTCCCTATGAAGCCTGTGCCGTTGTTGTGCTGCAGGCTCTGGTTGCCTGCGCCTCGCTCCCTGGCACTGCATTGTGTCATTAGGGCATGGCTCTCCATGCAGCCTGTGCCGTTGTTGTGCTGCAGGCTCTGGTTGCCTGTGCCTCGCTCCCTGGCACTGCATTGTGTCATTAGGACATGGCTCCCTATGAAGCCTGTGCCGTTGTTGTGCTGCAGGCTCTGGTTGCCTGCGCCTCGCTCCCTGGCACTGCATTGTGTCATTAGGGCATGGCTCTCCATGCAGCCTGTGCCGTTGTTGTGCTGCAGGCTCTGGTTGCCTGTGCCTCGCTCCCTGGCACTGCATTGTGTCATTAGGGCATGGCTCCCCATGCAGCCTGTGCCGTTGTTGTGCTGCAGGCTCTGGTTGTCTGCGCCTCGCTCCCTTGCGCTGCATTGTGTCATTAGGACATGGCTCCCCATGCAGCCTGTGCTGTTGTTGTGCTACAGGCCCTGGTTCTCTGCGCCTCCCTCCCTGGCACTGCATTGTGACATTAGGGCACTGCTCCCCATGCAGCCTGTGACGTTGTTGCACTGCAGGCCCTGGTTCTCTGCGCCTCCCTCCCTGGCACTGCATTGTGTCATTAGGACATGGTTCCCAGTGCAGCCTGTGCTGTTGTTATGCTTCAGGGCCCTGGTCGTCTGCGCCTCGCTCCCTTGCGCTGCATTGTGTGATGAGGGCATGGCTCCCAGTGCAGCCTGTGCCGTTGTTGTGCTGCAGGCCCTGGTTGTCTGCGCCTCGCTCCCTTGCGCTGCATTGTGTCATTAGGAAATTCCCTATGAAGCCTGTGCCTTTGTTGTGCTACAGGGCCCTGGTTGTCTGCGCCTCGCTCCATGGCGCTGCATTGTGTCATTAGGGCATGGCTCCCAGTGCAGCCTGTGCCGTTGTTATGCTGAAGGCCCTGGTTGTCTGCGCCTCGCTCCCTGGCGCTGCATTGTGTCATGAGGACATGGCTCCCCATGAAGCCTGTGCCGTTGTTGTGCTGCAGGGCCCTGGTCGGCTGCGCCTCCATCCCTGGCACTGCATTGTGTCATTAGGGCATGGCTCCCCATGCAGCCTGTGCCGGTGTTCTGCTGCAGGCCCCTGGTTGTCTGCTCGTCCACCCTCGTCAGTGCATTGCGTCATTAGGACCCGTGGGACCAGTCTTTGGGTTAAGCTCCACAACTGCCTTACCATGAAAGTTACCAATAGTTTCCAATCAATGGCCCAACTCTTGAGTACCCTGCAAGCACCTGGGATTCTGAAAGCTGCTCAAACACGACCACTTTGGATGGGGCCCATCATTAGTTCTGCTAGCTCACAGCACCATCCCTCTAGCCACTAAAGGAGTGTTTTCAATAGACTGCGCAGTGTAGCTGCAACTTGTAATACCCCCTTTGTGCCTCCTCTGGAGTCATGAAATTAGCTTCTGTAAATAGCAGTGTCTCTGCCTTGACCAGAGGAAGAAAAAGTGTCTTGTGAAGACTGTTACTAACCCAGTTGTTCGGAAAGGACTTCCAATGCAGAGACACTAGACATTAGAACAGGGTGAAACCCTACTCATTCCAGGAAGATTCGAACCCAACGTGACCTATCCTGGCCTCAGCCGAGGGCTTCCATCTCAGGAAGACATCTTAAGCGACCAACTTGCTACATCTGGGTTTATTTTCCAGTTTAGGGGGCAGAGTCTCTGGAAAGAACACAGGGCATTTGGGGTTTCTGTCTCCAGTTGGGGTGAGGGCTTTGTCGGGTGTTAAAGGTCCTAGAATGTGCTGTCTTTGGTGTCGTAGCTCAGATGGAGCTGGGGGTGGGGAGGGCAGAAGAGCTCTTAGAGTTGTTTTTCCTGATACCATCAAGAGGTTCAGCAGGAGTGATGGGGACGTTTCCTTTAGGTTTGGGGGTGGAGAACCGTACCTCAGAAAGCATGAGAGCATGGTACCCTCAATAGAGCACCTTAGCTCGGGTGAGGCAGAGGGGCGGGCACTTCTTTACCAGGAATGGAAGATTATAGTTCAGGGGCCCAGATGGACACGACCAGCTTAAGAGGAGTTTCTTCGAGGTTTGGTGGACTCACTTAAATAGAGCACAGGGACAAGGTCGCTTTGGGGCTTCTTTTTTTAAATTTGGTTCCAAATTAATTAAAATCAATTCCCCCAATCCCTCATAAACTGTCCGCCCTGATGCCCCAGCCCACTGTACACTACACATCTCGGTGGAACATCTCAGACTCACACCCCCCTAAGATGATTGCCTTAGCTACGCCCCTGCCAGTGGCAGCTTCTTCTTATTAAGTCACATGCATGAGATGAAGGGCTGGGGGGGCATGTGACAAGTGCACGTGCCCAGGCCCAGACACAGCAGTTGGGCGTGAGCACGTGCACACGCACGTGCCAGCTCCACTTTGGCCATGTCCCATCCCGTGCACTTATAGAAATGATGCAGGTATTCCAGGGAGACTCTATCTAGTGCAAAGCATTCCATGTGAGCATCACACATTCAACCAGGCACTCTTACCTTGCTGCCTTGATAAATATTGTTTGCGCACCTTTGTAATTAAATGAGCACATCAAACGCTGCATTTATAAAGGTGGCATGAAATAAAAATTATATGTTTCATGCTTCCTTGGTAAAAGAATGTTTAGCACGATAAATGATTTCCCGCAGACTCTGCAGGATTTTGTTGCTTGGATTCGCAAATCGTGCAGCTGAAAACAAGCTCATTTGCAGCACAAAACTGCATTTTTTGCTGCATTTTTGTGACACCTCATTTTGGTCACATTCATTCGTTTGGCTAAGTTTTCAGAGGCAATAAGATGCAAACTATTTTAGCAACTATTTCAGCAGAGTGCTGCGTTTTCAAACAGACAGGTTTAAACTAAGGATTTCCAAAAGAGAGTGCAGCTGAGGGAAAGGTCTCTGTGTAGAAGCAAATAATGTTTACTTATGACATTTTTAGAGACTTTTTTTTAATTCAATGCCTGATACCAACATTGCTTTCTCAAAGCACTTTAAATAAAAGTTAGGGTTTTTACCGACCCCAGAAGGACGAAAGGCTGAGTTGACCTAGCTTAGTTTCCACCTCATGAGCTGCAGTTGACTGACACAGTGGTGATGCTGGGCGTACGACAGGTCAAAGGGTTTCTTGAGGCACGAGACAGGAAGTAGAACTAGAAATCTAGTCTATTTGTGGTGTTCCTGTCCAGCCATACTCCCCGGACCACCCAGGGTTTGGGGGCCCATAGTCCCCGATAAGGGCTTGAAAAAGCTGTCAAAGCAGTGGATTGCTCAGCACAACGCCTCCAAACTTGGCGAAAAAGCTACACGTATGAAAAGCAGCGCAAATAATCTGATTATGCAATGTCACAAGACTGACCATTTTATTAAATGTATACAGAATCTTTCTTCACTCTTCCATCCTGCTTCTACCCGTGAGATTTTCAGCCATACATTAAAATCATAAAATGCAACAGGGAGAGGCAGGATGGAATAAAACATTATATAAATGGCCCAATCAGAGGCTGTAGCCAGCAGAGGTAGAGACACCCTGCGGGTTTATATAGCAGTGCCACTGCTCCAATATGTAGAGCTCACGGGAAAGAACAGCAGATGTGTTAAACCGCTCTCACATGCTCAGGCCTCAGAGCGTGGTTCGGATGTATCATTCCAAGCGTTATCAATGTAGATGATGAAATGTCTGCACTCAAGTTGTGAGAATGCAAGTGCCCTCTGGTACTTAACAAAAAAAAGCAGCAATATGATTCCTTGCTCAGCAGGATTTATGCCACTAATATCTGCTTCAAATATATTTATGAAATGCATTAATTTGATCTGAAACATCAGCTTGGCATTTTCATTATGTGCGAACACAGTCAAGTCCAACAAAAACGCTGGTGATTTTACTGAGGAATAAATGTGTGCCCCAAAATAACATCTTCCCCTTTTTAATAAATACATGTATGATCCCCAATCATCAGGCAGCCAAATTCTCTTTGGAGAAATCACTTGTCCCTGGTACTGAAAGAGGTTTGAAATTAACAATAACAACCAGAACAGAACATCTTTTAACATGGGGCTACATTGGACCAAAATACATGGCACCTGGCAGTATTACACAGGAGGCTAGCTACTGTCTCATGCCAATGTCACCCATCCATCTATTTATCCATCTCTCCTCCTCTTCCCTCTGTCCCCAGGCCAGGGTGAGAAGCCTGCTCCCAGATCCCAGAGGTCTTAGGGGCACCTGGCAGAATTACACAGGAGGCTAGCTACCTTATCATGCCAATGTCACCCTTCCATCCATCCATCCATCTCTCCTCCTCTTCCCTCTGTCCCCAGGCCAGGGTGAAAAACCTGCTCCCAGATCCTAGAGGTCTTAGGGGCACCTGTCAGTATTACAAAGGAGGCTACCTACTGTCCCATGCCAATGTCATCCATCCATCCATCCATTTATCCATCTCTCCTCCTCTTCCCTCTGTCCCCATGCCAGGGTGAGAAGCCTGCTCCCAGATCCTAGAGGTCTTAGGGGCACCTGTCAGTATTACACAGGAGGCTACCCACTGTCCCATGCCAATGTCACCCTTCCATCCATCTCTCATCCATCTGTGCCCAGGCATGGGTGAGAAGCCTGCTCCCAGATCCTAGAGGTCTTAGGGGCACCACGCAGTATTCCACAGGAGGCTACCTACTGTCCCATGCCAATGTCACCCTTCCATCCATCCATTTATCCATTTATCCATCTCTCCTCCTCTTCCCTCTGTCCCCATGCCAGGGTGAGAAGCCTGCTCCCAGATCCTAGAGGTTTTAGGGGCACCTGGCAGTATTACACAGGAGGCTACCTACTGTCCCATGCCAATGTCACCCATCCATCCATTCATCCATCTCTCATCCCTCTGTGCCCAGGCAAGGGTGAGAAGCCTGCTCCCAGATCCTAGAAGGCTTAGGGGCACCTGGGAGTATTACACAGGAGGCTACCTACTGTCCCATGCCAATGTCACCCTTCCATCCATCTCTCATCCTTCTGTGCCCAGGCAAGGGTGAGAAGCCTGCTCCCAGATCCTAGAGGTCTTAGGGGCACCTGGCAGTATTCCACAGGAGTCTGCCTGCTGTCCCCACTAGTGCCCACACTGGACAGGTGTCCGAGGCGTAGAGTTGAGCTCTCAAGACTCTCCCAGGTGGCTGGTCGAGCAGGTGATGGACAGCTGGTGGCTGCGACCCTAAAGGTAAACAATGATGAATGTCCCGTCCGCATTAGCACTTGAAGAAGCACCTTAGACTGCGAGTGTGATGAAAGCGAGAACGAATAGTGGAAGCCGCAAGTCTAGAGCGCTGAGAGTTGACGAGGGCTCAAAGACTCTGGCTTCTGTGTTGTGAGCCCGTTGCACGGATTGTGCACCGGTTCAAGTCTGGTTCTGCAGATCCAGCCTGTGGACACCTCGGTGGTCCAATGTTCAACTGTTAGAGTTCAGAGCAGACGACAGCTTTTTAGGTCTCGCGCCTAGCGTTGCAGTGCGTAGCACTGCTCGCACAGCGCGAGACCTCTTGTATGGGCTTCAGAAAGCTAACCACACGCTCGTGCGTGTGGTTTTGCTTTCGCAGGCTGGCATTGGCTGTAGTGTGCTTTTTTTTTTTTTAAACGGCACGCAATTGGGCAAAGGCGGGCGCATGTCCCGCCTTTGCTCCGCCCATTCCCGTCCGTGTCTAGGACGCGCATCAGCGTGCGGCACAGACGACAGGCTCCCTCACCCCCCGCTCCTCTGTGGTGCGCGCGCACCACAGGTTTGATTCCGTGCTTGTTTCCAATTGTAAGTCTGTTTGATTTTGCTTTTTTCATTTAAAAAAAAGGGTGGCCGTACTTTCCTTTGACAGCTAAACCCTTTTTCTTTGTAATATTGTTGGATTTTGCTTTCGAAAAGTACTAAAATTAATTTTTGTTGCAAGTGTTTCAGTTTGCGAAACTTGAAAATAGTTTGGGGGTGTAAATGTTGACAAATGTGCAGTTTTAAAAGTGTTTTGAAGCTGCTAAAAACATTTCCTTATTATTTGGTATGTTTTAAACTTGCTTCTTCAAAGAGGGCCAGTCTTGTTAGCAAAAAGTCTTTGTGAAGAAAAGGGGGTCTATCCAGTGAATAGCAGTTTGCTGATAGGGCCACAGAGCTGTGATTTGCTTGAGTCATCAGACTATAAGGCAATGCTGTAGCCTTATTCTTCACATTTTCTAGGATGTCCTATCACCGTAGCATTCTATGGTTAAAGGGGACTGAGGTAAGAAATTATTTTCCTGTTTGAGGCTGGTAGGGCCTCGAAGGGTTTTGGACCAGAAACACTACTCTTGCAACAAGTCACACCACTTCCAGCAAGAACCAATAACAGCCATTGTTTTCAATGTCTTCAAGAAATAGTCATCATCTGTCCCCCATAAAAGGGTCTGGAAGTACAACAACATTTCTAAAAATCTTGAATCAATCTTTAAACCTTACGGAGGAGAATTAGGTGCTGTTATACAACAAGCATTTACAATGCAATAGGTCTCGCATTTACGCGAGTTTGAGGTATTAATATTGCAAATGGAAATGCCTTTTATTTTTGCTTTTAAAACATAAATAAAAGGCATTGTCATTTACAATGCCATTAGCTTAAACTCACGTAAATGTGAGACCTATTGCATTGCAAATGCTTGTTAACACTGACTCTACGGTGGTCTTCTGTGGGTCCAGTCAGGGTTGTAGCTTAGTCAGTGAGATTCAAGAGGTGTAAATCTCAAATTTCTCAACTAAAAAAGCAGTGGGCTGCAGGGTGGAGGGGGGAGATGACCAAGGTTCGGGATGAACTGTTCCCAAGACGAGCAAGATAAGTACTGATGTGCATTAGGGGGGCCTCTGCAGCTGAGTTAGAGTTTGGTGGACAGGTACTCCATTGCAATGGTGAAGGGGACCCTGTCCACCATACTCACGGTCTGCTTCCCCAATTTTGAGTGAGGTGGACTGCAAGTTTTGCACCAACAGAGTAAACTTTGTTCTTCTGCTGGTGGCCCGATGATGTAGGCACTGTCGAAGGTAAGCCATCCAACTGTCTGTCCTATTTTACAAGCGACAGTCGCATGGCTTTTTTTCTTTACTATTCGTCACCGCCAGGTATTTACCCTAGAAAAGTCCCAAGGTGTAGGAGCCATTATTTTTTTATTTTCAAACACATGCTTTGAGTATTTGTTTTTGAATAATGTAAACTTTGACAAGGTTTGATGGCCAGCTATAATGTTGGACAGAGCCATCTGTCAAACTTGTTCTACATAAACGGGAGATGCCAGGACGGTGGTTCCTGCCAATGTATGCAGATGTCCTCAGACTGGGGGACACCTCTAAACTTTGCAGGTACAGTGAATCCAGGGCGGCACATGTAAAGTTTTCTGCTACCCGGTTTGCTCTTACTCGGTCTGCCGAACCCTAAATCAGGCCGTCTGGCTAGAGTGGCACGGGGTGAAAAACAAAGATTTGCAATACTGCCCCATGGCACTGCCAGCGGTCAGACTATTTGCACATATTCTTCCCAGCACCTTTTGAGTGCCAGTAATAAGCTTGGAAACCAAGACGGGCACAGCTTTTCAAGCCTACCACTGCCAATGTTTTTGATTTCTAAAATGGAGTAAATTTGCATTCATTCGAGGAGTGCTTCTATAGAGGCAGATTTGCTACATTTTGGAAAACCGGCCACTATATGTAAATAAGGGCCATATGTAGGTAATTTCTATTTACCGATTCCTAAATACCGAATTTTACCGATTCGGTAATATTCGTTATTACCGATTCGGTATTTACCGAATCGGTAATAAGGAATACCTTCCCATTCATTCCTATGGGCCTGGAGGCCCATAGGAATGAATGGGAAGCCATTCACTATTACCGATTCGGTAAATACCGAATCGGTAATAGGGGGAGCATATTCAAGGGTGGCAGGGTGTCAAATTGACACCCTGTTCCACCCCTGAATCGTGCATGTGTGCACATGTGGCGCACATACATGCCCTAAGGGCATGTATGTCTGCCACATGGCACTTTTAAAAAGTACAAAATTGCTTTTTAAAAGGTATTCGGTATTTACCACCAACTTGTAGTTGGTGGTAAATAACGAATCCTTAAACCAAAAATGCACTCACTTGAGTGCTCCCTACATAGGATCTAAGGAATCGGTAATTTACCGATTCCTTAAAATAACGAATCGGTAAATTACCGACTCCTTAAATCCGGCCTCCTACATCGCAAAGGGCTAAATACCGGTCGGTAACGGGAAATTTACCGATTTTCGGCCGTTACCGACCGGTATTAGCCCACCTACATATGGCCCTAAGTTCCAGATTAAAAAAATGTGGCATAAAGATGACAAGAAAAACCAAAGCAGTCATAGCAGACCTGACTCGGGGGCCCTAGACCCAACTACCAGTCTAAGAATGCATTTATTTGGGGTTGTCACAGACATCATTTCTTCTCATCTCTCCAGAGAAGGCTAACCTGCTGATCCACTCTGGATGGATCCTGCACACGGACGGCTGCCCCTCCATCACTCAGAGTGCCAGATCTCTTGGTTTCACTCTCAACAGATATCTAAACCTCCAGAGCCATAGCTACTTAGAGGAATCAGGAACCTCATCCCTGCACAAGACCTTAAATCTGTAGTCCAGGCGCTCGTGCTCTCCAGACTCAGCTACTGAATTGCTTTCCTTTCCAGCATCTCCAAAGTCCACCTAGGTCAGAGCAGTCCTACGTGCGGCAGCCTGCTTCAAGAAAGTACACAAGAAATTCAATCACATCTCCCCAATTCCACGTTCCCTTCAGTGGCTTCCCATAGAGGTGAGAGCACAATTTAAAACTGCTTGCACCACTTATAAAGCTCTTGACTCCTTTTTGCCCTCGTACCTCTGCGAGAAACTGAAAATCTCAGGAGCCACTGAGATTCAAGAAATGCTCAAGTACTTCTCAACGCCCCCCCCCCCCTCAAGAACAAGCGATACATGAACCAGTTCTTCTCTAGAAGTGTCACAAGAATCGGAACTCCCTCCCGCCAAGAGTCCACATGACCACATGTCATGCACCCCAAAAAAGAGCTCAAGGGTCTACTCTCAGGAGCGGCCCGTGCAGGTAAGAGCGGTGAGTCAGGGAGGTCGAGTGTGGCGGGGGGGAGAACACCTACCTTGCGCTCGCCGTCTTGCCGCGTTGGCGATGCGGCGAGCGCAAGGTAAGTGTTTTTCTTTTTTTAATGTAATTTTCCCTCGTCGTCGCCTGTGGACCTCCCCCCACCCCGCCCCCCGCTCTTACCTGCATGGCCATTCCTGCCTACTCTTTGAAAGACACCTGGTCTAATCCGCACCAACCTACTGTCGCTCCCGCCAATCCCATCCCTACCTCACCCTGCACGCGCTGATGATCCTCACGTGGCACCATCTGCTCTTTATTACTGGGCTGTACATTGAATATGTGTGAAGCCTTCCTGCCCCCGGGAGGGGCTAACCCGCCGATCGCTCCACCTTTAATGTACCTGTATATCTTCTATTTGTTATTGTTAGGTTCTTGCTTTAGTCTGAAGCGTTCTGATGCCTCTGAGTCACCTCCAAGGTATATAAAATTGCAAAAATAAATAAATAAAGCAACACAGGAACACAGTGAAGACGTTCTTGCCATCCATTTAAGCAATAGATATGAAATGTTAGCCCCAGGTAACAGTGATGAGAAGCCAGCAGGAACCCATGGCAGTGACCAGAAGTCACCAGGAGCTCAAAGGGGAAGAAAAGAAAATCTTAGGTTCTAAGGACTATAAGGAGAACCCTGTGGAGCTAAAAAATATATAATCTGCCTCACAATATCATTGTTATCACCTCCTGATCAAAATATGGCTGTTTCAGAGCTAAACAAAAACACACATATGGCCATGTTAGGGTAAGGCTTCAATTTAGTTCTGACACAGAAATAACGATGGCAATAAAAGGCTGAGTTGCTGAAAAAAATATTGAAAATGGTTGCTTTATAAATACATATATAACATAAACAATTGTGAAATGATTGAGTGTACCTTTTAGATGCAAAAGAGTTCCTCATGCATTGCAATGGAGGCACAGAGACACTTCGAAGCAGCCAATAGCATGAGGTGAGAGGGGGATACTCCTAAGGGGCGGAGTCAAAGCATACGTCATGTGCACGCTAAAGTATTGGAAACAACGAGTGTACAGATAGCTGCCTTATCAGGCCAGGCCTGGTGTGTGCCTCTGTGCCAGCCTATGTTGTTGACCATTGCCACACCTCCAAGGCCCCAGTCATGCTTCCTTCTTTTTCAGGTGTTTCTGCAGGATTTGACTCTGCTGGGAAATTCAGGCAAAATAGAAAATCAGAAATTAATATCACAATTATGAACTGTGTCAACATCGCTAATTTTCAAAAATTGGCAGAGAATTAAGTCATCAGTATTACCCTCAGCAAAACAAGCATTGGCAATGCTAATGGGTCTGAATTTAAAGGAATGGGTGTATGGTAATGTGAAGCATTGCAAGTAAATAGCATGGGGAACGGATATGTGTATGTGTGGAAGCGAAGAACTGTAGAATAATATTGCTGTGGTTTAAAGGTCAGTAGACAGTTGCACTGTCAAGCCAGACCTAAAACATCAATATATATTAATGACTGATGCCCTCCCATCAGTGCTGCTTCCAGAGAAAACTACCACCAATTACTTAGTTATCTAAGACAGTTTAGTAGCTTTACAATGTCATGTGTGTGCCCCTGAAAGTGTAAGCTCAGGCAGCTAGATAAATAAATAAAATGGTCACAGCACTTTCTGTGGAAGCACACAACGTCTGCCCAATCAAAACATATACTCTTGGCCCCCAGCATGTGGGAGGAGCCAAAGCCCCTCTCCTGGTGGTTGTCAGATAATTGTCTGGAGACAGCCTCGCTGTCCGGCCAGACCATAAAAATATGTGTGCAGTGTACTTGCACCAGTCCTTTAACCTGTCTTGTCCTTCGGTCGTTGGTCAAGAAGCCTCAGTCCAGCAATGTAATGCCAAAGGGCCTGGCCCCCTGGGAGCACCACCAGTCTCAAAGCACGTCCTCTGCATCTTACGGACAAGCCCCAGCAGGACGAAACGTGTCCGTGATTGTTAAATCAATCAATCAGTCAAGTGACTTGTAAAGTGCGACTACTCACCCGTAAGGGTCTCAAGGCGCTGGGGGGGGCGAATGGCTGCAGATCTGTCGAAGTCACTGTGCTTCAGTCGAAGAGCCAGGTCTTGAGCTCCTTCCTGAATTGGGGCAGTGACGGTGATTGCCTGAGGGAGAGAGGCAGGGTGTTCCAGGTCTTTGCTGCAAGGTAGGAGAAGGATCTTCCCCCGGCCGTGGTCTTGCAGATACGTGGGATGGCAACTAGGGCCAGTTGAGCGGAGCGGAGGTCTCTGGTGGGTGCGTGGAATGAGAGACAGTGGTTGAGGTATGCAGGTCCTGTGTTGTGTAGGGCTTTGTAGGCGTGTGTGAGGAGCTTGAAGGTTATCCTTTTGTTGACTGGGAGCCAGTGGAGGTCTCTCAGGTGGCTGGTGATGTGGCTGCGGCGGGGTATGTTGAGAATGAGTCTGGCTGAGGTGTTCTGGATGCTATGCCGTTTCTTGAGGAGTTTCTTGGTGATGCCGGCGTAGAATGCGCTGCTGTAGTCGAGTCTGCGGCTGATGAGTGCATGGGTGACCGTCTTTCTGGACTCGTGAGGATCCACTCGAAACTCTTTTGGAGCAGGCATAGCGTTTAGAAGCATGATGATGAGACAGCGTTGATCTAGCAGTTCATAGTGAGCGAAGAGTCGAAAATGATGCTGAGATTTCTTGCGTGGTCTGTGGGTGTGGGCAGAGGTCCAAGATCTGCAGGCCACCAGGAGTCATCCCAAGCAGAAGGGGTGGAGCCCAAGATGAGGACTTCAGTCTTCTCTGAGTTTAGCTTGAAGCAGCTGCCCTTCATCCAGGTGGCGACAGACTTCCTTCCGTCGTGGAAGTCCTTCTTGGTCACTGTGGGTTCATTGGTGAGGTAGAGGATCAGCTGGGTGTTGTTGGCGTAGGAGATGATGTTTAGTCCGTGCTTCCTGACGATGACTGCGAGCGGGGCCATGTAGATGTTGAAAAGAGTGGGGCTCAGGGAGGAGCCCTGAAGCACTCCGCAGCTGATTTCTGTGGGTTCCGAGTGGAACGGTGGTATCCTGACTCTCTGTGTTTGGCCGTTGAGGAAGGATCAGATCCATTCCAGGGCAATTCGCAGATGCCGGCGTTGTGGAGACTTGTGCATAGTGCGGTGGGAGATGGTGTCGAAGGCGGTCATGAGGTCCAGGAGGATGAGTGCTGCAGTTTTTCCTCGGTCGAGGAGGGTGCGGACGTCGTCTGTGGCGGCGAGGAGGGTGGTCTCCGTACTGTGATTGCTTCGGAAGCCGAATTGCGAGTGGTCCAGGATGTGGTTCTCCTCGATGAACTCGGAAAGTTGGGCGTTCATTGCCTTCTCAATGACCTTGGCTGGTAAGGGGAGCAGAGAGATGGGTCTGAAGTTATTGAGGTCCTTCGGGTCAGCAGAGGGTTTCTTCAGCAAGGGGTTGATCTCTGCGTGTTTCCAGTCTTCCGGGATTGAGGCGGAGTTGATGGAGCAGTTGATGGTGTGGCAGAGTTCAGGGGCGATGAAGGTGCCAGCTCTGTTGAAGATGTGGTGTGGGCAGGAGTCTGAGGGTGAGCCTGAGTGGATGCTCTTCATGACCTTGAGGGTGTCATTAGTGGTCAGGGGAGTCCAACTGATCAGGGTCCGCTGGGGTCTGGTGTCGTTGGGTGCGGTGGTTGTGAGTGGGGTGAGAGGGTCTTGGGTATCGATGCTGTCATAGATCTCCTTAATGTTACGGTGGAAGAAGGTGCTGAGGTTGTTGCGGAGGTCTTGGGAGTGTGGGATGTCTGCTGTCCCTGTGCTGGGTTTGGCGAAATCTTTGACCACGGTGAAAAGTTCCTTGCTATTGTGCGCATTGGCATTGATCCTTTCTTGTAGGGCCACTTTCTTTGTTGTTCTGATGAGGTGGTGGTGTGCGGTGACAGTGGTTTTGAAGGCTGGGCGGTCTTCCATGGTCTTGCTGCTTCTCCATCTCTTTTCGAGCCGTCTACAGGAGCGTCTGGACTCATGCCGGGCAGGGGAGAACCAGCTGGCTTTTTTGGAGTGTGGTTTGCCTGGCACTTTCTTGATAGGAGCCAGTGCGTCGGTGCAGTTGGAGATAAAGGTCTTTGGGGGATATTCTCAAGAACGTGCGATAATCATCGCCAAAATAGGTTAACGCAATTTCTCATATCGCCGTACATCGCGGGAAAATAACTCCGTGTTAACGTCTCATTCTCAACACGGCGGTATCATGTAATAGTTTCCCGATAACGCGTCAAATGTCCGCGATACAACTACCGCGACGGCGATAAAAAAGGAAACCCGAACGTGAAAAAAGTTGTGATGGGACCAACCGCGATAGAAAAATCGGCGACAAGCAGCGCCAGGCTTGCAATTCCTACGTCAGGCGAGAAAAATCACCATAAAAGCTGCAAAAAAAAAAAAAAATAACAACTGCAAAGCACAATGGAGGTAGTTGGAGCAAGTACAGAGGACAACTCAAACCCCACAAGCCCCATGGAGGACCAGCCTGGGACCTCGGGGTCAGGGAAGGGCAAGGAGAAGAAGAAGAGGAAGACGCGGTTCAGTCCGCAGGAAAACAGGATCCTGATTACGGAGGTGGTAGAACACCATCAACAACTGTTCGTCACCACCACTGTGTCATTGGCAACTAAAAATACTATATGGCAGTCCATCCTGGACAAGGTGAATGCAGTCGGAGTGCTGAGGAGGACAATGGACGAGGTCAAGAGGCGCTGGAATGATGACAAGCGCAAAACCAAGCTGAAACTCGCCAACAACCGCAAAACAGCAATGCAGACTGGAGGTGGGAGTCCTGCGCCACAGGAGGAGCTGGATGAGATGGAGGAAATGGTGTCCACAGTCATCAGTGAGGAGACGGTGGCAGGAGTCGGAGGACCGGACACTGCTCAACATGACCTGACACAACAGCAACAGGGTGAGTAACCACCAGGGTCTGGGGGGACGGGGGGAGATGGGCACAATGGCACACATGCACAATGAAGTATGGCACACTGCACAACCACAATGACTCTGGATCATGTCCCTGATCTCCTTGCCAAACTGCAGCACACATAGAAACAGCAAGTAGTCCCCCGTCCACAATGTGCCCAGAGGGGGCCCTCCCCACACATCACCAATCTCACAACAAACCCATGCACATGTGCTGAACTCAGCAAAGCTGCGGATCCGTGAGCCCCACTGACAATGCAAGTGACACTGCATGACGATGAGCATGTCTGCAGGCCACTCATCATTACATGTTGCACCCCACGACACCGAGGTGGCTGAGTGTGGTCCACATCCGGAAAGGAGCAGGTCACACACTGACACATCCACGTGCACAAACAACCCCTGACGGCAACAAGACATCTGCGGACAAACCATGCCCAAGAACCACAACTAACACCAAGAGCCCAATTTACCCAAGTATACAACATCACAGCACTGCATAAGCACAGAAGTCAAAGGCACACCGCCTGAAAGGGAGAAGGCCAAGCAAAGTCTGAGCTGCAGGGGCGACTCTCCCACAATGCAGCACACACACAAGAATCAGAGCACATCAACATTGACAACAATGTGGTACAAACTGCAACACATTCACAACAGAACAGAGGACACAACTGCTGCCGCTTGTGTGTAGAAACTGGCCAATCACATTTGGCATAGCAGGAAACTGTGACATGATAATGGACAAGTACAACCCCACATCCCTGATGGTGCACAAATGTCCACTGTCCCGCTTCAAATAGGCAGCTCCTCCTAAACAGTCACAATGTACATTGTCATGCAGTCTGTTTGGAAACTTGGCCAATGCGTGAACATACATGGAACACAGTGTTAAACTGCATCTCCCCTTCACATTGCAGAGGGAGAATCAACACCTCCTGCAGAGCAGACCCAACATCTCTTCACTGATGACGAAGAGGACCTCCACACCTTCGACACCGACGCCCTCCAAGAGCTCATGGACACCCTCAGCACCCCACCCCCAGGAGCAGGGCAGCCCAGCTGCATCGAGGAGAGCCCACCCCCTGCACAGACCACACAGCAGGAAGCACCCACCACCCCGGCTGTCTCCCAGGATCCCCACGACCAACACATGGCATTTCAACGCCGTGTGTTGGAGGGCCAGAAGGAGATGGCTGAGCAGGTGCGGGTGGGGTTCGACCTCATGGCAGCCAAACTAGATGCCATCCATGGGTGTCTACGTCCCATCAGGGAGCACTTACAGTCCCTAAGGGACACCCACAGTCCGCTCCATGGTCTCCAACGAGCCATGGCTGACATCGCTGGAGTCATGACTCAGAGACAAGAACACCTGTCTAGTCAGAGTGGCTCCAGCGATCTCAGGCGGGAGTTGGGACACATGCGGAGGCTCATGGAGGACATGGTGCGGATGGATGCGGAAAGGATGGCTGCCACGGCTGCACATCAGCGACATGTAGCTGGGATCTTCCATGCCCTGCAGATCCTCATCATGGCATTGCTGCCACAAGGCCTGGCGCAGATGAATGCTGCTGCTCCTACACCATCCACATCTCCGCCCCCTGATGTGTCAGTGCCCCACAGTGCGGCAGACATTCCACCTCCGGCACCTGATGTGTCACTGCCACACAGTGCGGACGACAATCCACCTCCGGCCCCTGATGTGTCAGTGCCCAACAGTGCTGCAGCCGAAACACCACCACCCACAGGTGAGGCACATCACACATCAGAGGACAATGATGTGGATGAGACTGCCGTTGTGGTAATGAGGAAGCGGTAGCGTTCATCTCCGCCATATGGCCTGTTTCAGCTTGGTTCGGCCCTTTGCATCATCACCTTCCACTGTCCCCCGATACACTCTGCGGCACTCACCTTGGACCTCGACATGGACTGCCATATTCTGTTTGGTTACCAATGACACAGCAATTAGACTGTGGACTGAACTCTTCCTCTTCCGATGAATCTGTCCTTCCCTAATGGACTCTGGCTGGCCCTCCACGGGGCAACAATGTAAAGTGGGGTGTGCATGGCCCTATACTGCTCCAACTGCAACACTCCACTGAATGTGAATAAAACATTCAAATTCACACAGATGTGTCATGTCTATGATCCTTCAAGTATGACAGTATGGATGAATGTAGGGTCACTGATTCCCCCTCACGTCCATTTTGCACATGTTGTGGGGCTTGGGTCACAGGGTGCAACATTGCCGATTGAGGTCCGGGTGGCGCAGACACTACAACGGAGACACACGCATTGGTTAATTCCTTGTCCAGGCCAGAACTGAACCACGCCAGAGCCCCGGGCTCATTGTTCACACCCCTACGCTGGACTGGCATACGCCAGCCCAGCCCACTCCGCTTACGCTCACAGGGGGTGACGACACAGCTACATGTCCCAGGTCTTCCCTGTAGTGATCTGCTGGTCACTGGTCTAGTCATCAGCATGCCACAGCCACTCCCTGAGGGCTGGTTTACACCCACACCACACCCATCCAGCACAGGCGTCACGGGACATGTGACCCTGTCAATAAAAGGGGCCCACCACAGCACATCCCCCACTGCCGGAGGTGACATGATGGCGTCCGCATCCACGGAACACAATCATAAAGGGTCCGTGACTTGCGTTGCACTGAGTTGGTGGCACCCGATGGCCTGGGTCTGGCACGGGCCTACCGCCACGTGGCGATGACTTGCGTTGCACTGAGTTGGTGGCACCCGATGGCCTGGGTCCGGCATGGGCCTACCGCCACGTGGCGATGACTTGCGTTGCACTGAGTTGGTGACACCCGATGGCCTGTGTCCGGCACGGGCCTACCGCCACGTGGCGATGACTTGCGTTGCACTGAGTTGGTGGCACCCGATGGCCTGGGTCCGGCACGGGCCTACCGCCACGTGGCGATGACTTGCGTTGCACTGAGTTAGGCCCACCTGAAGAGCTGAGCGGGTGTGCAGCCTGCGATGATGCATTGGCCTCGATACGGCGTCCAGCATATCAGGACTCGATTTGATTTGTGAGCCTTGCTGGACTGCAGTGTACGCGCAGGCAGCAGTCAGCACACACATGACTCCGCGGTGCGGTGCCGCAGCGTGAGCTGGAGGCCTGTGGCGCGGAATCCAGCCATCGGCAGAGGAGGTTGCACCGGCACGTGGAGGGCCCTCTTGGAGACACGCCGGTGGCGGCAGGTGAGCATTGAGGCCTGGGTGCACAGGGGCGGGCAGTCATCCCTGGGCGGCGGACCAGTCTGGGGACCAGGGCTGGGGTGGAGCAGGCACACAGGATCGCAAAGGCACCACCGGTCATGGTGGCAGCCTCGTGGCTGGGTTGGGGGCGCCGCCCTGGCAGACACGGCCCTGCATGCACTGACGAGATGTGCGCGGGTTGGCTTGGAACGTAGTCACCTCGTCTCCAGTGTGAATGCGGCCGTTGAATGTGGTCGGGCATGTCTGTGTAGGCCTATGGTCACGATATGGCGGACACAGAGACACACGCAGTAGTTACGCCCCAGGGCCCCGGGGTATTCATTTGCAACATACGCCGGCCAAGGCCGCTCCGCTCTGGCTTACAGGGGGGGACCACATGGCTACATGTCCAAGGGCTTCCATACTGCCTGGGGTAACCTGTTTGTGTCCACTGTCCACTACACTGCAAACACCAGCAGTAGATGTCCACATGGACATGTCTGTGCTCTGCATACTGCAGTCTGTCCAGCACATCTCCGCCACACTTGGCATTGTGTCCTTTCTTGTTGCTGGGTCACTTGCCTCCTTCGCACATTCTTGGTTCCCACCTCTCCACACATTGTGCAAGTGTGTGGCAGAGGGGCTCTGCCTTTGTGGATGGTTTGACTACATGTCTGGCCCCTGTTACCACGGTTACTTGTCTTGTCGTGTCCGGTAGTTGGGCATGTTGGTTGGCATGTTGTATGTGATTATGTTACGTGTGCTCTCCCAAAGTTGTGTGTTGTGTGTTTGTGGAGTTGAGGTGTGTGGTGTGTTCAGTTAGTACTTACCAATGAGCAGTGCATTGCCATAGGTGCCATCCTGGAAGCGCTGGTTGATGATGGACTGTCGGAAGATGTATGTATCATGCACACTGCCTGTGAAGTTGGCGACGACATTGGTGAACTGTCCCGGGTGGTCCACTGTTGCCTGCACATTGATGGAATGTGTGTGCTTTCTGTAGCGGTAATTGTGTGCAGGGTCGGCAGGGGGCACAAATGGTACATGTGTACAGTCAATTGCCTCCGACACGTGCGGTAAGGCAGCTATGGCGTAATTCCCTTGCATGGTCTCCAGCTGTTCATGCGTCAGCGTGGGGGAAGTGGAGGTGCAGGGGTATCAGGATGATACAAACCGTGATGTTTACAGGTATGATGAATCCTGCGTAATGAGACCGTAACAGATGTTTGTGTGGTCGTAACCTTCCTTTTCTTTCCTGCGGAGGTTACGAGCACACGGACTTCTGTTACAGTATGTTTGGACTGGATTCATCGTACCTGTATGCATTCCGGTTTGTCCAAGTGCAATACACTGTACCAGATTACGTTTGTGACTATGAGGACGCTTGACCATTGTCACCATTTCTCCAACAGGTTTCTGACTACTGATTTCGGGATATGGAATGGTATTGGGGAGTTCCCGCAGCATTTGCAGTTAATTGGATCCACACGTTGTCCTGGTGAAGTTCCCCGTTGGGAATGGAACGCGTTGGCTGAGATTTTCGTCTTGTTGTTTATGCATTTGTAATAAAGTCCTGTTTTTCCACTACCGTTGACTACTGGACTTCATGACCTGGGGGGGAAGGTCCGGGGGGTGGTGGCGGTGGGTGTTGTGGACCTCTTGGATCTCCGAGCTGCATGATCATTGGCTCCATGGCATCTGTTGATCTTCAGATGTGGCTCTGGGCTGGGCTCCCTTTCTACTGCAGGTTGTCGTCCTGCTTAACACCAGTAGAAGGCAGGTGTTGAATCCCTGCTGCTAACGCGCCTTATCGCCTGTTTTTGGATCGCATCGCAGATCTGGCTGGTCGTTGAGAATATCGCGAAGTGGTGTTTTCGTGTGTTTTTGCACGGGAACTCCTACTCTGCATATCATTAGTGTTAGTTGTCGCTCTCATCCGTGGAGATGTTTTTTGCGGCAGCTATCGCTGGAAAACTGGCGATATCGGCAGTTTGCACCAGCTTGAGAATAGGGCGATAAATCTATCGCCACTTTTGCGGCGCTAAAGTGCCGATAAATCGGTGATAAGTCCTTGAGAATATGGCCCTTTGAGCGGTGCCTGAAAAAATCCAGGTTCGTTCAGGTTCCGCTGACGATGGATTGTGACTTTATTTGGAGATTTTGACCCGAATCAATAAACCTAAACAGTGTCTTCGTTGGTTGTGTTTTGCAAACCCATTGCTTAAATCTGGGGTGAATGCCCTCAATAAGAGGCTTTGACATGGAGTGGGGGGTGGGGCTGGGGGTGGAGGGTCTGTGCACAAATGAATAGAAATACTGTTTTGCAACATATGGTACCCCATGTTTTTTATCTTAAAACTGTAATGGTTTGGGAGTGGAGTCCTGAAGAACATTCCGTGACATCATTGCACGAGGCAGAGAGATAGACTCTTCATTGTGAGCTCCTAAGACACTTTATTACCCACCCCCCTTGGAGGACGTGGCCGCCTCTGGCCATATATAGAAAGAACAATGCTCTACGGGGTTGTCAGGGGGTGATGGATGGCTTCTCTCTGCCCACGTTATTATGAGCCCCTGTTATGGACACACCAGCAAAATGGACGTTTACTTTTATTGGACCGGGGGGGGGGTGAGAAGAGGGGGCACCGCTCAGAGCCCGGGAGAGTGCCTGGGCCCTAGGAGGGGGGGGCACCGCCCAGGGGCCCGGAGAGTGCCTGGGCAACCGGGGGGGGAGGGGTGGGGGGCACAGCCCCGGGGCCGGGAGAGTGCCTGGGGACCATAGGCCAGGCCTTGTAATTACACTGAAATGTTCAACCCATGAGGACGCTATTCTCTTCGATGCTTCTAGGAGTTACCCTTGTAAATGCAAACACACAATCACATTCTATTCAGCACATGTAATATTTACAACACCTTTGTGAGGATTCAACACGTGCATTCAGGAAAACAATTTAATGTCTGGAGAAAATAATATACAATTTTTTAAAAATCATAGTCACCTATTTTTTTTTGTGAGACAACCAACCAAATGTACCCACCATTTTAACTCACAAAATAAATTTAAAAGAAAACATATTGCACACTGGTTAAAAAGTCCTCGTGCCAGCGACCAAGAGACACCCCCTGTCCTCTGCTGCCCTCTAGAGTCAGAGATCTTTCCTCGCTACACACCCTGTCCTCTGCTGCCCTCTAGAGTCAGAGATCTTTCCTCCACCCCCTGTCCTCTGCTGCCCTCTAGAGTCAGAGATCTTTCCTCGCAACACCCCCTGTCCTCTGCTGCCCTCTAGAGTCAGAGATCTTTCCTCGCTGCATCCCCTGTCCTCTGCTGCCCTCTAAAGTCAGAGATCTTTCCTCGCTGCACCCCGTGCCCTCTGCTGCCCTCTAGAGTCAGAGATCTTTCCTCGCTGCACCCCCTGTCCTCTGCTGCCCTGTAGAGTCAGAGATCTTTCCTCGCTGCACCCCCTGTCCTCTGCTGCCCTCTAGTGTCAGAGATCTTTCCTCCACCCCCTGTCCTCTGCTGCCCTATAGAGTCAGATTTCTTTCCTCGCTGCACCCCCTGTCTTCTGCTGCCCTCTAGAGTCAGAGATCTTTCCTCGCTACACCCCCTGTCCTCTGCTGCCCTCTAGTGTCAGAGATCATTCCTCACTACACCCCCTGTCCTCTGCTGCCCTGTAGAGTCAGAGATCTTTCCTCACTGCACCCCCTGTCCTCTGCTGCCCTCTAGAGTCAGAGATCTTTCCTCTTACACCCCCTGTCCTCTGCTGCCCTGTAGAGTCAGAGATCTTTCCTCGCTGCACCCCCTGTCTTCTGCTGCCATGTAGAGTCAGAGATCTTTCCTCACTGCACCCCCTGTCCGCTGCTGCCCTCTAGTGTCAGAGATCTTTCCTCGCGGCACCCCCTGTCCTCTGCTGCCCTCTAGAGTCAAGGATCTTTCCTCGCTGCACCACCTGTCTGCTGCTGCCCTGTAGAGTCAGAGATCTTTCCTCGCTGCACCCCTGTCCGCTGCTGCCCTCTAGTGTCAGAGATCTTTCCTCGCTGCACCCCCTGTCCTCTGCTGTCCTCTAGAGTCAGAGATCTTTCCTCGCTGCACCCCCTGTCCTCTGCTGCCCTCTAGTGTCAGAGTTCTCTCCTCTTACACCCCCTGTCCTCTGCTGCACTCTAGAGTCACAGATCTTTCCTCTTACACCCCCTGTGCTCTGCTGCCCTCTATAGTCAGAGATCTTTCCTCGCTGCCCCCCCTGTCCTCTGCTGCCCTGTAGAGTCAGAGATCTTTCCTCGCTGCACCGCCTGTCCTCTGCTGCCCTCAAGAGTCAGAGATCTTTCCTCGCTGCACCCCCTGTCCTCTGCTGCTCTCTAGAGTCAGAGATGTTTCCTCGCTGCACCCACTGTCCGCTGCTGCCCTCTAGTGTCAGAGATCTTTCCTCGCTGCACCCCCTGTCCTCTGCTGCGCTCTAGAGTCAAGGATCTTTCCTCGCTGCACCCCCTGTCAGCTGCTGCCCTGTAGAGTCAGAGATCTTTCCTTGCTGCACCCCCTGTCCGCTGCTGCCCTCTAGAGTCAGAGATCTTTCCTCGCTGCACCCCCTGTCCTCTGCTGCCCTCTAGTGTCAGAGTTCTGTCCTCTTACACCCCCTGTCCTCTGCTGCCCTCTAGAGTCAGAGATCTTTCCTCGCTGCACCGCCTGTCCTCTGCTGCCCTCAAGAGTCAGAGATCTTTCCTCGCTGCACCCCCTGTCCTCTGCTGCTCTCTAGAGTCAGAGATGTTTCCTCGCTGCACCCACTGTCCGCTGCTGCCCTCTAGTGTCAGAGTTCTCTCCTCTTACACCCCCTGTCCTCTGCTGCACTCTAGAGTCACAGATCTTTCCTCTTACACCCCCTGTGCTCTGCTGCCCTCTATAGTCAGAGATCTTTCCTCGCTGCCCCCCTGTCCTCTGCTGCCCTGTAGAGTCAGAGATCTTTCCTCGCTGCACCGCCTGTCCTCTGCTGCCCTCAAGAGTCAGAGATCTTTCCTCGCTGCACCCCCTGTCCTCTGCTGCTCTCTAGAGTCAGAGATGTTTCCTCGCTGCACCCACTGTCCGCTGCTGCCCTCTAGTGTCAGAGATCTTTCCTCGCTGCACCCCCTGTCCTCTGCTGCGCTCTAGAGTCAAGGATCTTTCCTCGCTGCACCCCCTGTCAGCTGCTGCCCTGTAGAGTCAGAGATCTTTCCTTGCTGCACCCCCTGTCCGCTGCTGCCCTCTAGAGTCAGAGATCTTTCCTCGCTGCACCCCCTGTCCTCTGCTGCCCTCTAGTGTCAGAGTTCTGTCCTCTTACACCCCCTGTCCTCTGCTGCCCTCTAGAGTCAGAGATCTTTAATCTTACACCCCCTGTCCTCTGCTGCCCTCTAGAGCCAGAGATATTTCCTCACTGCCCCCCTGTCCTCTGCTGCCCTGTAGAGTCAGAGATCTTTCCTCGCTGCACCCCCTGTCCTCTGCTGCCCTGTAGAGTCAGAGATCTTTCTTAGCTGCACCCCCTGTCCTCTGCTGCCCTCTGGAGTCAGAGATCTTTCCTCGCTGCACCCCCTGTCCTCTGCTGCTCTCTAGAGTCAGAGATCTTTCCTCTTATACCCCCTGTCCTCTGCTGCCCTCTAGAGTCAGAGATCTTTCCTCGCTACACCCCTGTCCTCTGCTGCCCTCTAGAGTCAGAGATCTTTCCTCGCCGCACCCCCTGTCCTCTGCTGCCCTCCAGAGTCAGAGATCTTTCCTCCACCCCTGTCCTCTGCTGCCCTCTAGAGTCAAGGATGTTTCCTCGCTGCACCCCCTGTCCTCTGCTGCCCTCTAGAGTCAGAGATCTTTCTTAGCTGTACCCCCTGTCCTCTGCTGCCCTCTGGAGTCAGAGATCTTTCCTCGCTGCACCCCCTGTCCTCTGCTGCCTTCTAGAGTCAGAGATCTTTCCTCTTATACCCCTGTCCTCTGCTGCCCTCTATAGTCAGAGATCTCTCCTCCACCCCCAGTCCTCTGCTGCCCTCTAGAGTCAAGGATCTTTCCTCGCTGCACCCCCTGTCCTCTGCTGCCCACTAGAGTCAGAGATCTTTCCTCACTACACCCTCTGTCCTCTGCTGCCCTCTAGAGTCAGAGATCTTTCCTCACTACACCCCCTGTCCTCTGCTGCCCTGTAGAGCCAGAGATCTTTCCTCTTACACCCCCTGTCTTCTGCTGCCCTCTAGTGTCAGAGTTCTTTCCTCTTACACCCCCTGTCCTCTGCTGCCCTCTAGAGTCAGAGAACTTTCCTCGCTACTCCCCCTGTCCGCTGCTGCCCTCTAGAGTCAGAGATCTTTCCTCGTTGCACCCCCTGTCCTCTGCTGCCCTCTGGAGTCAGAGATCTTTCCTCGCTGCACCCCCTGTCCTCTGCTGCCCTCAAGAGTCAGAGATCTTTCCTACACCCCTTGTACTCTGTTGCCCTCTAGTGTCAGAGATCTCTCCTCCACCCCCTGTCCTCTGCTGCCCTCTAGAGTCAGAGATCTTTCGTCGCTGCACCCCCTGTCCTCTGCTGCCTTCTAGAGTCAGAGATCTTTCCTCGCTGCACCCCCTGTCCTCTGCTGCCCTCTAGAGTCAGAGATCTTTCCTCGCTGCACCCCCTGTCCTCTGCTGCCCTCTAGAGTCCGAGATCTTTCCTCGCTGGACCCCCTGTCATCTGCTGCCCTCTAGTGTCAGAGATCTTTCCTCGCTGCACCCCCTGTCCTCTGCTGCCCTCTAGAGTCGGAGATCTTTCCTCGCTTCACCCCCTGTCCTCTGCTGCCCTCTAGTGTCAGAGATCTTTCCTCGCTGCACCCCCTGTCCTCTGCTGCCCTCTAGAGTCAGAGATCTTTCCTCACTAACACCCCCTGTCCTCTGCTGCCCTCTAAGTCAGAGATCGTTCCTCTTACACCCCCTGTCCTCTGCTGCCCTCTAGTGTCAGAGATCTTTCCTCTTACACCCCCTGTCCTCTGCTGCCCTCTAGTTTCAGAGATCTTTCCTCCACCCCCTGTCCTCTGCTGCCCTATAGAGTCAGAGATCTTTCCTCGCTGCACCCCCTGTCTTCTGCTGGCCTCTAGAGTCAGAGATCTTTCCTCGCTACACCCCCTGTCCTCTGCTGCCCTCTAGTGTCAGAGATCATTCCTCACTACACCCCCTGCCCTCTGCTGCCCTGTAGAGTCAGAGATCTTTCCTCACTGCACCCCCTGTCCTCTGCTGCCCTCTAGAGTCAGAGATCTTTCCTCTTACACCCCCTGTCCTCTGCTGCCCTGTAGAGTCAGAGATCTTTCCTCGCTGCACCCCCTGTCCTCTGCTGCCCTGTACAGTCAGAGATCTTTCCTCACTGCACCCCCTGTCCGCTGCTGCCCTCTAGTGTCAGAGATCTTTCCTCGCAGCACCCCCATTCCTCTGCTGCCCTCTAGAGTCAAGGATCTTTCCTCGCTGCACCCCCTGTCTGCTGCTGCCCTGTAGAGTCAGAGATCTTTCCTCGCTGCACCCCTGTCCGCTGCTGCCCTCTAGTGTCAGAGATCTTTCCTCGCTGCACCCCCTGTCCTCTGCTGCCCTCTAGAGTCAGAGATCTTTCCTCGCTGCACCCCTGTCCTCTGCTGCCCTCTAGTGTCAGAGTTCTTTCCTCTTACACCCCCTGTCCTCTGCTGCCCTCTAGAGTCAGAGATCTTTCCTCTTACACCCCCTGTCCTCTGCTGCCCTCTATAGTCAGATATCTTTCCTCGCTGCACCGCCTGTCCTCTGCTGCCCTCAAGAGTCAGAGATCTTTCCTCGCTTCACCCCCTGTCCTCTGCTGCTCTCTAGAGTCAGAAATCTTTCCTCGCTGCACCCCCTGTCCTCTGCTGCCCTCTGGAGTCAGAGATCTTTCCTCGCTACACCCTATGTCCTCTGCTGCCCTCTAGAGTCAGAGATCTTTCCTCACTGCACCCTCTGTCCTCTGCTGCCCTCTAGAGTCAGATATCTTTCCTGCCCCCCCTGTCCTCTGCTGCCCTGTAGAGTCAGAGATCTTTCCTCGCTGCACCCCCTGTCCTCTGCTGCCCTCTAGTGTCGGAGATCTTTCCTCTTACACCCACTGTCCTCTGCTGCCCTCTAGTGTCAGAGATCTTTCCTCGCTGCACCCCCTGTCCTTTGCTGCCCTCCAGAGTCAGAGATCTTTCCTCGCTGCACCCCCTGTCCTCTGCTGCCCTGTAGAGTCAGAGATCTTTCCTAGCTGCACCCCCTGTCCTCTGCTGCCCGCTGCAGTCAGAGAGCTTTCCTCGCTGCACCCCCTGTCCTCTGCTGCCCTCTAGAGTCAGAGATCTTTCCTCTTACACCCCCTGTCCTCTGCTGCCCTCTAGAGTCAGAGATCTTTCCTCTTACACCCCCTGTCCTCTGCTGCCCTTTAGAGTCAGAGATCCTTCCTCGCTACACCCCCTGACCTCTGCTGCCCTCTAGAGTCAGAGATCTCTCCTCCACCCCCAGTCCTCTGCTGCCCTCTAGAGTCAGAGATCTTTCCTCGCTGCACCCCCTGTCCTCTGCTGCCCTCCAGAGTCAGAGATCTTTCCTCCACCCCCTGTCCTCTGCTGCCTTCTAGAGTCAAAGATCTTTCCTCGCTGCACCCCCTGTCCTCTGCTGCCCTCTAGAGTCAGAGATCTTTCCTCACTACTCCCCCTGTCCTCTGCTGCCCTCTAGAGTCAGAGATCTTTCCTCCCTACACCCCCTGTCCTCTGCTGCCCTCTAGTGTCAGAGTCCTTTCCTCTTACACCCCCTGTCCTCTGCTGCCCTCTAGAGTCAGAGATCTTTACTCGCTGCACCCCCTGTCCTCTGCTGCCCTCTAGAGTCAGAGATCTTTCCTCGCTACACCCCCTGTCCTCTGCTGCCCTCTAGTGTCAGAGATCTTTCCTCAGTACACCCCCTGTCCTCTGCTGCCCTCTAGAGTCAGAGATCTTTCCTCACTGCACCCTCTGTCCTCTGCTGCCCTCTAGAGTCAGATATCTTTCCTGCCCCCCCTGTCCTCTGCTGCCCTGTAGAGTCAGAGATCATTCCTCGCTGCACCCCCTGTCCTCTGCTGCCCTCTAGTGTCAGAGATCTTTCCTCTTACACCCCCTGTCCTCTGCTGCCCTCTAGTGTCAGAGATCTTTCCTCGCTGCACCCCCTGTCCTTTGCTGCCCTCTAGAGTCAGAGATATTTCCTCGCTGCACCCCCTGTCCTCTGCTGCCCTGTAGAGTCAGAGATCTTTCCTAGCTGCACCCCCTGTCCTCTGCTGCCCTCTGCAGTCAGAGATCTTTCCTCGCTGCACCCCCTGTCCTCTGCTGCCCTCTAGAGTTAGAGATCTTTCCTCTTACACCCCCTGTCCTCTGCTGCCCTCTAGAGTCAGAGATCTTTCCTCTTACACCCCCTGTCCTCTGCTGCCCTTTAGAGTCAGAGATCTTTCCTCGCTACGCCCCCTGACCTCTGCTGCCCTCTAGAGTCAGAGATCTCTCCTCCACCCCAGTCCTCTGCTGCCCTCTAGAGTCAGAGATCTTTCCTCGCTGCACCCCCTGTCCTCTGCTGCCCTCCAGAGTCAGAGATCTTTCCTCCACCCCCTGTCCTCTGCTGCCCTCTAGAGTCAAAGATCTTTCCTCGCTGCACCCCCTGTCCTCTGCTGCCCTCTAGAGTCAGAGATCTTTCCTCACTACTCCCCCTGTCCTCTGCTGCCCTCTAGAGTCAGAGATCTTTCCTCACTACACCCCTTGTCCTCTGCTGCCCTCTAGTGTCAGAGTCCTTTCCTCTTACACCCCCTGTCCTCTGCTGCCCTCTAGAGTCAGAGATCTTTCCTCGCTGCACCCCCTGTCCTCTGCTGCCCTCTAGAGTCAGAGATCTTTCCTCGCTACACCCCCTGTCCTCTGCTGCCCTCTAGTGTCAGAGATCTTTCCTCGCTACACCCCCTGTCCTCTGCTGCCCTGTAGAGTCCGAGACTTTTCCTCTTACACCCCCTGTCCTCTGCTGCCCTCTAGAGTCAGAGATCTTTACTCGCTGCACCCCCTGTCCTCTGCTGCCCTCTAGAGTCAGAGATCTTTCCTCGCTACACCCCCTGTCCGCTGCTGCCCTCTAGAGTCAGAGATCTTTCCTCATTGCACCCCCTGTCCTCTGCTGCCCTCTGGAGTCAGAGATATTTCCTCGCTGCACCCCCTGTCCTCTGCTGCCCTCAAGAGTCAGAGATCTTTCGTACACCCCTGTCCTCTGCTGCCCTCTAGTGTCAGAGATCTCTCCTCCACCCCCTGTCCTCTGCTGCCCTCTAGAGTCAGAGATCTTTCCTCGCTGCACCCCCTGCCCTCTGCTGCCCTCAAGAGTCAGAGATCTTTCCTACACCCCCTGTCCTCTGCTGCCCTGTAGTGTCAGAGATCTCTCCTCCACCCCCTGTCCTCTGCTGCCCTCTAGAGTCAGAGATCTTTAATCTTACACCCCCTGTCCTCTGCTGCCCTCTAGAGCCAGAGATATTCCTCGCTGCCCCCCCTGTCCTCTGCTGCCCTGTAGAGTCAGAGATCTTTCCTCGCTACACCCCCTGTCCTCTGCTGCCCTCTAGTGTCAGAGATCTTTCCTCGCTGCACCCCCTGTCCTCTGCTGCCCTCCAGAGTCAGAGATCTTTCCTCCACCCCCTGTCCTCTGCTGCCCTCAAGAGTCAAGGATGTTTCCTCGCTGCACCCCCTGTCCTCTGCTGCCCTCTAGATTCAGAGATCTTTCCTCGCTACACCCCCTGTCCTCTGCTGCCCTCTAGAGTCAGAGATCTTTCCTCGCTGCACCCCCTGTCCTCTGCTGCCCTCCAGAGTCAGAGATCTTTCCTTGCTACACCCCCTGTCCTCTGCTGCCCTCTAGAGTCAGAGATCTTTCCTCGCTGCACCCCCGGTCCTCTGCTGCCCTCCAGAGTCAGAGATCTTTCCTCGCTACACCCCCTGTCCTCTGCTGCCCTCTAGAGTCAGAGATCTTTCCTCTTACACCCCCTGTCCTCTGCTGCCCTCTAGAGTCAGAGAACTTTCCTCGCTACACCCCCTGTCCGCTGCTGCCCTCTAGAGTCAGAGATCTTTCCTCGTTGCACCCCCTGTCCTCTGCTGCCCTCTGGAGTCAGAGATCTTTCCTCGCTGCACCCCCTGTCCTCTGCTGCCCTCAAGAGTCAGAGTTCTTTCCTACACCCCCTGTCCTCTGTTGCCCTCTAGTGTCAGAGATCTCTCCTCCACCCCCTGTCCTCTGCTGCCCTCTAGAGTCAGAGATCTTTCCTCGCTGCACCCCCTGTCCTCTGCTGCCTTCTAGAGTCAGAGATCTTTCCTCGCTGCACCCCCTGTCCTCTGCTGCCCTCCAAAGTCCGAGATCTTTCCTCGCTGCACCCCCTGTCCTCTGCTGCCCTCTAGAGTCAGAGATCTTTCCTCGCTGCACCCCCTGTCCTCTGCTGCCCTCTAGAGTCCGAGATCTTTCCTCGCTGCACCCCCTGTCGTCTGCTGCCCTCTAGTGTCAGAGATCTTTCCTCGCTGCACCCCCTATCCTCTGCTGCCCTCTAGAGTCAGAGAACTTTCCTCGCTGCACCCCCTGACCTTTGCTTTTCTCTAGTGTCAGAGATCTTTCCTCGCTGCACCCCCTGTCCTCTGCTGCCCTCCAGAGTCAGAGATCTTTCCTCACTACACCCCCTGTCCTCTGCTGCCCTCTAAGTCAGAGATCGTTCCTCTTACACCCCCTGTCCTCTGCTGCCCTCTAGTGTCAGAGATCTTTCCTCTTACACCCCCTGTCCTCTGCTGCCCTCTAGTGTCAGAGATCTTTCCTCCACCCCCTGTCCTCTGCTGCCGTATAGAGTCAGAGATCTTTCCTCGCTGCACCCCCTGTCCTCTGCTGCCCTCTAGAGTCAGAGATCTTTCCTCGCTACACCCCCTGTCCTCTGCTGCCCTCTAGTGTCAGAGATCATTCCTCACTACACCCCCTGTCCTCTGCTGCCGTGTAGAGTCAGAGATCTTTCCTCACTGCACCCCCTGTCCTCTGCTGCCCTCTAGAGTCAGAGACATTTCCTCTTACACCCCCTGTCCTCTGCTGCCCTGTAGATTCAGAGAACTTTCCTCGCTGCACCCCCTGTCCTCTGCTGCCCTGTAGAATCAGAGATCTTTCCTCACTGCACCCCCTGTCTGCTGCTGCCCTCTAGTGTCAGAGATCTTTCCTCACGGCACCCCCTGTCCTCTGCTGCCCTCTAGAGTAACGGATCTTTCCTCGCTGCACCCCCTGTCTGCTGCTGCCCTGTAGAGTCAGAGATCTTTCCTCGCTGCACCCCTGTCCGCTGCTGCCCTCTAGTGTCAGAGATCTTTCCTCTTACACCCCCTGTCCTCTGCTGCCCTCTAGAGTCAGAGATCTTTCCTCTTACACCCCCTGTCCTCTGCTGCCCTCTATAGTCAGAGATCTTTCCTCGCTGTCCCCCCTGTCCTCTGCTGCCCTGTAGAGTCAGAGATCTTTCCTCGCTGCACCGCCTGTCCTCTGCTGCCCTCAAGAGTCAGAGATCTTTCCTCGCTGCACCCCCTGTCTTCTGCTGCCCTCTAGAGTCAGAGATCTTTCCTCGCTGCACCCCCTGTCCTCTGCTGCCCTCTGGAGTCAGAGATCTTTCCTCGCTACACCCCCTGTCCTCTGCTGCCCTCTAGAGTCAGAGATCTTTCCTCGCTGCACCCCTGTCCTCTGCTGCTCTCTAGTGTCAGAGATCTTTCCTCTTACAACCCCTGTCCTCTGCTGCCCTCTAGTGTCAGAGATCTTTCCTCGCTGCACCCCCTGTCCTTTGCTGCCCTCTAGAGTCAGAGATCTTTCCTCGCTGCACCCCCTGTCCTCTGCTGCCCTGTAGAGTCAGAGATCTTTCCTAGCTGCACCCCCTGTCCTCTGCTGCCCTCTGGAGTCAGAGATCTTTCCTCGCTGCACCCCCTGTCCTCTGCTGCCCTCTAGAGTCACAGATCTTTCCTCTTACACCCCCTGTCCTCTGCTACCCTCTAGAGTCAGAGATCTTTCCTCTTACACCCCCTGTCCTCTGCTGCCCTCTAGAGTCAGAGATCTTTCCTCGCTACACCCCCTGACCTCTGCTGCCCTCTAGAGTCAGAGATCTCTCCTCCACCCCCAGTCCTCTGCTGCCCTCTAGAGTCAGAGATCTTTCCTCGCTGCACCCCCTGTCCTCTGCTGCCCTCCAGAGTCAGAGATCTTTCCTCCACCCCCTGTCCTCTGCTGCCCTCTAGAGTCAAGGATCTTTCCTCGCTGCACCCCCTGTCCTCTGCTGCCCTCTAGAGTCAGAGATCTTTCCTCACTACACCCCCTGTCCTCTGCTGCCCTCTAGAGTCAGAGCTCTTTCCTCACTACACCCCCTGTCCTCTGCTGCCCTCTAGTGTCAGAGTCCTTTCCTCTTACACCCCCTGTCCTCTGCTGCCCTCTAGAGTCAGAGATCTTTCCTCGCTGCACCCCCTGTCCTCTGCTGCCCTCTAGAGTCAGAGATCTTTCCTCGCTACACCCCCTGTCCTCTGCTGCCCTCTAGTGTCAGAGATCTTTCCTCAGTACACCCCCTGTCCTCTGCTGCCCTCTAGAGTCAGAGATCTTTCCTCACTGCACCCTCTGTCCTCTGCTGCCCTCTAGAGTCAGATATCTTTCCTGCCCCTCTGTCCTCTGCTGCCCTGTAGAGTCAGAGATCTTTCCTCGCTGCACCCCCTGTCCTCTGCTGCCCTCTAGTGTCAGAGATCTTTCCTCTTACACCCCCTGTCCTCTGCTGCCCTCTAGTGTCAGAGATCTTTCCTCGCTGCACCCCCTGTCCTTTGCTGCCCTCTAGAGTCAGAGATCTTTCCTCGCTGCACCCCCTGTCCTCTGCTGCCCTGTAGAGTCAGAGATCTTTCCTAGCTGCACCCCCTGTCCTCTGCTGCCCTCTGCAGTCAGAGATCTTTCCTCGCTGCACCCCCTGTCCTCTGCTGCCCTCTAGAGTTAGAGATCTTTCCTCTTACACCCCCTGTCCTCTGCTGCCCTCTAGAGTCAGAGATCTTTCCTCTTACACCCCCTGTCCTCTGCTGCCCTTTAGAGTCAGAGATCTTTCCTCGCTACACCCCCTGACCTCTGCTGCCCTCTAGAGTCAGAGATCTTTCCTCCACCCCCTGTCCTCTGCTGCCCTCTAGAGTCAAAGATCTTTCCTCGCTGCACCCCCTGTCCTCTGCTGCCCTCTAGAGTCAGAGATCTTTCCTCACTACTCCCCCTGTCCTCTGCTGCCCTCTAGAGTCAGAGATCTTTCCTCACTACACCCCCTGTCCTCTGCTGCCCTCTAGTGTCAGAGTCCTTTCCTCTTACACCCCCTGTCCTCTGCTGCCCTCTAGAGTCAGAGATCTTTCCTCTCTGCACCCCCTGTCCTCTGCTGCCCTCTAGAGTCAGAGATCTTTCCTCGCTACACCCCCTTTCCTCTGCTGCCCTCTAGTGTCAGAGATCTTTCCTCACTACACCCCCTGTCCTCTGCTGCCCTGTAGAGTCAGAGATCTTTCCTCGCTACACCCCCTGTCCTCTGCTGCCCTCTAGTGTCAGAGATCTTTCCTCGCTGCACCCCCTGTACTCTGCTGCCCTCCAGAGTCAGAGATCTTTCCTCCACCCCCTGTCCTCTGCTGCCCTCTAGAGTCAAGGATGTTTCCTCGCTGCACCCCCTGTCCTCTGCTGCCCTCTAGATTCAGAGATCTTTCCTCGCTACACCCCCTGTCCTCTGCTGCCCTCTAGAGTCAGAGATCTTTCCTCGCTGCTCCCCCTGTCCTCTGCTGCCCTCCAGAGTCAGAGATCTTTCCTTGCTACACCCCCTGTCCTCTGCTGCCCTCTAGAGTCAGAGATCTTTCCTCGCTGCACCCCCTGTCCTCTGCTGCCCTCTAGAGTCAGAGATCTTTCCTCGCTACACCCCCTGTCCTCTGCTGCCCTCTAGAGTCAGAGATCTTTCCTCTTACACCCCTGTCCTCTGCTGCCCTCTAGAGTCAGAGAACTTTCCTCGCTACACCCCTGTCCGCTGCTGCCCTCTAGAGTCAGAGATCTTTCCTCGTTGCACCCCCTGTCCTCTGCTGCCCTCTGGAGTCAGAGATCTTTCCTCGCTGCACCCCCTGTCCTCTGCTGCCCTCAAGAGTCAGAGACCTTTCCTACACCCCCTGTCCTCTGTTGCCCTCTAGTGTCAGAGATCTCTCCTCCACCCCCTGTCTTCTGCTGCCCTCTAGAGTCAGAGATCTTTCCTCGCTGCACCCCCTGTCCTCTGCTGCCTTCTAGAGTCAGAGATCTTTCCTCGCTGCACCCCCTGTCCTCTGCTGCCCTCCAAAGTCCGAGATCTTTCCTCGCTGCACCCCCTGTCCTCTGCTGCCCTCTAGAGTCAGAGGTCTTTCCTCGCTGCACCCCCTGTCCTCTGCTGCCCTCTAGAGTCCGAGATCTTTCCTCGCTGCACCCCCTGTCGTCTGCTGCCCTCTAGTGTCAGAGATCTTTCCTCGCTGCACCCCCTATCCTCTGCTGCCCTCTAGAGTCAGAGAACTTTCCTCGCTGCACCCCCTGTCCTCTGCTGCCCTCTAGTGTCAGAGATCTTTCCTCGCTGCACCCCCTGTCCTCTGCTGCCCTCCAGAGTCAGAGATCTTTCCTCACTACACCCCCTGTCCTCTGCTGCCCTCTAAGTCAGAGATCGTTCCTCTTACACCCCCTGTCCTCTGCTGCCCTCTAGTGTCAGAGATCTTTCCTCTTACACCCCTGTCCTCTGCTGCCCTCTAGTGTCAGAGATCTTTCCTCCACCCCCTGTCCTCTGCTGCCGTAGAGAGTCAGAGATCTTTCCTCGCTGCACCCCCTGTCCTCTGCTGCCCTCTAGAGTCAGAGATCTTTCCTCGCTACACCCCCTGTCCTCTGCTGCCCTCTAGTGTCAGAGATCATTCCTCACTACACCCCCTGTCCTCTGCTGCCGTGTAGAGTCAGAGATCTTTCCTCACTGCACCCCCTGTCCACTGCTGCCCTCTAGAGTCAGAGACATTTCCTCTTACACCCCCTGTCCTCTGCTGCCCTGTAGAGTCAGAGATCTTTCCTCGCTGCACCCCCTGTCCTCTGCTGCCCTGTAGAGTCAGAGATCTTTCCTCACTGCACCCCCTGTCTGCTGCTGCCCTCTAGTGTCAGAGATCTTTCCTCACGGCACCCCCTGTCCTCTGCTGCCCTCTAGAGTCAAGGATCTTTCCTCGCTGCACCCCCTGTCTGCTGCTGCCCTGTAGAGTCAGAGATCTTTCCTCGCTGCACCCCTGTCCGCTGCTGCCCTCTAGTGTCAGAGATCTTTCCTCTTACACCCCCTGTCCTCTGCTGCCCTCTAGAGTCAGAGATCTTTCCTCTTACACCCCCTGTCCTCTGCTGCCCTCTATAGTCAGAGATCTTTCCTCGCTGTCCAACCTGTCCTCTGTTGCCCTGTTGAGTCAGAGATCTTTCCTCGCTGCACCGCCTGTCCTCTGCTGCCCTCAAGAGTCAGAGATCTTTCCTCGCTGCACCCCATGTCTTCTGCTGCCCTCTAGAGTCAGAGATCTTTCCTCGCTGCACCCCCTGTCCTCTGCTGCCCTCTGGAGTCAGAGATCTTTCCTCGCTACACCCCCTGTCCTCTGCTGCCCTCTAGAGTCAGAGATCTTTCCTCGCTGCACCCCCTGTCCTCTGCTGCTCTCTAGTGTCAGAGATCTTTCCTCTTACAACCCCTGTCCTCTGCTGCCCTCTAGTGTCAGAGATCTTTCCTCGCTGCACCCCCTGTCCTTTGCTGCCCTCTAGAGTCAGAGATCTTTCCTCGCTGCACCCCCTGTCCTCTGCTGCCCTGTAGAGTCAGAGATCTTTCCTAGCTGCACCCCCTGTCCTCTGCTGCCCTCTGGAGTCAGAGATCTTTCCTCGCTGCACCCCCTGTCCTCTGCTGCCCTCTAGAGTCACAGATCTTTCCTCTTACACCCCCTGTCCTCTGCTGCCCTCTAGAGTCAGAGATCTTTCCTCTTACACCCCCTGTCCTCTGCTGCCCTCTAGAGTCAGAGATCTTTCCTCGCTACACCCCTGACCTCTGCTGCCCTCTAGAGTCAGAGATCTCTCCTCCACCCCCAGTCCTCTGCTGCCCTCTAGAGTCAGAGATCTTTCCTCGCTGCACCCCCTGTCCTCTGCTGCCCTCCAGAGTCAGAGATCTTTCCTCCACCCCCTGTCCTCTGCTGCCCTCTAGAGTCAAGGATCTTTCCTCGCTGCACCCCCTGTCCTCTGCTGCCCTCTAGAGTCAGAGATCTTTCCTCACTACACCCCCTGTCCTCTGCTGCCCTCTAGAGTCAGAGCTCTTTCCTCACTACACCCCCTGTCCTCTGCTGCCCTCTAGTGTCAGAGTCCTTTCCTCTTACACCCCCTGTCCTCTGCTGCCCTCTAGAGTCAGAGATCTTTCCTCGCTGCACCCCCTGTCCTCTGCTGCCCTCTAGAGTCAGAGATCTTTCCTCGCTACACCCCCTGTCCTCTGCTGCCCTTTAGTGTCAGAGATCTTTCCTCACTACACCCCCTGTCCTCTGCTGCCCTGTAGAGTCAGAGATCTTTCCTCGCTGCACCCTCTGTCCTCTGCTGCCCTCTAGAGTCAGAGACCTTTCCTCTTACACCCCCTGTCCTCTGCTGCCCTCTAGAGTCAGAGATCTTTACTCGCTGCACCCCCTGTCCTCTGCTGCCCTCTAGAGTCAGAGATCTTTCCTCGCTACACCCCCTGTCCGCTGCTGCCCTCTAGAGTCAGAGATCTTTCCTCGTTGCACCCCCTGTCCTCTGCTGCCCTCTGGAGTCAGAGATCTTTCCTCGCTGCACCCCCTGTCCTCTGCTGCCCTCAAGAGTCAGAGATCTTTCCTACACCCCTGTCCTCTGCTGCCCTCTAGTGTCAGAGATCTCTCCTACACCCCCTGTCCTCTGCTGCCCTCTAGAGTCGGAGATCTTTCCTCGCTACACAATCAATCAATCTATTTTTATTTGTTATGGAACTCTGACGGAGGTCCACAAAATTACACCAGTACAATAAAAAAGACATACTTTAAATACAATACAAAAAATGTTTCTTTTTTTTTTTTTTAAAGTACACCAGTAGATTAAAAAGAGGGAAGAGGAAAAGACATACTTTATATATAGTGCAAAATTCTACAATGTCCAACCATCAGACGTTACAACATACAAACTGAACTTTAAAAATAAAAAATAAAAATTCCTAATAATTAGCCAGAAATGTTTTAAAAAATTGAAATATGCTATGGCAAACCATTTCATTTGGTAGGGACAAGACAAAAGATCGGGCCTCCTGAGCAGAATGAATGTTAAATTTAATAAATGATGATCTTAAAAACATACGCCTGGCCCTTTGTAGTTCCGGGCACACAAATAGCACGTGATTAAGATCCTGAATTTGTAAAAAACACAACTCACAAATTCTCTCCTCTCTTGGTATTTTTTCCCATGTACCAGTAACTTCTCTCAAAGGCAACAGGTTGGTTCTCAAAAGAAGTATGAGCCTTCTAATCCCATGTGGAATATTCCATGTTAGATAGGGCTGAGGTGTATTCCCCAGAGCACTCCCACAGACCACCTCATTGCGGGATTTAGATTGACTTAAAACTGTATCTCTTGCCATGCTAATCGAGCTTGCGGACTTCTTTAAAAATAACTTCAGTGCAGGCTTTGGCATAGGGCAGTGGTTCCCAAACTTTTTTGACCCGTGGCTCCCTTGACCTAATTGGCAGTTGGCCGTGGCTCCCCACCATTTTTTTACCGGCGCACCGGGGTGCTGTGGCGCACACTTTGGGAACCACTGGTCTACATGAAGAATCAAGCCTAGACGTGATGAAGGATTCAGAGAGTAGCCATCACCATCATAAAACTTTATTTGCAATCACAAAGATCTTATAAAGTACATCTCAATGCTAGAGAAAGGCTCAAGGAGCTCTGTGGCGTTACAAGAAGTTTACATGGGGTGGGCTCTGATGAACCCAAGTTGGCTCACCAGATCCCATCTACCCAGTGTTTTAAGTGGGCTGGGTCCTGCCGGTGCAGTTCTAAAAAGCAGGTGTCAAGATGGGTCCCTATCGGGCTCTCCATTTTTGCCTTTAGCCTCAGGATGAAAAAAAAAATCTTAACTCTGTAGCAGTCACTTCACTGCCTTTGAGGTAACTTCAAAGAGACTTGTTATAGTTCTTTCACAGTCTCATCATTTCAGAACTGAATCATTTTGAATATTATATACAACAAAGCCATAGTTGTTGCTTATTTGTGTTATGCCACTAAGAATCATTGGCACAGCCAATAGTCCTGGCTTGTTGTAGGTGTAATGTTGCTTGTTGTGTTATATATCTGGATGCAATGACAGAAGCAGCAAATTACCAGTCAGGCAGCACACTATACTGAGCACAGTAGGAGTACTTCACCCGTCATACTAGCTGCATGAGTGTTGGCTCATCCGCTTCAAAGTCGTATTTTCCTCCCACCTCCCACCTCACACCCCCCTTTTCGCCCTCAAATTCTTGGTGTAATGATTATTCACTAACAATTTGGCAAAATAACTTCCAAGTGTAATTGTGCTGAACTGTAATGCGAAACCAGAGCTACAAGGTCCCTTTGAAACAGCAGCACCGCCTCAAACAGATCGATGCGGTGCAACGCGCACAACAGAAAAAGTAGCACGTTACATTACCTAGCAGTTCTTAACGTTGCGAAATCTGCTGTAACACTTGTTTGTTTTCTGTTCTTAACAAATCTTTAATTTCACAAGCAGTTGTTAGAGACGGCAATCACCACTAAACAGCACTCGACTGGAGGATCACATTTGGGATCCTTAAGTCAAGAGCTTTCATTCCCATTCCTTTGGTTAGAAGAAAAAAATAAAAAAGTTAAATTCATAGTGCTGCAAGCAGAGGGGTTTTGGAGTGGAATGTTCTCAAATTTAGGGACTCTATATTTGGCTTGGAGGTCTGAATGTTCTACAAGTATAGGGCATCCTTCAAAAGAGGTGCATATTTCTCCCAGTGTGAGATCTGTGCTCAGGAATGTTATTTGCCTTGGCTACATTAAGGGTAAACATGGTTAGAAAATGGCTCAGTTTAGTTACAAGCCACGGAATCTCACACAAAATAGGCAGCGTTACATTTCTCGGCGTGGTGTAAGTGTTGCCATCCCCAAATGCCTTCTGTTGTATAAGCAGTTTTAAGTTTCTTTTTCAGCGCTCACCCTGAAGCCATCTTTCCATTTCAGGACAGTGTAAAACTGCTTCTCAGCCTTGCCAGTCTGTATTTCTTGGAACTGACAAGGAGTCGGTGCTCATTAGTTTTGTTCATAAATATGTTATCACCGTCTCTTAGAAAAGATTATATTTACACAGATCTACATGTGTGTCCTTGGTTTCTTTCTTCAAGTATTACACTCTTCTCTTTTTTGCACCCACATCCTGCGCGGCGGCGCGGCGCCCCTGGCTTCTCATCACGGCGCACCGGGGTGCCGCGGCGCACACTTTGGGAACCACTGGCATAGGGGAATCACTATTTAAACTGAGCCCAAATAAATCATTTGTGTAAGCAAATGATCTAAAGAAAGCTGATTGATCCTTTAAGTTGTCAAAAATATCCATTCTCAAAGCGGCCCTAAGGGTGCCCTCATCCCCCCAGAAGAGGTTATTCCCCCACCTCAGGACCGCTGACAAGGATGAAATTTATGAAGAGACTAGGCGGAATTCCAAGCGTAGAACGTGAGCCAGAGAGTTTAAATTACAAATTTGGCGGAAAGACCGGCCTTCAGCCTTATCAAAAGCAAGCCAATAGTTCCTATCCAGTACTTCTGCAGCATATGTTAATGAAGGAGGAATTTTAACCTTAAATACTGACAGAACATGACTAAAATGGCGTCTCCCACAGGTTTTATAAAATCTATTTAAAGCTCCAGCCTGGGTAGCAGCCTTGCCAACACACAGGTTAATATGCTCTGAATCTCGCCCATTTTTTGAAAAAACCTTCCCCAGATACAAATACGAGTCAACCAATTCTAGTTCTTCATGCCCCAACGACCACTTATACCCTTTCTTTATTCTAAAACCTTTCTTGCGGAAGACTAAAATGTTGCTTTTAGCAATATTGATTTTCAGAAAGTGGTCCTCCGCATATTTGGTTAGGGCGTCCAGACGACGTTGCAAGCCAATAGGAGTTAAGTCAAAAATTGCAGCGTCATCTGCATATAATAAGGAACCAATGGACATTGTACCAATTTAGGGGCATCCCCCCTCACTGAGTTTAATGTGCCGGGGAGATCATATATATAGAAAGAAAACAAAAGAGGGGCCAGCAGGCAACCCTGCTTAAGCCCGTTATAAGTCTTAATCCTACAAGATAACCCCTGCAAGCCTCCCATCATCACTTGACACCAGGTGTCTGTATGTAATTCTATTATGAGGCCCAAAAGGTGGTATGGCATACCAAGATGGGAAAGCTTTCTCCACAGCGTCTGACGATCCACTTTATCAAACGCCGTGGAGAAATCAATGAATGCCGTATAGACTGGCATGCTTTGTGAGAAAACATATTTCTCTACAATAATTTGGACAGCCGCGATATTGTCCAGGGTTCCATGGTTCTTTCTGAAACCAGCCTGTTCTGGTGGTAAGATGTTCTGGTCATGGGCCCATTGCTGCAGGTGACAAAGTATACTTTTTGCAAATAATTTGCCCGATGCGTCCAACAGCGCAATCTGTCTAAAACTGGAAGGTTAACTTTTCGGGCCCTTTTTGAACAAAGGAACTATAATACTCCCCTTCCAAGAGGAGGGAATATTAATCGTTTGAAAGCAAAAATTATACAATGGCGCCAAAAAGGCTCCCCATGCAGCTGACTCCTTTTTGATTAACGTGATCGGGATACCATCCGGTCCTTGTGCGCCGGAGGTTCTGGCATTCTTTATGTGACCTACTACTTCATCCCTTGACGGGGGACCATATTCCAGAGAGAAAGACTCCTCTGTGGCGGGCATCAGAAAAGGTACTGAACTCTTGTTTTTATATAATAGTGAGATATAATCCACCCACTCCCTTTCTGGGATCGGAATAGGGAGAGCCCTCTGTCTTGAGTCACAATATTCTGCAATAAGGTGCCAATACTTTTTGAATCTTTAGCTCTTGCGGCTTCCCTCAACCCGATCCATTTGGCATCAAACTCCCTTCTCTTTTCTCTGAGTTTATAACGACTTCTTACTCGCTTAAGGCAATTAATTTCCTTCTGTTTGCCCGTAGAAAATTGTAAATGTTGTTTTCGGACTAAACGGTTAATTTCTTGATTTAATACTTTCAGCAAAGGCGTACCCTGGTTTACCAGGCGGGGACCTGTGGATTCAGAACTTACATTTTTTATCTCCTTCATTTGGGCCTCAAAGAACTGTATAATATTAGCATAAGCTTGGCCCTGCTGTTCTACATAGGTTTTCTTCACTATCACACCTACCTCGGTGGTATTTTTTTGCGTCCAAAAGGAACGTCCATTTGCTTTATTAAAAGCCACCGAGCCCTGGCCCGAGTTCCCTTGATTCAGTGCGGGTAGATTAAAGGCCATTGTCAAACCTATTACGCTGTGGTCACTCCATACTGACGGAGAAACAGCTAGGTTTTCACAGGCCCCAAACATTTGATAGGAGACGACCACGTAGTCCAATAGGCTTTGTGTATGATGGGAGTGAAAAGTAAATTGTGCTATTTTATCGACAGGCACCCTCCCATTTAAAATGACCAAATCTGTACTTCTGATGCTATCAAGCAGGAGGAATCCCCGTTTATCCGTTTTTATTTTATCCGGTAGTAAGGAATCAGGAATATGCCAAATTTCCTCGTTATCTGGATTGGCATAAATCTCCAGTGCAGAATTGGAGATTTTCGCATTTAGATCTCCCACTAATACCACTAAGTGGCATTCTTCCGTGGTAGCGATCTCATGAATATATAGAAAGAGTGTGCTCAACATATGGTCGAAGTTTCTCCCAGAGGGGATATATAGATTTGCCACCAGGAAGAAGGTAGGCCTGCCAGACTCTCCCAAACATGCCAGCTTCAGGCAAATACAGAGATTTGATGAATGGCGAAAGACTTCTGATTCCAATTAATCAAATTTTTGAGCAAAATGGAGACCCCCCGCTAGCATGTCCCCTTTCGGAGTGCTTAGCGTAACAGGAGAAAACAAAGAAGCCATCACAATCAAAATCTTTACACGACCAGGTTTCTTGTAAGCATATAATCAAAGGATTCAAGGATTTTAAGAAATTCAATTTTTCCTCTCTATGACCCAAACCGGCCATATTCCAAGACAGAAGTACCCCCCCTGGCTACCTCAAAGGAACGCTTCTTTCTACTACCGGACAGTTGGTATTCAGGGCTTTTGCTACCCATCTCCACTGGGCACAATCGTCTTCTACGTCTGGGGCCTGACGGGCAACTACGGTGTCTGACACCAGATTTATTAAGAGACCCCTTTTGTTTAATGAGACCATAATATTTTTGGCATTAACCAAAGGGTACTCAAAGTCGGGCCCATAGCGTCTAACACCACAGAATTACCGGCCCTCGGAGCTTTTGGACACTGTCCTCTGCTGCCCTCTAGTGTCAGAGATCTTTCCTCACTACACCCCCCTGTCCTTTGCTGCCCTCTAGAGTCAGAGATCGTTCCTCTTACACCCCCTGTCCTCTGCTGCCCTCTAGTGTCAGAGATCTTTCCTCCACCCCCTGTCCTCTGCTGCCCTGTAGAGTCAGAGATCTTTCCTCCACCCCCTGTCCTCTGCTGCCCTCTAGAGTCAGAGATCTTTCCTCGATGCACCCCCTGTCCTCTGCTGCCCTCTAGTGTCAGAGATCTTTCCTCACTACACCCCCCCCCTCTTCTCTACTTCCCTCCTGAGTCAGAGATGTTTCCTCGCTACACCCCCTGTCCTCTGCTGCCCTCTAGAGTCAGAGATCTTTCGTCCTTACACCCCCTGTTCTCTGCTGCCCTCTACAGTCAGAGATGTTTCCTCACGACACCCCCCTGTTCTCTGCTGCCCTCTAGAGTCAGACATAATTTCTTCTACATCTGTGCTCTTTGAGGCAGTTCAACACACAGCCCCTTCCTGGCTCTATGCTCTTCTAACATACATCCAGGGCCACTGTAATTATGCAATTCTATGGCATTTTTCGCATAATTTTGAATTCGCCACATTTGCCACTTAATCCATCATCTGCCAATTTTAACAAGAAAAAAATTGTCTGCAGCTCAAACGGATCAAAAGTTACAAAAAATGCAGCGATGCGTGTTGCTAAGCGGCAGAAGGCATTCCGCAAATGTTTACTGTTCAGCTTTCAGTTGCATATTGCTATATTTGGGTGTAAAACTAGTACTAATACAGTGAAATATTTATCCAGACAGAGTCAACATGTGTAAAAATGGCAAAATAATTGGGCCCAGACAGAGGTTTCAATTGTGCCAGCAGAATAGGAGGAATTTAGGTAAATCTGCCTTACACTTGTAGCACGGAATTAATGATAAATTACATTCCCTCTGCTCCACCGGTGGGATTGAATTATGCAGTGGTTTCTAAAGTTTATAATCCACAGATTATACCACTCGCCAGCAGCCTTGAATACTCTGTAGTGATTAAAAGTTTTAATCTCTGCAGAGTTTGTAAGGGCACTAAGTGGTATTTGGCGGTGCTATTTTCTTAGTGCAAAATGCATCCTCAAATACATTTTTGGACGCGATGGGTCCATTTTGTGCTATGAAAAGAGCACCAAATACCCACTCCACCCCCTTGCGGAATTCCGTGGAATCTTGCAGAATTTTAATGTAATTCCATGTGATCCGTGGAATCGAACCCTGCCAAGACTGCCCTTAAAAATAATGACCTGATACAATCACAAAATATGCCACATTAAGCAGCATCATTTTCATTTTCTTGCCACATAATTTAGTAATCCCTGCAACATAATTTGTTCCTCCCTTGCTGCATAATTCCAGTGGCCCTGCATATACCCGACTAAATAGGTCAGTGGATGGGCGAGCACACCCAGGTCAGAGAGGCAAAGAACTATTTTAAATATGTATTCGACACCATGACATCATTGGAATGCACTATAGGGGGATGATGACACAGTCACACGTTGAAGTCACCATGGATGGACACACGTGGTTCCCATTGGGTCCTGAGAGAGTGATATAATGTGTAAACTCGTGAAAATACTCAGAGCAATATTTATTGCCAAGTCACACAGTGCAGCGCAGCAAGTCACTTTGCTGCACTGTACTGCATGACAGGAGAAGGGCAGGAATGCGCCATATATAAGTTAATACAGCGCATTCCTGCCTTTTCCTCTGCACTGGCGCCGTTTTGGCTGCCTAGCGACTACACAGGCACCCTTGCACCATGGTAAGGAGGATTGTTTTTGTGCAAACAATCCCCTGAGTCTTTGTTTGTCTTTCTATGTGTGCTGCACAATGCAACACACACAAAAAGAGGAAAAAATGAGGAGAAATAAACATATTTCTCCTCGTTATGCCTCACCTGGAGTTGCATCGTTTTTGGCGCACTCCTAGGTCAATCACTTCTGGTAAATATGGAAATGCATCAAAATCCATGGAACGCCCATGGAAACGCCTCCCCGGGGCAGAGTAAGGCAACGCAGCAATTTGTGCTGCGTTGCATTACTTGAGATATATGAAGCCACTCAAGGCCACGCAAGGGTTGAACTGCTGTCATATGGCATGTTATGATATGTCATGTGTATTTGTGTAGCACACAACTCACCTGGGAGGGTATCCTATCGCTGAAGCAAGAGCTGTGTGGGCGGAGACAAAATCAGGGCTAGGTGAAGACCCAGGTCGGCAGTTTCTTGCAGAATTCAAGAACTGAGGCATAGCCTCTGATGTGCAGGGACAGGTCGTTCCAGATTTTAGGATCGAGATAGGAGAAGGCACGACCGACGGATCTGGTTTTATGTATGTGGGGAAGGGTGCGAGTAGGTGCCTGGTAGGTTTGTGGAAACTTATTCAGTTGTCGAGGTATGTGAGGCCAATGTTGTGTAAGGCTTTGCATGTGTGCGTGACGAGGTTGAAGAGTGTTTGTTTGTGGATTGGGAGCCAGTGGAACTTGTTTCGATGCGAGGTGAAGTGAGTGCGGGGTGGGTGGTTGAGTATGAGGTTCACTGCTGAGTTTTGTATGGTCTAAAGTCTTCTGGTCAGTTGAACATTGATCCCAGCACAGAGTGCGCTACCGTGGTCCAGGTTGCTGGTGATGAGACTTGCAGGAAACGTCTGCAAGTTTCAGTGGGAGCCATTTGAAAATCTTCTTGAGCATCTTGAGTTTGTGGCAGCAGGAGATGAAGACTACGTTTACTTTGCTGGTCGTGGTGAGTTGGTTGCTGATTACTGTTCAGAGGTTCTTTGTGTGGGTTGTTGGGAGAGGTTTGGGTCTAGGTTTGGCAGCCACCAGGTGGAATCCCAGAATGAACTGTCTTTGCCAAAGGTTACTACTTCCGTCTTGTCTGTGTTGAGCTTGAGGCAGTTGGTTTTCATCCATCTGGCAACTTCGGTCATAGAGGCAGAGAAAGTGGTCCGGGTGTTTGGCGTCATGTCGGAGAGGGAGGGTATGAGCTGGTTGTCAGCAGCATAGGATTTGATGTTGGTTCCGTGGTGCGGATATCACAATAGGACTGTAATGCCAGAGATATCACAGCCGACCAAGTCCACAGGTTGAAAGACCCAATAACACTGATTATACAGACTGCACAGTGGGGAGCAAAGATAGACCTTGTCTGGTATCAGGTGTCTTCTGAGTCTCTGGTGTGGGGTGTGTTTCATACTACACACACCCTCAATGAAAAGGGGGAGGGCCATAGGGAGATTGAAATTGATCCATCACTTATCCTCCCACAATAACTACCAAAATAACAAAAAATTTGACATTCTCCTGTTAGCACACACCTAACAGTTAGGAAATCCGGCTAAAGAATGTCCTCCATTTGACCTCCTAGTATCTGTGTACACCCACTAAGGGCATCCCAAAATAAAGATGTAGAATCCTCGCCCACCTCAGTGGCATGCTTCATCGTTGGGTTGGGCTCCACGCTAGGTGGGCGCTACAGTGTCTAGAGGGCCCTACAACCCTCAAAATGGGGAGATGGCACAGTCTTTTCATTGTTGTTACCGTGATCAGTGCATTGGTGGTGTGGTGGGTGATTGTAAATTGGAAATGTAGTAAACGTGCAGGTTAAAATTGACTTGAGAGTCCCTCATCCACTTGCTTCATTCCATGGGGATTCCGGCCAAGATTAAAAACAACCAACAGGACCAATGGAACACTACTTGCTTGGCAGTCCTTCCATGCCAGTCTACATGTTTCACACCCTTTTATGCCTAGAAAGGTCAATTGGGACTTCATCAGGACCTAATCTAACATTCACCCTACCTTACAGGGGGATACTCTACAGAGGTTTCCCAAAATGTGAAAAACACTGGTGAACAGTTCACTCTTGCTCAGCCCTCTGGCGTCAACTCATGTGGAGGAGGCAAGACAAACCCCATTAAGAGTAAACCTAGGGCCCCAGGGGAGTTCATTGTGGGACCGGGAGGCAAATACAGGTTACAGGACTGGTAGCCCCTGAGGCGCAGCGCCAGAGGGTTTGCCTTCTCCACCGGACTCCCTGGGGCCCTAGGTTTTCTTTAATAGGGTTTGTCTTGACTACTCCACGTGAGTTTGTGCGGAGGACTGGGCACCAGTGAACTGTTCACTAGTGTTGTTCACATCTAGGGGAATCTATATAGTAAAAAACCCTTTTAAGCACCACCTAGGTGGGTGAGGGTTTGAATCCTAATTTTGGGATGCCCTTATTGGTTGTACACAGACACTCGGAGGTCCAATAGAGGAAATTTTTTAGCCGGATGTCCTAACTGTTAGGTGTGGGTTAACACTGTGGAATGTTGCATTTTGTGCTGTTGTGGTTGTATGTTGTTCAGTGTGTCCCCACTTAAACATCAGAGCTCCCCTCGCTGGGACAGTGTGCTCGCCCTCCCCCGCTGGACTCTTGTTTGGTAACGTCCATCCATGCTCCCTTCTCACCATTGAAGTCAACAGAAGCGACTGAACAGCATGCCCCACATACTATTGGTGTCTCCATGTGCCCGTGGCAAAAATATCTCACAAACACGACACCATTGAAACAAACCCATAGGGTTCACTACAACACTCACCTGGCACTTTCCTGCCATAGTCATACCCTGTTTGCACCCCCCTGAGGCTCAACTGCCACTGAGGCCAGGGCCCTACATGAATGCCAGTCCCCACAGTGCCAAGGGCACCCCATGGGCGATGTGTTCATGGCATTCCTTGCCACTCTAGGCATGATGCCTCGCTGCACCGGTCTTCTCTGCCCTGCAGCTTGCATGCTGACAACACTGGCACAGTGTTTCACCCTCACTGCTGACGCTGCAACACACATCACTCCCTCAACATCACACTCACTGCTGTCTCTACAACACACAACACTACCTCAACATCACATACACTGCTGACTCTACAACACACATCGCCACCTCAACAACATCACATTCACTGCTGACTCTACAACACAGATCACTACCTCAACAACATCACACTCACTGCTGTCTCTACAACACACATCACTACCTCAACATCACACTCACTGCTGACTCTACAACACGCATTGCTACCTCAACAACATCACACTCGCTGCTGACTCTACAACACACATCGCTACCTCAACAACATCACACTCGCTGCTGACTCTAGTCTACAACACACATCGCTACCTCAACAACATCACACTCACTGGTGACTACAACACACATCGCTACCTCCTCAACAACATCATACTCACTGCTGTCTCTACAACACACAACACTACCTCAACTACATCACATTTGCTGCTGTCTCTACAACACACATCGCTACCTCCTCAACAACATCACACTCACTGCTGTCTCTACAACACACAACACTACCTCAACAACATCACACTCACTGCTGTCTCTACAACACACATCGCTACCTCCTCAACAACATCACACTCACTGCTGTCTCTACAACACACAACACTACCTCAACAAAATCACACTCACTGCTGTCTCTACAACACACAACACTACCTCAACAACATCACACTCATGCTGACTCTACAAGACACAACACTACCTCAACAACATCACACTCACTGATGACTCTACAACACACATCACCACCTCAACATCACATTCACTGCTGAGTCTACAACACAGATCACTACTTCAACATCACACTCACTGCTGTCTCTGCAACACACATCACTACTTCCTCAACAACATCACACACATTGGTGTCTCCACAACACACATCACTACCTCAACAACATCACACTCACTGCTGTCTCTACAACACACAACACTAACTCAACAACATCACACTCACTGCTGATTCTACAACACACATCGCTCGCTCAACAACATCACACTCACTGCTGTCTTTACAACACACAACACTAACACAACAACATCACACTCACTGCTGACTCTACAACACAGATCACTACCTCAACAACATCACACTACCTGCGGTTTCTACAACACACTACACTACCATAACAACTTCACACTCACTGCTGACTCTACAACACATATCACTACCTCAACAACATCAAGCTCACAGCTGTCTTTACAACACACAACACTACCTCAACAACATCACACTCACTGCTGACTCTACCACACACATCGCTACATCAACAACATCACACTCACTTCTGTCTCTAGTCTACAACACACATCGCTACCTCAACAACATCACACTCGCTGCTGTCTCTACAACACACATCACTACCTCCTCAACAACATCACACTCACTGCTGTCTCTACAACACACATCGCTACCTCAACAACATCACACTCACTGCTGACTCTACAACACACATCGCTACCTCAACATCACACTCACTGCTGTCTCTACAACATGCATCGCTACCTCCTCAACAACATCACACTCACTGCTGTCTCTACAACACACATCGCTACATCCTCAACAACATCACACTCACTGCTGTCTCTAGTCTACAACACACATCGCTACCTCCTCAACATCATCACACTTACTGCTGTTTTTTACAACACACATCGCTACCTCCTCAGCAACATCACAGTCACTGCTGTCTCTACAACACACAACACTACCTCAACAACATCACACTAACTGCTATCTCTACAACACACATCGCTACCTCCTCAACAACATCACACTCACTTCTGTCTCTAGTCTACAACACACATCGCTACCTCAACAACATCACACTCGCTGCTGTCTCTACAACACACATCACTACCTCCTCAACAACATCACACTCACTGCTGTCTCTACAACACACATCGCTACCTCAACAACATCACACTCACTGCTGACTCTACAACACACATCGATACCTCAACATTACACTCACTGCTGTCTCTACAACACGCATCGCTACCTCCTCAACAACATCACACTCACTGCTGTCTCTACAACACACATCGCTACATCCTCAACAACATCACACTCATTGCTGTCTCTAGTCTACAACACACATCGCTACCTCCTCAACATCATCACACTCACTCCTGTTTTTTACAACACACATCGCTACCTCCTCAGCAACATCACAGTCACTGCTGTCTCTACAACACACAACACTACCTACACAACATCACACTCAGTCCTGTCTCTACAACACACAACATTACCTGAACAACATCACACTCACTGCTGCCTCTACAACACACAACACTCCCTCAACATCACACTCACTGCTGACTCTACCACACACATCGCTACCTCAACATAACACTCACTGCTGTCTCTACAACACACAATGCTACCTCCTCAACAACATCACACTCACTGCTGTCTCTACAACACACATCGCTACCTCCTCAACAACATCACACTCACTGCTGTCTCTAGTCTACAACACACATCGCTACCTCCTCAACAACATCACACTCACTGCTGTTTCTACAAAACACATCGCTACCTCCTCAACAACATCACAGTCACTGCTGTCTGTACAACACACAACACTACCTCAACAACATCACACTAACTGCTGTCTCTACTACACACATCGCTACCTCCTCAACAACATCACATTCACTGCTTTCTCTACAACACACAACACTACCTCAACAACATCACACTCACTACTGCCTCTATAACACACAACACTCCCTCAACAACATCACACTCACTGCTGTCTCTACAACACACATCAGTTCCTCCTCAACAACATCACACTCACTGCTGTCTCTGCAATACACAACACTACCTCAACAACATCATACTCACTGCTGTCTCTACAACACAGATTGCTAACTCTTCAACAACATCACACTCATTGCTGTCTCTACAACACACAACACTACCTCAACAACATCACACTCGCTACTGGCTCTACAACACACAACACTACCTCAACAATATCACACTCACTGATGTCTCTACAACACACAACACTACCTCAACAACATCACACTCACTGCTGTCTCTACAACACACATCGCTACATCCTCAACAACATCACACTCACTGCTGTCTCTAGTCTACAACACACATTGCTACCTCCTCAACATCATCACACTCACTGCTGTTTTTTACAGCACACATTGCTACCTCCTCAGCAACATCACAGTCACTGCTGTCTCTACAACACACAACACTACCTCAACAACATCACACTAACTGCTGTCTCTACAACACACATCGCTACCTCCTCAACAACATCACACTCACTTCTGTCTCTAGTCTACAACACACATCGCTACCTCAACAACATCACACTCGCTGCTGTCTCTACAACACACATCACTACCTCCTCAACAACATCACACTTACTGCTGTCTCTACAACACACATCGCTACCTCAACAACATCACACTCACTGCTGACTCTACAACACACATCGCTACCTCAACATCACACTCACTGCTGTCTCTACAACACGCATCGCTACCTCCTCAACAGCATCACACTCACTGCTGTCTTTACAACACACATCGCTACATCCTCAACAACATCACACTCACTGCTGTCTCTAGTCTACAACACACATCGCTACCTCCTCAACATCATCACACTCACTGCTGTTTTTTACAACACACATCGCGACCTCCTCAGCAACATCACAGTCACTGCTGTCTCTGCAATACACAACACTACCTCAACAACATCACACTCACTGCTGTCTCTACAACACACATTGCTACCTCCTCAACATCACACTCACTGCTGTCTCTACAACACACAACACTACCTCAACAACATCACACTCACTGCTGGCTCTACAACACACAACACTCCCTCAACAACATCACACTCACTGCTGTCTCTACAACACACATCGCTACCTCCTCAACAACATCACACTCACTGCTGTCTCTACAACACACAACACTACCTCAACAATATCACACTCACTGCTGTCTCTACAACACACAACACTACCTCAACAACATCACACTCACTGCTGACTCTACAACACAGAACACTACCTCAATAACATCACACTCACTGCTGACTCCACAACACACATCGCCACCTCAACAACATCACACTCACTGCTGACTCTACAACACAGATCACTCCCTCAAGAACATCACACTCACTGCTGTCTCTACAACACACATCGCTACCTCCTCAACAACATCACACTCACTGCTGTCTCTACAACACACAACACTACCTCAACAATATCACACTCACTTCTGTCTCTACTACACACAACACTACCTCAAAAACATCACACTCACTGCTGACTCTACAACACAGATCACTCCCTCAAGAACATCACACTCACTGCTGTCTCTACAACACACATCGCTACCTCCTCAACAACATCACACTCACTGCTGTCTCTACAACACAGATCACTCCCTCAAGAACATCACACTCACTGCTGTCTCTACAACACACATCGCTACCTCCTCAACAACATCACACTCACTGCTGTCTCTGCAACACACAACACTACCTCAACAACATCACACTCACTGCTGACTCTACAACACACATCGCCACCTCAACAACATCACACTCACTGCTGACTCTACTGCTGTGTAGCTCCTATAGTACCCCTGCAGGACCTGTGCGTTTGGATAACATATACTGCGGGCTTGGTGGCAGACTAACTCCGTGTACCCCCACCGTATATGTTAGCCTGGTTTTGCATTAGCTAGCTCGCAGTGCCACTAGTGTCTCCTCTTATCGGGGAGAGATTAGTTTCTGGCAACCTTAGAACATGACAACCCTGATTCCCTCAGAATCGTGGAAACAATGTACTACCTTTCGCTCAGTCACTCGTGCTCACTTTTTTCGGTTTGTCTCAGAGAGTTGCACAGAATAAACAGTTGGGCGTTTCAATAAGTATTTATTGAACAGTTGTTATTCTAGTGTAAAATATATGTGCTGCGGTAACCAGCAGACAATAGCAGAGATATATTATCAGCAGTACGATAAAAGCAAAGGGATAGAACAGTTCTACCATATTGCGATAATCATGAGTACATACATGAATATAAAAGCATTATGCAAGTGTGCGTACTCCTACGATGCCTACCTAGTTGTACCTGAGTGTACCTAGCATATGTGTGTAGGTCTTAGAAGCTAAGAGCCAAGAAACCTCCTAGGATTTAGTCGAACCCCCATACTGAATAGAGAGAGTGTGGGACCCCGTCCTGGTCTCGAGTTGGACACACCGTCCGGGTTGTGTCAGACCACTGTCAGCTTGAGCGACTGCATGCAGGAGCCTCAGCGTCTCTGGTCAGTGTGTCAGCATGGAAGTCTCTGTTCCCTCTGTCTTACCGGGGCAAGATGTGGTGTATTTATACCCTAAAGAGTCTCGGTCCTCAGTATGGTTTGTATTGGACATGAGGAAGACGTCAGGGGTGAACTTTGTACATACATATTATGCCGGTGGTGTATTCTTAGAAAGCCATGCATAATTAATGAGTACATTGTGGTCCTGTGTTTGGAAGAACCCTGCTGTATTCAAAACCACAGGATAGATAACGTTCAGCCCTGGGAGCTCGTTGTGTATAATAGCTGGGACCAATGTAGGTGAAAGATCATGCCTATATAAGGAATCATGACTATAATAGGACATGTATAGTTATGACCATAATTGGGCCTATGCGGCCATGACCATAATAGGGCAAGTACGAATATGACCATATTAGGGTAAATATGAATACGTCCATTTTAGGGCATGTACGAACGGGTCTATATTAGGGCATCTATGCGTGATATAACACCCACTCCTCTTCCGAACTGGATAATAAATGACCATACTTAAAATCTGGATAATTTAAAAACATTTTTAAAAGCAAGTAAAAACATGTTACTAAAAAATCGTTAAAAAATTTTTTGGTGCTTAAATTTTGTTTTTTAATTCAGCTGTTTCTAGTTGCCACTTAAAAGTTAATATCGTCTCTCTATAGAAGTTGTATTACCATAGGCAGGAGAAAGCCATGCTTTTCTCAAGCGAAAGTGTCAATGTAAGAAAATGTTCCAAATTTAGATCGTTTATTTTGAAACGAGAGAAGAAGCCGAATTCTTTCCCAGGATACGATGAGCCAATTCAAGATTACGCGTCCTGGCTGGGAAGCTCAATATTATCGGTGTCAGCTGCTGTAGATGACAAATCCAACGCCTCACAGAGAACGTCAATCGCACATGTAGTACTGCCAACAGTCGGTGCTGCGGCAGCTTGTGCGGCAGTTGTTACCTGGGTGCCCGTGGAAGAATCGCCTAACCCAGCAGGAGCAAATGCACCTGTGGATTCTCCATGAATGCATTCATCAGAATCGGAAGCCGCTGAGGACAACGCAGAGCGTGGGCCTTTATGGGGTCCAGCATTGCATCCGTGTCCGGTGGAGCATCTGATGGAAATGTTAGACAAAGATCCAACGTGCATTCTTCTCCGCAGAACAGGCATCGAAGCACAGGTAAGATGCAGTCTATCCAGACTGGTCTAAATGATAGAAACCAGGAGGCATTGAGTTCTCGCAGGCAAGAAATGCCCAGAAGTTGTACCATGCGTTCACTGTATTTCCGCTCTAGGAGCGTGTTCACCATTCCCTCGGGAAGTGGGCCGTCCATTGCGTAGCAGCAATATTACAATCAGGATTCCTGCGATTAGGAACAGGATGAGCTGGAATCCTCCAAATACGCTTCCCAATACGGAGTGTATAAAATTTGGGATTACTCCGAGGACTGTCTGAAAGGTGCTTAACAGTCCGGACCCTATGGTCTTAAATAGGTGTACAATAACGCTCGTATAAGACATGTTGAAGATACGACTAACCATTTCTGCTAAATGAATGGGGCAGTTTGTACGTATGAGTGCCTGTATCTCGGTCGAGGTCCTTGCAACTTGAAGTTCATAGGTTTCTCGAGCGGAGGTTAAGGGCACGGGTTGCTGTAAAAGCATGGCTTTCAATCTGCTCCGAGTATCAAACTGTATAAAAGAAACATTCAGCGAAGGCCATAACGGCGCCTCCCTGACTGTGTTCAGTGGCAGAAACAATACTTGCATACAGCAAGTAACCCTGGAGTTAACAGTTACTAGATATGTGACACCCGGAAGCATCCCACAACAACCTTGATCATTTAGCATTAAGTAACTCCCATTCGAGAGCAGCTGGAAAACCGGCGTGATCATGGCCACTGGGGTCCCTGACATGTGACAAGATAAGTTCGCCACTGAACCACTGCAGGCTCCGTGTAGAGAAATATCCTGACACATGAGAGAACCGCTTAAAGCGTTCTTGCAGTTTGTACCACTCAGATACACTTCTCGATCCCCATTCCGGCATCGGTATCTATATGGTAACTCCCAAGTTTCCCTGATGTATCCCTTACCCATTTTTACATATTTGCCTGCCTGCCTTTGCTCAAGGCAATATTGAAACTGAAACGTAGTGACCGGCAGAGTGATTTGGCCATGAATGAGCCATTCTGTTGATGGTGATTCGGCTACAGTGAATGGTAACCTTTCCAGTTTCTCAATACGCAGCATTGTATATTTGGCTCCCCTTTGTGCCATTTCTGTCTGTTTATCAGTTAGATTGTACTCTGAGAACAGAGACGTGGTGTTTATAAAACGCCAGGGCACATAGCCTGTATGCAAAGATTGTAGCGTCCAGCTTAACATCATAATAGAACGTAGCTGAGATTGCTCGTGTTGTAACAAGGCCAGATCCTGTTCTAATATATCGATTGCCGAGGACACAATGTTGCCTAAGAAGTAAATCCTGGAGGTCAAAGTAGTTAACCCATTATCCACCACTGCTAATGCTTTTTCTAAGTTAATACGGTCTATTTCCCGTATTCTTTCTGCGGCCTCTTGTTGGGATATTTTCCAGTTTTCATTATAGTAGGCATAAAGGCCTGCATATATGAAACGTTTCTGACGTTGTTTCCTGGGACCTAGTAGAAAATCTCTAAGAGGCAATATGGCCGCTGAGTGACCGCTGTGAGGGCTAGCGCCGGCTCTCTCTTTCCCTTCCTCTCTCCTGGTCTCTCACAATGGCCGGTGAGATGGATTGAAAAAAGCACTGAAAGGTGCTGATATGGATGGTTGGACTTACCCATCGGTTATATTGAAGCTCGAGGGAGGCAAGATGGCCGCTGAGTGACCGCTGTGAGGGCTAGCGCCGGCTCTCACTTTCCCTTCCTCTCTCCTGGTCTCTCACAATGGCCGGTGAGATGGATTGAAAAAAGCACTGAAAGGTGCTGATATGGATGGTTGGACTTACCCATCGGTTATATTGAAGCTCGAGGCTCGCGAGTGGAGCTCTGTAGGTCGTCAGTTTACTGCTTGGAAATCACAGATCAACGTAACTTTTTGGCGGCTCCCACGGCTCCTCCACAGAGCCGGCCTACAGCTGTGGTGCAGTATGGCTCCGAAGTCAAACAAAGCGGCTAAAGACCTGAAGTCCAAGGAGACCGGCCTGGCCGCCGGTACTCGCCTCCGTGTGGCCGCCGGGGGAGATGGAATTATGCGGCAGCAAACAGTCGCGGAGGCGTTCCGGGTGACAACAGCCTTAATTACAGCTGACTCCAAAGCCATGACTGCACAAGCTGCCCAGGACATTCCGAGTACTGCGGGGGGGCGGAAAGTCCAGAGGGGCATTGACATGACTGCGGATGCAACCAGCTCGGGTTTGGCCGATGCCAGAGAGATGGATTCTGGGCAAAGTAGTCCCCTGCCACAACCAGCCGATTTATCTCCTGGGCCGGTAATGAATGATGCGATGAACGGCACGCCCGGGCCATGCGGCCAGGACAAGGGTAAGGAGCTGAGCAGTCTGGGGGAAGCTGATGCTCTATGCGATGGCGCTCATTTAGTTAACACCCGGCTTAACGAGGGGGGCTCGCTGCCAGCGGACATCCATACTTCCAATATTTCGGCGGAGGCGGTCGCAGGATCGGAATCAGATTTTGCCGCGCCTATCGGTACTGGGTTGGCTGCGGAGCCTGCTAGTGTCATCAGCAAAGACAATGTCACAGATAAGGATAATGGCGATGGTGGAGTGCCTCCACTTTTGGATATATGCCCTGTACAGAAGGACTTTCAGGCAGATTTTCAGTCTGTCAGATGTGAAATGGCACAGCCTGTGGTGCAGTTGGCAGGGGTGGAGTCTGCAGGGAGCAACACCAGCAGTATATTACGTGGTCGGAATAGCCATGATCCATTGTGGCTAAGTGCTCCTCTGCTATCCCCAGAAGGCGATAAGTTTTTTTCGCTAAATGACGACTCTGAATCATCTGTGCCTAGTGTTATGGCAACTTCAGAGGAAACAGACTCAGGTGAATCTTCTGCGACCCAGATGACACAACGCAGTAGGTCTAATAATTCAAAACGTCGGGCTAAGACCAAAGCAAAGTCTAAATCTACGGCTTTAACTACTCGCAAACTTGAATGGGATTACTCGGCTGCAACACTGTCTTTTGGTATAGCCCTTGGCTCAGATAAAGGAACTGAAAAACAAAGTGGCAATGATGCTCCCCTTAATCCAGAAGCAGCTGCTCCCTCCCCCACCCTTGAGTTGCTGTACACTACTCTCAAGCAGATGCAGGGGAGGCAAGACAGGAGAGCAGAAGAGCTTCACAGGCCACTAAAAATCTACAGGGGGCAATCCGCAAGATGAACAAAATATGCGCTGATATGACCGCACGAGTCACCCAAGTGGAAGAAAGAACGGCCAACGTAGAGATAGAGGTTGACAAATTACAGGCTTTCCAGGTTTCCCAGGAAAAACAATCCCTGGATGTATGTTGGAAGCTTGAAGAATCTGAAAATCGGCAGCGCCGCAACAACATGCGGCTGCTTGGACTGGAGGAAAATGTTGAAGGGGAGAACATTATGGCCTTCGTTACTGCGTTGCTGAAGGGTGCCTTCCCTGATCTTGCCCACTGGAACTGGGAGACGGAAATTCAGCGGGCTCACCGCTTCCCAATGTTCAGAAGAGCTCAGTCTAAAAATCAGGGGGAGCACCCTAGAGCCATTCTTATCTTTGTGGGCAATTTTCTATTAAGACAGGCAATAATAGATAGGGCTAGACCCGATTCAAAGCGGTCTTTTGGGGGGCACACCTTCTTCGCTCGGCCTGACTTTTGCCATACGACTGTGGAACGAAGGTGGAGATTACAGCAGATGATAACTCTGTTTCAGGGGGGAGGGTTGTGAAGCATTTCTGCAATTTCCTGCACGGCTAAAAGTCATCACCAAAGGGAGAGTTCGAATGTTTTCCTCTGAGATTAAGGCTCAAGAGTACCTCACTGAATTAAAAGAAACCAGAGGGCAGAGGGGGGCATGCTCTCTCTTGCAAAAGGGTGGAGATACCGCTGCTGCTGACTAATGTTTGAGGGGATTTCTGTATATGTATGCTATACGACACAATTTAAATTTTTCTTTTGACTGACAGTTAATTGACAGCTGGGTATCTAAGAAGCATCAAGATGCTATAAGGCTTAGAATTACTAATGTGGTTGGATAAATTAGGGTAAGCCATGAGTAAATAGAGAGGGGCGGGGTCGGCGCGGTCTGAGACGAGAGCTCAGCTGCCATATATAGGTCATGCTTGACCTATCTGCCTGTAAGGAGTGTAAGGGGGGGTGGGGGGAAGCTTGAGGGTGTGGGGGGGGCATGAGATCAGCACAAAGCAGGTATATATTTTTCGTGAGGCGTGGTGATGAGGTGGGCATGTGGAGCCAAAAAATATCTAAAAGAAGATCAGTAAGATCAATATGTAGTTCGGAGGTACTAAGAAGTGGTAGGGTGGGGGTTTCTGGTAGGAAGTTTGGAAGCACAACAAAATGAGTCTACGAATAGGCACAATCAATATCAGTGGATTAAACGACCCAAATAAGAGGCAGAGGGCTGCAATTTTGTTTAAATCCTTGCGTATTGATATTCTTTGTCTCCAAGAGACTCACATTGAAAGTAATAGAAGTCGTATTATGGAACAGTTAGGATATAATCTTATGGTAAACATGTCTCAGGGCACTCGAACAAGAGGGGTCGCCATTATGACCCGCAGAAACGACATAAAGGTTATTAAAAAAGCTGCTGACCAATGGGGATGGTGGGCGATTGTCGGGTGCTCAGTTGGTGGTGAAAAAATTACCATATGCTCCGTTTATGGATCAACGGGTGACGACCCGGATGTGTTTGAATTTTTGGATACCGATCTTGCAATGTGGTCAACACCTATAATTGTATGCAGGGATTTTAATATTAATGGGATGGGATGGGGGTACACTGGGGGCTCCCAGGAAGCAGATATGCTGGTAGGAAAAGAAGGGTCGGGTCTGCTTTGACTAACCTGATTATAAACAACGGCCTTATGGATGTCTGGTCTTACCTGAAACCTAATGATCTAGGTAGTACTTATTTCTCGGCACCACATAAGGTCATCTCTCGACTTGATTATTTTTTAGTAACACATCAGGTTATTTCTAACAACAGGGTCGAGAAGTTACCCAGGATACTTTCGGATCATAACCCTTTAGTCCTTACAGTTAGCCTTACAGGGGGGGCCAGGCAAACCCGTGCATGGACTTTTGAACGGAGGCTCTTACATGATTCAGAATATGTTTCTCATATGAAGGGTTGGATTAGGGAATTCTGGGGGGCATATTAACAACGGCCAGCGATAATTATCGCTGGCCGTGCTTAGCGTGAGGAATCCTATCGCCGGCTATCGCTGGAAATTATCGCCATGCTAGCGCTGTATTAACAACGCTTAGCGCAAAGGCGATAATTTTCCAGTGATAGCGATGTTTTCCATGGAACATCGCTGGTTTTCCAGCGATGTCCCATGGAAAACGGCGATATACTTGGCGATAGGGCCTGTGGTCTTAGCCACACAATCCACCCCCATGTTAGGTATGCCTTAGTCAGGAATTTAGCAGACGTTAAATTCCTGCGTTAAGGCATACTTAACGCTATTTAAAATATCGCTAACCCACGTTGCTAATATGGCGATACCTGGGTTAGCGATATTTCCCCCTGTTGTATTCACAGGCACGCCCCTTTGCATCTCATTAGCGATGCGATGGGAGGCGTGCAGAAAACGGACGCTAGGTCAGGAATCACGCGCTAGCGTGTCCTTGTTAATTCGCGATAAAATTATCGCCGCTTTTCGTCCGAAAACGGACGCTAAAGCGGCGATAATTCATTAACGCCGCCTTGTTAATATGCCCCTGGGATTTTAATCGAGGGAGCACAAGTGCAGGGTTTGTTTGGGATGCTTTTAAAGCAGGGGTTAGAGGGGAAACAGCCAGTTATAGTAAGTTTCGGCAAAAGAAAGAGGCTCAACAAGAAGAGGTGGTAAGAGACAATCTAACTAAACTAGAAGAGGCACTGGCCATGGCTGTTAATACGGGTAGTCCCACAGAAGAAATTATATTCCAGTTGGCTATAAAAAAGGCTGAAGCAGGGGAGCGTATTGCTGCAAAAGCAGCAGAAATTTATTTGGCAAAAAAAGAGCACTGCCACGAGTTCAGCGAACGGGTGGGGCGTACCCTAGCCGTTAGGTTAAGACAAAAGGCCTCTATAGGAGAGATTTCAGAAATATATGATGCTGATCGGAGTTTAATCACTGATGGTTCTGGGATACGGGAGACGTTCCATCAATTCTATCAACAGCTTTATAGTAAAGAATCTTCAGAGACATCGACGATAATGCGAGAATATTTAGAGAAGATACCTAATCAGCGGGTTGAGGCTATAGACAGGGAGGCCCTCGAGGAAATCTTAACACAAGAGGAAATATTGACCGCTTTGCAAAATTTGCCATCTAATAAGGCTGCGGGTCCCGACCAGATCCCTCTAGAGTTTTACAAAAATTTTATAGATATAATTAGTTTGGATCTGATCGAGGTTATCCAGTTAGCTCAACGGGGAGGATCAACACCAGAGTCATGGGCGGGAGCAGATATTGTAATATTCTTGAAAAAGGGCAAACCACCGAGAGAGCCAGGCTCCTAACGGCCCATCACGCTTATAAATAGCGATGTTAAGATCTTTTCTAAGGCTATGGCCACAAGGTTAAATAATATTGTGTGTAAAACTATACACCCCAGCCAACATGGGTTTATAACAGGCCGTGGAACGACGCAGCATGTGCGTCGAGTAATTACACTTTTCGATGCCACAGAGGTCTCAGGGGACCCTATGGCTGCTCTGCTACTTGATGCAGAAAAAGCCTTTGATAGGGTCTCCTGGGATTCCTTATGGGAAACGCTGAAATGGTTTGGCTTGGGGTGTGGCTTTGTTAAAGCCATACAGATATTATATAAGGCACCTACAGCCCGGATAAGGGTGAATGGCGGCTACACGTCCTCCTTTATGATCGAGCGAGGGACCCGGCAGGGGTGTCCATGTTCACCTCTGCTTTTTGCCATATATATTGAACCGTTAATACGTTTATTTGAGGCTAACAACGAAATCCTCCCCATTGTCTGTCAAGGCCTGGAATCTAAAGTCTTCGCTTATGTGGATGACGTGGTTATCGTTGCGGCAAATCCCCCTACCGCATTAAGGGCTGTAGAGCAACTCTCACAAGAATTTGGCAAACTCTCTGGGTATGCACTGAATAGATCTAAAACCCAAATTATTAAGAACTACTATAGATGACCCTCGAGTTGCAGAATCTGCAGCTTATTTGGGAATTACGATAATGTCAGATCTGGGGAAAATTGTAGAGAGAAATATTCATCCAGTTATAAACAAAGCGAGATCTGACTTTGATAGAATTAATAATCTGCATTTATCTTTAGTTGGTCGCTGTAATGTGGTGAAGATGATGTTTTTACCAAAAATTCTTTATCTGTTCAGGGCAATACCCTTGGAGTTTGATAGACATTGGTTCGTAACATTAGAGAATATTGTTAATCGATTTATTTGGGCGCAGGGGAAAACAAGGAGGGCTCTTAGATTTATGTAATTACCTCAGGAGCGAGGGGGGTTCGCTGTTCCGGATTTCAGGCTCTATTATTGGTCGGCCGCCCTTCAATTTATGAGCATATTGTTCGGTACACCTCCGGGGGATCCTGAAGAAATAGGTCTCCCTGATGTATATAAGCTATTGCTCGGGATCATGCAGAGAATTGTTTTATGAAATTCAGCGAGCCCAGTTACTATAAAAAGACAAAATTTAAGACGCTGGTGGCTGCTTTTAAAATCTGGGCAGCCTTGAAAAAAAAGTTTGGTTTAGGAAGGCTTAATTATTATACCCAGTTATATAAAAACCCTATGTTTCCAGAAATCTTTTCAGATATGATAATGGCAGAATGGTCAGAGAAAGGGATTCGGATGGCCGGGGATCTAATACAGAATGACGGCTTTCGCCAATTTACGGATATACAGCTGGAGTTTGGATTGGATAGCAATAATTTTTTTAAATTCTTGCAGCTACGTAGCTTTTTCTATAAAAAAAAAGGGGGGGCTCAAGGGCTTTTCTAGGAATAAAGTTATAGATACCATAAGGAGTAATCCGAAGGGATTTATCGGAGCACTGTATATTGAATTAATTACAACAAAATTGGATGATCTGGGTAAGCATGCGGGAAAATGGCGGGTAGGGGTAGAACCAGAGCGGTTTTTTGAATCCCTGGAATTAGGTCAGGTATCCTTTTGTTCCGCTGGGCTACAAGCGCAACACTACAAGACTATCTTTGCTCTTTATTATACCCCAGCAAGAATTTCACAATGGGGTGGATCAGCTGGGATTACATGCCCACGGTGTGGCTTATTAGCTGCTGACCTGGTACATATGTTCTCGGCTTGTCCACGTTTGGAAAAATTGTTAGAATCCATCATGAAATTCTTAGATTTATCACTAGGGTTGAAAGTTATGCTCACTCCTGCTCTGATTTTATTGGGAGTTAGCTGTGGCGAGCAGCAAAATCCGGCTTATCAATTCCTTTTTGTGGCAATGGCGGTTGTGCGGATAAGCATTGCTTCGGCGTGGCTGGATCCGCAACCCCCCACATTTCAACAGTGGTTATCACGGTTACTCTCATTATTCACCATTGAAAGAGCTATTTACGAGAGAAAGGGGAAAGGGGCTAGAGGGCTGGGGCGCAGCATATGGTCACCCCTGGCACGGTGGAAGGAATCCTAGTTAATTAATTAAATCAATGTGTGTAGATTTGCGGTAAAATAATCTATCTGGAGGAATATATTGTTTCTCTGCTTTAACTGGCGATGACATATATTATAATATGATTTGATATGCCTTGGTGTGATATGTCTGTTTTTGTAATGCTGATTTATTCCTTTACCTCCACTATAATTTTCTGTTAAGATTGTTGAGATATTGGCTCACGCCTCACTGTAAAAAAAAAAATCTTTGTGTCTTATGCTATTGTGCTGATCATTAAAAAATAAAATGGAAAATAAATTTAAAAAAAAAAAAGAAAATCTCTAAGATCCATGTCAGGTGTGAGTAAGGTCAAGTGGTGCTTTACTTCTGTCAGTGTTGAGGTCTCTAGCCAATCAAGGCACAACTTCCCAACACTATACAATGTCACTACCCCTGGGTGTTGTCTTTGTACATAGCGTGGATCTGGCCTATGGATACTAAACCCTTTGGTTGTATTCATAAATCTCTGTTGACATTTGTTTGTGTCAATGGGCCAAACCAGCCATTCTGTCCAATCAGGATCTTATCTGTTGTACTGGAAAATGTCATCTAATACTACCCCTTGTGTAGTTGAGTTCTGCCCCCCACCCATCTGTGATGGTGTTGGAAACCCCGGTGTGTTCATTTCCTTGCCTTTGGCTAATCCAAGACAGGTCGTTTGTTGCACAGTTTCATTCAGAAATAAGATCTGCTGCGGAATGATGCATGCTCTAAAAAGTGCTTCTATTCCCTGGACTTGCCAGTCCCTAGAACCCCAGATCGATTTGAAATCTATTGTGTCTTTCCATAGATCGAAACCCTGTTTAGACAACTTGTTCAGAAAGGATGCAGAGTAAATATGTTTGGTGTTTGTTAATATAATTTTCTGAGCTGAAATTTTCCCCACTTTATAATAAAAATGGCTTTGGGTCGGATGTGTTAAACCCTGAGAAGTATGTGAATTTCTGTGCAAATGCTTGCGAACTACCTTTTGGAGGTGTTGGGCAGTGTTCCCACTGGTGGTACTCAAATACATTTCTAGGTGTTATAGATTTGTGTAAGAAATGATGACCATATTGCTGGTAACAGTACAATGTTTCATAATCTGAAGTACCTTCTAACATTTCATTGTTCGGAAATGCTGCAGTTTTTTCTAAATCAGACATCATAGCATTTACAGTTTCAGTGTCCCAATCATCAGAAAATGTACTGGAGGTAATGAAATCACTTAAAGAAATTTTAAATACATGTTTTAACTTTAAAAGTTCAGTCGGACCTAATATATCATAATCAATTTTGTCCCATACTATACCGTCCGGTATAGGAACTGCTGTGATGTTCACTGAAGACAAGTCTCTTGGTTCACGATGTGAAGACTGGTGTGGTTTTAAAATCAAATTGACTCTTTGGGCTGTAGAGCTTGGTTGGGGGTATCGTCCATTAATAAGCATACTAAAAGTTATTATTAAACCTAGCCAGAAAATGAAAAATAAAATCCCAGTAATGTACCATAGTTCTTTCCAAGGTGACACCAGGTAAGTCTTTCTAAAAAAGTTCAAAAAGTCAATGAGTTTCTGTTGCAGTAATTTTTTGGCTGCCGTCGTTTCTGGTTCGCTTGGATCCAGTGAAAACGTATCAAAGTTCATGAAATAGCCAGACGCAGTTCGATCAATTGTTGGAATTGCATCGGGATTTGTTGAAATCGCTGTGTTCTCATGTCGAGGCATATTGATGTAGATGTCTGTATTAGGTCTGATTGCAACTTGGTTGTTAAGTTGATTTTCATTTTGAAGATGAATTTCTTGTTGAAGTGGAACGAGTTCCATAGCATTGTTGCTTAGTCCTTCATTCCGTACAGGTGGCTCTTCAAACGTGATGAGTCTTTCTGTTTGGACTTCTTGGATTGTAGCGAGAGGAGGGCGTCTGCTACTGTTGAGTCCACGAGGCCTACTGTTTAGTGTAGGCCACATAGTGTGGTTTGATTAAGTCTATTGGGACAAATCTTTTCTCCTTTTTTCCGGCAAGAGGTGGCAGAAGTACAGTTCTTGTGCCGTGGATTGCAAGGACCGGTACAGGCTTTCTGTAGGATGGCCCAAATTCTTTTTTGTCAGCAATCTTCTCTCTGACCAGATCCCCGATCTTTGGGATCCAGATAGGTCTTGCCGTTACTGCCTTGACTTCCTCAGTGGCGGCCTGTTTCTGGACAACGTTGCTTTGTTGTGTCCTGGATACATTTAGATCCTGTAAAACAGCCAAACGATCATGGATATCAAATGGTTTTTCATCCGCCACTGTGCCTTCACAATCAAGATCAGGTACCCACATTCTTGTCCCAAATAGGACCTCGTAAGGACTGACACCTCCTAGAGAGCTTCTTGGCTGATTATTGAGCCCGCGCTGTACCCCATAAAGGTGATCGACCCATCTAATGCCCTTGCCTAATACCCTAGGTGTTAAAGATTGCTTTAAGTCTTGGTTTTTCCTCTCCACAACAGAATTTCCCTCGGGATGGTACAGAGAGGAGTACCGCAATGCTACGCCCATTCCTTCCATGGCCTCTTTGTAAGCCCGAGAGCTAAACGCCGGACCACGGTCAGAATGTAACGTGCCAACTGCGTATGTGCCGATAAAGACTCGCAAATCTTTTATAACAGTTCGAGCGTCAGCCGAGCGCTGAGGCCAAACCTTGAGGAAACTTGAGCTGGACGCGCACGAACGGACAACCTAATGCTGTCTAACAATGTTATCTGTACTGGACGTGTTGTGGTGGACCCATTCATCTGCTTGCAGATGTTGCAGTTCCAGACATAGTCTCTAATCAGCCTTCTCATCACGGGCCACCAGTAGCGTTCTTTTAACAAAGCAACAGTCTCCTTAAGTCCGTTATGTACAGAACCTGTTCCTTCGTGTGCTGCCATAATTAAGCCTAGCCTATGATCCATATTTGGTATTACTCTATCTCCCACTCCAGGAATCTGAGCATATGGAATGTTTTGTGCATCTAACTTGTAGGAGTACTTGAGTGGGAATTTTTTAGGTACTGCTGTGCTGCCTTTGCGTGAAGCATTGACAGCTACCATTATCTCGCCGTCTACCCTCGTCTTTGAACGAGTAACTGCAGCTACTGCGGCTGTGCGAACAGCCCCTTCGCGGCTTCATCAGCCAATGAATTCCTTCAACGTGAACGCCATCACGCTGATGACTCAGTGTATGTATCACGTGAGACCTTGGTAGTTCGTTTCTCAACTCCACTACCTGTTCCCATAGCATTTTATGCTTAATTGTGCCACCTTTTGCATCTTTGAACCCGTTTTGTTCCCAATGATGTAGATATTCATTGTACGACTGTAGACAGTAAAAGGAATCACACACAATAAGTGTGGGGAATTCGTGATCCGTATTCATAAGTGCCAGTATAAGTGCTTTGAGTTCTGCCAGCTGTGCCGTGCAGTCTCCTAGAGATTGCGTTTTAGTGCAACTCGGATGGAACTTTCCATCGTGCATGCGACCTTTAACAATCGCATACGCTGCGCTGTAAGCTTGCTTGCTTACTGTGGCTGGTTGAGCAGAACCGTCAGTGTAAATAATGTATTCATACTGATCTAGAGGCAAAATTTCATTTGGTAGAGGGTATTCTTGTTCGTATTGCAGGAATGCCTGTGTTTTTAAACTTGGATCAAATCTGTATTCAACATCCGTTGCAGTAAGAGAATTAGCCCATTGTATCCATCTTGGATGTAAGGCTTTCGCATTCGGAGTGCTAGCTCTTGTAACAGCTTCTAAAGCTGGTACTGGGGTCACGACAATTATGCGTTTTCCCTGAGCCAGAGCTCTCTCTCTTGCTACAGCGGTCTGCACTGCTGTCAGGATTTTTTCTGTTGAAGTGAAACGCATCTCTGCGTTTGTGTACAGGTGTGATTTGTATGCGATTGGTACTATTTCACCTTCATTAAAAGTTAAATAAGTGTACCCCCATTGACCCGCTATTACTCAGATCACTAAGTTCTGTGCGTTTACGCGTGTTTGTAAATGTTTAGAAGCTATCATGTCTTCCTGTAGGGAACGCAGGATATTTGTGTGTTCCTGTGTCCATTGTCTAACTGAAAAGTCAGGTTTTATTAAGTCGTAGAAAGGTTTTACCCTTTCTGCGTAATCCAAAATGTATGTTCGACCAAAATTTGGGAATCCCAGAATTGATTGTAAATTCTTTAATGATTTTGGAGGTTGGAGCAGCGCACACTTTTCAAAAAAAGTTAACTGCCAGGCTTTTTCCCTCACTTGACAGCTCGTATCCTAAAAACAGGACATTGAGGTGGGCAATTTTTGATTTTTTGAAATTAAATTTGATAGCCCTCAGAGGCGAATCCCATAATAATGGTGCTCACCCTGGTCAAGTGCCTCTTTAAGTCATCGTCCATCAGATAAATATCATCCACATAGGACAATGCTTCTTCATCCAAATTTTGGAGTAACTCTGTTACCCTTGCTGAAAACAACCCCGGGCTATTCTTGTACCCTTGGGGGAGTCAGCAAAATTGCCGGTGGGACCCTAACACACTGAATGCGGTTAGATACCTGCTTTCAGGCGCTATATTTTGGCAGAAAAATCCATTTGAGATATCAAGTGTTGTTTTTTATTTTTTCCGCACAATGTTATTCATTAATGCGGCACTGTGTGCATTTTGAACTGCAAATGTCTTTGTGCAAGTGTTTAAATGTCTGTAATCTAAAACTAGATGATATGTGTTGTCAGGTTTGGCTACTGGGAACAAAGGATTGTTCATAGGTGAAGTGCAATTTTCTATCACCCCCTGGTATTCTAGTTGGTCTAGAATCTCCCTGACTTGTTTTTTAGCTTCCTGCTTTATAGGGTATTGCCTTTGAGCATTTGGGGAAACTTTTAACGGGATCACGTGGTGGGCTGAATCCTCATCCCAACCAGCATGATTTTTGTACAATGCTGGAGCTAGGGCAACCGCCCACTCCTGCGCATATGCATGTTTTAGGTGAATGGGAACAAGGTCGGAAAAGGCTGGAAAAATTACAGTTTCTCCCCTAGGGCACTCCATGACGAATGCAGGCGGCCAGTCTTGTTCTGCTAATAGGATGTCATAACCAGATGACAGATTTTTCCAAAAGAGACCTTTAACTTTTCTGGGTTTGTCCCCCTCCATCCGGAGTGTTATCTCATGTAACTTATGTGGGACACTTACCCGAGTATCGGGTGTTTCCACCGTGATATACTCACTCAACTCCGCTGTCACCAGAAATTCCTTCAGGTTCTGGCAAGCTATCGTTACTTCTGCTGCGCTGTCTAGCATCGTCAGAGCCCATTCCCCGTTCAGAAGCTGTGTCCTCAGAATTCTGGGCATGTCTGATCTTGAGACCTGCTGCCTTCTTCTTTTTGAACTGAGGTTTTGATTTTTGTTTATCTTCTTTTTTAGGTGCGTAGTCCGCAGCGCGTTGCGTGTCTCTGGACTTTGTACGCTCCTCTTGTCTGTGTTCTGACCGTCCTTTCCTCTCGGAGTTTCTTGATGAACCCTGAAAGGAACGAGAGGAACGAGTATCAGTATCCTGATACCTGTCAGGTTTTTTAATATTATCCCTATTCCTGAGGTTGTACCTCTTTTCAGAGGGCTCCTGTTGAGGAGACCTACCTCTGGACTGAGATCTGGTGTCTTTAGACTTTAGCTGTTTTTTATTTTCCCACTTCTTTTTAGAAGAAGTAGGTGTCTGCTTTATAGTGTCCTTTTCAGGACTGCCCACCAGTTGTGGTTTTAATGCTTTCCCACCTAGACTGTCTCTACCTAGTTCTGCATATGCAGTTTCAATTATTTTGGGTAGTTCGTGTTGTTGATCCTCTGGACCGAACTCCCTCAGGCGTTGGCGGATCACCACTGAAGCTGCTTCCCCCTTAATGTTAGCTAGTATTATGGCTGATACCTGATCAAAGTTGTTTAATAACTTCATCCCTAAGTTAAGGGCAGGCTCTGCTCCGTACTCATTTTGTATCTGTTTTAATACTTCAGGTACTACTGCTATTGACGGGATACCATGTGTTCTGGTATATATGGCAGCAAAGACTGAACCCCAGGAGGTGCAGTCCTCTACTTGTGGTGTCAGACCCATGGGCAAGCAGATTGTTAGAATTCTGTGTTTATCACTGGTTGTAGTATTCGGGAATACTGCTTCAAGCTGAGTTATTTTCTGAGCTATCCAGAATGGGATTTGTTCGCGTTTTGCTGGCATTTTGCCCATTATCGCGTGTAATGTTTGTGGAGTTATTTTATTAATTGTACCTTGGACTGGAGTGTCTTGTGCTGCAGCTGGTGCAGGTTGAACTGTTAAAGTCCTCATCACAAATTGAGGTTTCTGTAGATTTTAATTAAATCTCTGTGTTGCACGAGTAAGTCTGGCTGTGTCATTGTATTAATGTCAGGATGTGGAGTATATGCCGCTAATATGGGCCATGTGGCTCCTGCTCCTCCGAGCGGGCCTAATCTTGCTCTTCCTCGTACGTGGGGTAGGGCGCCTTTAAACCAGTAACTATGCTCCTGGTAAGTGAGCGGGACCTCTACTTCCTCAAAAGGAGTATAGTCCGCTGGTGTTTCACCTTCTAGGTAGTAGTGAAATACATCTGTAATTGCATTCGTTGCTGGGAATGTAACCCATGAATAGAACACCTCTGTTTTGTTTGATTCATGTGCCTCAATCACGAAAATTACTGTACCACCCCTGGCTCTTAAGCCATGTTCTAGAAGTTTTATGGTGACTGCCCTTCTGAAATTTGGTGCAATTTGTATTGCATCTTCAGGGTCTTCTTCTAAACCAAAGAGGTTTGTTGTAACTCTCCCTGTTGCGCTTGTTTCTTCCACCATTTTTAATTGGAAGAAGGGAGATTAAAGAGTTCTTAAAATAAGGTGTAAGTGCACAATTGTAGGAACTAAGGGGCAGATTTACAAGCCCCTTGCGCCACTTTTGCGTCACTTTTCTTAAGTTAAAAATGACGCAAAAGTGGCGCAAGGGCCTTGTAAATAAGCCCCCAAATGTCCTTCAAGCTTGAGTAACCAACAGCCAATAAATGGTATTATCGTACTACTCAGCTGCAGCGGATTTTGTGCCCACCCACTCCAGACGCCTCTGGGGTTTTTGTGAGTAGGTTCTCTGAGAATAGCACGACTGAACTACTCAGATTCTACTGTTAAATAAGTACCCAACCAACGTTGGCGGCGCCATGTCGTGTAGCTCCTATAGTACCCCTGCAGGACCTGCGCGTATGGATAACATATACTGCGGGCTTGGTGGCAGACTGACTCCTTGCACCCCCCACCGTATATGTTAGCCTAGTTTGCATTAGCTAGCTCGCAGTGCCACTAGTGTCTCCTCTTATCGGGGAGAGATTAGTTTCTGGCAACCTTAGAACATGACAAACCTGATTCCCTCAGAATCGTGGAAACAATGTACTACCTTTCGCTCAGTCACTCGTGCTCACTTATTCAGTTTGTCTCAGAGAGTTACACAGAATAAACAGTCGGGCGTTTCAATAAGTATTTATTGAACAGTTGTTATTCTAGTGTAAAATATATGTGCTGCGGTAACCAGCAGACAATAGCAGAGATATATTATCAGCAGTACGATAAAAGCAAAGGGATAGAATAGTTCTACCATATTGCGATAATCATGAGTACATACATGAATATAAAAGCATTATGCAAGTGTGCGTACTCCTACGATGCCTACCTAGATGTACCTGAGTGTACCTAGCATATGTGTGTAGGTCTTAGAAGCTAAGAGCCAAGAATCCTCCTAGGATTTAGTCGAACCCCCATACCTGAATAGAGAGAGTGTGGGACCCCATCCTGGTCTCGAGTTGGACACCCCGTCCGGGTTGTGTCAGACCACTGTCAGCTTGAGCGACTGCATGCAGGTGCCTCAGCGTCTCTGGTCAGTGTATGACCATATTAGGGTAAATATGAATACGTCCATTTTAGGGCATGTACGAACGGGTCTACATTAGGGCATCTATGCGGGATATAACACTACAACACAGATCACTACCTCAACAACATCACACTCACTGCTGTCTCTACAACACACATCACCACCTCCTCAACAACATCACAATCATTGCTGTCTCTACAACACACATCGCTACCTCAACGTCACACTCACTGCTGTCTTTACAACACACAACACTAACTCAACAACATCACACTCAGTGCTGACTCTACAACACACATCGCTACATCAACATCACACTCCCTGCTGACTCTACAACACAGATCACTACCTCAACAACATCACACTCACTGCTGTCTCTACAACACACAACACTAACTCAACAACATCACACTCACTGCTGACTTTACAACACAGATCACTATCTCAACATCACACTACCTGCTGTCTCTACAACACACAACACTACCTCCTCAACAACATCACACTCACTGCAGTCTCTACAACACACATCGCTGCCTCAACAACATCACACTCATTGCTGTCTCTACAACACACATCGCTACCACATCACTGGATTAGGGACACACCTGACATGGGGCTTCTTTACTGGAGCTTACACGTGCCCATGAGCAGAGGCCGGCCCTCTTGGTGCATTGTGACACGTATTGAACAATAAGCATTAGATACATGTTTTCATTTTGGAACAGTTCGTCATTCAGTAACTTGGTTTACATTGTAGAGCATTGTGGGTAATCTCCCAGCGCTCAGGGCTTGACGAGTGCAGCACGTGGTCCAAGCGCTATATGCGGGTTGGGGGCTCGTGGCGGGTTCCAACTTGTTCATTTTGTTTATTTCTTTCATCCATTGTCGTTTCAGCTGGGGGATTTACAGCAAACCTGCTTTGCCATAGCAACTAATTCCGAGGGCCTGCTGTTTGCAAACTTGATTAAAGGTTTAAGGAAGGTAATAGCGTAAAAGGCGAACAGGTGCACACCAGAATGCCTAAATCCGCACATCCCGGCATTAATTAGCACAAGAGTTACTGGCCCTTCAGCTAATGAGGTAAGGCGCCTCCTGGCACAGGGCAGAGGGAAGGGGGAGGGGGCTCTGCCGAGAGCTTTATAGGGATTAGAAAGGTAGGGGGCGGTGGGGGCAGAGTTCCTGGGGGTCTTTATGGGCCTAGAAACGAATCCGACTCCCAGCCCCAGGACCTGCCCTTGGTCATTGAATTCTATCAGTGGAATGGAGCAGAGTGAAGTTTGACCAGCAGAGATCTGTGAACAGCCTCACCGGGCAGTGTGGGGATCTGTAACAAGCCTCACCGGGCATTATGGGGATCTGTAACAAGCCTCACCGGGCAGTGTGGGGATCTGTAACAAGCCTCACCGGGCAGTGTGGGAAATCTGTGACCAGCCACACCGGGCAGTATGGGGATCTGTAACAAGCCTCACCGGGCAGTGTGGGGATCTGTAACAAGCCTCACCGGGCAGTATGGGGATCTGTAACAAGCCTCACCCGGCAGTGTAGGGATCTGTGACAAGCCTCACCGGGCAGTGTGGGGATCTGTAACAAGCCACACCGGCAGTGTGGGGATCTGTGACCAGCCACACCGGGCAGAATGGGGATCTGTGACCAGCCTCACCGGGCATTATAGAGATCTGTAACAAGCGTCACCGGGCAGTATGGGGATCTGTAACAAGCCTCACCGGGCATTATAGAGATCTGTAACAAGCCTCACCGGGCAGTGTGGGGATCTGTAACAAGCCTCACTGGACAGTGTGGGGATCTGTAACAAGCCTCACCGGGCAGTGTGGGGATCTGTAACAAGCCTCACCGGGCAGTGTGGGGATCTGTGACCAGCCACACCAGGCAGTGTGGGGATCTGTAACAAGCCTCACCGGGCATTGTGGGGATCTGTAACAAGCCTCACCGGCCAGTGTGGGGATCTGTAACAAGCCTCACCGGGCAGTATGGGGATCTGTAACAAGTCTCACCGGCCAGTATGGGGATCTGTAACAAGCCTCACCGGGCAGTGTGGGGATCTGTAACAAGCCTCACCGGCCAGTGTGGGGATCTGTAACAAGCCTCACCGGGCAGTGTGGGGATCTGTAACACGCCTCACTGGGCAGTGTGGGGATCTGCAACAAGCCTCACCAGGCAGTATAGAGATCTGTAACAAGCCTCACCGGGCAGTATGGGGATCTGTAATAAGCCTCACTGGGCAGTATAGGGTTCTGTAGCAAGCCTCACCGGGCAGTATTGGAACACTAGAGGGTCTGAAACCGAGGCAGAAGGTGTTGTCCCTTGTGCTACTCACAATCTTAAAGTGATGAAGCCCTTTCATGAGGGGTGCCACCCAGGGCCGGACTGGGAACCCAAAGTAGCCCAGGCAATTTTCTCAGACCAGCCCCTGGGGAAGCACTGGCTGGCCCCGGGGGTGTTGGGAGCGCTTGCTTGCTGCTTTTGTTACTGGGGGCCTATATTGCATCACCACTGCAAAACTGGCCCCCAGTAACAAAACTGGCCCTCACTGCTGCAAAACAGGCCCCCACTCTTCCAGCTTCTCGGGTATACGCCCGATAACCGCTAGGGCCAGTCCATCTCTGGTGCCTCCTACCCTGGTCAAAGAGAATACGCCTCTCGATGCCAGTTGTAGCTCTACAAACTTTATAAACAACTGCACTAGGCCAGGCCCTTCCACATAGAATCCAGTATGTCCACCTCTCCGTGGCTCCAGCGCTGGCGGCCTGGACCGAAGGCCTCATCCAGACTGAGTTTCAACTAGTGATGAAGCAGGCTCAAAACCGGCTCAGAACCTACCTCCAGCAGCTAATGATGAAACAGAGACTCAACTGGACAGAACCCTGCTTCTGATCCATGCCCAGCCTCATTTCTCAAGCAACTTTTTTGCCTGTTGTGATGGAACTGACTGACTGTCCCGATCGATGCTTCTCGCCTGCCAGGAACTGTTCTCCGACTCCTGAAATACAGCATGCTTCTCTCTTTCCTGAAACAACAATTGCTGACCCGAAATTGCAAGTCATTTCTGTCCCCTTTTTAGGTCTCACCTACGCAGTGCATGCGCTGTGCTGCGAGACATATTGTTTACAATTTATTGGGCTTACAACTCGCCCACATCATACCATTGGCTGTTTTTCTTGTCAATCTCATGTGCAAACTTTCATTGCATAGTTTCCATAGGCTTCTCTTCCTTTCTTCCGTTAGCTCCTCCCGGGTCATGGACCAAGTACATGTGTTCTTGCTTGTCTTTGTTCTTCCTCATCTATTGGCAACATACTTTTATTTTATTTTATAAGCATTTTGGTATTATTCCTGGCTGTGCAATGTGCTTTCCTACTTTTAACACAGGCATCTGTCTTCTTATTTATGCTGCTTTCAAACTATCTGCAGCCTCTAATGACTGTTTATTTACTTACACCCACAACTGTACTACTCTACGTCACTCTATGCTACTACACTCTACACCACTCCACTCTATGCCATTCCACTCCACACCACTCTACTCTAAGTCACTCTACTCTACGCCACTCCACTTCACACAATTCTGCTCTACAGCACTGTCCAGTACTGTATGCCACTCTACTCTACACCACTCTGCTCTACACCACTCTACGCCATTCTATTCTGCGCTACTCCACTCTACACTATGCCACTCCATGCCATCTTTATGCCACTTCATCTTCAACATTTTATGCCAGTCCACGCCACTCTACTTCACACCACTCTACTCCACACCACTCAATGCCACTGTAGTCCATGCCACTCTACTCTATGCCACTTTACGCCACTCTACACCACTCCACTCTACGCTACTCTACACCATTCCACTCTATGCGACTCTAATTTATGCTACTCTACTCTAAGCCACTCCATTCCACTCTATGCCACTCTACCCTTTGCCACTACTCTCTGCACTACTCCATTCCGTTCTAAATCACTCTATGCTACTCCACTCCATTCGATGCCACTGTAGTCTACGCTACTCTATGCTATGCCACTCTACTCTATGCTACTCTACTCTATGCCACTCCATTCCACTCTATGCCACTCTACCCTACCCCACTCCACTTTACTCCATTCCATTCTACATCACTCTAAGCAACTCCACATCACTCCACACCACTCTACTTCACTCTACTTCACTCTCCTCTATGCTACTCTCCTCTATGCCAGCATTCGCTACACAATGCCACTAACTTTTAACCATGCTGAACACCAGTCATGCTGCTGTACAACATGGCTAAACGACATTGTCAAAGCCAATAGCTCTCAGATAGGTGAGACCTATTGGCTTTGCCAATGCTTGCTGTAAGCATGTTCAATGCAAGAGGACAACTTTAAAAGGACCCAGACAATATTCACCTTCTCCACTACAACCAATTTGGATTCCAACAGGCGAAGGGCCCAAAACCACATTCGTCCACACAAGAGAAGAGCTTCTTCTCTCCCTGGATAAGGATAGAAAACCATGCTGATTCTACTCACACTATCCACAGCCTACAATACCATCAGCCGCACAAGCACTTCAAGAAGACTTGAACACTGGGCAGCTATCTCCAGACGGGTGCTGCAATGGGCCAAGCATTCGTTACCCACAGCAGCTACAAACTCAGAGCTAGATCAGTTGAATTGTCCACATGGCCAGTGACCTGCAGAGTTCTCAAAGATCTTCAGTCACATGTTGTCTCTTCAGCATCTGTGTACACGATAGCATAGCAAGCGTGCATGGTCCCTAATGCAAGCAAGCAAAATGGGCCCCTGACCTGCAACTGGGTGATTAAAGAAATTCAGGACTGGGGTGTCACTGGGCCCCTAACACCCATGGCCATGGTGTCACTGCTCCTGCTGCACTACTGGTAGCTGCAGCCGTGTGTGTACGTCCCTTGCCAGGCCTTGTGGACAAGGCCGGACTGGCCGTACCGGGCATCAGGTGTTTCCCCGGGAGGCTGGAAGGGTGTGTGTGGGGGGGCGCTGTTGTTACTGAGGGCTGTTTTTGTAGCAGTGCAGCAGTTTTGAATGCGCCTGCTGCAGAGTTCCTTGTAGATCCAGTAGTTGTCAGGTAACAATAAATGTGCCAAGAGAACTTTGGTGAATAATGTACCTGCCAGAGAGAGAAAGAGTTATGTGTAGTGGCACTTTTGACTCATCTAAGGCAGCGCACAGGGTTAATATGCCTGCTGCAAAGGACGTGTGCCATGCAGATCACAGAATAGTATTTTATGTTCATAGCTCAGTGGGTTACTGTTTTTGCCACTGAGATTCATTTGTTACTGTTCAGTTCATAAGTTACAATCATAATCTAGCACAGTGAGCTATGAAGCGCCATAAAGAGCTGCGTGCAAACTGCATGGTACAGGTAAGAAAGTTATGCTTTTTTCTGAGTCTTTTCTCATCCTAATGTTGATAAAAAAGTTTTTTTGGGGGGAGAAATATATTCCTATTAGTAAAACCAATGCTAACCACTGTGTTACATTCTGAACACAGAGTTTGTGCTTCTCCAGACCAAGCACTCATAAAAATGCCTACCAGGATGGATGACGTGAATCCTACACCTTGTGGTCCCCTTTGTCGAATGTAACATTTTCTATACACTGAATTACACTTGTATGATTTATTGTCTCTGTCTGTGTGTGTGCTGTGAAGTGCTCAAACTCCCTACACTGGTATGAGAGGCGCTATAAAACAAATAAACTACATATGAGAAAGGAGCTATTAAGAGATGAGGGGCACTGTTGGAGGGTGATAGTCAGGAAGTCATTGAAGAGCTCCAACAAAGATGGTCATATCCTGGTGCACAGTAAGGCCATCATTTACTGTGCTTTGAAAGCTAATACAATTGAATATATGACAAATGTGTTGTAGAATGTACCATTTTTGTCCAGATTTTCTTGGGGGGGGGAACCCCCCCAAACCCTCCTTCTAGGTGTCAGGCTCGCTCGCTGCACGACCTATGCACCGTACAGGGGCTGCTTTGGGTTCCGAGTCCGGCCCTGCTTGTGGAGCAGCTTCAGGTAAACTTTCAAAAGTGAAACCGATGATAACTGTGGACCAGAAATACCAATCATCCTTACTGCATGCCTGGACCACACGTTCCACTGGTTGAAGGAGAGTTCTTCGGCATGAATGGTGCTAAAACCAATGCTACTCATGGTCCAGGAAGACCAACCGACCTTACTGCGTTCCTGGACCACAGGTTCCTCTGGTTGCAGGAGAGTTCTTCAGCATGAATGGTGCTAAAACCAATGCTACTCATGGTCCAGGAAGACCAACCGACCTTACCTCATGCCTGGACCACACGTTCCTCTGGTTGCAGGAGAGTTCTTCTGCATGAATGGTGCTAAACCCGAGATCTTAGTGTTCAGAGATTCTGAGTCCAAAGCTGCACTGTTTTCCTGGCCTAAGAACCCTAGAACACCTCAATCCATGAGACTAACTCTACTGTGCTCTTTATTTTGTTATTCCAAATAGAACCCCTCACATGTTTCTGTCTGAAAAACCCTAATAGTTAGTCAAAGAGGTTGATCTTGAGGGATGCCCAAGTGGCCGCATTGCAGATGTATCTCATTGCGACACCACAAAGTTCAGCCAATGACGGCGCCATTGAATGTGTGAAAGAAGGCTACCGTCCAATGGCCTTACTGCCACGCGTCCCCTTAAATACCCCTCAGACGCCATCGTTATGAAGGTGGTAGATCTTAGGGGTCCATATAGGTGACTCTTACACCGCTGAGAGAATACGACACCTTACGCTTGCCTCGATTGGCTGCTAGTTATCTGGGATGCAGGCGCTAGTGCAGTGCACGCGCTTGTCCCAGGATCCTCTTGTGACTAGTCAGATAAAAGAAATGTCTGCTTCGTTGAATGTGTGTGAAATATTGTAAATTAATATAATATTGTCTGCTACATATGGGTTTATTCTGTGGAAACAAACCAAGCAAAACAAACGTTGTGACATTGATGCCCCAAGTGATACATGTTATTACTGCTTCAAAGTACAGTACATCATGGAAAGGAAGGCAGTTACACACATACAAAAACATACAAACACACAGACACACTCACGCACACATACACACACACAAACAGACACCATAGAAACACAGACACCACACGTACACATAGACATACACATGCATGCACACATGCATACATGCATGCATGCACACACACATACACTCATGCACAAACACACATACACTCCCTACACACACACATACACATACATACATGCACAGACACACGCACACATACGCACACATTCACTCACATACACACCCACACATACACACAGACACCACATGCACACATAGACATACACATGCACACACATGCATGCATACACACACACACAGACACTCACATATATGGACATACACACCACACACACTCACCAAACACACATAGAAACCACACACACACACACAGATACCACATGCACAGACACCACACGTACACAAAGACATACACATGCACACACACGCATGCATGCACACACACATGCATGCAAGCACACACACACATGCACACATACGCACACACATTCTCACGCACACACATTCTCGCGCACACACACACACACACACACTCTCTCTCACACATACACTCTCACACACACACACTCACACACACTCATACACATATACACACCCACACACACACTTTCACACACACACACACACATCCACAGACTCGCACACATACACACCCACACACACACACACACACATTCACACTCATTCTCTCTCAGATGAAGCTTGTGTGGAAGCTTGCTGGATCACTATATAATCGTGGAAGTAGCTAAGCAGAAGAGGTGATGGGAGTACACTCCAGACTGGATGAGGGTGACACTCTGCCCACCCGTGTGCCATAAAATGGGGATGGAGGAGGCCAACCTGCTGAGATATTGGAGGCGTGGAGTAGAAAGAGCTGTCACACCTCTTAGCTTGGCACCAATAGCTGTAGTACTGGCACATCCATCAAGATGTAAAGGAAGCATAGAGGCTGAGAAGATGAGGACTAAAGGGCTGTCGCAGGGGGTGACGCATCCTCCTATGGTGGAGGGGGGGCAACAGGCTCAGGGCTGAGCTGCCAGTGAGAGGTGGACAAGTACTGACCCGCTGCATTCACAACACAACTCTACACACCAAGACTCATCGCGACACTCTAGTGCCGGACACACTGGGAAATAGACCTCCAGGACAACATGTGACACCGAAAACTACAGAGTGAAAGCGAATACTCCAGAAGTGGCTTCGAAGTGGTACCAAATAGGCCAGCTGAACACACCCACAAATTAACACAACTCTTAATCAGATGCCTTAACACACCAGATGATTCCAACAGCATATGACAGCTTGACCTCCAAAATAACACACTGCACTGCACCCATCTAGCAAAGACCTTTGAGGAGGTTAGTGCTCTGCGTGGACGGAGAGGCTAGTGGGCGAACAGAGGTAGAGGTTACTAAGGAGGGGGGTGATCGGGTGAAGTGGCTGAGGTGCACAGAAGGGAAGGGAAAGCCCTGCAGGCTACATTAGGATATAACAATGGCAAAGCCTATAGGCCTACCCTTCAAAATGTGGTTGCAAAGGGATTGGCTTTGTCAATGCTTGTTACTTCTGATATACTGTATTATTAGATTACCATTCTAAACTGGCCAGTGTGTTCCTTTCAACTTGTCAGGCATCTTGGAACAATAAAACAATAATAATAAAGAGCAAGAAATAAACACACTCTAGATATCCACCAACAAGTTTACACGCACAACTCCTCACCATTCCATAACAAACAACACGGTTCAGAGTAACACTTTGCCATCTTGGAATGGTAAAGAATGATAAAGTATGAGCAAGTAACATTCACAGTAGGCCGCCTTGCATGCACTCTTAGGCAGCCGTCTTTGAGTCTTTGTTTCTCATTCTTTATCTTTCCAAGCTGATGAACACGTGGAAAGGAATGTGTCATCCATCTTGGAATGGCAAAGAATGATAAAGTATGGGCAAGTAACATTCACAGTAGGCCGCCCTTGCATACACTCTTAGGCAGCCGTCTTTGAGTCTTTGTTTCTCATTCTTTATCTTTCCAAGCTGATGAACACGTGGAAAGGAATGTGTCATCCATCTTGGAATGGCAAAGAATGATAAAGTATGGGCAAGTAACATTCACAGTAGGCCGCCCTTGCATACACTCTTAGGCAGCCGTCTTTGAGTCTTTGTTTCTCATTCTTTATCTTTCCAAGCTGATGAACACGTGGAAAGGAATGTGTCATCCATCTTGGAATGGTAAAGAATGCCCTTTCAGGCAAGGAAACTTATGGTCCAGGCACTCATTCTATCTCGTCTGGACTATGGGAATGCCGTTTATTTGGGGGCTCCATGCACGACCGTCTCAAAACTCCAGGGGCCATATTATCAAGAACGGCGATAACATTATCGCCGCTGAGCGGCAGGAAACTGCCGCTAAAGCGGCGATAAGGGGCTTGATAATATGCCCTATAGAATTCCAATAGAAGCCCAGGTTCTGGTGTGAAGGACATCAAACCTGGGCTTCTATTGAATTCTATAGGGCATATTATCAAGCCCCTTATCACCGCTTTAGCGACAGTTTCCTGCCGCTAAAGATGCGATAATGTTATTGCAGTTCTTGATAATATGGCCCTAGTTGTCACAGAATTGGGCAGCCAGAATCCTTCTGGATATCCAGAAATACCAATCAGCAAATCCTGCTTTAAAATTACTTCATTGGCTCCCTATTAGGGAGAGAGTTAATTAAGGGCCCTGCCATTAATCATTCTATTATTCGGCCCTACCATGCTAATAGATGCCTTCGTTCAGATAACCTGAACCTTGTCAGGAAAATTGCGGAATCAGCTACTAAACTGCACCCACAACTGCTTTGATAAAGCAACTTTACATGCTAAAAAGCATATAACCAATACTTAAATATCAGCCAATGAAAGAGGTGATGATTTTGGGATCCCCCTAACCTAGGGGGAGGACCAAGCAGATGCCTTGAACACAAAGAGCACATCATGCTGAACGATTCAGTGGTGGTTCCATCCTGTTAGGACCACCCCAAGCACAGTTATGGGCAAAAATACAATCCCAACCAAAGGCTCTGCAAAGCATTATGGGTTGAGATTAGCAGTGGGCAGTGAATATTATAGTATCCAATATCAAAATAATTCTACAAAGAGCTGCAGTTCAACTCATCGTTACTAGGTGTCCCTCACAAGTCAAATGCAAAATCATTGAAATTATTACATCAAGCTGCAGTTCCACTAGTCGTTACTAGATGTCCCTCACGAGTCAAATGCAAAAGCATTGAAACCCTTTCATGAAGCTGCAGTTCCACTAGTCGTTACTAGGTGTCCCTCACGAGTCAAATGCAAAAGCATTGAAACCCTGAGCTGAGAGCTAATACTATAAATTCTACAAAGAGCTGAACTGCAGCTTCATGAAAGGGTTTAAATGCTTTTGCATTTGACTCGTGAGGGACATCTAGTAACGACCAGTTGAACTGCAGCTCTTTGTAGAATTATTTTGATATTGGATACTATAATATCCACTGCCCACTGCTAATCTCGTCCCATAATGCTTTGCAGGGCCTTTGGTTGGGATTGTATTTTTGCCCATAACTGTGCTTGGGGTGGTCCTAAGAGGATGGGACCACCACCGAATCATTCAGCAAGATGTGCTCTTTGTTTTCAAGACATCTGCTTGGTTTTCTCCCTAGGTTAGGGAGGATCTCAAAATCATCACCTCTCTCACTGCTTGCTAAATTTTCATTTTCACTTTTGTGAAATGACTATATGCATTTTAGCATGTAAAGACAGAGATACTTGTTATTTTACCAAAGGTATATGAGGTCTCTGTTTTATTAAGTCGGAAGTGGAGCGAAGTTGTGGAATTCATGATTAGGAAAGCTAGAAGCGGGGGCCGTCTGTTCTCTTACAATGCAGCTAAGCTTTGGAACTCTCTCCCTCTTTATCTACGGAAGGAATCTAACCATCTTGCCTTCCGCAAACTGTTAAAAACCTGGCTATTCTTCTAGTCTGGTTGGCTCCCCACTATTTGCCGTTATCAGCGCTGGGATGCCTTCGGGTAGCCATGCGCTTAACAAATGCTTTTCATTCATTCATGAGCAAGTAACATTCACTGTAGGCCGCCCGTGCATTCACTCCTAGGCAGCCATCTTTGAGTCTTTGTTTCTCATTCTTTATCTTTCCAAGATGACTGACACGCTGAAAGGAATGTGTCATCCATCTTGGAATGGTAAAGTATGATAAGGTATGAGCAAATGACATTCACAGTAGGCCGCCCGTGTATTCACTCATAGGCAGCCATCTTTGAGTCTTTGTTTCTCATTCTTTATCTTTCCAAGATGATTGACACGCGGAAAGGAATGTGTCATCCATCTTGGAATGGTAAAGAATGATAAAGTATGAGCAAGTAACATTCACAGTAGGCCACCCGTGCATACACTCTTAGGCAGCCACCTTTGAGTCTTTGTTTCTCATTCTTTATCTTTCCAAGATGATTGATGCGCCGAAAGGAATGTGTCATCCATCTTGGAATGGTAAAGAATGATAAAGTATGAGCAAGTAACATTCACAGTAGGCCGCCCATGCAGCACTCATAGGCAGCCATCTTTGAGTCTTTGTTTCTCATTCTTTATCTTTCCAAGATGATTGACGCGCCAAAAGGAATGTGTCATCCATCTTGGAATGGTAAAGAATGATAAAGTATGAGCAAGTAACATTCACAGTAGGCCGCCCTGGCATGCACTCATAGACAGCCATCTTTGAGTCTTTGTTTCTCATTCTTTATCTTTCCAAGATGATTGACGTGCCGAAAGGAATGTGTCATCCATCTTGGAATGGTAAAGTATGATAAAGTATGAGCAAGTAACATTCACAGTAGGCCGCCCGTGCATTCACTCATAGGCAGCCATCTTTGAGTCTTTGTTTCTCATTCTTTATCTTTCCAAGATGAATTTATTTTTTTTAATTTTTTTTTATTTGCAAAGTTTTATATAGCGCTGGCTAGACCCGAAGGCATAAGAGCGCTTTACATGAGGATCAGCGAGTTACAGGTTACATAATTACATCAGTTACAGGAGCCAAGTATAGACAATAGGAGAAAACAAAAGACATGAGATTACACAGCACATCTTATGGGGAAAGGAAGGTAAGGTAGAGGGGGAATGGTAAACGGGTAAGGAATGCAGAAGAGTCAGGCAGACCAGCAAGGGGGAAAAGTGCAACAGGGGGAACAAAGCAGTCAGGGTGAAAGAAGGTATATGAAGGGAGGGGTGTGGGAGGCCAAAAGGGGGGGGGGGTAGTGGACTAGAAGAGAAGGATAAACAGGCGATAGGTCAAAACCGCCAAGTTGGAGGCCCCACAGACGCCGATAGCAATTATCCCATAATGGCGGGATATAAAGACACAAATCAAAGGTAGCTGAACTCCACGGCTCCAAGCAGGGCTGGAAAAGGGGAGGCAGCCAAAGAATCATGGAGGGAGGAGGCGGGGGAGGGATGGAAACACAACGGGGAGAAGCAGAAAAATAATGCCAGATGTCCGGCTGGGTAGGTGACGGCTGAGGGAGTGAACCAGAGCCAGACTCCTCTATAGCTGCATGGGACAGCTCCACCGGGCATCGGCCAAGGTTGTTCAGGCTCCGCAGTAAGAAAAAAACAGTTAAGGTATCCACCCAGCGGGCCTCGTCATAGTTCCAATGAAAAACACTGGTCCTGGTGTTACTGGGAAGCGCCGTCCGTAACGTCCTCCATCTCGCCACCAGGTCAAGAGTGGTGAGAGGAGAGGTGGAAGGGACATATTCATAAGTCTGTAGATTGTGGGACAACCCATCGTTCTTGCCTTCAGGCCTCTAGGCTCTAGATCTAGGATCAAGGTCAGTACGTGGGGGAGCCCCACTGCGTCTCCAGGCTGGAAGCGCCTGATCCAGAAATAGTCCGTGTGTCCAGGTCAGGCCACCGAGCTACTTCGCCCTCAGGAGTTCCACACTTGGGCACCACACCATTTATGCTAACACTCGCCCGGCCAGACCCCCCGGCAATGTGCTGAGTCAATCTTGGAACCCCACCAAGGCAGGAGATGCTGGTGCCGGTAATGGAGTCTCCGGGATGCCTCCCGGGCCGGGCCCATAAGCGGAGGGGCATAGCCTGGTGCTCCCGCTTAGTGCACTCACCTCCTGAGGCCAGCAGAGGTCTGGGCCGAGTCTCAAGGCCTCCCGGAGCTGGCGCGTCGCTGTGCGTGGAACTTCTCGCACCCCCCGCAGGAGCTGCGCTGGACTGTGTCGGGGGAGGGGGCCGCCAGGACAACAGCCGGGAGCTCCACAGTAAGCCCCGCAGGTGAGGGGGTAGGGCAGACGATGCGGCGGAAGCAGGATACCGTGTGAGTCGCGGGCACAGCAACTCCTTCCCTGCTAAGTCCTGATGGATGAGGCCTCCTGCCAGCAGTGGCGCCGGGGCCTCGCGTGGGGGTCGCCGGGATGGACGCAGCTCAGGTGATGCATTTGGAGAACCCCCTCGTCTAGTCACTGGTGCTGCGGGCTGTCGGCCACCATATTAGGGTCAGGCACGTCAGGCAAATAGCCGGTGGACTGCCGTTTCCCAGTCAATGTCACGCATACCGGCCCCAAAAGGCACTCCCGCCTCCCTTCGGTCCCGTCTGATCACCGAATGGCGTCCCCACCTCACCGGCTGGCCAGGAGTTGTCCTCCCGGGGTGTGAGCTGCTGCCTCGTTGCTCCCCCGTCGAGAACCTCCGGTCACAGCTCCTCTACATGTGGTAAGCCGCGATCCGCTCACCACTCACTCGGGAATCTGGGTGAGGAGGTGGGCGCCCTGTTTCCGTTAGTCCGCATCGAGGGAGCGCCTGGTTAATTGCGGTCTCTCGTCTCTCCCAGCATGGCAGCCACCATTTTGCGTTGCTCCTCGGCCACGCTCCCGGACCCCGACAAGGCTCAAAAATGGGTTTGCCCCGAACAGCCAGGCACCCGCTCAGCCCCTACGGGGTCCGCTTCAGTTTGGGAGCCCTGGAGCTATGTTTGGCGACGATTGAAGGCGCTTATGCGCTCGGTATTCTGGCGCGGACCGGGAGCCGAGGAGATGATTGACACGTGGAAAGGAATGTGTCACCCATCTTGGAATGGTAAAGAATGATTAAGTATGAGCAAGTAACATTCACAGTAGGCCGCCCATGCAGCACTAATAGGCAGCCATCTTTGAGTCTTTGTTTCTCATTCTTATCTTTCCAAGATGATTGACACGCTGAAAGGAATGTGTCATCCATCTTGGAATGGTAAAGAATGATAAAGTATGATCAAGTAACATTCACAGTAGGCCGCCCATGCAGCACTAATAGGCAGCCATCTTTGAGTCTTTGTTTCTCATTCTTTATCTTTCCAAGATGATTGACACGCTAAAAGGAATGTGTCATCCATCTTGGAATGGTAAAGAATGATAAAGTATGTGCAAGTAACATTCACAGTAGGCCGCCCGTGCATTCACTCATAGACAGCCATCTTTGAGTCTTTGTTTCTCATTCTTTATCTTTCCAAGCTGATGAACACGTGGACAGGAATGTGTCATCCATCTTGGAATGGTAAAGAATGATAAAGTATGAGCAAATAACATTCACAGTAGGCCGCCCGTGCATTCACTCATAGGCAGCCATCTTTAAAGTCTTTGTTTCTCATTCTTTATCTTTCCAAGATGATTGACACGCCAAAAGGAATGTGTCTTCCATCTTGGAATGATAAACATGATATAGAATGATAAAGGATTCCAAGAGGGCTACCAAAACAGTACCTGCAGTGGTTATGGTGCGCTGCAAGCTGCAATTGAGGAGCTAGGTAGCAGTGTGTTGTGAGCCACCACGGCCTTGCCAGAGCTAAAACTGTGAGGTAAATGCTTGGAAAATTGAAAAATAAAGTATATTAAAAAAGGACTACTTGGGCGACTGGCCTGTAGGAGAGTAGGATCTGCTTTTTATAGTTACCCCCACTTTTTGCTGATGTCTCACTGTTTTTGACTAGTCTGACTGGGATCCTGCTATTCAGGACCCCAGTCTATCTGCTTTCTCCTGTAAATTGCAATCCATGTACTTTAGGTACACTCCAGATGGGATACTGGGGTATCCTTATAAGTCCCTAGTATATGGCTCCAAGGACGCCGAACTTAACTTCAAACGATGCCTAACTGAGGTCATCCAATGGATGCAAGACAACCACCTCAAGTGCAGCACTGACAAAACCGAGATCCTACCAATAGGAAAAGATGTCTCATTCCAGCCTTGTGAGTGGTGGCCGGAGGGCACGACACCGCCGCCTAATATGGTGAAGGTAGCCAAAAACCTAGGAGTGCAGTTCGATACCGCTCTCACCTTCCAACCACACGCAATGACAGTTGCAGGGACCTGCTTTAACCGTATCAAGTCCTTGAAAAAATTCTTGGATCTAATTCCACTCTCCACAAGGAAAACAGTAGCGGTGGCCCTGATCCTCTCGCGCCTGGACTACTACAACAGCCTCTTGGCAGGAGCCAATAAACAAACATTAAAAAGACTCCAAGTAGTCCAACACGCCGCGGCCCGTTTAGTACTAAGACTGCCACGTAGGTCCTCCGTCTCATTGGCTCCCACTGCATAAGAGAATACTTTTTAAGATTCTCTTAATCACCTATAGAGCCTCACTTAAACTGGGTCCAAGGTACCTCTCAGCGAGGTTTACACCATACATCACAACCAGGACTCTTAGGTCCTCGTCAGCTAACCTCCTCAAACCCCCCAGTTTTAGATATAAAACAAAGGGAGGAAGAACAGTGGCCGCCCTGGGAACCAAAGCCTGGAACCTGTTGCCAATTCACCTGAGATTTCAAAAAACAGAAACACAATTTAAGAAGGCACTGAAAACTTGAATCTTCGGATCCTCAGATGAATTCTGTCATTCACTCATTTAGGATCTCCGGGGCTTCCTCTCACCCTCCTCCAACCAGCGCCAGGATGCTCCTTTCGGAGTGACAATTCGCGCTTTATAAATTTCTCATTCATTCATTCATTCATTCATTATGCCACCCCTGAGAGGCCATTCAAAATGACACAACAGGTCTGCTACTGCAGCCTGTGTAAGGTGGTGCATGCACCCCTTACTGGAGATATAGGTTCACTATATCCCTTCTAAATCACTACACGTATAAACCTATCAGTCACCCCTATGGCAGGCCTTATCAATCCTGAAGGCAGGGTGCTGGGTTTTATGTGAGAGGGTGCCCATGAATGAGTAGGGCCCCTCTGCAGCCTTCGGAATCCATTCCCCGGGGTTGTCTGTGATGCAGCCAAACCATATATACTTAAGTGCATTATAACCTCGCAGTAAATGCTAACTTTAAAACGGCTGCTTAGAAACATGTCGTGTTTGGTGTCAAACACATTGGAATCATACCTCCACACCAGTAACTGGTGTGGGAGGTATTATTCCCCCCTTGTAGAACCACTACTATGGGTCACCGGTCTACCCGTTACCAGCTTTCTCGACCTGGGCAGCACAAAATGGATGCTGCCAGTCACAGACACGAGTCTGCCCTCCTGCTGCTGAGCCGAGCTCGAGCAGAGGAAGGCCTGACAATAGGTTTCCTGTCACAGGGAGGTGTGACCACCTCCCAGACAGGCTTTAGTGTATTGGGGCTGGGTGGGTGCACTCTTAGAGTGCCAGAAAGTCTGCACTGGGGGCACATTTGGTGTCCCCGTGCATAGTCCAGCTAAAACCAGTTCTGGGAGCCGTTGGCTCCTGCTATGCCGCGAATCTGGACAATGGACATGGGTGTCCTGCCCCTCCCCTAGGAGGGACCCCAGAGTCAGTTCAACCCCTTCCCATGGGTATAAAGTGGGAAACCTGATCACAGGACTTTAGATTATACCTGGACAAGACTCTGCAAAGAAACCAAGTACTTGGACGATCTACACTTCGCTGGACGACAGAAGAATCTCCCTTGGAGTAAAGGAGTTACTGCCCTGCAGCAGCAGTCACCTAAGCGCACCTGACCGGTTTGCATCTCCCCGAGCTCCTGCGGACTCTGAAGATTTCTGCAACCCAGGAGGTGGGTTCCCTAATGTCCCTGAGGTTGATCTGACCTCTCAGCAACTCTGAGACCAGTATCCCTCTTGGGGACCGTGCAACCCGAACCCCTGTGCACCGTGTACATTTGCAGCAGCATATGCTTTTTGGCGATCCCTGAGGCTGTGCTTTGGACTACGTGTAGTCCCGACTCCGAGCATCATTTGCACCGAAGATACCTGGCCTCCACTCCACGAGTGCTCTGTGGGCTGGTACTTTGTAAATTCGCTCGAGGTCACCTCGCGATCCCTGGTCCGTTGACTTGTGGGTCCTGGTGAGGGTCACCTTGATTGTTCTTGGGCTTCCCTGGTTGCTCCAGACATGCCCTGACTCTCCATTGCTTGGAGAGTCCCCTGGACCTTGCTGGTCCACACCGTAACCTCTTTCCTTTGCCTGCGTGGGTTGCCGTTGCCAAGGCTGGTTGGTGCTCCAGCCGGACACTGACCCCTCAGCTCTCGACATCCTTCGTGGGACAGCTCACATCCGGACCCTGGTCATCGTCGACGTCTCCTGGTCCCCGTGGCTGTAGAGACAAACACCCTTTCTCTTCACCTGAAGCACCCGACATCGGTGGGCATTCGACTACCAAGCCCCTGGTCACCTGAAGTGACCCAGACTTTGTCCCCTCTGCTTTCAGGTTCTTCTCACCTCGAATCCAGGCTTGGATTCCACCGGACACTCTTCGCCTTCCTGGCAGCAGTACTTTCTTGCAACCCTCCATTGAAAACGACGGAGGTTTCTGACACCACTTGACCCCTATGCACCCGGCTCCTCTGGGATAGGTAACTCCGGTACTTCGGTACTCACAAGGATGCTGGCCTTAGAGCCTCTTATGTTCCAAAGGGTTTGCTTGAAGTCCTCCTAGAAGTGTCCTTAAATTGTAATTTTCCAACCGCGACTTTCCCATAGAGTTGCACGGAACACGCGGTCGTGTTCCCACACTGCACCCGTCCTCCATGGGCTCCCTGTGTCACTCCTCTGGGTGGCTACTTGGGGTCCCAGCGATTCTACGTGCTCTAGGCACTGTGTTTATTGAAGTCGTTGTTGTTATACCATTTTTTTAGTATATGGTTCGGTCTCCCCCTGGAGCCCGTTGTATATTTTGCTACTTACGTATGTTCTATTGATTAAGTATTGTGTGCTTTATGTTCTAATCTCGTGTCGAGATTAGTAGAGAGTGTTTTAGTAATAAATACATATTTTTACTTAACACTTGTGTGGTTCTCCTTTCATTTGGTCATTTAAGAAGTGAGATTCTGGTAAAACAAGCTGCTTTACATTCCTTCAAGATTAAGCCTGAAGGCTGCTCTCCACAGCTACCACTAGGATAGCTTTCATAAAGGTTATCTTTGACCTCATACATCATAAGGGGTTGTTTGGACTGGTGCAAGGTGCCCACTTTAATTAGTGGACAGCATATACCAGGCCAACTTCTCACATGGCCTCTGGCCCTACTTTATGGAAGATGTTCACATTGTGTTCAAGCAAAATAGTGTCACTCACCAGTGAGGGGAACCAGTGGCTGAAGTAGGCTCACCCACTGCCCCACACTGCATGCTGTCCAGGGTGTAAAAGCAATGTGAATGACAATTTAACTGACCAATAGATGAAGGCTGCTCACCCAAAGCCCCTGCGTGTATGTATATAATATTTGACTCATTTTTAAACAAACCATAATCTGGGGGGACAACTAAAGCTGTTTTAAAAGCCAGACCTAGAGAGGGAGGAAGGGCACCGAAAGGTGCTCCACGCAGTGGCATAACACAGGCCCCCGCAGCCCCCGTGGTGCAGGGGGGCCAAGCTGCAGGGCGCCCCCTCAGCACAGTACTGTGGCAGGAGAGCTCCCGATTGAGTCTGGAGGGGGCCCTCCACGGGGCCCCCTCAAGGTTCGTTACGCCAGTGGCTCTACAAGATGGTGTATTTTACTGCAGGATCAAAGAATGCAGCACAAAGTGTGTCTGGTTGAGATGTCAAACAGCGCCACTGAAGTATAGCGCTGCAATTCATCCATTACAGCACATCATGTGCAGTTCATGATAATCTGGTGCATCACTAGGCCACATCACACAGTATTAGGTGTAAGGCTCCCTGGTTTCCGTTTCTACTGATTTTAGAGGTTAATAGAGACAAAAAAACGTGTACTTTCTTGTCTGTATTTATTTTTAAATGTGGATAAAAACGGAAATTGGGTTGTTTTTTGAGTAATTCTAAATACTGTCTGCCATGACTGCCAGTCAATAGCTGTGTGGATTGATAGGTAAGGGGAGTAAAAAAATAAGGAATTTTGGTAAAGAGGCTTAAACATCAGTAGATATGCACAAGGTTGATACTGAAATTTGCATATTTTCATATAAGTGCATTGATTTATTTTCTGCGGGTGTTCATATCACTGAAACCTGGCAGGCATTCAAGCATGACTGCATATTTATTGGTTAAATATATGTGGAAATATACTCATTTCAGCTGCATTTTGTTCACAAAACCCCAAATAAATGTGGATAAATACAGATAAATGTAGCAAAAATAAATATGGATAAATGCAGCTGGAAAAATCAAATAAATAAATATCATAAAACCAGGATCCCTAAATATGTGCCATTATGTAGTCTGAGGACCAATACATCCAAGTGACGCGCTACATGGGGAAATGATCGTCATTGCCTCATGGTTTGGGTCAATCTCTAAGCCCATTGATTCCTACAAAGATAGTCCTATTGAAGAGTGTTGTTTCATAACTAGATGAGTGTGTGGAATTGATTCAATACTGTGCACCACCAAGGAATCCTGCAGAAGATCTGGCGTGCAGGGTATTTGGTGAAGAAAGGATAAATAGATATTGCCTCAGAACTATCACTAGAAGTCCCTTAACAATAACGTCCCTGCACTGACCAACCACCATCTTGTGTGCGTTCTGAGAAGTAATCTAAGATGGCCTCTTGCTGGGCACACTGAAAGTACATCGCAGGAATGGGGGTAGGGTGCTACTCAGGTACAGCCAAGAAGCCGCTCCACACTAAAGGGAATCGCTCCACGGTTCCGGCAAAGGAGAACAGAGAATACCGGAGAGTGCTTTCAACCGAGAGGCTTGCATCAGGCACTCAGTACTCACCAGGACCACAAAGGGTGGTGGGCTCTCAGCTGCTTAGGATGGGGGGCTGCAAGGTTCATTGAGCTGTGAGTGCCACCACTCCACCGCAGCCTCCTCCGCTGGTGGGCATGCTATCGTTACTTATCTCGCACCAGCACCACAGCATTGACCACACACCAGACAGTAGGGCTGGGACAGAGTCATTGCTCCACACATACCGTGGGCCATGTAAGGCACACCACATCAAACCGCACAGCACTCCTGATGATCCTAGGCAAGGAGTTAAACACAATATAAGGAACTCTACAAACCCGGGTGAGCCTGGACTGCTCGACTTCACTACTCTGAGGTTCAACTGCTAAAGGGACGTCCTTGGTGCTGAGTTCTAAGCTCAGTAATAGGGGTCTATTACCAACAGCGTGCGATAATTATCGCAAACCGCGCTTAGCGCGATTTTATTTATCGCCGACTATCGCTGGTTTTAATCGTGGAGATAACGCGTTATTATCAACGCTTATCTCCAATGCGATATTAAAACCAGCGATAGCGGCAAAATCCTCCAGTAACACGGGTACAACAGCGATAAAAATGTTATCGCTGACGTAAAGCTTGCTAATAGGCAGGTGAGGATTCAGCCTATGAATCCACCTCCCATTGGATATCATTGTTAAGTCAGGATTTTAGTAGGTGTTAAATATCCTGCGCTAAACTCGGTTAGCGCGACTTTTCATATCACTCACCGGGGCCGGGGACTCATTGCTAATAGGCGTTAGGCCTGTTAGCGGCTGTTTTCGTGGTGTTTATGTTGGGAACGCCTACTTTACATGTCATTAGCGATAAATATCGCTGACATGCAAAGGGGCACCCAAAACGGTCGCTATCACTGAAAAGCTGTCGCTAACACCTGTTAGCGACAGCTTGCTGATAGGGCGTTAAAAATATCGCCGCTTTAGCGGCAAAAAGTGCCGCTAAAGCGGCGATAAGGCCCTTGGTAATATGCCCCATATTTCTGTCAAGACTATCACCCTCCTTGGACTTGGAAAGTCACGGAAATGCTGCATGTTTAAAAAGAACCACTCATTGAGAACAACCCCGACGTCTGTCACTCTCTACAAAACACGGGCAGATATAAGAAATAAATCAGAGCCCCTCCCCCTCCCCCCTCCCCTTTAATCTCAAAGCGCTTCTCGGAATATGGGCGACATTCCGCACCTAGGCCGACGAGGAAGAGTTCCTAGGAGCCCGCGCCTTGCAGAGGTGCAAACCCCACACAGCGAGGGATCCCTACAATAGTAGGGCCTGACGTAAGCCATTAATCAGAATTACAACCTATGCACACTTTGACCCCCGCCAAGGCCTTGAAGGTCAAAGGCGATGCTGTGTTGTGCATTTAATGCTCTTTCCCTCCAGCCCCCCTAGAACCCTTCATCACAGCAGATGTGGGCTGTACATAAGCACATTCCCAGAGATGGGGGTCTCCAGGAGCAGGCGGTGGGCAGAATTTACCACCAAACCTTAGTGAACTGCCACGTATACCTAATTTGTATTTCGTCTGCCCTCTTACGACACACACGAGTCGATGTGCTGCGAGTATATCACACCCCCGTAGCCATGGGGAGCGGGGTTTGGGGGTCACCAGATTCCCACCTTGTATATCCCCCCCACTAATCCATGCCTAGATGGTTGAGTCCTGGCAATGAATGCAACTGTAAGGCCAGGCCTGTGGGAGGTTAAACTCTCATCCCCTTGGAAAATGGCGGCGCTCCCGGGCCTCCGGAAACGGATGTAACAAAGGTACAGAGAGGGGGGCAACAAAGCTTGAGTCAGAAAGGGGGCTGAGGCTATGGGGGTGTCTGCTGGGGTGTCTCTAGCTGGGCTCACTTCCAGCACAGCTGGGAGGGAGATGGTGTCCAGGGCGGGCCCACCCAGGGTAGGGCATGGGAGCTACAAACACTCGCCGACGTCCTATTACCTCCCAGACAGACAATTCATTGTAACGGATAGACAGGTGGACACACAGACAGACCGAACTGCAGACACCACAACTCCCGTGCGTTTTTTAATGCTCTGATATTCACTTAGAAAATCATTCACAGAAATGTAAAGAACAGAAGTAGAGGAGACACAAGAGACTGCAACAAAGAAACTTTACTCAGTACACAATGTTTTCTTCTTTCAAGACCGTGTTGTTTTTTCCACAGATTCAATTAACAAAACCACAAAGCCGCTATTTTTGAAAATGAGTTATTTTTGCTGGTGTCGCACCCCTCAGGGCCTGGTTGTCGTGTTTGCTTTTTTTTACATTATCAAGCGAGAACACAATTGCTTCTAATGGTTCTTCAAGCGTCCCCGCTCGCCTACACAGGACGGGCCTCTTCCCATTTCAGTAATGAAGGCACTTCATGGCCCAAGATCCATAAAAACACCCTAATTACAAGTCTGCAAGGCCTACATTAAAGGCCAAACGGCGTCAATTTTCGGAGAGCTCTCCGAGCCCGATACAAATATTTCTTAACCATTCTTTGGCCGGTGTTTGATGTGGCGCAGAGGTTCAATCAAAGACTTCTTGGGCTCTGCTTCCCAACCTCTTCAGCTTGGGGCTGAATAATTCATGCTCCCTTTTTACCTAAAAAAATTAATTATCCGTACCGGAAGAAGGGATTTTTATGAGTTTGCAGCAGCGTGACGGCGTTTGGCTATTTCCATTTACGTTTAATTGTTTCAAAATGGCAAGGTAATTATTTTACATTACCACGAAACAAAGCGCCGTAATATGATCAAAATTAGAAAGATTAAGCAAAGTGCCCTTTAGGCTTTGCATAATTTGGGGAACCCATTTCCAATGTGCAATTACATGTGTGAGCGGAAGCGAACAAAGGGCGCTTCCAGCGGTGTCTGCCAGGCCTTGTAGGAGCTCAGCTTCGCTGTTATCACCGGCTGTAGATCTCAGCGCTAAGGTGAGTCAAAAAGTGGAAAAAACAGAGAAGCTGTGATGTGGAGAAGGCAAGAAATGTCTCCTACAGCAGTCTATGCATCTCTAGACACCCCCCTTTTAGACCTTGAACCGGAACTAGAGGTTTAACAGTAGCGTAGCGGCAGGCTGGAAGCCATGTCCAGTCCTTGTATGTTCTTGTATGTCGTCCCAGAGCTTGTGGCCTTGTGGAGTTGGGCAAATGTGTGGAAATGGAAGAAGCAAGTGGGCCTCTACCTTTTCACAGACCTGAGGAAGACCTGTTTTTCAGACATGGGCTGGAAATTGTTATCCACATGAGTGGGTCAAAAGAAGAGGTTGACTTGATTGTTGGTGCGGAATCAGGGACTTGAGAGGGAGAGAGCTGGTGCTGCTCTGTGACCTAAAATGTTGAGTTTGTTTGCAAGGTAGCATAGTTGGTTCAGGTACAGCCCTGTGGCAGAGCACTAGTGCTGAGGAAGCTGTGGGCTCCTAGTCACATCACATACTGTCTTTGGAAAGTTATAGGTGACTGACCTCATGCATAGTCCCTGCATTGGTAGAATATCTAGATGTGTAGAACCAAAAGCAGGCACCAGAGGCTGGCTTCGCACCAAGACTAGAGTGAAGGCCCGGGATGGTTTTGTGAACTCCCTGTCAACAATGAAGTCAAGGAGAACCAAAAGCAGGCACCAGAGCTTGACCTCGCAACAAGACTAGAGTAGAGGCGAGGGATGGTTCTCTGATCTCCTTGTCGACAATGAAGTCAAGAAGAACCAAAAGCAGACACCAGAGCTTGACCTCGCACCAAGATTAGAGTGAAGGTGAGGGATGGTTTTGTGAACTCCCTGTCGACAATGAAGTCAAGAAGAACCAAAAGCAGGCACCAGAGCTTGACCTCACACCAAGACTAGAGTGAAGACCTTCAATGGTTTTGTGAACTCCTTGTCGACGATGAAGTTGCGAAGAACCAAAAGCAGGCACCAGAGCTTGACCTCACACCAAGACAAGAGTGAAGGCGAGGGATGGTTCTCTGATCTCCTTGTTGACAATGAAGTCAAGAAGAACCAAAATCAGACACCAGAGCTTGACCTCGCACCAAGACTAGAGTAGAGGCGAGGGATGGTTCTCTGATCTCCTTGTCGACAATGAAGTCAAGAAGAACCAAAAGCAGACACCAGAGCTTGACCTCGCACCAAGATTAGAGTGAAAGTGAGGGATGGTTTTGTGAACTCCCTGTCGACAATGAAGTCAAGAAGAACCAAAAGCAGGCACCAGAGCTTGACCTCACACCAAGACTAGAGTGAAGGCCTTCAATGGTTTTGTGAACTCCTTGTCGACGATGAAGTTGCGAAGAACCAAAAGCAGGCACCAGAGCTTGACCTCACACCAAGACAAGAGTGAAGGCGAGGGATGGTTCTCTGATCTCCTTGTTGACAATGAAGTCAAGAAGAACCAAAAGCAGACACCAGAGCTTGACCTCACACCAAGACAAGAGTGAAGGCCAGGGATGGTTTTGCAAACTCCTTGTCGATGATGAAGTCAAGTAGAACCAAAAGCAGGCACCAGAGCTTGACCTCACACCAAGACTAGAGTGAAGGCCTTCAATGGTTTTGTGAACTCCCTGTCGACAATGAAGTCAAGAAGAACCAAAAGCAGGCACCAGAGCTTGACCTCACACCAAGACTAGAGTAGAGGCGAGGGATGGTTCTCTGATCTCCTCGTCGACAATGAAGTCAAGAAGAACCAAAAGCAGACACCTGAGCTTGACCTCGCACCAAGATTAGAGTGAAGGCGAGGGACGGTTTTGTGAACTCCCTGTTAACGATGAAGTCAAGAAGAACCAAAAGCAGTCACCAGAGCTTGGCCTCAAACTAAGACTAGAGTGAAGGCCCAGGATGGTTCTTTGATCTCCTTGTTGACAATGAAGTCAAGAAGAATGAAAAGCAGGCACCAGAGTTTGACCTCGCACCAAGACCAGAGTGAAGGCGAGGGATGGTTTTGTGAACTCCCCGTCGACAATGAAGTCAAGAAGAACCAAAAGCAGGCACCAAAGCTTGACCTCGCACCAAGACTAGAGTGAAGGCCAGGGATGGTTCTTTGATCTCCTTGTTGATGATGAAGTCAAGAAGAACCAAAAGCAGTCACCAGAGCTTGGCCTCGAACTAAGACTAGAGTAAAGGCCCAGGATGGTTCTTTGATCTCCTTGTTGATGATGAAGTCAAGAAGAACCAAAAGCAGGCACCAGAGCTTGGCCTCGTACCAAGATTAGAGTAAAGGCCTTCGATGGTTTTGCAAACTCCTTATTGACGATGAAGTCAAGTAGAACCAAAAGCAGGCACCAGAGCTTGACCTCACACCAAGACTAGAGTGGGGCCTTCAATGGTTTTGTGAACTCCTTGTCGACGATGAAGTTGAGAAGAACCAAAAGCAGGCAGCAGAGCTTGACCTCAAACCAAGACTAGAGTGAAGGCCTTCGATGGTTTTGTGAACTCCCTGTCGACAATGAAGTCAAGAAGAACCAAAAGCAGGCACCAGAGCTTGACCTCACACCAAGACTAGAGTGAAGGCCTTCGATGGTTTTGTGAACTCCCTGTCGACAATGAAGTCAAGAAGAACCAAAAGCAGGCACCAGAGCTTGACCTTGCACCAAGACAAGATTGAAGGCCAGGGATGGTTTTGTGAACTCCTTATTGACGATGAAGTCAAGTACACCGAAAGCAGGCACCAGAGCTTGACCTCACACCAAGACTAGAGTGAAGGCCTTCGATGGTTTTGTGAACTCCTTGTCGACGATGAAGTTGAGAAGAACCAAAAGCAGGCACCAGAGCTTGACCTTGCACCAAGGCAAGATTGAAGGCCAGGGATGGTTTTGTGAACTCCTTACTGACGATGAAGTCAAGTAGAACCAAAAGCAGGCACCAAGATGTCCCCACCTTGTCCCCAGATCCATTCCATGGTTACTTATCACCACCCCTGTCTCACATCCAGACTTGAGGAGTTCACTCGGGACCTTCAAAAACTCAAGGCTGACTTACAAAAGCTCATAAAGATCACCTCAGAGCTGGCCATCGACTTGTCGTCTAACAGGTCATCAGGAATGATAAGACTTACTCAAGCACTAGGTCCTAACTACCACTCTAAGCTACCATCCCTTCCTTTTTGCAACCTGCACGTCTTTTACCATCCGCCAGGAGAGAACCTCTCTTTTGTAGAAATAATTATGGAAACCATCTCATCCAACTTGGGACTACATTGTCCCCAGATCTTCCTCGGTGACTTCAATCTACACTGGAATGACCCAAACGATCCTGCTTCGAATAGCCTCAAAACCTTCCTAGCCGACCTCATCCTCATTCAAATCTACAACAGCCCCACGCGCATCTTGGGTTCGATCCTGGACCTAATCATCTCTAATCCCAATTCCCTTTATCTGGAATCAATTGTCCCTTGTGACTGGACGATTCACCACTACATCACCTTCCACATCTTAGAACTGTGGACCAAAAAAGATCCCAAACAAAGAATCACAGACATTGGAAAAGATCCTTGCAAAATGTAAACCTGAGTGAAAGGATATCCCATAGCAATAAGACCTTGCCTCCTCCTATTGTCATGTCTGACGTCCATGACCTCACTGAGCACTACAACAATTCCATGTTGAACATTCTGGATGCAATAGCCCCCTTACAACTAAAAAGAAAGTCCAACAAAGACTCCAAGCCATGGTTCAATGGCAGTTTAAATTCACACAGATACAATCTGAGATTAGCTGATTGATCTTGGAGAAGCTTTCCATCCCTTGAACACCTTAAGCTTTTGAGATTGAGAAGGAGTATGTACAATAAACACATCAGAAATGCGAAAGCGATCTTCTTCAGAAGCCAACTTGACAAAGCCAGAAATTGCCCCAAAAAAGTTTGAATTAATTAAACTTCAATCCAATAACCTTTCCACTGTATCACCAATGGTTTTCAGTCCACAGCCAAACTGTGAGGACTTTGCCTCCTTCTTCCTTGGAAAGATGAATAAGATCGAATCTGATCTACGGACAACCATGAACCAACTTACATTCTTACTCTCTTTCAACTCCTCCTCCTACCTTCCCCCGCAGCCTCATCCTGCTATTGGTCACACCCCCAAAAACAGTGCCTATTGGAGTCAATTCACAACCTTCGAGGAAATCTCTATACTCAACATTCTTTCAACACTGAAACCCACAAATCACTTCAGTGATCCCCTTCTCTCTAATTGATTTAACAAGATGAAGAGGTCCTTGGTCCCACTCTGGACCAAGATAGTAAATGCCTCCCTACTACAAGGTGAGATCCGGACTGCCTAAATTCGGGGCAGGTTTTGCCACTTCTTAAAAAATCCACTGCAGATCCGGAGGACCTTAATAACTTCCGGCCAATCACTAACATTCCAACTCTATCGAAGCTTCTTCAGAAATATGTGCATGTCCAAATATGTAACCACATAGATGAATACCAGCTACTTGAGCATTTCCAATCAGGATTCCGTCAGGGTCACAGCACCGAAACGGCCCTTACTCACATTGTCAATGATGCGCTTACAATGCTTGATCGGAGCGAATCCTGCCATCGAATCCTCCTCGACCTCTCGTCAGCTTTTGATACTGTCAAACATGACAATCTCCTGGACCTACTGGAACGCAGGATGGGTCTATCTGGGTCCGTGTTGAACTGGTTTGCCTCATTTCTCCACAACAGAACACAAAGAATTAAAGTCAACCAGTCCCTTTCCAATTCCACTCCATTCACACTAGGGTCCCTTAGGGGTCCTCTCTCTCACCTCACCCACACTCTTAAACTTGTTCATGGGGCCTCTAACTGAAATCCTCACAGCATCTAACATCCACTATCACATGCATGCTGACAACACCCAATTGTACCTGAACATTTCTTCCCCTGATGATATCAAGTCACTCTACACAACCCTACACAAAACCCAAAACTGGCCTACCTCCAACCATCTCAAACTTAACTCCCTCAAAACAGAATTCCTCCTAATCTCCCCACCCAAGCAATCTCCCATTATTGAAGAATATTTGAAACATCTAACGCCTCTCAACTGCATACCACAAATCATAGACTCTACAAGATCTCTGGGTATAATACTAGATAATAACTTGAACATGAAGGAATACATCAGCTCTACTACCAACGGAGCGAACTTCCAACTGAGCATCCTAAGTAAAATAAAACCCTTCATCTCCCCTGATGACTTCAAGTCCGCTGTTCAAACCTTAGTCATCTCAAGGTTGAAGGATGGTAGTGCAACCCTTTGCGGTCTACCTAGCTACAAGTTGGCTCTGCTTAGGGCCTCTCTGAACTCGGCTGCAAGGCGCATCACAGGATAGAAAAAAAGCAACTGCATCTCTCCAGATTTGAAATCCCTAAATTGGCTCCTATAGGAGGCCAGGATACAACTAAAAATTGCCTGCATGACTCATAAAGCCCTTCATTTCAACACCCCTCTGTACCTTGCTCAAAAAATGTAACTTTCTGGCGGTTGCCGGTCCTCTAGGAGCTCCAGCACCCTGCTTCTGAAACCAAAAAAAGTTCAAAGATAGAAAACATGTCATTGGGCCTTCTCTGGTATTGCGCCAAGAACCTGGAACTCCTTGCCTCGAAAAACCAGATTGAATCCTTCAGCAGTGTCCTTCAAAAACAGAAGTGAAAGCTTTACTGATGAATACTTTCTGAACAAGAAATTAGCCATGGTCTATTGTCTTGTCAGCCTGGCTCTGTACGGGTCTCTCCTCGTCCAGTTTGGCGTTGCTACAACATGTATTGTTCCGGAACATTTTGCTGTATTCAACACCCATGTTCTATTGCTTACTTATGCCATTTTATATTCACGTTTGGCTTTTACGTTTTACTGTTCCCCTTCCATTAGCTCGGAGGTGGCTGTCTGTTTCTGTCACGACCACTTTGTTGTTTTCCTCACTTTTCTCCCTCTCATGTGTTAATGTCTCTTTGAAATGCACTCTGATACCCTCTTGGGTCATGTTCATGCAATCTAAAACTTTTTAAATAAAATAATGATGTAAAATAGAAGGGTAGAATATTTCTGGAGCCTTCTCCCACATGAAAATAAAGTATCATTCTCTTGGTGAATGCGAGTTATTTGTCCCATTCCTGTGATTATGTTGTGGTTGAACATATGTCAAATCGTTCGTAACGGAGGAGCTACTTACGCTAAATTGAATACTTTGTGGGGGTTAAGTCCAAAAATAATCCTTTCCTGTGAGTACCAATCTTGATTCATTCACACACAAATAATCTAAACTTTTAGCTTCATTAATACAAAATATATTGCCTTACATTAGGTAAATTCACTATATGAGCAATGTAATGTTGTAGGGTGCTCTGTGTGCAGAGACAAAGTGCTTGTGATGATGGTGAGTGCTCGTGCATCAATATATATGAATGTTGTTCAATTGATAATTAGTTGTTCATCTCTGTCCATCCAAGATTATACTTTGCTTAGACTGGGCACCTTTCAAAGTACTTTAATAATAACCAACCCAACTTGTAGGTACAGACAGTTGTTGCGTCAACATTGTTATCCCTGTCACAAAACTTCAAATTTGACTATCTGTCAGGGTCTTCCTCAGGACATATATGGAGACCCCCGAATCTCCTCTGAAATGTCAATACTGAAGAAAGCCAGGGGCTCTATCCAGTTGCCACTGTTTTCAAATTACGGCTCCTGAGGGTCGCCGTGTGTGGTACAAGGGACGGACACTGTCTTCTGTCCTGTTATGTATTCAGAATCCAATGAGGTTGCCCAAGTTTATAGCTGTAGTGCTTACTTCCTTGTATCCATTTACTGCATCCAGTGTAGTGGCTCTCTTTCATTATGTGTGCCTGCTACAGGTTTGACCCCGTTTCTGAGGAACACAGGGTGACCCCTGTGAGAAGTTGGCCTGGCATATGCTGTCCACTAGTTATAGTGGGCACCTTGCACCAGTCCAAACGACCCTTATTGATGTTTAGGTTTAAAGACAACCTTATAGAAAGCTATCCTAGTGGTAGCTATGGAGAGCAGCCTTCAGGCTAAGTCTTGAAGGAGTGTAAAGCAGCTTGGTTTACCAGATTATAACCTCTTAAATGACCAAATGAAAGGAGAACCACACAAGATATATATAAAATATATGTATTTATTTCTAAACACTCACTACTAATCTCTTTATGAGATTAGAGTCCAAGATACACAATATCACAGTATTTAAAACGTCAGTAAATAGCACAATACACAGTGGGCTCCAGGGGGAGACCAAACCATATACTAAGAAAGTGGTATAAGAACCACGACTTGACTAGACACAGTGCCTAGAGCACGTAGAATCGCTGGGACCCCAAGGAACCACCCAAGGTAGTGAGCCAGGAGACCCACGGGGGACGTGTGCAGTGTGAGAACACAGCCCCGAGCGCCGTAGGATTCTATAGGGAAAGTTGCGGTTGGAATTTTAAAGATAAAGGACACTTAGGAGAGGACTTTGAGCAAACCCCTTTAGACTTAAGGGGTTCTAGGGCCAACACCCACGTGAGCACCGGAGTACTCGAGTTACCTCACCCAGGGAAGCCGGGTGCATAGGTGTCAAAGGGTGTCGGGAATCGTCGTTGATTTCAATGGCGATCTGCTGCAAAGTGCTGCTGCCGTGAAGAAGAAAAGTGTCCGGGTGGATCCAAGCCTGGATCGAAGATATGAAGAACCTGAAAGCAGAGGGAACAGAGTCTGGGTCACTTCACGTGACCAGGAGCGGAGCAATCGAATGCCCACTGATGTCGGGTGCTTCAGGTGCGAAGAGGTGATGCTTGACTCTGCAGCCACGGGGACCAGGAGATGTTGAGGACAACCAGGAGCCGGATTCGAGCTGTCCCACAAAGGATGTCGAGTGCTGGGGTGTCAGTGATTGGATTGACAACAACAAGCCTTGGCAATGGCAACCCACGCAGGAAGAGAAAAGATGCCTTGGTGCGGACCAGCAAGGTCCGGGAGACTCCCCAAGCAACGGAGAGTCAGGGCACGTCTGGAGCAACCAGAGAAGCCCAATTAAAGTTAGAGTTGCCTTCTTGGGGACCCACAGGACCCGGGGATCGCGAAGGGACCTCAAGAGGAATCACAAAATGGTGGCCCACGGAACACTCATTGAGTGTAGGCCTGCAATCTTCGGTGTAATTACTGCTCGGGGTCAGGGCTACAAGTAACCCAAAGCTCAGCCTCAGGGGTTGCTGGAAAGCTGATGCTTCTGCAAATGGACGCAGTGTCCAGGGGGTCGGGTTGCACGGTCACCACGAGGAGTAACTCCTTTACTCCAAGGGAGACTCTTCAGTCATCCAGCTTAGTGCAGATCGTCGAAGTACTTGGTTTCTGTAGCAGAGTTTAGTCCAGGTGTAATCTAAAGTCCAGTAGCCAGGGATTCCTATTTTATACCCAAGGAAGGGGTGGGACAAACTCTGGGGACCCACCTATGGGAGGGTCAGGAAAGAGGGGTGACTACACCCATTTCCTTTGTCCAGTTTCGTGCCAGAGCAGGGGCTGGCAGCCCCTGCAACCGGTTTGAGCTGGACTATGCACAGGGACACCAAATGTGCCCCCAGTGCAGACTTCAAAGCACTCTTGGAGTGCACTCACCCAGCCCTAATACACTAGAGCCTGTCTGGGAGGTGGTCAGACCTCCCTGTGACAGGAAACCTATTGTCCAGGCCTCCCCTGCCGGAGTTTCGTCCAGCAGCAGGAGGGCAGACTCGTGTCTGTGGCTGCAGCATCCATTTCGTGATGCCAGGGTTCTGTTAAGCTGGTACAGGGTGTACCGGTGGTGCCATGTTTCTCCCTCAAGTAGGGTGGAATCATAACTCCCACCCCAGTACTGAGGTGGTGGTATGATTCCAAGGTGTTTGCCACCAAACACGACATGTTTCCATGCAGCCGTTTTAAAGTTAGCATTTACAGCGAGGTTATAATGCACTTAAGAGTATATGGTCTGGCTGCATCACAAACAACCCCAGAATGAAGATTCCGAAAGCTGCAGAGGGGCTCTGCTCATGCATGGGCACCCTCTCACATGAAACCCAGCACCCTGCCTTCAGGATTGTTAAGGCCTGCCATAGGGGTGACTGATAGGTTTACATGTGCAGATATATGGAGAGATGTAGGGAACCTATATCTCAGTAAGAGGTGCATACACCACCTTACACAGGCTGCTGTAGCAGACCTGTGGTGTCAGTTTGAATGGCCTCTCAGGGGTGGCATAATACATGTTGCAGCCCCTGGGAGGCCTCTGGGGTACCTATGCCCTGGGTACATAGTATACCATATACTAGGGACTTATAAGGGTACCCCAGAACCCAATATGGAGTGTCCCTAAAGTACATGCCATCAATTTAGAGGAGAAAGCAGATAGACTGGGGTCCTGAATAGCAGGATCCCAGTCAGACTAAGTCGAAAACAGTGAAACATCAGCAAAAAGTGGGGGCAACTATAAGAAGCAGATCCTACTCTCCTACACAACCCCCCCCCAAACGTCAGGACATTAAACTAACCTTGACCAGTTGAGTCTTCATGTTCTAAGTGGAAATATCTGGAGAGTCCATCTGCATTGGCATGGTTACTCCCAGGTCTATGTTCCACTGTATAGTTCATCCCCTGTAGGGAAATGGACCACCTCAAAAGTTTGGGGTTTTCACCCTTTCATCTGTTTTAGCCATAAGAGGGGCTTGTGGTCTGTCTGAACAATGAAGTGAGTGCCAAACAAGTATGGCCTCAACTTCTTCAGAGCCCAAACCACAGCAAAGGCCTCCCTCTCAATGGCTGACCAACGTTTCTCTCTGGGGGTCAGCCTTCTGCTAATAAAAGCTACTGGCTGATCCTGACCTTCATCATTCAATTGTGATAACACAGCCCCACCCCCAACTCAGATGCATCTGTTTGGACAATGAATTGCTTGGAGTAATCAGGACTTTGCAGAATGGGAACAGTGCACATGGCCTGCTTCAGGTCATCAAATGCCTTTTGACAGCTCACTGTCCACTGAACTTTCTTGGGCATTCTTTTAGAAGTCAAGTCATTCAAAGGGGTCACTATGGATCCATAACCTTTGACAAATCTTCTATAGAACCCAGTCAGGCCCAAGAAAGCTCTGACCTGAGTCTGGGTGGTTGGAGCAACACAGTCCATGATGGTCTGCATTTTGCTCTGCAATGGTTGAACCTGGCCTCCACCCACAAGGTGGCCCAGGTATACAACTTGGCTCTGCCCTATCTGGCACTTGGTGGCCTTGATAGTGAGGCCTGCCTTTTGCAGGGCCTCCAAAACATTTCTCAGGTGGACCAGGTGATCCTCCCAGGTGGAGCTAAAGAAAGCAATATCATCTAGATATGCTGCACTATAGGCTTCCAGGCCTGTAAGGACTTTGTTCACCAACCTTTGAAAAGTGGCAGGTGCATTTTTCAGACCAAAGGGCATCACCACAAATTGGTAGTGCCCACTAGGGGTTGAAAATGCTGTTTTGGCTTTTGCATCCTCAGCTAGTCTGATTTGCCAGTAGCCAGCTGTCAGGTCAAATGTGCTGAGAAACTTGGCTGAGGCCAAAGTGTCTATAAGCTCATCTGCCCTAGGGATTGGATGGGCATCAGTCCTAGTGACTGCATTGAGTACTCTGTAGTCTACACAAAACCTCATCTCTCTCTTGCCACCCTGGGTGTGAGGTTTAGGCACTAAGACTACTGGACTAGCCCAAGGGCTATCTGAGGGTTCAATAACTCCCAAATCCAACATCTTCTGGACTTCAGTCCTGATGCAGTCCCTGACATGGTCAGGTTGCCTGTAAATCTTATTTTTAACAGGCAGACTGTCCCCAGTGTCCACTTCATGAGTGCACCAGGTAGTCTGACTTGGAGTCAGTGAGAACATATGTCTGAACTGGTTGAGAACTTTTCTGCAATCAGGTTGCTGCTGGTCAGTGAGGCTGCCTGCCAAGGCTACACCATCTACTGATCCATCATCAGGGTTCTGAGAGAGCAGGTCAGGGAGTGGATCACTCTCTTCCTCCTGTCCCTCATCAGTAGCCATGAGCAAGCCCATGTCTGCCCTGTCAACATATGGTTTCAGTCTGTTGACATGGAGCACCCTGTGGGGGCTCCTGGGAGTTCCAAGGTCCACCAGGTAGGTAACCTCTCCCTTCTGTTCAACAATTGTATGGGGGCCACTCCACTTGTCTTGGAGGGCTGCTGGGGCCACAGGCTCCAACACCCATACTTTCTGTCCTGGCTGATAAACAGTCAACATAGCCTTTTGGTCATGCCAGGCCTTTTGTAGTTCCTGGCTAGCCTCAAGGTTTTTAGTTGCCTTCTTCATGTACTCAGCCATCCGGGAGCAGAGACCAAGTACATAGTCCACAATATCCTGTTTAGGGGGTTTGAGAGGTAACTCCCATCCCTCCTTCACTAGACACAATGGACCCCTAACTGGATGTCCAAACAGAAGCTCAAATAGGCTGTAACCAATCCCCTTCTGTGGACCCTCTTGTAGGAGAGTAGGATCTGCCTCTTATGGTTACCCCCACTTTTTGCTGATGTCTCACTGTTTTTCGACTTTAGTCTGGTTGGGGCCCTGCTATCCAGGACCCCAGCCTAGCTGCTTCCTCTCTAAATTGATTCCATGTACCTTAAGCACACTTCAGATTGGATTCTGGGGTGCCCTTATAAGTCCCTAGTATATGGTACCCAGGGCATAGGTACCCCAGAGGCCTACCAGGGGCTGAAGCATGTATTGTGCCACCCCTGGAAAGCCATCCAAAATGACACCACAGGACTGCTACTGCAGCCTGAGTGAGGTGGTGCATGCACCCCTTACAGAGATATAGGTTCACTATATCTCACCTATCACTGCACATAGAAACCTATCAGTCACCCCTATGGCAGGCCTTATCAATCCTGAAGGCAGGGTGTTTGGTTATATGTGAGAGGGTGCCCATGCATGAGCAGAGCCCCTCTGCAGCCCTCGGAATCTCCTCTCCGGGGTTGTCTGTGGTGCAGCCTGACCATATACTCTTAAGTACATTATATCCTCGCGGTAAATGCTAACTTTGGGATGGCTGCACGGAAACATGTCGTGTTTGGTGTCAAACACCTTGGAATCATACCCCCACACCAGTAACTGGTGTGGGAGTATGATCCCACCCTTCTAGAGGGAAAGACATGACAGCACTGGTATACCCGGTACCAGCTAAACAGAGCCCTGGCATCACAAAATGGATGCTGCAGCCACAGACACGAGTCTGGCCTCCTGCTGCTGACCGAAACTCTGGCAGGGGAGGCCTGGACAATAGGTTTCCTGTCACAGGGAGGTGTTACCACCTCCCAGACAGGCCTTAGTGGATTGGGGCTGGGTGGGTGCACTCTAAGAGTGCTTTGAAGTCCTGCACTGGGGGCACATTTGGTGTCCTCGTGCATACCCCAGTTCAAACCGGTTGCAGGGGCTGCCAGTCCCTGCTCTGGCACGAAACTGGACAAAGGAAATGGGTGTAGCCAACACTCTTTCCAAACCCTCCCATAGGTGGGTCCACAGAGTAAGTCCAACCCCTTTCTTAGGTATAAGTAAGGAACCCCTGGCAACAGGACTTTAGATATCCCTGGACGAAACTCTGCAACTGAATCCTGGAACTTCGACGCTCTACTCAAGACTAGAGGACTGAAGAAATCTCCCTTGGGGTCAAGGAGTGACTCCCCTGCTTGGCAGGCACCAACAAAGCATTTGCCAGTCTGCATCTCCGAAGCTCCCGCCGGACTCCGAAGAAATTGCAGCCCAGGAAGAGGATTTCCAGACTTTGCAGAGGCCGACCCGAGTCCCCAGCAAAGCTGAGACCTGCAGCCCTCACGAGTGACGTGGAACCGGAACTCCTGGACATCGTGCACATTTGCTAGTGCATCAACTTCTCGACATCTCTTGAAGTCCTGCTTTGGGTTACTTGTAGCCCAGGCCCCAAGCACCACCCCAAGCACCACTTGCACTGAAGATTGTGAGCCTACACTCCACGAGTGTTCCGTGGGCCTGCTTCTTGCATTTCCGCTTGAGGCTCCTTCGCGATCACTGGTCCATCGACTGGTGGGTCCCTGTGAAGGCAACTCTGATTTTCCTTGGACTTTTCTGATTGCTCCAGACGTGCCCTAACTCCCCACCGAGTGGTGAGTCCCTCAGACCTTGCTGGTCTGCCCCGAAGCATCTTTCTCTTTTCTGCATGGGTTGCTGTTGCCAAGGCTTGTTGTGTTCAATCCGGACACCAATGCTGCAGCACTCAACATCCTTTATGGGACAGCTCGAATCCAGCACCTGGTCATCGTCGACGCCTCCTGGTCCTCATGGCTGAAGAGTCAAGCTTCACCTCTTTCACCTGAAGCACCCGACATCGGTGGGCATTCGACTATCGTGCCCCTGGTCACTGGCAAGTGACCCAGGCTCTGTCCCCTCTGCTTTAAGGTTCTTCTCATCTTCGATCCAGGCTTGGATCTCTTCGGACACTTCGCATCTTCCCGGCAGCAGCACTTCTCTGCAGACTGCCATTGAAAACGACGACGCGACCCGACACCATTTGACACCTATGCACCCGGCTTCCCTGGGTGAGGTAACTCGAGTACTCCGGTGCTCCCGTGGGTGTTGACCCTAGAACTGTCTAAGTCCAAGAGGGTTTGGTCCTAGTCCATTTCTAAGTGTCCTTAAACTCTAAAACTCTAACCGCGACTTTCCCATAGACGATAACGGAGCTCGCGGCTGTGTTCACACACTGCACACAGCCCCCGCGGGTCCCCTGTGTCACTACCTTGGGTGGTTCCTTGGGGTCCCAGCGATTCTACAGGCTCTAGGCCTTGTGTCTACTTAAGTCATGGTTCTTATACCACTTTCTTAATATATGGTTTGGTACGCCCCTAGGGCTAATCGTATATTGTGCTACTTTACTGTGCTATTTGACTTGTAACTGGTGTACTTTGACCTCTAGCCTCATAAAGAGACTATTGGGTAGTGTTTAGTAATAAATACATATATTTTATATATATACCTGGTGTGGTTCTCCTTTCATTTGGTCATTCACGAGATTATAGACTGGTAAAACAACAGCTTAACACTCCTTCAAGACTTAGCCTGAAAGCTGCTCTCCATAGCTACCACTAGGATAGCTTTCAATAAAGGTTGTCTTTAAACCTATAATCAATAAAGGTTGTTTGGACTGGTGCAAGGTGCCCACTATAACTAGTGGACAGTATATACCAGGCCAACTTCTCACATTGGTGTGCAGCGGTTGGATTCAAGCTTGCCTTGTTTTACCAGATAATCTCAAGTGTGTGACTAACTGAAAACCACTAAAGGTACCTGAGGTACATATAAATTCAAGCTTAGAAATACAGTAAGTTCTACTGAACTTAGAGTTGTGTGTCAAGGGCTTAGCACACCCTTTCTACAACTCAAGAGAGTTTAGTAGGCCACACTAGAGTAGGTAGTGCATACACCACACCTCACTAGTGATGTCTTCAGGGCCAGGAACCAGTAGGTCCCTGCCAGAAGCCAGTGGGCTTCTACCATCCAAGTATGACAACCTCCCATTCTTGGAATTGGGAGCATTGTGCAGTACTAGGAAGCTGAAGACAGGCAAAAGTGCCAACACCCAACGCCTCATAGAGGTGCTTCTGTTGGATGATCTCAGAAGACCCACAGGGTCTGAAGGGGTAGGCAGAGAGGGTGGGGCAGAAGATGAGGAAGGGACCAGGGGTGAAGAAACCCAGGACCTGACCTCTGAAACTGGCCAGGAAGATGACAATGATCTTGACCTGGAAATTCCAGCTCCTCCTGCAGATGAGGAGGAGGACCAGAATGGCCTCCCCTTTGTCCCACCAGGAAGAGTTGTGAGTGTGCCTAGAAGGTCAAGATCTCCTTCTCAGGAGTCTAACCATTCTGACACCTCAGTAGGGACCTCTGTTTCCTCTCATAGGAGGGAATCCTCTCATGAAAGGAAAGAGAGACTGCTCAAGTATGGAGAAGCTCAGCTTAGGATCAGAAGAGAGCAGTTGGCTATAGACAGGGAGTCCCTAGAGCTTCATAGACAAAGAAGAAAGTTGGGACTAGAGGCCCATGGAGGCAGCAACTTCCCTAGTGGTAGGGAAAGGTCTTATGACCATAGACACCTGAGCAAGATTGCCCCTCCCTACCAGAGTGGGGATGACATCCACAAATGGATTACTGCACTGGAAAGGGCCTGTAAAGTTCAGAGGGTCCCCTAGGAGCAGTGGGCAGCAATCTTGTGGCTCTCCTTTGCAGACAAAGGTAGAGACAAGCTCCTCACTGTAAGAGAAGAGGATGCTGATGATTACCATGTCCTGAAGAGTGCACTGATAGATGGGTTTGGCCTAACTACTGAGCAATACAGGTTAAAGTTCAGAGATACCCAAAAGGCACAGACACAGGACTGGGTGGACTTTGTAGATTGTGCTACTAAGGCTCTGGAAGGCTGGTTACTTGGCAGTAAGGTGTGTGACTTCAAAGGATTGTATAATTTAATCATGAGGGAGCAGATTCTTAATAACTGTCAAAATCAGTTGCTACATCAGTACCTGGTTGACTCTGATCTGACCTTTCCCCAAGAATTGGGAAAGAAGGCAGACAAATGGGTCAGAACCAGGATGAAGCAGAAGGTACAGAACCAAGGTGGTGACCAGAAGAAGCAAGATTCCAAAAACTCTGACAAGGGTGGGGAAAAGGGTAAAGACCAGAAGTCTTCTCAAGGTCCCCAAAAATCTGCATCTGGTGGGGAATCCCAATCTACTAAAGGAATAAGCCAAAAAAAACCATGGTGCAAAATCTGTAAGCAGAAAACTCACTGGACAAGTGATTGCACCAAGTCCAAAGACTCTAATCCAGCCACCATTGCCCCTAAGGCAACTGTTCCCACTAGTCCAGCTACAAGTGGTGGTGGAGGTACTCAGAATAAGGGTTTAGTAGGGTTGACTCTGGGTACTGAGATGGGCTCTGGCCTAGTCAGAGTGCCAACTCAGGCTGTCCTAGTCTGTGATGGGGGCATGGATATGTCCCCCTTAGTGAGTCCCAATAATTTGGGCAAATACAGACAGCAGCCTTTAATTAATGGAAAAGAGGCTTGGGCATTCAGGGACACAGGAGCAAGTGTCACAATGGTGACAAAAGATCTTGTGGATCCTGGGCAGATTATACTTGGTAAAATGTACCTGGTGACCAATGCTAGCAATGTCAGAACAGACCATTCTCTGGCAGTTGTTAACTTCTCCTGGGGAGGGGTAACTGGCCTTAAGAAGGTTGTGGTGAGTGCAGACCTACCAGTCAAATGCTTGCTTGGCAATGATCTTGAAACCTCAGCTTGGGCAGAGGTGGAGCTCAGGACACATGCAGAAATGCTAGGGATCCCTGCACATGTCTTTGCTGTAACTAGGTCACAGGCCAAAATGTCAAAAGCTGAACAGGCCCTGGATTCTGGAACAATGGACCAGGTGCCTCCCAAGAGAAGGAGCAGTAGGGTTAAGGCAGTGCCTTCCCCCTTGGCTCAGGAAGCAGATCAGTCTTTTGAGGAAGATGATCTCAGGCCTGAAGAAGGAACTGTCCCAGAGGAGCTTGAGCCTGATCAGGTTGAGTTCTTGGGGACAGGGGCCCTTCCAGGGCAGATCTGAGCCAGGAGCAGCTGAACTGCCCCTCTCTTGAACCCCTCAGACAGCAAGCTGCTGCTGAGGCTGCTGGGAATGCTAGTGGCACCCATAAGATATATTGGGATGATGGACTCCTGTACTCAGAGAGTAGAGACCCCAAGCCTGGAACAGCCAGGAGGTTGGTTATACCTCTGAAGTTCAGGGGCTTCCTATTGACACTAGCCCATGATATTCCTTTAGCAGGTCACCTGGGCCAGAACAAGACTTGGGACAGAATTGTCCCTCACTTTCACTGGCCCCACATGTCTGAAGACACCAAGGAGTTTTGTCGCTCCTGTGTAACCTGCCAAGCCAGTGGGAAGGCAGGTGGCACCACAAAGGCCCCCCTGATACCACTACCTGTGGTGGGGGTTCCCTTTGAGAGGGTGGGGATTGACATAGTTGGTCCCATGGATCCCCAAACAGCCTCTGGGCACAGATTTATCCTGGTGGTGGTGGACCATGCCACCAGGTACCCAGAAGCCATTCCCCTTAGGACCACTACAGCACCTGTGGTGGCAAGGGCCCTCCTGGGAATTTTCTCAAGAGTGGGCTTCCCTAAGGAGGTAGTATCTGACAGAGTTGCAAACTTTATGTCCAGTTACTTGACTGCAATGTGGAAGGAGTGTGGAGTGACTTATAAATTCACCACACCCTATCACCCACAATGCAATGGTTTAGTTGAAAGGTTCAACAAAACCTTGAAGGGCATGATTGAAGGGCTCCCAGAAAAGCTTAGGCGAAGATGGGACATACTCTTGCCCTGCCTTTTATTTGCATACAGGGAGGTGCCTCAGAAGGGGGTTGGCTACAGCCCTTTTGAACTTTTGTTTGGTCACCCTGTCAGGGGTCCATTGTGTCTGGTGAAGGAAGGTTGGGAGTTACCTCTCAAACCCCCTAAACAGGACATAGTGGACTATGTACTTGGTCTCCGCTCCAGGATGGCTGAGTATATGAAAAAGGCAACCAAAAACCTTGAGGCTAGCCAGGAATTACAGAAAGCCTGGCATGACCAAAAGGCTGTGCTGACTGTTTACCAGCCAGGGCAGAAGGTGTGGGTGTTGGAGCCAGTGGCCCCAGCAGCCCTCCAAGACAAGTGGAGTGGCCCCCATACAATTGTTGAACATAAGGGAGAGGTTACCTATCTGGTAGACCTGGGAACTCCCAGGACCCCCCACAGGGTGCTCCATGTCAACAGGCTGAAGCCATATGTAGACAGGGCTGACATGGGCTTGCTCATGGCAACTGATGAGGGACAGGAGGAGGAGAGTGACCCACTCCCTGACCTGCTCTCACAGAACCCTGATGATGGGTCAGTAGATGGTGTAGCCTTGGCAGGCAGCCTCACTGCCCAGCAGCAAACTGATTGTAGACAGGTGCTCAATCAGTTCAGACATTTGTTTTCTTTTCTCTGACTCCAAGTCAGACCACCTGGTGCACTCATGAAGTGGACACTGGGGACAGTCTGCCTGTTAAAAGTAAGATTTACAGGCAACCTGACCAAGTCAGGGACTGTATCAGGACAGAAGTACAGAAAATGTTGGAACTGGGTGTCATTGAGCCTTCAGATAGCCCTTGGGCTAGTCCAGTAGTCCTGGTGCCTAAACCTCACACCAAAGATGGCAAGAGAGAGATGAGGTTTTGTGTGGACTACAGGGGCCTCAATGCAGTCACTAGGACTGATGCCCATCCAATCCCCAGGGCAGATGAGCTAATAGACACTTTGGCCTCAGCCAAGTATCTAATCACATTTGACCTGACAGCTGGCTACTGGCAGATCAGACTAGCTGATGATGCAAAGCCAAAAACTGCATTTTCTACCCCTGGTGGGCTTTACCAATTTGTGGTGATGCCCTTTGGGTTGAAGAATGCACCTGCCACTTTTCAGAGGTTGGTGAACACAGTCCTTACAGGTCTGGAAGCCTATAGTGCAGCATATCTAGATGATATTGCTGTCTTTAGCTCCACCTGGGAGGATCACCTGGTCCACCTCAGAAATGTTTTGGAGGCCCTGCAGAAGGCAGGCCTCACTATCAAGGCCACTAAGTGCCAGATAGGGCAGAGTCAGGTTGTGTACCTGGGCCACCTTGTGGGTGGAGGCCAGGTTCAACCCTTGCAGAACAAAATTCAGACCATCATGGACTGGGTTGCTCCAACTACCCAGACTCAGTTGAGAGCCTTTTTAGGCCTGACTGGGTACTACAGAAGATTTGTCAAGGGGTATGGATCAATAGTGACACCCCTGAATGACTTAACCTCTAAGAAAATGCCCAGAATGTTCAGTGGACAGTTAGCTGTCAAAAGGCATTTGATGACCTGAAGCAGGCCATGTGCACTGCTCCCATTCTGCAGAGTCCTGATTACTCCAAAAAGTTCATTGTGCAGACAGATGCATCTGAGTTGGGGGTAGGGGCTGTACTATCACAGTTGAATGATGAAGGTCAGGATCAGCCAGTAGCTTTTATTAGCAGAAGGCTGACCCCCAGAGAGAAACGTTGGTCAGCCATTGAGAGGGAGGCCTTTGCTGTGGTTTGGGCTCTGAAGAAGCTGATTGGCTGTTTGGCACTCACTTCATTGTTCAGACAGCCCATAAGCCCCTCTTATGGCTAAAAAAGATGAAGGGTGAAAACCCCAAACTTTTGAGGTGGTCCATTTCCCTACAGGGGATGGACTATACAGTGGAACATAGACCTGGGAGTAACCATGCCAATGCAGATGGACTCTCCAGATATTTCCACTTAGAACATGAAGACACAACTGGTCAAGGTTAGTTTAATGTCCCTGCGTTTGGGGTGGGGGGTTGTGTAGGAGAGTAGGATCTACCTCTTATGGTTACCCCCACTTTTTGCTGATGTCTCACTGTTTTTCGACTTTAGTCTGGTTGGGGCCCTGCTATCCAGGACCCCAGCCTAGCTGCTTCCTCTCTAAATTGATTCCATGTACCTTAAGTACACTTCAGATTGGATTCTGGGGTGCCCTTATAAGTCCCTAGTATATGGTATACTATGTACCCAGGGCATAGGTACCCCAGAGGCCTACCAGGGGCTGAAGCATGTATTGTGTCACCCCTGGAAAGCCATCCAAAATGACACCACAGGACTGCTACTGCAGCCTGAGTGAGGTGGTGTATGCACCCCTTACAGAGATATAGGTTCACTATATCTCACCTATCACTGCACATAGAAACCTATCCGTCACCCCTATGGCAGGCCTTATCAATCCTGAAGGCAGGGTGCTTGGTTATATGTGAGAGGGTGCCCATGCATGAGCATAGCCCCTCTGCAGCCCTCGGAATCTCCTCTCCGGGGTTGTCTGTGGTGCAGCCTGACCATATACTCTTAAGTACATTATATCCTCGCGGTAAATGCTAACTTTGGGATGGCTGCACGAAAACATGTCGTGTTTGGTGTCAAACACCTTGGAATCATACCCCCACACCAGTAACTGGTGTGGGAGTATGATCCCACCCTTCTAGAGGGAAAGACATGACAGCACCGGTATACCCGGTACCAGCTAAACAGAGCCCTGGCATCACAAAATGGATGCTGCAGCCACAGACACGAGTCTGGCCTCCTGCTGCTGACCGAAACTCCGCAGGGGAGGCCTGGACAATAGGTTTCCTATCACAGGGAGGTGTTACCACCTCCCAGACAGGCCTTAGTGGATTGGGGCTGGGTGGGTGCACTCCAAGAGTGCTTTGAAGTCCTGCACTGCGGGCACATTTGGTGTCCTCGTGCATACCCCAGTTCAAACCGGTTGCAGGGGCTGCCAGCCCCTGCTCTGGCGCAAAACTGGACAAAGGAAATGGGTGTAGCCACCCCTCTTTCCAAACCCTCCCATAGGTGGGTCCACAGAGTTAGTCCAACCCCTTTCTTAGGTATAAGTAAGGAACCCCTGGCAACAGGACTTTAGATATCCCTGGATGAAACTCTGCAACTGAATCCTGGAACTTTGACGCTCTACTCAAGACTAGAGGACTGAAGAAATCTCCCTTGGGGTCAAGGAGTGACTCCCCTGCTTGGCAGGCACCAACAAAGCATTTGCTGATCTGCATCTCTGAAGCTCCTGCCGGACTCCGAAGTAATTTCAGCCCAGGAAGAGAATTTCCAGACTTCTTAGAGGCCGACCCGAGTCCCCAGCAAAGCTGAGACCCGCAGCCCTCACGAGTGAGGTGGAACTGGAACTCCTGGACACCGTGCACATTTGCTAGTGCATCAATTTCTCAACGTTTCTTGAAGTCCTGCTTTGGGTTACTTGTAGCCCAGTCCCCGCGCACAATTTTCACTGAAGATTGTGAGCCTACACTCCATAAGTGTTCCATGGGCCCGCTTCTTGAATTTCTGCTTGAGGCTCCTTGGCGATCTCTGGTCCGTCAACTGGTGGGTCCCTGTGAAAGCAACTCTGATTTTTCTTGGGCTTTTCTGGTTGCTCCAGACGTGTCCTAACTCCCCACTGAGTGGTGAGTCCCTCAGACCTTGCTGGTCTGCCCCGAATCATCTTTCTCCTTTCTGCGTGGGTTGCTGTTGCCAAGGCTTGTTGTGTCCAATTCAGCCACCAATGCTGCAGCACTCGACACCCTTTGTGGGACAGCTCGAATCCAGCACCTGGTTGTTGTCGACGACTCCTGGTCCTCGTGGCTGAAGAGTCAAGCTTCACCTCTTTCACCTGAAGCACCCGACATCGGTGGGCATTCGACTATCGTGCCCCTGGTCACTGGCAAGTGACCCAGACTCTGTCCCCTCTACTTTCAGGTTCTTCTCATCTTTGATCCAGGCTTGGATCTCTTCGGACACTTCGCATCTTCCCGGCAGCAGCACTTCTCTGCAGACTGCCATTGAAAACGATGACGCGACCCGACACCATTTGACACCTATGCACCCGGCTTCTCTGGGTAAGGTAACTCGAGTACTCCGGTGCTCCCGTGGGTGTTGACCCTAGAACTGTCTAAATCCAAGAGGGTTTGGTCCTAGTCCATTTCTAAGGGTCCTTAAACTCTAAAACTCTAACCGCGACTTTCCCATAGACGATAACGGAGCTCGCGGCTGTGTTCACACACTTCACACAGCCCCCGTGGGTCCCCTGTGTCACTACCTTGGGTGGTTCCTTGGGGTCCCAGCAATTCTACAGGCTCTAGGCCTTGTGTCTACTTAAGTCGTGGTTCTTATACCACTTTCTTAATATATGGTTTGGTACGCCCCTAGGGCTAATCGTATATTGTGCTACTTTACTGTGCTATTTGACTTGTAACTGGTGTACTTTGACCTCTAGCCTCATAAAGAGACTATTGGGTAGTGCTTAGTAATAAATACATATATTTTATATATATACCTGGTGTGGTTCTACTTTCATTTGGTCATTCACGAGATTATAGACTGGTAAAACAACAGCTTAACACTCCTTCAAGACTTAGCCTGAAGGCTGCTCTCCATAGCTACCACTAGGATAGCTTTCAATAAAGGTTGTCTTTAAACCTATCATCAATAAAGGTCGTTTGGACTGGTGTAAGGTGCCCACTATAACTAGTGGACAGCATATACCAGGCCAACTTCTCACACCTCTCTGTAGGCAAAGAGAAGGCAGAGCAAAAGTATGTCCCATCTGCGCCTAAGCTTTTCTGGGAGACCTTTAATCATGCCCTTTAAGGTTTTGTTGATCCTTTCAACTAAACCATTGCATTGTGGGTGATAAGGGGTGGTAAATTTATAATTTACTCCACACTCCTTCCACATAGCAGTTAAGTAACTAGACTTGAAGTTTGCACCCCTGTCTGATACTACCTCCTTAGGAAAATCCACCCTGGAAAAGATTCCCAGGAGGGCCCTTGCCACAACAGGAGCTGTGGTGGTCCTAAGGGGAATGGCCTCTGGATACCTGGTGGCATGGTCCACCACCACCAGTATAAATCTGTGCCCAGATGCAGTTTGAGGATCTAGTTGACCAACAATGTCAATGCCTACCCTCTCAAAGGGAACCCCCACCACCGGTAGTGGTATCAGGGGGGCCTTTGTAGTGCTACCCACCTTACCACTGGCTTGACAAGTGACACAGGAGCGACAAAACTCCTTGGTGTCTTCAGACATATGAGGCCAATGAAAGTGAGGGACAATTCTGTCCCAAGTCTTGTTTTGGCCTAGGTGTCCTGCTAAGGGAATATCATGTGCTAGGGTCAATAGGAAGCTCCTAAACTTCAAAGGTATAACCAACCTCCTGGTGGCTCCAGGCGTGGGGTCTCTACTCTCTGAGTAAAGGAGTCCATCATCCCAGTAGATCCTATGGGTACCACTAGCACTCCCAGCAGCAGCTTGCTGTCTGAGGGGTTCAAGAGAGGGGCAGCTCAGTTGCTCCTGACTCAGAGCTGCCCTGGAAGGGCCCCCTGTCCCCAAGAACTCAACCTGATCAGGCTCAAGCTCATCTGGGACAGTTCCTTCTTCAGGACTAAGATCAGCTCCCTCAAGAGACTGATCTGGATTCTGAGGCAGGGGGGAAGGCACTGACTTAACCCTACTGCTCCTCCTCTTGGGAGGCACCTGGTCCATTCTTCCAGAATCCAGGGCCTGTTCAGTTTTAGACATTTTTGCCTGTGACCTAGTCATAGCAAACACATCTGCAGGGATGCCCAACATTTCTGCATGGGTCCTGAGCTCAACTTCAGCCCAAGCTGATGTTTTCAAATCATTTCCAAGCAAGCATTTAACAGGGAGCTCTGCACTTACCACAACCTTCTTAGGGCCAGTTACCCCTGCCCAGGTGAAATTAACAACTGCCAGGGAATGGTCTGTCCTGACATTGCTAGCATTGGTCACTTGGTACATTTCCCCAAGTATGATCTGTTCAGGGGCTACAAGATCTTTTGTCACCATTGTGACACTTGCTCCTGTGTCCCTGAATGCCAAAGCCTCTTTTCCATTAATTATAGGCTGTTGTCTGTATTTTCCCAGATTACTGGGGCTTGCAAATAGGGAGGCCATATCCATGCCTCCATCACAGACTAACATAGCCTGAGTTGGAACTCTGACTAGGCCAGAGTCCATCTCAGATCCCAGGGTTAACCCTACTACACCCTTATTTGGAACACCACCACTTGGAGCTGAACTAGGGGGAACAGTTGCCTTAGGGGCAATGGTGGCTGGAGTTGAGTCTTTGGTCTTGGTACAATCACTAGTCCAATGGGTTTTCTGTTTACAGATTTTACACCATGGCTTCTTTTGGCCTTTTCCTTTGTTAGATTGGGACTCCCCACCAGATGCAGATTTTTGGGGCCCTTGAGAAGTCTTCTGGTCTTTACCCTTGTCCCCACCCTTATCAGAGCTTTTAGAATCTTGCTTCTTAGAGTCACCACCTTGGTTCTGAACCTTCTGCCTCACCCTGATTCTGACCCACTTGTCTGCCTTCTGACCCAATTCTTGGGGAGAGGTCAGATCAGAGTCCACCAGGTACTGATGCAACAGTTGATATTGACAGTTATTAAGGATCTGTCTTCTCATGATTAAATTATACAATCCTTTGAAATCACACACCTTACTGCCAAGTAACCAGCCTTCCAGAGCCTTAGTAGCACAATAAACAAAGTTAACCCAGTCCTGAGTCTATGTCTTTTGGGTGTCTCTGAACTTTATCCTGTATTGTTCAGTGGTTAGGCCAAACCCTTCAATCAGAGCACTCTTCAGGACTTTGTAATTATCAGCATCCTCTTCTCTTACAGTGAGGAGCTTGTCTCTACCTTTGTCTGCAAAGGAGAGCCACAAGATTGCTACCCACTGCTCCTGAGGGACCCTCTGTACCTTACAGGCCCTCTCAAGTGCAGTTATCCATTTGTGGATGTCATCCCCACTCTGGTAGGGAGGGACAATCTTGTTCAGGTTCCTATGGTCATGAGTATGATCTCTACCTCTAGGGACACTGTGGCTGCCACCATGGGACTCTAGTCCCAACTTCTGAGAAGCTCTCTGAAGCTCCAGGGATTCCCTGTCTAAGGCCAATTGCTCTCTCTTGATTCTGAGCTTAGCTCTCTCAAACTCAAGCAGTTGGCATTTCCTCTCATAAGAGGATGACCTTTTGTGAGAAGCAGAGGACCCTATAGAAGTACTAGAATTATTAGATTCCTGAGAAGGAGATCTTGATCTTCTTGGTACACTATTAATCCTTCCTGGTGGAGTGAAGAGAGGGCCACTGAGGCCTTCCTCACCTGCAGGAAGAATTGGATTTTCCAGGTTAGAATCATTTTGATCCTCCTGGCCAGCATCAGAGTCTGGGTCATAGTAGTGTTCACTACCTAGCCTTTCCTCTTCTGCTGCCCCACCCATTCTGCCAGCCTCATCAGACCCTGGAGTCTTATTGAGGTCTTTATCTGGTAAAGCAATAGCAAGCTTGAATCCAACCGCTGCACACCAATGTGAGAAGTTGGCCTGGCATATGCTGTCCACTAGTTATAGTGGGCACCTTGCACCAGTCCAAACGACCCTTATTGATGTTTAGGTTTAAAGACAACCTTATAGAAAGCTATCCTAGTGGTAGCTGTGGAGAGCAGCCTTCAGGCTAAGTCTTGAAGGAGTGTAAAGCAGCTTGGTTTACCAGATTATAACCTCTTGAATGACCAAATGAAAGGAGAACCACACAAGATATATATAAAATATATGTATTTATTTCTAAACACTCACTACTAATCTCTTTATGAGATTAGAGTCCAAGATACACAATATCACAGTATTAAAACAACAGTAAATAGCACAATACACAGTGGGCTCCAGGGGGAGACCAAACCATATACTAAGAAAGTGGTATAAGAACCACGACTTGACTAGACACAGTGCCTAGAGCACATAGAATCGCTGGGACCCCAAGGAACCATCCAAGGTAGTGACCCAGGAGACCCCCGGGGACGTGTGCAGTGTGAGAACACAGCCGCGAGTGCCGTAGGATTCTATGAGGAAAGTCGCGGTTGGAATTTTAAAGATAAAGGACACTTAGGAGAGGACTTTGAGCAAACCCCTTTAGACTTAAGGGGTTCTATGGCCAACACCCACGTGAGCACCGGAGTACTCGAGTTACCTCACCCAGGGAAGCCGGGTGCATAGGTGTCAAAGGGTGTTGGGAATCGTCGTTGATTTCAATGGCGATCTGCTGCAAAGTGCTACTGCCGTGAAGAAGAAAAGTGTCCGGGTGGATCCAAGCCTGGATCGAAGATGTGAAGAACCTGAAAGCAGAGGGGACAGAGTCTGGGTCACTTCACGTGACCAGGAGCGGAGCAATCGAATGCCCACCGATGTCGGTCGCTTCAGGTGCGAAGAGGTGATGCTTGATTCTGCAGCCACGGGGACCAGAAGATGTCGAGGACAACCAGGAGCCGGATTCGAGCTGTCCCATAAAGGATCTCGAGTGCTGGGGTGTCAATGATGGGATTGACCACAACAAGCCTTGGCAATGGCAACCCACGCAGGAAGAGAAAAGATGCTTTGGTACGGACCAGCAAGGTCCGGAAGACTCCCCAAGCAATGGAGAGTCAGGGCACATCTGGAGCAACCAGGAAAGCCCAATTAAAGTTAGAGTTGCCTTCTTGGGGACCCACAGGTCAACGGACTAGGGATCGCGAAGGGACCGCAAGAGGAATCACAAAATGGTAGCCCACGGAACACTCGTTGAGTGTAGATCTGCAATCTTTGGTGTAATTACTGCTCGGGGTCAGGGCTACAAGTAACCTAAAGCTCAGCTTCAGGGGTTGCCGGAAAGCTGATGCTTTTGCAAATGGACGCGGTGTTCAGGGGGTCGGGTTACACGGTCACCATGAGGGATACGGGCCTCAGACTTGCTGTGGGCACAGATCAACCTCTAAGACCTTGGAAATCCCACCTCCTGTGTGGCAATATTCTTTGGAGTCCTCAGGAGCTGCGGAGACGCCAACTGGTCAGTTATGTTAAAGGTGCCTGCCTTGCAGGGGAGTAACTCCTTTACTCCAAGGGAGATTCTTCAGTCATCCAGCGTAGTGCAGATCGTCGAAGTACTTGGTTGCTGTAGCAGAGTTTAGTCCAGGTGTAATCTAAAGTCCTGTAGCCAGGGATTCCTATTTTATACCCAAGGAAGGGGTGGGACAAACTCTGGGGACCCACCTATGGGAGGGTCAGGAAAGAGGGGTGGCTACACCCATTTCCTTTGTCCAGTTTCGCGCCAGAGCAGGGGCTGGCAGCATCTGCAACCGGTTTGAGCTGGACTATCCACAGGGACACCAAATGTGCCCCCAGTGCAGACTTCAAAGCACTCTTGGAGTGCACCCACCCAGCCCCAATACACTAGAGCCTGTCTGGGAGGTGGTCAGACCTCCCTGTGACAGGAAACCTATTGTCCAGGCCTCCCCTGCCGGAGTTTCGTCCAGCAGCAGGAGGGCAGACTTGTGTCTGTGGCTGCAGCATCCATTTTGTGATGCCAGGGTTCTGTTAAGCTGGTACCGGGTGTACCGGTGGTGCCATGTTTCTCCCTCTAGTAGGGTGGAAACATACCTCCCACCCCAGTACTGGGGTGGAGGTATGATTGCAAGGTGTTTGACACCAAACGCGACATGTTTCCATGCAGCCGTTTTAAAGTTAGCATTTACAGCGAGGTTATAATGCACTTAAGAGTATATGGTCTGGCTGCATCACAAACAACCCCGGAATGAAGATTTTGAAAGCTGCAGAGGGGCTCTGCTCATGCATGGGCACCCTCTCACATGAAACCCAGCACCTTGCCTTCAGGATTGTTAAGGCCTGCCATAGGGGTGACTGATAGGTTTACATGTGCAGTGATATGGAGAGATATAGGGAACCTATATCTAAGTAAGGGGTGCATACACCACCTTACACAGGCTGCTGTAGCAGACCTGTGGTGTCAGTTTGAATGGCCTCTCAGGGGTGGCATAATACATGCTGCAGCCCCTGGGAGGCCTCTGGGGTACCTATGCCCTGGGTACATAGTATACCATATACTAGGGACTTATAAGGGTACCCCAGAACCCAATCTGGAGTGTACCTAAAGTACATGCCATCAATTTAGAGGAGAAAGCAGATAGACTGGGGTCCTGAATGGCAGGATCCCAGTCAGACTAAGTCAAAAACAGTGAAACATCAGCAAAAAGTGGGGGTAACTATAAGAAGCAGATCCTACTCTCCTACAACCCCATATACCTATACCAGTATGTTGCAGTTGCAGCTAGTATTATGGTCCTATTTTAAGTCATGTAAATGCAGTGCCGTGCCTCCTCCAATCTCCACTGGCTCAGGTGGGCACAATCAGGAAGATTCTTTATTCTATGACTACATTTCTCAGAGATCTGTCAAGGGGACATGAAAACACAGAAACAAAACTAAGCAGTGTTTGCATGTGGGACCCGCAGCGGTGTGTGATCAGGGGCTGGCACAGTAGGCCACAACCACAAGTCCTTTATTCTCCAAAGATTGGGAACACCAAGGTTAGCTTTTCTAGCATTATTTGTTAAAACACAAAGGTTTTGCATTTCAATTGGTGTCAGATAAATATATAATGCCTGACCTTGTGAGCAGTATAGCATGCTCAGCGTGCAGCGGCCCGCACAGCCCTCTCTCCAACACGCTCCTGCTACACCTGTGGCTGGGACGACAGGCTCAGAGAAAGTGCTCTACAAAATGGAGGCCGCGGTCTCATTCTCTTTGTCATGGAAACCCAGCCCTGGCCAAGAGGTCACCCGCCCACTTCCTGCTGGGCCCAACTGGGCTGGGATGCAAAGCAGATGGCGGGCCAGTGCTTACCAGGGGGGGCTCTAGGCGGAGGACGGATTAAGTATTTTATTCCCTCTCACAGTAATGCCCTTTTTGCTTGCCTAATTACCTTTTTCAAAACATGAACTGGTTTCACTCTACAGATCAGCGTTAATGAGATGTTATTGATTTTTAATATTCAGGAGCTAGCGTTTCTGTTTTTAGCTAACACCTGTCTTTATTTCGAGAACTAACAACGCCATTTATTTTGATAATTAAATGTAGATTATAAACCGGGACCAGCCAGTGCGGGAAGTGTTTCTTGTTGTGGTGATTAAACACCAGGGATGTTCTTTCTAATAACAAGACCTTCTTTTTTCTGGAGCCAAGTGGGGAAGAAGTGGAATGGGAAGCAGAAAAAGGCGAAAGAAGAGGGTGGGGTGTGTGGTGGCAGTAAGAAAAGGAGAGCAGATGTTGAAAGAGAAGGAAAAAGGGAGCGTCCTTAAGCCCAGATGTACAAACCTCTCGCGATGGGCTTGTGTTACAATAGTGACGCAAGCCTGCCCAAAATGTTTTATTTTTTCATTTACTTTCAAGTGTAAAATTTGTTTTGCTCTGGAAAGTTGCCTCAAAGTAACACAAGTAGCGCAAAGCATTGCTTTGTGTCAATCTGCTTCAAGGGAGATGTCCGATGGATGGTACATGTGCGTTCCCTTGCAACCACCCATGTATTTTGATGCAAACGCCTATCCCCTAACAATAGTAGACAGGATTTTGCACTAAAAATAATACCACTTTGAAGCAGGGTCGTTAATGCTGTTATTTCTCCTAATGCTTCCCGCTTTGCATCCTGCTGCCCTGTACAGCGCACAGCCGAAGTGAGAAAAGTTTCACAGTTAGTAGAAGCGTAGTGTTTTATACTGGAACGCTCCCCTCCCAGTACAAAGGCTATGCTAGACATGATGCAGACCTGTTTGCACTACGGTGCAAAGGTGTGCACGTGACGGTCAGCTTGTGTGCCAGCTCTAGGGAGAGCGCAGTATAGCGCCGTATCTTTATTGAAATGCTGCTTCCCTGTTTTCCCTGTCACGCAACGCAATGCTGCACCTTTGGTTGGTTCGCTGCATCGTGTGAATCTGGGCAGAGAGCAGTGGCGGTGCGTCCATTGGGGCGCTGGGGCGTTGCCCCACTAATGCCACGGCCCACGGCCCCATTCATCGTTTAAATAAATGACAAATAACAAATTCTTCGTTCTTTTTCTGACGCTAATTCCAATCAGGACTCCTGATTGGAATTAGCGTCAGAAGTAGAACGAGGGACGCTGAAGGGGGTGGGGCTGCGGCAGCACTCAGGGTTTGAGTGACAGCGCACTAGACAGCAATAGTGCGCATGTTCGGTTTTGGGCTGGTCATTTTTACGACCAGCCCAAACATGTGCACTAGCCTTCCCCTTAGGAGAGCGAGGGTTGCTTCATGCCGCAGCCCCTGGTCTCCTAATGGGCATGGAGCATCCCTGCTCAAGCCAATCCTGGCGCTGCTGGAGCAGCGTCTGGATTGGCTGAGAGGGGTTGCCAGCCACTCCAGTGACGCAGAAGACGTTGAAGGCGCCAACACAGGACCCCTGCCCAGGTCAGGTAAGTTTTCTTTTTTTACTTTATTTTTTAAACCCACCCCCTGCCCCCCCCGCGCGACCCCCCCCCGCAAGTCACGACTGAGTGGGGACTTCTTCTGCACTTCTGTGTGTCTTATGTGCACCTTGGGAATGTGCGTTGTAGGTGCAAACACTGCGTGTTCCGAGCACTGATGTCCGAAGGGCAGTTATACTCGAGCAGGGGCCGGTTTCATCTCATCTAGGCAGTGTCTTCCCCCACCTCTGCTGCCAGCACCAGCCACAATCCACTCCCTTCCCAACTATACTAAACCACTTGCTTTGCTTTATCTTCATCCTTTCCTGTCTCTCCCCATTCTCCGGTCCTATGGGGCCATGCCACTTTACACTCGTCCTTCCTTCCTTTGGGGTGGGTTATGTATTGCACCTGGCAAATATCTTTAGCCTTTTTGTAGGGTATTCTGTGAGTGTGACAAATTCCTCGTATTTCAAGTATTCCAAAGAAAAGTGGGTAATGTATGTGTATTATCAACCAAGCTTAAATGCGCTGCTGAGGCCCTTGCCCAGAGATTCACCTTTTTTTAGACCTCGCAAGAATGCATATTTTTATTTTCTTTACTGAGATTGTGTGTGTGTGTGTTTTTTTTAAGAAACATAGCGTCCCTTTTGTTGGTACGGTGACGGGCCATGTGGTGCTGGGTGGTCTGCGGGCTGTGCCCTCCGAACCCTACTAGGATGTCCCCACATAGGGTCGGCGCCTCTCCCTCCACTGTGGGTATAAAGTCGAACCTCTCTGTAGTTGGGTGGTCTTGGCTTTTAGTATTTTATAATCCGAGCTAGGAGCATTGTTTAGTTCTGGTTCATTTGTTAAACTCCGTAAATTAAACAGGAAATACTAGATTATGTGGCAGCCGCTCCGAGTTTACACACAGCGAAAGAGAGAGATAAAGAAAGAGAGAGGGAGAGCGAGTACACTTTATACACCAAACTGCTGGTTTGCTTGAAAATGCACCATTTGCCCACTCTTTTTTTCAAAATGTTTACGCTAGCTCGCTCGCCGCAGTGAAGTACGACAATTGTTTTACGCCTCACCACTTTCAAATGTCACCAGCCGCCACTGGCAGAGAGGTGGCAGGAGGTGGGCATTATGAGAAGTACATGAGGCGTGGAAGGGAGAGCTGGGGGACAAGAGAGGGAAAAGTACTACTCCGAGAGCTGAGGGTAGATAAAGAGAGTGAAGGAAAGGATTAATGGGAGAGCGTAGGTAGACGAAGAAGAGAGAGGGAAGTACCAATAGAAGGTAGTAGGGCAGACAGGGAGGTGAGGAGAGAGAGCAGAGGTAAGAGCGACAGGAGAGAGAGACATAGATGAGGAGACAGAAGAGCACTGGCAGTGATGGGAGAGAGAAGCAGGTAAGTAGATGGGACAGAGGAGAAGAGGTAGGGAGGTGGGAGCAATGAACTTAAAGGGGTGTATGCGGTGGCAGAAGAGAGAACAGTGGTGGTGGAGAAGGGAGAGGGGAGAGGGAAACATAGATGAGGAGACAGGAGAAACACTTGATGGGAGAGAGAACCATGAACCTGGAGGTGGAAGAGAACTAATGGGGGTGGGAAGGAGGTGAGGAGAGAGTGCACACGAGAGCAGAGGGGAGACAAGGAGATGGGAGGGATCTCACAGGGGTGGAGGAGAGAGAGAGAAGCACAGATGAAGGGTTGGGAGAGAAGGAAGGGTCATAACAGGGATGAGAGAGGTAGACGAAGGACTAGGAGATGGGCAGTTGGGAGAGTACTACAGGGATGGGAAACAAGCACAGGCAGCAACAAGGGAGAGAGGAAACAAGTGCGGGAAAGGAAGAGCAGCCGATCAGATGGGACAGACAGGATGAGGGAAAGAGTGGCGAGTATTAAGAATGGTGGGAGAGGAGGCTGCACAAACGGATTGGAGGAAGGGGTGAAGTGTACTGATAGGCATCAGAGGGCAAAGAACAAGAAAGGGATGTGACACGTCAAGGAAGAGCACAGATGCTGATGGGAAAGACCGGGGCAAAAACCGCCACCACGAAGAGAGAGTCTTAAAACTGGCATACAGGATGGAGGGAGACAGAGCTCAATCACAGCCATCAGTGCATAGTGTATCTCACTGAACCTGAGAATCACACTGTGTGTTGATCCAGCGCGGCTAATATAAATTTGTCCTTAGGACACGAGTCCAGGTAAAACATTTATGCAACCTATTGTCTATTAAACCTTATGTCGGTGGGGTCCATGACACCGCATATCATACATTCATTCATTCACTGGATTTCACAACAAGGAGAAATGTGTTGCTGGACGAACGGGATACCTTGTTAAATTTGACAGAATAATACCTCAGACATTATATACATTAACCTTTGATCCTGTCAGTTCTAAACATCAAGGTAATCCGCTCTTTGGTCGATGGACCAACTAGTAGAATAAGTTGATGGTGATTAAGACCGGCTCAATCACAATTAAAACCTTTTAACATTTATAACTCATAAATGAACTAAAGAACCACAGACTCATTTTAAGTTAGTATGTAATTTTATCTAAATTCTCAATTGCATGGGTAAAATTATTTGTTTATTAATCACATTTAATATATCAATAACATTTTAAGAAAAGTTTAATGAAGAATAGAAAATTATGCATTACCCATAGTTTTAGGATGTGGACAGGAATGGTTCACCAAAAGAAGATAAACCGCAGATCACAGAATAGAACTCCCAAACTGACTGACTGTCCCGCTAACCTCCTCGGACGTACCTCCCAGGCAGAATTCCCGCAACGATCTCGTTCCTTCCCCAGTCAAGTTCAAAAGGCCAAAAATGACAGAGTCTCTTCACAGTATTGAGGTGGAAAAATGAAAAATAAAGAGGCGGTATAGCAGGAAAACGCCAACAGCAGTGGTAGTATCAATAGCAGCGACCACAGCAGCAGCAGCAACAGCAGCAGAAGCAGCCCACCCCACATAAGAGTAGACCCTCTTATACCCTATTTTCTAGCTTACTACACAAAAAGTTGCAATCCTTAGGGGCGAGAATCACGCTAATTGGTCCATTTGAGGGGTGGTGATGGTCACCTCATCGCCCTCCTTGTTCAAACTGGTTTAGGGACAGTAAAACATACAATGAGTCTCATGCCTCCGGGGTTAAAAGCAGTCCAACTTGTCCATTCATTTTGTTGCGATCTTGATGGTCACAATTTAGTTAGTCCATTGTTGCTCAGTACTTTCTCATCCATTCCCACGAATTCATGCTGAATCTTTTTTGGCACCCTCTTTATTGTAGGTCAGTTCGACCTTGACATCTCTCACTCCGGGCACAGGCCGCCTTCACGTGACTTGATTTCTCTATTTCTTCTGCGCAGAGGCCATCTTTGGCTTTTCACGTGACCTCATCCGTTTCAGCAGCCATTTTCGCAGCATGGCCTAACAGGCACCAAACGAACTATCATAAGAACAAACACAACCACAATTAAAACAAAGAAAATAAGCCTTTCTGTTTACCACCCGCCATTCTAAAGACCCGTGTTAGGTGTTACCTAGCAGAAGCGAAATTTAAAGCCATTTTACTTACCATCTGCATTCTTTGTCACAATACAAATCTACTACATAGCATAAATCATGCGATTTTACTCTAATTAGTGCGCAAATCACAATACTAATGATAATTAACTTCACAATTGTAAATAGATTAGATTTTGCACAAATTTGCATGTTACCTATTATATGGTGTTTACTAAAAAAAGGTGCATTTGTTGGTTAATACATGCTTCTTCAAACAGTTAGTTATATTAATATATTAAGAGTTCATTAATTTCCAAGGGGGTACAAAATTATTTTATTTACCCTGCTCCATCAGTGTCACAGTCACACACCCTGGGTATCAGTCCGTGTGTCTCACTGAATCTGACTACCACACTTGCGGGCCGAGTCTCACACCCTGGCTATCAGTCCATAGTGTATCTCACTGAATCTGAGTATCGCACTGTGGGTCCAAGTTTCACACCATGGGTATTAGTCCATGGTGAATCTCATTGAATTTGAGTATCACGCTTTGGGTCCCAGTCTCACACCCTGGGTATCAGTCCATAGTGTGTCTCACTGAATCTGAGTATCACACTATGGGTCACAGTCTCACACCCTGGGAATCAGTCCACAGTGTATCTCACTGAATCTGAGAATCACAACTGGGGTCCAGTCTCACACCCTGGGTATTAGTCCGTAGTGTGTCCCACTGAATCTGAGTATCGCACTGTGGGTCCCAGTCTCACACCCTGGGTATCAGTCCGTAGTGTATCTCACTGAATCTGAGTATCGCACTGTGGGTACAAGTTTCACACCCTGGGTATCAGTCCATGGTGAATCTGAGTATCACGCTTTGGGTCCCAGTCTCACACCCTGGGTATCAGTCCATAGTGTGTCTCACTGAATCTGAGTATCACACTTTGGGTCACAGTCTCACACCCTGGGAATCAGTTCACAGTGTATCTCACTGAATCTGAGAATCACAACTGGGGTCTCAGTCTCATCTTTCACACATTTGCATGCACGACAATGCTGGATTAGTTTCTCTGAAACGACTTTGTTTTCACATCCAGCTTCGCACAACATTATCACGATGCCTTGAACATCATGTACTAGGCCTCTCTACGCACTTGGAACAAAAGTCGTCCTATCTTCATGTACGTGGCGACAGCTCTATCCATATATCCATAGCATCACTAATGTAGCGCGCACATCGCGAAGGCTGCTTTTTATTATAAATATTAGCCATCCCAATAGATTTTTAGAGGATTTCTTAGGGTGCCATGAGGAGGCTTCTTAGAGCTACCTCCATCTTGTGGAGAACCGTGGGCTACTTGTATCTCTTTCAAAACAACTTCTCCCTTTATTCTCTAAAACCACATTCACCCTGGACACTAAACATATAAATCTCTGCACTTTAGTTGAAGAGTGTCTTCAGATCTACTTGCCACTTCCACCGAACCAGAGGTCCACTCATCACGTCTCCTTCTAATGAGACCACGTCAAAGATCCTTGGCGGTCCTTGGAAGACAAAAAGAACAAAGACTCAGAAACCTGCTCAGTGGTGCCCTGAGGACATGGATGAAGAAATAGTATCACTTAGGGGAACAGATCACAGATGGTGCCAACATCTCTCTGCATCCAATCTTGGCAAACTAAAAACGGGCAGAAAGACCTTTTGTCATGACAAGTTCACTTTTATTAGAAGACAAATTGATTCATCTTAAAATCACCCCAAAAAACCTTTACAGATTGTCACACAGGCCCCAAACGCTCACGCGTTTTCACAGTAAATAACCCAAAAAGAGAAATGCAGTAAATGTGCCCAGTTTTTTGCTGGTAGTCAAAAATATTGAACTTACCTTCACTCCCCTGAGCGGCTCGTAAGACCATCAGAGGAATCCCTGGTGACTGATTAACATTTAAAGTGATACCCCAGACGAACTGATCAACATCATCACCAACCTGAAACCTTCCTGTGATCTATTTTATCCAATCAGTACTTCTCGCATTAAGGACATTCGATTTTATCTCACTCCTCACTAGATCACCATCTGGCGAGATCCCTCACCAGATCTTGTCTCTGTTAAAAACACAGATCCTAAATATTTCAACAATCCCTTCCTGTGATGGTTCTATGTTCCCCAGTGAACGGGCTTGAGGCTATTGATCTTTTAAAACATCTCCTTCACACTGACCGACGGGCTCTGGACCACTCAGTAGTGCCAAGAAGCAAATGGTAGCAGTAGTAAATGCTCTTTGCACAGATGGTGTCTCCTGCCTCTCTATCGTCCTAGGTTTCCTGTTGGCGTCTGATGGCTTAAACCCAATACTTTACTTGGAACCCTGAAGATCTTTTGCGCCTCAATGGGACGGTTTGGTAACGGGTTCACACCCTATTCAACCCATACATATCAATAGGTAAACGTAGGAAACTCTCTCTTGTCCAGGACCCCTCAATCAAGGGTTCTCAAACTGGCTGTCTTTAACCTCTAGAAGGACCTCTAGTGGATCAGACACATCATATGTATGTACGCTGGTGGTCCCCAGCTTTATTTTAAGCTCTCCTCCCCTGAAAACAGCACACATTAGTTCCATTTTGGCTAGGCTGCATGTAATCCAATCTTTGAGTGCACAGAACCTCTTGCTGTCATGCTTGGCATGAGACTCAATCTAAAAGCCCTTATCATGGGATGAAATCGTAGTTCTCAGAATCTGACCATAGTTAAGTGTAGAGATATTCATGCTGTGTATCCTTCACTAAGGAAGCTCCTCTTTATGGGACCACCAGGAGGACACCCTGCCCTTCTATGGTGGCCTTACATGCCATGGCAAGGCTGGTCTCAGGGCACACTCTTTAAACTCAAATCACTGGTGCTTTCCTGACTCTCCAAAGGCTGTTGATTGGAGTTCAGAGGGTATGCAAATATATATATTCACTGAAAAAAAAAGGTTAGATGGACATTATGGTTAGGCTCAGATTTTACTCGTACAAAACCAGTGAAATTCAGCAGTTATAGTTACCTGAGCTAACTATTACTTACGCCCCCGCAATGCACTGTTTATGACCTTAGATATTACATCACTCATTAAATGGTCAGTGACATCACTGATGACATCACTTATGATATCATCCAGTGATTGTAAGTATTACAGAAATGTTTCTGAGACTTAAAGATCTATACTAACCTACTGCATAAAATTAAATTACTATTGTTTCTGTACTACTAACAAGTGATACTATTTCTAACATATGTGATCTGAGTGGTTTTGTGACTATCTGTGTGTGAGTGGGTGTGTGAGTGGCTGTATGGCTGTGTGAGTGGGTGTGTGAGTGGCTGTATGGCTGAGTGAGTGGTGTGTGAGTGGCAGTATGGGTGAATTAATGGGTGTGTGAGTAGCTGTATGGGTGAATAAGTGGATGTATGAGTAGCTGTATAGGTGAGTGAGTGGCTGTATGGGTTGGTAAGTGGGTGTGTGAGTGGCTGTATGGGTGACTGAGTGTCTGTGTGAGTGGCTGTATGGGTGAGTAACTGGATGAGTAAATGGCTGTTCAAGTGAGCGAGTCGCTGTTTGAGTGGGATGTCTTGTTAACTGAGTGGGTGTGTGAGTGGCTGTATTGGAGAGTGAGTGTCTGTGTCAGTGGCTGTATGGTTGAATGAGTGGTTGTGTGAGTGCTTGTATGGATGTGTGAATGGGTATGTAAGTGGTTGTGTGGGAATGTGAATGGGTGCATGAGTGGTTGCATGGGTGAGTGGCTCTTTGAGAGGCTGTATGTGTGAGTGAGTGGGAGTATGAGTAGCTATATGGGTAAATAAATGAGTGTGTAAGTAACTGTATGGGGGAGTGAGTGGCTGTGTGAGTGACTGTGGGTGAGTGAGTGGTTGTATGGTTGAGCAAATGGGTGTGTGAGTGGCTCTATTGATGAGTGAGTAGGTGTGTGAGTGGCGGTATGGGAGTGTGAGTGGGTATATTAGTAGTTGTGTGGATATGTGAGTGGATGTGTGAGTGGTTCTGTGGATGATGTCATCAGTGTTGTCATCAGTGATGTCATTTGAGATGTCATCAGTGATGTCATCAGTGATGCCACTGACAGTGCATTATGGGGGCATAAGTTACAGTTAGCTCGGGTAACTATAACTGCTGATTTTCTCTGGTTTTGTACGAGTGAAATCTGAGTATAAATATAACGTCCCTGTAACCTTTGTTTTTTTCAGTGAATTTCTAAGGTTTTTTTATTTACTATTTCCTAACTATAACGTCCCTGTAACCTTTGTTTTTTTCAGTGAAGTTTTAAAGTGTTTTTAAATTCAATTTCCTAACTGTAACGTCGCTGTAACCTTTGGTTTTTTCAGTGCATTTCTAAGGTTTTTTTAAATTCTATTTCCTAACTATGATGTCCCTATAACCTTTGTTTTTTTTAGTGAATTTCTATGTTTTTTAATGTTATTTCTTAACTATAACATCCCTGTAACCTTGTTTTTTTTCATGAATTTCTGCGGTTTTTACTGTTATTTTCCTAACTTTAACTTGTAGGTGTTTGAGTGGCTATATGGGATGGTCAGTGGCTGTATGGGTCTGTGAGTGGGTGTGCGAATGGCTGTATGGGTCTGTGACTGGGTGTGTGAATGCCTGTATGGGTCTGTGAGTGGGTGTGTGAGTAGCTGTATGTGTCGGTGACTGGGTGTGTGAGTGTCTGTATGAATCTGTGAATGGGTGTGTGAGTAACTGTGTGGGTGTGTGACCAGTTTTGTGAGTGGCTGTATAGGTCTGTGAGTGGGTGTGTGATTGGCTGTATGGGTATGTGAATGGGTGTGTGAGTGGCTGTATATATCTGTAAGTGGGAATGTGAGTGATATGGGTGTGTGAGTAGTTTTCTGGGTGTGTGAGTTGCTGTATGGGTCTGTGAGTTAATGTGTTACTGATTTTGTGGGTATGTGAGTGGCTGTATGGGTGCGGGTGTGTGAGTGGCTATGTGGGTCTGAGTGTATGTGAGAGTGAGTGAATGGGTGTGTGAGTGGATGATTGAATGTCTGTGTGGTTGTGTCATTAGCTGTGTGAGTGAGTAGGCCACAACGGAACCTCACCTGCCCCTTTATCCAACAAGAGTCCTCAGTTTTGCACAAAATGTCTACCCAACTGGAGTACTTTCTGTTGCTTAATTACTTAGTGCTATCTTGTTGGGTAATAACTAGTAGTGCATATTCCACACTACAGATGAGTAATGGACATGAGAAAATGTCTCCAGTGACCTTGTGTGCAATGTAATTTCGGCAATGTGTTTGTTCCCTAAGCGTCTTGATCCACAAATCTTTGATAACATGAATCCTCATTAAACAACAGGATGACACTACAAAGAGGGGAATATCCACCAAACAAGGGTACTTCCTACTAACCATATGCACTAAGTGCTTCTTTGTTTGGTGGAGATGTCCTCAAAATTCCTCGGCATCAAGAACGCGTCACCAAAACAGAGCATTGCCGCCATGGAAAGGCCTTTGAGAACACCCATCCTAATATGGATGGCGGTGCCTGGTAGACACTGCCACCATATTAGTGCCCAGTTCCACCCGGCCGGCAATCGTAACGATTGCCGACTGGCGGAAAAGCGGTGGACGCACTTTGCGTCTGCCGCGATACCCCCCGCCATGATAATATGGCGGGGGTAAATAAGGTTTTGATGGCGGGCGGATCGCCACCGCCGGCCGGGCGGTGGCGATCCGCCCGCCATCATAATGACCCCTATGTGTTGTTTAGTCTCTTATTTTGTGTTTATTGCTAATGTTAAGATATGTGGGATTGTACGTGTTATTGTGGGTGGGTGTCTTTTACATTTTTTTCCAGGTTTTCCAGATCGTGAACGGATGGTGGTCTCGACCCTTTTTTTTTTTTTACAAAAAAGGAAAAGTTCTTTTGTTTATTGAAAACAAGACTTTTTACATTTCCTTTTCTTTTTCAGGTTTGTTGGAGCGTTTTTTTTTAAGCTATTTTTCGGGGTTTTGAGGGTTTCATTATTGAGAGGATTGCGTTGTTGGGTCATTTTTTCTACAGTTGTATTTTTGCATTTTTTGGGGGTTTCCTTTTCTAATGGATTTGGTTTTCGATTTATCTTCTATGGATTTTCCGTATTGTCTACTGCTACATAACTGTAAGTCACTTTTAATTATTATGGGTGGGAAATGTTTTTGGTTACGTTGATTTATTTGTATTTTTTAATTTGATAATTATAATATGCCATATATATTTGTGTTATTTTTAAATTTTACATGACATAGTTATAATTATTAATTTAAAAAAAGTTGTTTAAACGTTTTGAAGTTTTAAATGTTTATGGTGTTTAGCATTGTTGTTTTTTTATAGTATAAATTTCGCTTTCATGCCTAAGTATTCTAGACCTTTGGTGTTTGCAAATAGTCTAGTTTTATGTTGCAGATATTTATACATACTTTTAGTTTGTTTACTTAGTTTAGGGCCGATTTTTGTTAGGGATTGCTCTAGTTTGAGCTCTTGATAGCTTTGTTCTTTTTTAATAGCTTCTATAAGTTTATGTAGGGTTGGTTGTCCTCTTCCAATTGTGGCTTGGAAGGCATTGTGCCATCCTTCCACTGCATTGTTTGTTTTTGCTTTTTGAGCTAGAGTACTATCATATACGTTCCACCACGGTATTTGGAATTTGGGTTGCCTACGGTGCCCTGACCTATGTAACCTTTCCACCCAAGTATCTATGAAGTAGTCTAGGAAGGGAGTTAGTTTTGTTTCATTTGCCTGATAGAAGGGGCTTTCAAGAAGTAGGTTGTAATGGTTTGCTACTTCAGTTGTTGGTACCTAGGCCAGGGCTAATCATTTTTTTATTTGGTAGGCGAAGTCGCTATTGGTGGCGTAATCTATACTTAAAGTAGATTTTTGTAGGTGCCTCCAGATACTTTGATTAAAGTGGTAGTAGCAACCTTGTATTGCAGTGTGTGGGTATAATTTTAAAATTGATTGAATCATTGATTCAAAGGACGGCTCAGGAAACTCTAGCCCACCCTTCCATATAGGGCGCCTGCCCCCCGTCCCACATAGTCATTATGCCATCCGCCACGTCAGCCTACTCTAACCCCGCCTCTGCGAACCACCTAAAACCGCACAGCCCGAACTCCTTCTCGATCTGTTTCCCCCCTAACCTCTCACCCAAAGCGAAAAAAAACTTTAAACAAAAACTGATCAGACAACACCCTGAATCACTATTTGCAGACATCTATCACTGCGCCTCCAAAGGACAAGTAAAAACGGATCTCATCTTCCACACGGAAAGACCCGAAATATGGAACTCCATCCTCAGATCGCAACTCAATATCTCCAAAATGACTAACACCTCCCATAGCTGCAAACTGACTTTCTCAGCCCCTAACCGCACTAGGCAAAATGGGAACACCACTGCGACCATCTACTCCAATGGCACAGTCCTGATACAAGCCAACAACGCCAATCTAGAATCCTTTGACGCCCTCTTCCCATCCCTCCGGACTTCCCCCTCCCACGCACTCCTCCCCTGCCCGCCCATCCTCCTCTCCCTGAAGAACCCAACCCTCCTACTGAACTCACCCATTATTCCGGTGCACCCTAGGAATAACACCCGCCTCCCGCTGCGAGATACCACCCCCAAAACTACCAGAAAGAACAAGACCCCCTACCCCCTCCGGCAACCACCCTCACCCGCCCCCCGCCCTCCACCCCTACCAACCCACTTCGACCGACTTCAACACACAGCATGTGACTACCAACGCCCTCCCCAAACCCACATGCAATTTAACACTGACACCCCAACACGGCCCCCACCTCCCCGCACCCTCGGCCCCGCTGCGTAACACTACCAGAGAGAACAAGACCCCTCTACCCTCCTCCGGCAACCACCCTCACCCGACCCCTGCCCCCCTTCCCTATGATGAGGAACTCAACAACGTTAGGCTCTCCCCCCCCAGGTTTAACTTACCCGCCCAGAACACCCACACCGACATAGAGACTGGGCAGCGGCTCACCCTGCTTGAAAACCAGATAACAACCATAATCCAGGGTCTTAGTGAAAACCTTTCCAACCTCGCCGCACCCCTAAAGACTCACCGTTTCCCTTCCTTCCCTTCTCTCTCTCAACAGAGGTTCTCCAAGACTCCCCACCCGAAAGGGATCTCTACCCCCCTCTCTAATCAGACACAAAGACCAAAAAGAACTAGAGATGAAACATCTGCGAGTGAAGCAGCAGCTCTCGCTTCCTCGTACGACAATCCTGTTACTTCCACCCTCCTATCCAAAATACAGGTGATCACCGGACTGGGAAGAGAACAGGCCCCTCCGAAATCTCCTAGACCCCGGCCACACGCACTATCATCCCCACGGCCCCCCAAACGAAAAAACCCACAACAGAGACGTCCCCCACAAACTGCATGCTCATAAACTGCAGATCAGCCACCAAGCATGCCACAGAGCTAGCGGAATCCATCCTCACCCACGACATAGACATAGCATTCATCACCGAGACATGGCTAAATGACTCCTCATTTCCACTCATGGATACTCTTGCCCCCCCTTGCTTTGTTATCACCAACAAAGATAGAAAAGATCAAAGAGGTGGAGGCACAGCAATCATCCACAAAAACAATATTTCCGTGACGGAAATAGACTCTTTCAACTACAACACCTTTGAGTGCCTAACCGCCAACATCAACACTAGCAACAACAAAACACTTATCTGCCACCTTATTTACCACCCCCTAGGCAACACCACCACATTCACTGAACACCTGTCCGGCCTCATTGCCCACTGCTCTCTCCGAGACACGAACAACCTTATTCTGGGCGACCTCAATGTACACTGGAATGAAGAAAACAACCTGCAAATCCAGAACCTGAAGGAGCTGCTTCACAGCAACAACCTTACCCAACACTGCTTAGAGGAAACCCACAACAAAGGAGCAATCCTAGACGCCATCATCGCCCAGCACGACACTGTCACGATAGACCGCACCCTACCCATGGACTGGTCTGACCACCACTTAATCCTTTTCCACCTCACGCAGCCGATCACACTTAAACCCCTCACCCAAGATCCTCCGAAATGGACTAGAAACTTTACTCAGATTAACATGACTGACCTAGAGGGAAGGGTTAACTCTCTCCTCGCGGCCTCCACGGATGATCTATCCACTACTGAACTCACCGCCCACTACAACACAAACATGACATCCATCCTAGATCAACACGGACATTAACAATGAAAGAAGACAGTTAAGAGCTACAGAAAGACTATGGAGGAGCACCCCTCCCCAAGCCTACTCGAACAACTCAAAGCATCCCGAAGGAAATACAAAAAACACATCAGCAGCGAAAAATCCACCTTCTTCTGCGCCGCCCTGGACAACGCAAAAAACAGACCCAACGAACTGTTCAAAATCATCAGGCAACAAACCTCCAAGCCCCCGGAATCCTCTCTACAGGCCTCCAAGGACTTGTGTGAAAACTTTGCCAACTTCTTCGAAGAAAAAATCACCAATATTGAGCTCTCACTGGACATCAACGTCAACCCCGTCTGCAAAAGCCTGCCCCCAGTGACAGTAGATAACACGCCCAAGCACCCCAAAAATCCTGGAAATCCTTCAACCCCATCCCGAAAACCGAGATCCTCAAACTGATCTCCACCTCCAAACCAGCCTCTCACGTCCTTGACCCGATACCCACCCAGCTGACCAAAAACTGAAACTCTCCATAGCACCGTTCTGGTGCAAGAACATAAACAGCTCCCTGAGAACCGGCAGCATACCTGAATGCCTCAAAGTTGGCCAAGTCACGCCACTACTAAAAAAACCAGGCCTTAACTCTAAGGAACTGAATAACTTCAGACCCGTCTCCAATCTCCCCCTCCTATCCAAAATCCTTGAAAAATGCGTTCTCCAACAACTGACTCAGCACATGGATAGCATCAACCTTCTTGACCCCCATCAATCGGGTTTCAGAAAAGGCTATAGCACCGAGACCGCGATCCTTAACATCACAGACGACATCCACAAATCCCTCGATTCCAACCAATGCTGCCTCCTCATTCTCCTAGACCTATCAGCAGCCTTTGACACGGTTGATCACCAACTTCTCATCAAGGCTTTGCAAGAAAGGGTAGGTGCTGATGAGGTGGTCCTAGGCTGGTTCTCCTCCTTCTTACACATCCGCTCACAAAGGATAAAAAAAAAAAACTGTACCTCCGACCTACACCCCGTCAACAGGGGCGTCCCCCAAGGTTCAGTGCTCTCACCTCAACTGTTCAACATATACATGGAACCCCTCACCACCCTACTCAAAAATGCTAACATCCCTTTCCACCTCTATGCAGATGACACCCAGATCTATCTAGAAACCTCCTCCATAGATGACATTCACAAACTAAATGCCACTCTAAAAGAAATCCAACACTGGCTGTCGCTTAACCACCTAAAACTCAACCAAGATAAAACCGAAATCCTCCTCATCTCCAACAAAGAAGAGAACCCTCATATTTCGGAATGGCTAAAAGCTCTGGATGCTCTTAACGGCAATCACACTCTGACCCACTCCATTAAATCACTAGGAATCACCCTAGACTCAAAACTCGACATGGCCAAACACATCAAGAACTCCGCAAAGAGTGCCTTCGTCAACCTGAAGCTACTTAACAAAATAAAACCATTCATCCCAACCAACGACCTCAAACAAGCCACCCAATCACTGGTGCTATCCAGACTCGACTATGGGAATGCCACCCTCACTGGTACAACTAAATCTCATCTAACTCCCCTCAAAACTACCCTAAACGCAGCAGCTAGAATGGTCACTGGAATCAGGAAATACGACCACATCTCACCAGCACTCAGAGAACTAAAATGGCTCCCAGTCGAGTTGCGTGCCAGTTTCAGAACTGCCTGCCTCACACACAAAGCCCTGCACACAGGTAAACCTAAGTATTTGGCTGCTAAGCTCAAGAGGGCTGGTCAGACAAGGAACCTCAGGAGCTCCAGCACCCTATTACTCATCCCTATGAAAAAACGCAAACAAAAAACTGCCGCACGGTCCTTCGCCGGAAACGCACCCAAAATCTGGAACGCTATCCCAGTTGGTATAAGGACTATCTCATCCTTCACAAAATTCAAAAAACACCTAAAAGTCCTTTTCCTCAACCGCTCTCTCCAGAACGGATAACCGCCATCTAAACGCAAATCCCTGCTCGTCGTCTCTCCCAGACACTGTAGCTCTAAGACTTACCTCCTCCCTGCTATTTGACCCCTATCTGCTCCTCCCCCCAACCTAAGTGGTTCAACCCCAAGACAACGTGCTCTCTATGAGGTTATCCCTCGAAGAAAACAGCATCCTGGACCCATCCCAATCAGGGTTCCGCAGCAACCACAGCACTGAGACTGCCCTCATCGCCGCCACCGACGACATCAGGATCCTGCTGGACAATGGTGAGACCGCAGCCCTCATCCTGCTGGACCTCTCCGCCGCCTTCGACACTGTCTGCCACTGCACTCTACGTGCACGCCTCCACGACGCAGGGATCCGAGACAAGGCCCTGGAATGGACCACCTCCTTCCTCGACGGCAGAACCCAGAGAGTCCGCCTCCCACCTTTCCGATCCGAAGCCTCCGAGATCATCTGCGGCGTACCCCAGGGATCTTCCCTCAGCCCAACACTGTTCAACATCTACATGGCCCCGCTCGCACGCATCGCCAGACAGCACGACCTCAACATTATCTCCTATGCCGACGACACTCAACTGATCCTCTCCCTCACCAAGGACCCCTCGCCGCCAAAGCCAATCTCCATGAAGGAATGAAGGCCGTCGCCGATTGGATGAAGATCAGCCGACTAAAGCTGAACACGGACAAGACGGAGGTCCTCATCCTCGGCTCCAACCCCTCAGCCTGGGACGACTCCTGGTGGCCAACGACGCTGGGAGCAGCCCCGACACCCACCGACCACGCACGCAACCTGGGAGTCATCCTCGACTCAACACTCTCCATGGCCAAGCAAGTCAACGCAGTCTCCTCCTCCTGCTTCAACACCCTCCGCATGCTTCGCAAGATCTACAGGTGGATCCCGACAGACACAAGAAGAACAGTCACCCAGGCCCTCGTCAGTAGCAGACTTGACTATGGGAACGCCCTCTACGCGGGAGCCCCGGCCAAGCTCATCAAGCGACTGCAACGCATACAAAACGCCTCCGCACGCCTGATCCTCGACGTACCACGCCACAGCCACATCACCCCCACTTGAGGAACCTGCACTGGCTCCCCGTCGACAGGAGGATCACCTTCAAACTCCTCATCCACGCACACAAGGCACTCCACAAAACTGGCCCAGCCTACCTCAACAGACGACTCTTCTTCTACATCCCCAACCGCCAGCTCCGCTCCGCCGACCTCTCCCTCGCCACCGTCCCTCGCATTCGAAGAACAACCACCGGCGGCAGATCCTTCTCACACCTCGCCGCCAAGACCTGGAACACCCTTCCACTAAGCCTACGACAGACCCAAGACCTGCTGACCTTCAGGAGGCTACTCAAGACCTGGCTGTTCGACCAGTAGCAGCACCCCCCCTTCCCTCTCCCCAGCGCCTTGAGACCCTCGCGGGTAAGTAGTGCGCTCTACAAATTCTGTGATTGATTGATTGATTGATTGATTGATCCCTGGACTCACGGACTACCTCAATGCTGCTCAGCACACTTGGACTTTCCATACCTATATGTAGAATACTGCTTTACTGTATCCACCCCTAGACAACGTGCACTCTATGAGGTTATCTCAGGACTCACGTACTACCTCAATGCTGCTCAGCACACGCGGACTTTCCGAACCTATATGGAGAATACGGCTTTATTGTATGAATCGTGCTCAAAAACTGCTGTGAACCGAATTTATATGTAGAATGCTGCTTTATTGTATGAATCTTGCTCAAAAACTGTTGTGAAGCGCTCCAATACCCTCGGGTCAGGCTAGCGCTATATAAAACTCCTTAATAAATAAATATATAAATAAATAAAATCAATTTAGATTTTTTTGCTGAAAATAGTTGTCGGTGTATGTTTTTACTATTGTTAGGAGCTCTATGTATGTGATGTTCTGTTTTTTAGGGAGTAATGCGTATAGGAAGGGGATGTTAATATTTTCATATTCACTGTGGATTGTGTATAATTGATAGAAAGGCTTGGGGCAAACTTTGAATGTGCCATCCATCATCCCCGTGTCGCAGTTTTTAAGTTTTTGTAAGTTGGTATTTGTTGCAAAGATGAGAATTAGTTTTTCATGACTTTTGTTATCATGGAGAAGGAATTTATTTATCCTTGTGAGTGATGGTATATTTAGGTAATATTTGTAATTAAGCAAAGGTTTGAGGGGTGGGTGGTGTTTGAGCTGTAGCTCTTTTAGTTCGGGAAATTAATCTCTTCAGAGTGGGGATAGACGGTAGTTGTCATGTAACATACTCAGGTACCCTAGTCAACACATTTTTAAGTAATTGGGTACTTGTTTGTTGTGAGCTGGTACTTGTTTCTCTTATTGTCTCATGAGCATCTCTAACTTCAATTTCAGTTACATTGGGGGATGGTTGTGTTCTTTGACATTTACTATATTGGTTTCTATTGTAGTGGCTCTACCATAACAAGAGTTAGGGGCATATTCACAAGGAGCTATCGCCAAATTAACGGCACTTTATCGCAGCCAAAGTCGTGATAAATTTACCCCCCCATTCACAAGCCGGTGTTAACAGCCCACAGCACCAGTTTACCCGCGATAGCAGCCGCAAAAAACCGCCACAGAGGACCCTCGCAAATATCGCTAATGAGATGCAGAGTAGGCGTTCCCGTGACAAAAGCCGAGGCAACAGCACACCTCAACATTCACAACGACCAGCCACATCCGCGATAAAAACACAAAACCGCTGATAAGGCACGTTAGCACCAGGAAATCTACACCTGCTCTGACCTGGTGTAAAGTCGGACGGCAGCCAGCACCACAAAAGGGAGCACAGCCCAGGGCCACATCCAAACGGCAACAGATGCCATGGAGCAACTCATCATGCGGCCCGGACACCCAAGAGGGCCAAAACACCCACGGCCACCACCCCAGGACCCCATCCCACACCCGGAACATCCCCCCCCCCCGGGACCACCCCCAACCCCGGACTAAGAAATTGCACACCAACACCACGAATCCCAAAACAAACATCTTGCCTGATGTCGCACAAGCAGGAAAATAAACATACATGCGTGGCCAGAAAATGGAGAATCAGTCATACAGCAATGCAACCACCAACACAAAACACCAGACAAACAAAAGCAGAAACAACCCCTAGGATGAGTCCTAGCTGCTCCCACTGGACAATCCGTAGCACACAGCCCGGTAGACCAAATCCAAGAGAAGAAGGTGTGCCATGCCCGCAACAAAGGAAAGAGAGGGAGAGAGCGAGGGAGAGAGACGGAATGAGATAGCACAAGCAGCGCAAGGCCGCACGGGCACCTGGCTCCACATGCCAACATGTGTGTGTGCATCGCCATCCGTACACCATGAGCCCAAGGCCGTGTCCCAATCTCAGCGCCAAAGCCACATCACATTCCCAAAACGCAAGTAGTAGTCAGACAAACATCAGGGATGAAAGCACCATTGTCCCAGTGCAGAAGGCGGGAGGACACATGCACCTCTGACCTTGGTCCAGAACGCGCCTGGAACACCCTGATAGAGATGCAATGGCAGCTGGGGACGACTCCCACACCATGCATTCCGCAAATGAACCATCCGACTCATCCACAGCCCACACATAGAAGCCCTTGCCTGTGGTACCCCCGCATGGGATGCCCTTGACACCCACGGAAACAGCAACCCATGCCCCACAACGTTGCACACACATTCGAATCATTGCTCAGAGCTGTGGCATATCCTCCACACAACAGCTGCAGTCCAGAAGAGTGCCTGTTCATGAGACGCACCAACGCAATGGCAGGCCATACCGGGCACATGCACAACCCCCGTCACGTGGAACAGTACCATGCATGTATGCTGCATTTACTGGGCGCACTGCCACTGGCAGTGCTGCGGATCAGTTACAGGCTCAGCTTCCGCATTGCCCACGTCACCTGCGTCCAGCCCTGGTTCCACTGCCGAACATGCACATTCAAGTGTCCCATGGATGTCTGCCTATCCAACACAACTGTTGATGAATTGGACTATGACTTATGTCTGCGCCCCCTGTTGGATCACGAACAGGAGTGTAACCGAGACAGCCGTGCATGGGATGCCTTGACATACTGCGTATGTATTGGTAGTTGTGCATGGGAGATGGCACAATTTCTCGTGTGCAGTGACCACATCGAGGCGCTCCCCTATTGGGCTGTGTTGTGGATCGGTGAGACGGCATGGGCTGAGCACACCTGCCCGGACCACCTAATGGATTGGCTCACCCTGGTGTTCCTTGAACACGAGAACGACGTACTATTGGAACACATTGCACATGAAGCAGCACGGGCATTCATGGACGAGTAACTACGTACCTGCAGCCACATCCTATTGCCACCCACAACACATGGCCCAACAACTTGTTGCACAGTGGGGATTGCTCACATATCCCACAAAAACAGTGGACACGTCTGCCTTCGGTCGGGCTCTGGATGCATGTGCGTGGAATAACGCGTGTGTACACACACCTGTGCAAGGCGACGAAGGTCCATCGTCGGAGCAACACAGCGTCGTCTGGCAACGTTGACAATTCGGACACACTGCTGGGTGAGAGCACACACATGGCGATGTAGCACGACATGTGAACCTGTCGGACCCTCACACCTGATCACTGTCGGCAGATCAGACAATCGGCGCACCCCGGAGGCAGAGCACCATGCAGACCCCACGTGCAGTGAGTCGTGCCCCCTCACACGGGGCACTGTGCAGACGCCAAACAACATATGACTCGTCCAGCAAGGCAAGGTGGGCTGTGAGCGTTGCCACCCGTGATGAATCTTGTCCATTTCAGCCCCAACATTATCTGCCCCTCGACATGTACCCATGCTGCGTGTAAGTGTCTTAAGCATGTCCCTGCCTGTTGTGGCCGTTGCCTCGTCCGTACTGACACGCACATGCCAATAAAGCCTATGCCACTCCACTGGTGTCTAACTGTGAGGTGTGTTGTTAAGATTGTCCACTCGTGTGCCACAATGAGCCTCGTCCCAACACAGGGAGGAATTGACTGTCGCATGTGCAATGGGGGTGTGTCCCTTTGGCAAGCTCCGCCTCTGTGAGCCAGACATTATTTTGGGATAGGTGCTGGACGACATGTGCACTTACTTGACTCCAGCCATGTGTGTATGGTGTCCAACCTCTGCCCATGTGGAGCAATGTCATACATCACAACAGAATGTGTCCACACAGATGTGTGTAAGTCGGTATGCGACGTGAAGTTCTGCTGTCACACGTGGCGTGGGATACCACTCCTGGCCTGCCACCGTTTTGGTCACTCCTACACACGGCCCTATTCAACACATGGACGTGTGCCTAAGTTGGGGTGTTGTGAGATTGCTGTTGATGTGCAATGGGGTCACAGCTAGTACTCACCTTCACAGTCATCCAATTGGCCATGTGTCTCAGGGATAGACATGCGCATAGATGTCAGTTAGCAGGGTGTACCTTCATGTGCAATCATCGTCCCCACATCCAGCCATACTTCCATACGTGGGTGAACATAGTGATGACACATCTGTGTGATTCAGAATGTTTTATTCACATTCAGGTGATTGACGGAGCTGGAGCTGTAGCTGCACATCCAAGCCCACAACACATGGAAGCCCAGTGGTGGCCCAACCAGAGTCCTTTGGGGAGTGCACAGTGATTGGGAAGAGGGAGAGTGCAGTCCGCAGCAGGATTGCTGTGTGATTGTCCAGCGGTGAAGCAATGGCAGTCCATGTCGGGGTCCGGGTGAATGTCCCAGGGTGTTCCGGAGGTCAGTAGGAGGTATTTCCCAGGGCATGATGCATAGGTCATGACCAGGCAGGGACAGGCCATATGGCGGTGATGGATGCTACTGCCTCCTTCCTCACACAGTAGTTCCCATCCCCTTCTCACTCCCCTGATACGGGTTCTGTGTCCGGTGTGTCCGGTGTGTGTGGCGGGGTGATGGCTACATGGCTGTGTGCCCCTGACACATCAGACTGCGTAGGTGATGGGGCAGCATCACGGTGTGCCAGGGGCACATCAGGGTTCAGAGCTGTGTGTGTCGATGTTCCCGCTGCAGTCATCTGGGAAGGGCTCAGTGGCAGCAATGGCAAGTTGGAGTACTGCAGGGCGTTGCTGTTCCCAGCCACTACTCGCTGGTGTCCAGCAGTGGCAGACATACTTCCGGCCTGCATCTGCTCCATGGTGTCCATTGCCCTCCGCATCTGTGCCAACTCTGTGCTGTCATGGCTGGTGCCTGTCTGACCAGACAGTGCTTGTATTAGACTCATGGCACCAGCGAGGTTAGCCAAGGTCTGTGGCGGAGCATGGTGTGTACAGGGGGTGTCCGATAGGGACTGCACGTGGTCCCTAATGGGACTCAGACACCCACGTATGGCATCAAGTTTGGCTGCCATGAGCTCGAAACCCACCCTCAGCTGATGAGCCAACTCCACCTGGCAACCCAACACACGACGTTGGAATTCCATGTATTGGTCGGGGAGGTCCTGGGAGACAGCCGTGGTGGTGTGTGTTTCCTGCGGTGTTTCCTGCGGTCTGTGCAGGTGGTGGGGTCACTTCGAGGCAGCTGGCCTGGCCTGCTCCTGGGGGTGGGGTGCAGAGGCTGTCCAGCATCCGTTGGAGGGTGTCTTGACATGTGTGCAGGTTGTCCTCTTCATCATCAATGGTGGGATGTGTGGTGTGCTCTGCAGGGGGTGTTGTTTGTCCCTCTGTAATGTAAAGGGGGGATGCAGGTTAACAGAGTTTCACATGTATGGTGATGATTTGCAGATGTTCACATTCAGACTGCATGCCAATGTACATTGTGACTGTTTTGGGGGAGCTGGCTATTTGATGGCAGTCAGTGTGTTTTTCGACTACATGATGGATGTGTGGTGGTACCCGTACATTATCATCACACAGTGTCAGGCAATGCCAGATGTGGGTGGACAGTTACTACGCATGAGAGGAACCTGTTGTGGGCTCTGTCCTGTGGTGCTGGTGTTGCACTTTGTACCACATTGCCTTCATTGCGGATGTCCTGTGATTTCTATGTGTGTGTGCTGCATTGTGGGGGAGTTGCCCCTGCAGCTCTGATTTTGTGTAGCCTTCTCCCTTTGAGGCGGGGTGCCTTTGAATTGTGTGCTTTTCGGGGCCTGATTTGCTTTTGACTTGGGTCATGTGTGCTCGCGGACTGTTTTTGTGGCCTGGTGCATTGTTCGTCTGCTGCGTGTATTGTAAGGCATGGGTTGTGGGTGCACGTGGACACGTCGGAGTGTGACCTGCTCCTTTACGGATGTGATCCGCACTTGGCTACCTCCGTGTCGCTTCGTGGGCCATGTCATTTTTTTGGGGCAGCTGCCATGCTATCGGACATGCAGTGTTACTTGCATAGTCAGTGTGGGTCACGGAGCCGCTGCTTTGCTGGATTCAGCACATGTGCACGGGTCGGTTGTGATATTGGTGATAGGGGGGGGCCCCTCTGTGCACATTGTGGATGGGGGCCTACTTGGCGTTTCTATGTGTGCTGCAGTGTGCCAAGGCATTCAGGGACATGTTCCACGGTCATTGTGGGTGTGCTGTGTGCTGCGCGTAATTGTGCATGTGTGCCATTGTGCCCATCTCCCCCCGTCCCCCCCGTCCCTAGTGGTTACTCACCCTGTTGCTGTTGGGTCAGGTCGTATCTTGTTGTGTCCAGGCCCCCCAACCCTGCCACCGTCTCCTCACTGCTGACTGTGGCCACCATTTGCTCCAGCTCATCCAGCTCCTCCTGTGTCGCAGGACTCCCACCTCCAGTCGCGGTTGCTGCCTCCCTGTTGGCGGCAAGCTTATGTTTAGTCTGCCTTTCAGATCATGCCAGTGCCTCTTGACCTCCTCCAGTGATCTCCTGGACACTCCGACTGCATTGACGTTGGTGACGATGGCCTGCCATATTTCGGTTTGAGTTGCCAGTGCTGCAGTGGAGGTGCCGAACAGTCGTTGATGGTGTTCGGTCACCCCTGTGACGATGATCTGGTCTTCCTGCGGACTGTACCCGGTCTTCCTCTTGTCCTTGCCCTTCCCCGACAGCGGGGTTCCTGGATGGTCCTCCGTAGGGCTAGTGGTGTTCGGCTTGTCCTCTGCACTTGCTCCGGGTGCATCCATGTTGCTACGCAGTTTGAATTGTTTTTGGGCTTTTTTTTCCGTTCTTTTATGGTGCTTTTTCCCGCCTGACGCGTGGGATTTACAGGCCTGTGGCTGGTGTATGCTGATTTCTGTACCGCGATTGGCCTCATCGAATGATTTCTCGCGTTTTGCATTTTTTTAGGCGTGGTGTTGATTTTCACGCTGGCATTTGACGCGTTATCTGGTGACTATCGCATGGTACCGCCTTGTTGTGAATTCCACGTTGACACAGGGTTATTTTCCCATGATAGGCTGCGTTATTGAAAGTTGCGTTATGCTACTCTTGCGGCAGTTATCACACGTTCTTGTGAATATACCCCACAGAGTAATATTTACTGCATTTCCAGTGTGTTTTGTATCCACTCATTTTCTCTTGGGTATAAGTGTATCCCATGTAGCAGAGAAGTAGTTTCCCTTTTTGTGAAGTAATGAATTTTGCTCCCTATCCATTTCTTTGTTAATCTGTGAATATATGTATATATGTTTATTAATTATACTATTTTGAACAATAAACATTGTGTATAATTAATATGTTTGAAAGAAAATTACATGTATTTTAATTTTATTTTCTTGATGGATTTTCTTTCTATTGTTGATGTTTATCCACTTGTTTTTTTCTGTTGGTATAAGAGCTAAATGTTATTGTCATTAAAGTGTTACATTTTATTGTGTTATTTTATTTACTTAGCTTCTATTTTTATTTAGTTGATTAAAAAAATACTTCCTATTTTTCGTTGATGATGTTTTTTCGATGATTTTGTTGTAGGTTGTAATTTGTAGAAGCTGGCAAGAGAAAATATTTGTTAGGTATATTTGCTTTTTAATTGATTTTAATTTTGCTAATTAGTTTGTATTATTTGTTGGTTAATTTATATACTTACTTAATTTTATCTTTTTCTGTAATGTTGCTTTTGTTTCTGTTTTTAAAGTTAATTCTTGCTTTGTTGCTTTGAGGTGGATTTTTATTGAAGTGTAATATGTGAAATATAAAATAGAAGGTTATAGTTTTAGTTTATTTGTTTGTTTAGCTTTTTTAGTCTTTTTATTTTATTGGAGAAATAAAAATACTTACTCAATGCAGTTGGTGGTGTTTCTTTCGTTGATGTTGTTTTTTGTTGAATTTTGTAGAAGCTGTTAAGAGAAAAGTATTTGTTAGTAATAATTCATTTTTTTATTACATTTATCTTTTTTTAATAGTTAGGTCTAATTGTTGGTTATTTTATATACTTACTTTGTCTTATAAATCTCTATTATTTTGATTTTGGTTTTCTTTTCAAATGTAATGTTAGTTTGGGGAGTTTTGGGTGGAGTTATTGTGAATTATAATCTGTGAAAAATAAAATATTACATTGTAATTTTAGTTTATTTCATTATTTATATTATTAAGTGTTTATTTTTATTTATTTGTAATTAAATAAATATACTTACTCTTTTTAGTTGATGGAGTGTCCTTAGTAGATGTTCTGGTTTTGTCAATTTTTGTAGAAGCTGTTCAAAATAAAAGAACATTTGTTAGCTATGTTTTGTTATTTTATTCAGTTTAGTTCTTTTAAATAATTTACGTTAGTTGTCGGTGAAGTCATATACTTACTTTGTGTTATATTTTATTGTTGTGTACGTAAATCTTTGTGCTGAAATTTCTAGATGCAATTTTAGTGATGTGGAATCTGTTATATAAAAAGGAAATTATATTATAATATTTTTCAAGTTATTTTAATTTATTTATTTATAAAGCTTTGTGCTAACCTTTATTGTGGGATGTAATAGTTTTTCGTGTATTTGTTTTTCGTTTTGTCTTCTCTCTCTCAAACGTTCGTTCTTCCTCTGTGGTCGTCTGTTATACGGTAAATTTTATGTTAATTATTTAATTGTTTTTATAGTGTTTGTTTGAATAGTTAGAGATTTCTCTAGGTTTGTGTGTTTTAAATTTATTTGTTGAGATAGCTTTTTTGAATTTTTAGCTCTTACCTTATTTTTTTAATGTTTATTATGGTTATTTATTGTTTGTTTTTATTTTGTTTTTTGTTGTTTTTTAATTTTGTGTAGATAAATGTTTAAATTTTTTTTCTTTATTATATATAATTGTGTTTGTTTATGTTCGTTACTTTTAATGTAATTTTTATATAATATTGTTTGTTTATTAATTTGTTTTAGTATATTTAATTTATTTGTTTAAATTAATGTGGTTAATTCGTTATTAATTTTATTGTTTATTTAAATTAAATGGTATGTGTTATTTTATTTTATTATCGTAAATAGTATCTTTTTGTGTTTAAATTTTATTTTCGATATAGTTAAAATGTATTATCAATGTTTGTGTTGTCGATATTTTTTGAATCAATATTTTTGATGTGTTTCATTTTATTTTAATGTTATCAATATTTTTGTGTTCTATATTTTTGTCGTCAATATTTTTGTCATCAAGATTTCTTTTAACGATATTTTTTTATCAATATAAGTGTTATTTCTTTTTTGTGTATTGTGTGTCGATATTTTTGTTTACGATATTGTTGACTCGATAATTCTGTAGTTCGATGTTATGAGAGTCGATGTTGTATCAGTGATCCGCGGTCCCTGGGGCCAAGATTGGCCATGGAGAGGGGCGGCTTCTTGCACCCCCCCCCCTTATTTAAAATATAAATAAGCCCCCATGACCTGGCTCATCTGGGGTCCCATGTTTAAACAAGTGTGGGAGACCGCGCTTTTATGTTTTTTTTACATTTTTGCTGCAAATTTGCGAATCCGTCACAACTATTACAGCCTAAATGTAAAATAAAAGCTTTTTGGGCTCGGCGGGGTCCCTGGGGAAGCCCAGCACCAAGTCTAGGGGGTCAAGGTAGTCCTACCCTGCCCCCCTTCTGTTTTTTTAAAAACTTTTTTCTTTGGGACTTGGCTGAGTCTGAGTCTCAAGATGGCTGCTAACACTTCCTGGTTGAGGTGTTAGCCAATCAGATCTCTTCACAAGATCGTTAGGATTCATGGAGGGTCCGCGTTCCTAGATATACATATTTCCTTTTCCTTTAAAATCTCAAAAACTACTGAACGGATGTACACCATATAACAAAAAGCTAATTTTCTGGACCAAAAGCTACCTTTCTGCCAAATTTGGTGTAATTCTGTTTAACGGTTCAGGTTGTAGTCATGTTCAAAATCTCTATGGGAAATTGCATGGGAAAGATGCGTTTTGGGACCCATCCTTTTTCTCAGCACCCACTTGGCAAATCATCTTGAAACTTTCAACACAGCAGCTGAACTGAGTAGTGTACTCATTTTGAAATTTTGTGAAGATTCGTCAAACGACGCCAAAGTTATTGGCAAAACAAAAAAAGCTTGTCCTATGGAAACTCGGTACTAACTATAACTACCTAGTGGTGACCGCCAGTAGGTAATGCATAAATATACACACACACACACAAGGGGTATATACAGAAATAAAAGCTAAATTTCCTTCATAATGCACTGAGTCCTACGCGCTGCCCCTAAAACTATCGCAGCTGTGTTACCTTCTCTTCAAAGATCTGTGGCTCTGCTCTTCTCATTCGAAAAGTAACTCACCACAGCTCAGTTAATCTAAGATGCCCCACGATCATTGGGCTGAAAGGGCTTCAGCCCCACCCCGTCATATGGACTGGGCTGGGGCTGCCGGTCGGTAACCCAGGCTATTGCACTGGCTGGCCTAAAGCCCTGGCATTCACAGCGCAGAAAACAAGCCTCTGCATTTATGTTTTTTCTTCCTTTAAGCTGCTACCCCTGCCGAGCCCTTTCATGGCTTAATCGCTGCATCTCTGCATGACAACGGTGATGAGAAGCACTCAAAGATAGGTAAGGGGTGTGAAGTTAAGGCAGACCTCCCTGTCCAGGAAGGAACAATAGGGTATCCTCCTAAATGCACAAAAACAGAAAGGGAGGGGTCTTCATCGGGGAGGACCGGGAGCAGTCGCCTAGGATCCACATGGGAAATTTCCCTTGATGCAGGTTTGACTACAGGGGTTTCCCCTCCCCTCCTCCCATGGGGCAAGTAGCTTTGGTATCTAGGGCTTGAAATTAGAGGCCATCAAGTTGTGGAGTGTGGCAGTGCTCACGCCCACACAGTGGTTTACTCTTACCACTAGCTGGTAAGAACGGAGCCCTCTATGTTCTTTTTAGGTCCTGACGAATGCCCTGGACCCAAGCGGGCCATTAAGGCAGAAACATGTTGACCTCTCACATAACGGATAGGGGACATTAATTCCCCACATACCGTCACTTGATTTTAATATCATATAGTTACCTTTAACATTAAAAACACGATTAAGATAACTATAATGTTTTTTAACCACACTTTTTGTTTATGGGCCCCCACTTAGTTTAGAAGTGCATCCCTGTCGTCAGGTGTATGCCCGCCCTCTATCAAACCAAGGTTTTAGAGGGCGAGGACTGGTCAATGATGAAGCATGACACCAGGTGGTGTGTGAGACCAGTCCGTTACTTTTTGTGAGATGCCTTCACTTACAAATACATCCCAAACCTCGTAGTGGCAATTCAGTTAGAAGCAGCTTTTTGTGGTTAGACTGTTAGTGTTGGAGGCTGCTAGCTCCTAAGACCCCGTGCCTCTCGTTCCCTTCTCCACACAACGTGGGGCTTTTGTGGTTATTATAATGCATAAATATACACACACACACACAAGGGGTATATACAGAAATAAAAGCTAAATTTCCTTCATAATGCACTGAGTCCTACGCGCTGCCCCTAAAACTATCGCAGCTGTGTTACCTTCTCTTCAAAGATCTGTGGCTCTGCTCTTCTCATTCGAAAAGTAACTCACCACAGCTCAGTTAATCTAAGATGCCCCACGATCATTGGGCTGAAAGGGCTTCAGCCCCACCCCGTCATATGGACTGGGCTGGGGCTGCCGGTCGGTAACCCAGGCTATTGCACTGGCTGGCCTAAAGCCCTGGCATTCACAGCGCAGAAAACAAGCCTCTGCATTTATGTTTTTTTCTTCCTTTAAGCTGCTACCCCTGCCGAGCCCTTTCATGGCTTAATCGCTGCATCTCTGCATGACAACGGTGATGAGAAGCACTCAAAGATAGGTAAGGGGTGTGAAGTTAAGGCAGACCTCCCTGTCCAGGAAGGAACAATAGGGTATCCTCCTAAATGCACAAAAACAGAAAGGGAGGGGGCTCCGCCCACAATGGTCATTGCTTCCTTAGCACAGTCTGGAGGGTGGGGGGTCATGTGAATTTAAGGTGAACCAGTATTTGAATATCAATTTGTGGAAAAATCTGATGTATGCCTTTTATTTCCCAATTCCACCTCCTTTAGCTTTAATAATCATTTAGGGATTATGTACATTGCTTTGAAATAATCTAGGTGCGATTTATGCTTGCATTAACTGTTTAAACCTTTTATTTCAAGCAGGAATAAACACCAGCTTTTGTTGAGGTTCCACATTTCTCCTACCGGCTTTTTCTTAAAAATATCATCCATTTTACTAACTGATTGGCCAGGTGGCACTCCCATGGAGCAGCACATCATGGAGGGAAAATGTGGATATCGGAGGGGCAGCACAGTTGAGACAAAGTAAGAAGCTGGGGGAGCGAGAGAAGGGCCAAGGGTAGAGATGAGCGTATGAGGAGAAGAACCAGCGATAACAAGTAATAGACAGAAGGAACGAGGAAGGCGAGAGATGGGTATACGATAGGGATGGGCGAGCCAACAAATTAACAGGGAGGGCCGAGCCAGGGCCGAGGCAATGGTCGGGCTCAGATCTCAGAGCCCGAGGATGAGCCGAGCCCGAAAATATTTACTGTGTTAATCATACAACAAACATCACGTAAAATATGATAAAGTCTCTTCAAAACTCAAAAAAGTGTGGGGCATATTAGCAAGAAGAGGCAATAATCATCGCTAACCCTGCTTAGCGTGATTTTTTTTATCGCCGGCTATCGCTGGAATATATCGCCACGCTAACGCTGTATTAGCAACGATTAGCGCTATGGCGATGAATATTCCAGCGATAGCGGGGAAATGGGCCAACATCGCTGAAAAACCAGCGATGTTGCATGGAGAAGGAGAACACCTTGCTGATACGACCCTGTGGTCGTATCGGCATAATCCACCCCCATGTTAGGTATGGCTAACACCTGCTAATTGCAGGTGTTAAATAAATGGCGATGACCCGGTTAGCGCGACTTTTCACGTCGCTAACTGGGGCCATGGCCACCTTGCTAATAGGCGATAGGCCTGTTAGCGAGTGTTTCCCAGGTTTGTTCGTCGGGAACGCCCACTTTGCATGTCATTAGCGATAAATATCGCTGACATGCAAAGCGGTAAAAACGGGCGCTAATGCCCGCAAACTGTCGCTAACTGCTGTTAGAGACAGTTTGCTGATAGAGCGATATAAATATCGCCGCTTTAGCGGCAAAAAGTGCCGCTAAAGCGGCGATAGTGCCCTTGCTAATATGCCCCTGTATTTCTTTACCATGTGGAAGCTTTGGCATTATAGGGCACATTATAGAACTGCACTGAGCAGTACTAATTGAGAGTGATAGTTCTGTACAACTGGTAGCCTAAACTCATGTGTTTGAAAGTGCTCTCAGATGCAAAAAATGAAGAAAAAAGATTTTGGGTGAAATAAAATATTTACCTAACATCACACGATTTAAGAGGGGAAGCCGCAATTTATCAATGGTTTCTGGCTTCACTTTGCACAGGTCAGCCAGTAAATGGGGATCTATTTGCCTTTCCTTATGCCTAGGCTTGGTTTTCACCTCTTAGTGAGTTTTTCTACAGTTGATAAAAAACAGCACAAACTCGACCTGAAGGTATTGGAGCATGTTACATAAGCACCAGTTACATTACAAACGACACATGCATTGTTTATAAGCACCGAGAGATTTCGCGATTTACCCAAAATCACAAATGTTGAACCAAGGCCGGGACTCGAACCTGGTGCCCCAGTTTCACAGTCAGACGCTCTAACCATAATGCCCCATCTTGGGTAGAGGAAGTCAGGTAGAAGCCAAATGAAAGCTCGGCTCGGTATGGGTTTGAGGTTCCAACCTTGAGCTGAGCCAGAGCCTGACTTCGGCTCGAGTCTGGCTCGAGCTTTCAGTGGCTCGTCCACCTCTAGTGTATGATGGGCAGAACCAGTGAAAGAAGATGAGAGGCTCGGGAGAGGTGACAGTCAAAGAGTAGGGCATGGACGGGAGGGCAGATCTAGGAGGGCTTATAACAAGCAAGAGAAATAAAAGGATAGGGAAGAGAGAGCTGTACGAGTGGCAGAACCAGAAAGAGAAGAGAAGCTGCTGGGAGGAGAGAGGTAGATGGAGAAGAGGGAAGACAAGAGGTGGATGTAAGATGGACAGAACCAGCATGAGAAGGAAGGAGAATCGGCAGAGAGACGCCTGGGGAATGCTCTAGACCAGCGGTTCTTAATCTTTTGACTTCTGTGGACCCCCGCTGAGTCATTCGTGGAATATTGGGGCCTTCACTGAGTGATTATTGGAAGCTGGGGACCACCAGCCTATGCAATTTCTATAATTTTAAATTCAAAACAAGGCACAAAAGATACAAAAACAAGCATACACCAAATTAATGCTTACAAATTGAAATATGTTCAAGTCACATCAAATATAGATTTTTTTTATTTTTTATCTATATTTGTATATGGTTTCTTAATTTTAATGAGTTATTTGTATATTGTTTAATTTTGTAACACAGTCACAGACCTCCAGATTAGGCCTAACGGATCCCCAGGGGTCCTCGGACTACAGGTTAAGAAACACGGCTGTAGACTCTTCCCTGAGACACCTCCTCGTCCGTGGTGAGAGTCTCATTGGGAAAGGAGCAATGGACGTTCTTCCTGCAACTGTGAGTAGATAGGCCATCACCTTGCAAAAAGACTGCTGCAAAGAAAGTGAGGCTCTGATATTGTACCTGAGACTGCTGTATCGCTACACTGATGCATGAGAATAGGCCGTGATACATCGCATGCCATTACAACGCGGTTGTTACAACGACCGAGTTGTTACATCGCATATCATTACAACGCAAGTCGTTACAACGACTTGCTTTAGGGGGTGCGCTGGATTTAGGAATAGTATAGTTTACTATTCCAACTCCAGTCTGTGCAACAGTAGGGAAGGTGGTGGATTTAAAATCCAACACCTTCTGCCCCCTACAGCAAGTTGTAGTAACGACTTGCGTTGTAATGGTTTGCGATGTAACATCGCGGTCGTTGTAACGACCGGGTTGTAATGGCATGCGATGTATCGCATGCGATGTAAACGATGTTTCCCGATTCATGATAGTGCAGCCTGGTACGTCCTGAGGCTTCTAAGTGACAGCCACATATGTTACTGCTGGAGCTGGACACTGTGACAGAGCAGTATTCGAGTCTGGGTAGCCTGACAAACGGGAACAGTGGGCAGCGGCATGCCTCCATGAATGCTAAACAGCAAAAACTTGAGAGCACGATTCAGACACCAAAGGAGGCTGGAGGAGGTAAATCACTCCTGAACATCTGCATAGATCAGACACCAGAGGAGGCTGGAGGAGGTAAATCACTCCTGAACATCTGCATAGATCAGACACCTGGAAGTCCAAACAAAAATAGAAAACCCCAGAGCTAGCCACCCAGTGCCTTCTCTACCAGGAGATTTCCACAGCCAGTCACACACCACTGTAACATCGAAGATTGGGTGCGCCGCCAGAACGCCACTTTTTGTGACATTCCGTGGCACAGGACCCTGCTCCATATTTACTAGGCAGCAGTAAGGCACTTTTTTTGTCTTAATGCTGCCTCGTAAATATCGTTTCCCTTAACACAGTTTTCTGCACTAAGGGGCGTGCAATGGATGTTGCTGGGGGGTGTTCCCAGCAACATCCATGGCTTTTTGACAATGCCCCAGATTTGCAAGAAATCGTAAATCTGAGGCAGCGCCAAAAACGTAGGCCTCCCCAACGGAGGCGTAAGGAAGGCACAACAAGTGCATTCTGCAGCACACATAGAAAGAGGAAAAAGCCTTTTGTGATTGTTTTTTGTGCAGGAAGGTTTCCCTTCCTGCACAAAAATAATCATCCCTGCAACGTGGTGCAAAGGTGCCTGCATTGGTGCTCAGCAGCCCATTGTGCACCTATGCAGGGGAAAAGGACAGGAATGCGCCGTATCTGATATTCTTTTGCCTTAGTGCAGCGCAGCAGGAAGGCCTGCGGCACTTCCCTACGGCAAAACCTCATAAATGAGGCCCTGAGAGTCCTGCAGCTGTGGACACTGCTGGCAGATGGAGCCACATATTGCTGCAACAAGGGAGCCTTGTGTGGCACTAGGAGCAATGATTGACACTCTAGTGCTTCATGTAGGGATTATTTGCAGCGGATCAGAACAAACCGGTGAATTTAGAATTAGAAGCTGAAACAAAACTGACAATGATGAAACATTACATGGAGCCCTGAGGAAGCACTTTGAAAACAAATCCCACTTCTTTAGATACTGGGCCAAAGATGCAGACAGAAGGGCTATGAGGTGCAACGGTCAGATTGTGGGCCTCCCTGAATGAGCTGGGAACCCAAGCACTCAGCTGTTTTTGGAAGAAGAGTAACGTAGCACAACAGTTGTAACCAATGTCCTACCTCGTTCTTCTCAGTTAAACGGTCACACAGAATCCTGGCATCACCATTGCCAACAGGAGCACCAATTACACCTATAATTGCTAAGGTGTTAAACTATCGTGACAGAGACATCATCCTGCAAAAATGTGTGAGGCAAGCACGCTTAGTCCTTACGCCCAACACCTAAGGTCTCGCTAGCAGCCAGCGCCAGTAGGGAATGGTAGCGAGGCTGTGACAGGTTCCATGAATCTGCACAGCAAAGCAGAGCCAGAGAGGAGAAAAGCTCTCATCTGCGCCTCGTCCTTCCGACTACCTCCCTGCCTGTTAGTGATGCTGGTTGACTGTCACTTTGTTTATAACGGAGGTACACATTTGTTAAATAAAAATGTGTATTTTGGATTACACACTCACCCCCAGTCACAGATCTGGGTTTAATCCATTGTTTTATTGGTCACCATGCCACCCCAGTTTGGACCCAGCCATATGCAAATCAGTCTTGACCCTGTTCCCCATGGGTACAGTACAGCCCGAACTGCCAGGCCCGGTCCTCCCTGGACCAGAAACACGCATCCTGGGACCAGTTTCAGGGTATCACTCCTCATCAGCCAGGCTAACTTGAATCCAGTGGCATAGTGAGCAAGGGAACCATGTCTGGGCATACCCTTGGCCACTTAGGGCGAACATAGCAACACAACAAGATGATGGACGGTATGCTGAAAATTTTCAAACACTGGGGTGGCATAGTGAGCAAAAGAACAATGAATAAAACCCAGATCTCTTGACTGGGGTGAGTGGTTGAAAAGTTTCAGCACTCCGTCCATCATCTTGTTGTGCTTGCCGCAGCACTTTATAAAAATCGTAAATTAATTAAAAAAAATTAAAAATCATGCATTTATATTTGCGTTCTGGTGGTGTGTAATTGAACCCAAGGTTTTTGAGCTGGGTGAAGTGATATTCCTTGGCACCTGTCTGTGCTCTGCAACTAAATAAATGCATCTATAAATCTCTTTTATGAGAGATGTACCACAGATCAAAGGCCTCAACTAACCCACTGTGCTTGGGATATATACTGTGAAATATTTTCAAAGTGACAAACGTTAGAAGCAGGAGGATATGGCAGGTAAACGAAGGGGTGGATAGAAGCCAACACCATACTTGGAATCCTAGAAGGCATCACCAGCACAAAGAACCTTTTATGGCTCTTTGTTTCATCTGATTCTTCATGGATTCATCTGTTGGATTTATCTGATGCCTCGTGGATTCATCTGATGCCTCCTGTATTCGTCTGATGCCTCCTGCATTCGTCGGATGCCTCCTGGGTTCATCTGATGCCTCCTAGATTCAGCTGGTGGATTATTCTGGTGCCTGCTGGATTCATCTGGTGCACCCTGGATTCATCTGGTGGATTATTCTGGTGCCTCCTGGATTCATCTGGTGACCCCTGAGTTCATCTGATGCCTCCTAGATTCATCTGGTGGATTAATCTGGTGCCTGCTGGATTCATCTGGTACCTCCTGGATTCATCTGGTGCCCCCTGGATTCATCTGGTGCCCCCTGGATTCATCTGATGGATTCCTATGATGCCTCCTGGATTCATCTGATGGATTCAACTGGTGCCTCCAGGGTTCATCCGATGCCTCCCGGATTCATCTGATAACTTCTGGATTCATCTGATGGATTTATCTGGTGCCTCTAGGATTCATTTGATGCCTCCTGGATTCATCTGATGCCTTCGGGATTTATCTGGTGGATTCATCTGATGCCGCCTGGATTCATCTGATGGATTCATCTGATGCCTCCTGGATTCATCTGGTGCCTTCAGGATTCATCTGATGCCTCCTGGATTCATCTGATGAATTCTGGATTCATCTGATGGATTCATCTGATGCCTTGTGGATTCATCTGATGCCTCCTGTATTCGTCTGATGCCTCCTGTATTCGTCTGATGCCTCCTGTATTCGTCTGATGCCTCCTGGATTCGTCGGATGCCTCCTGGGTTCATCTGATGCCTCCTAGATTCATCTGGTGGATTATTCTGGTGCCTCCTGGATTCATCTGGTGACCCCTGAGTTCATCTGATGCCTCCTAGATTCATCTGATGGATTAATCTGGTGCCTACTGGATTCATCTGGTACCTCCTGGATTCATCTGGTGCCCCCTGGATTCATCTGGTGCCCCCTGGATTCATCTGATGGATTCCTATGATGCCTCCTGGATTCATCTGACGGATTCAACTGGTGCCTCCAGGGTTCATCCGATGCCTCCCGGATTCATCTGATAACTTCTGGATTCATCTGATGGATTTATCTGGTGCCTCTAGGATTCATTTGATGCCTCCTGGATTCATCTGATGTCTTCGGGATTTATCTGGTGGATTCATCTGATGCCTCCTGGATTCATCTGATGGATTCATTTGATGCCTCCTGGATTCATCTGGTGGATTCATCTGGTGCCTTCAGGATTCATCTGATGCCTCCTGGATTCATCTGATGACTTCTGGATTCATCTGATGGATTTATCTGATGCCTCCTGGATTCATCTGATGCCTTCAGGATTTATCTGGTAGATTCATCTGATGCCTCCTGGATTCATCTAATGGATTCATCTGATGTGTCCTGGATTCATTTGGTGGATTCCTATGATACCTCCTGGATTCATCTGATGGATTCATCTGGTGCCTCCAGGATTCATCCTATGCCTCCTGGATTCATCCAATGGATTTATCTGATACCTCCTGGATTCATCAGAAGTATTCATCTGATGCCTTCTGGATTAATGTTATGATTCATCTGATGCCTCCTGGATTCATCTGGTGGCTTCACCTGATGCCTCCTAGATTCATCTGATGCCTCCTGGATACAGTTGATGCCTCCTGGATTAATCTGATGGATTCATCTGGTTCCTCCAGGATTCATCATACAGGATGTTTACCATGTAGGAAGTCATGCACTACTGAAAATCTTGGGTATATCTCCAGTGTGAAACATGTAAGTTTAATACTGAGTTGGCAAAGAAAATACCTCGACTTATGCTTAGATGAGCCCAGAAGATTGAAACTGAGAGCAAGACTGATGTAGGGAATTCCCCATGATTTAGAGTGCAGTACCACTCTGGCAGAGGATCCTCCGTGCAAGCAGCTCTCTGGCGGGGATTGTGTCCTGAAAGACCACCTTGTTATGCTGTGGTATCTGACACTGGTATAGCACACACATGTAGCTATGCAGTACTCTCTCTGCCCGGAGTGATTACAGGTGGGCAGGCCTGCTTGCTTGGAGAGCTGTGTGGTGGTAGTGTGACTTATGAGACCAGACTTGAGTGAGACGCGTGACTTCTTGGCACATGGCTTGTACATGACGCATGGGCTGAAGTGCTGCTCGTATGTTTGCTCATGAATAAAGAGCGAGGCAAAAGTCGAAGGTACACATGGGTAGACAGTGTCTATCCACTCTTTTCACAGGGTGGATGCCGTCCACTCTACCAAGAAGTTGGGTCCCACAGAAATATGCTGAACGCGTCCCGGTGTAGTTTTCAGACACCAGAACACATTCAGCAGCACCTGCATGTTGTCTGTTTTTGTTCTGAGCAGCAACGTGCAGGTGAGGGGGCTTTGTTATTTTAAATTTCAGCAGGGCCCAAAACAAAGGCTGAAGTCAAGGGGCCATCAACCCTCCTTTTGTTGGAGTATCCTCGCTGGGTGCTATCTGGAGCCTCGCACCTAGATGCAAATTGAATGGAGGATTTAAAAAAGGCTCACAGCTTCTTGTGACTTCACAGGTACCTAAGAGAGGCCTGGTTTTGTCTTTGTTCAGTCCCTGTATATAAAAGCTATGCATGCGTTGTAAGAATGTCATGTGTGTTGGTCTGTCCCAGTATTTACACAAATAACAATTTAAATACCACTATTTTGTTTCATTTCTTTCATAGCACTACACTTCCCAATGCAGGGTGCCAGTGTGCTTTACATCACACGTAAACATTATACATTGAAAATAAATCATATGTTTGCAAATCAATGTACAGGATGTGTTACATAAGACAATGAGGGTTACATGGTGTAGGAGTCACAAGTCCTTCATAGATCACTGTGCTATATTAGAAGGATTACAATTTATGAACTGCACATAATAAAAGGATCTCTGCGTTAAAAGCAGTAACCAACTTGCCCATTTACATAAAATAAAACTCTGTTGTCTGTGTGCTACATGATGCGCTTTGCAGGAGATATGTTACCCCTCTATGCTACTTTGATTCAAAACTGGGACTAGACAAAACACAGGTCTCTTCAGCAAATACGTTAACCTTCAGAGTTATCTCACCATTATTATTAGTCCCTTAGATTTACTGGGCACACAAAGATCTCTGCAGCAGGTGCCTTAACCCCATAAGATATTTTAAAATGCAGACTTAGCAACCAATTAAGCAGAACAGATATACTGCGCCATGGGTGGTCCCAAGCCCAGCTGCCAATGCTGGAGGGTTATTCGTGCGGCTAGCTACCCCACCATGTACAAAAAATCCTAGTACAGAAACGTCAGCCAAACGCCATCCCTGCCTTGGGGAGGGGGAATCTCCTTCACAGAGAGCGATAATGCCTTCTGATGAAAGCCAGAGAAGACACTTTCGACCAAAACCATCACCATGGGGACATGGAACGTAAGGACTGTGTACGAGACAGGCAAGACAGCCCAAGTAGCAGCGGAGATAAAAAAATACAACCTGGCCCTGCTTGGCATCAGCGAGACCAAATGGGCACAGTCCGTACAGAAAAGACTAGCTCCAGGACGAATGCTACTGGATTCTAGACACAAGGAAGAGAACGCCCCACATACCCAGGGTGTAGCACTAATTCTAACGCTAGCAGCCTACAGAGCTTTGACTGTATGGGAAGCCCACAGTCCCAGAACCATCCCAGCGACCTTTCACGCAAAGAAAAAGAGGATCAACATGTATGTTATCCGGTGCTTTGCACCGACAAATGACAGCAAAGAAGAGGAAAAAGAACAGTTTTACAACAGACTCCAGTCCATGCTGGAGAAATGCCCTGAGAGAGACATCACCATATTGATGGGGGACCTCGATGCCAAGATTGGAAGCGACAACATCGGGTGCAAGAAGTCACGGGCAACCATTGCCTTGGTGACATGAAAGAGAATGGTGAAAGGCTCGCAGATCTCTGTGCCCTGAACAGTCCGGTGATATGCGGTAGTGTATTCCCACACAAAAGAATACACAAGGCAATGTGGGTGTCACCAGATCATTCAACAGAGAATCAGATCACCATGTCTGCATTACCAATATGGTCAGGTACTGCCGAGTCCCCCTCATCCCTTGGTGTGTGGGGCCCTCCCAGTCCCAGTGTGGTCCACGGCCCCTTTCCCCCAAGGCAACAACTTAAACCACACACCAGCTTGGATTAAGGGTCGTAAACCCCGGCCGTATTTTATTTCATAACAATAAACAAAACATTAAAACATTATTTACATCATTTATACAATACGCAGAAAGTCCGGTCCATTACATTGGTATGTACAGTGGGTCATTTGGCTATCCTTAACATGTTCTAATACATAGCCATTCCTATCCTAAACTAATGATCAACAACATTATCTTTCTGCGTATCCCTGTTTGAGCCTACGGCAAGGTCAATGACTGGAGCAAGATCCAGATCAAGCTAGGTCCCACCCTCCTACCGGAGTGACCTTGCGCAGGGGGCCCAGTTCACCGGAAGGTTACCTCACCCCGGGCACCCCCTATGCCCTCAACATTTATCTCCATAAGGGCCTGTGCAGTTATGCCCAGCTTACTTGCACCCTTGCACGTGTGCGGGGGTTGGCCAAACAGCCTACCGGAAGCGGAACTTCCCCTCCCCCGCACCCTTCCAGCCTACCGGCTGTGACTGCCCCTGGAGTTTCATGAGAGACCATCTGTCCCCCCCCTCAGGCGTCCCCATTTGACAATGGTGATGCCTGCTAAGGACCGTAAACTATGCTCACCAATCATGACCTTACCGCCACAGGCCAGTATAGTTGCCCGACTATCTGGCCTCCCCCCTCTGCCTCCAGAAGGTCATGCCCTGCTCCGTGTCCCCACTAGCCATGCAAGTAAATTTTCCATGAACAACTCATTACCCTGTTTAGAGAGGTGCACGCCATCCTGTAAGAAAAACGGCTCCCCCCGGATGCACCCATGCGCTATTGTCTGCAATGTTGGGGATCGGAATAATTTATCAATTCGGTTATTGATCCTTTTCACTGAGTGGTTCAGGGCCCACACGGACTCGCCCGCCCTCCACTGAAATCTGGGAATCATGTGTGACCATACCAGTATTGCTTCCGGGCATCTCTTTGCCAGCCACCTCACTTCCGTAATCAGGGCCTCAACTACACCCTTCCTGCCCAGGTGCACCAGGTCATTACCCCCTAGATGCAAGATAAACACTGCAGGGAGTACCTGGTTCTTGCCCAGCAAACCTACCAACATATCTCTGATCTGGCCAAAGCGTAGCCCCCCCTGCCCGTGGAAAGAAACATTAAAACCGGCCTGTCATGCTCTGTGCGCGTAATTGCCTGCAAAGAAAAATTGTCTCATCCTTCTCACATATGAGTGGCCAATAACCCACACGTCCATTTCTCTGTGCTTTCAGGCGGGCACCTGGTTTACAACAGGTGCTGACAGACGACGAACTGCTGCAAGCTTCCCCCCTGCGGTACAGGATGTAGAAACTGCAAGTCAAACCAGGAGAGAAAAACAACTGTCAGTGACACACCACAAATCTGAGCGGCGGAGAAAGAGAATGATCCTACCGCTCCACAGCCTTTTATGCAGAATCTCGTCCGGGAGCCGGTTGGAACCAGCTCTCCCGGCCGTTTCCCCGACGTCGGACCCGGAAGCGCTTCTTGTGCTTCCGGGTCAGCGCCTATCCAGCCAATCCGGTGCAAAAGGCAGGGGCCGGGGGACGACGCGTCACTACAGTGCGCGGCACAGCCCCGCCCCCTGCCTGCCTGCGGGTGACCGGCACGACCGCCATACTCGGCGGCGTGCCCGAGTCTGGTCCCGCCTAGGTAGAAGTTCTGGAGGTCCCTGCAGGATGTGAGAGTGTTGATAGGAGCGGACGTGGCGTTGGACCATCACCTTGTCATGGTCAGGCTAAAGCAGAAGAAAGCATGGATGGAACTGGCAAACCAATGCTAACAATATAACACCACCCTCCACAAAGATGCACAGAAATGGAGTGAATACTCAGTCCCCCTCAGTAACAAGTTTCAAGTCCTGCAAGAACTAGAGGACAACAGAGACCCAGTAGAAAGTCAGTGGGAGAAGATCAGACAAAATGTGACATCAACCTACCAGGAGGTACTGGGTCCCAAGAAACACCAGCATATGGATCTCCCCTGAGACTCTCTGCAAAATCCAAGTGAGAAAGGAAAAGATGCTGCAGTCAACACCAGCTGAACAAGAGCAGGAAAAGCGAGACCTCAAGGCGAATACACCAAAACCAACAAGGAAGCAAAGAGGAGCTTAAGAGCAGACAAGCGAAGATTCATTGATGTTCTTCCACAGAAGCCCAGGAAGCAACAAGCCATGGAAACTTGAAAGAAATCTATAACATAACAAGGAAACCCTCTGGCAGATACAGCTAGCCAGAGAGACCTGTTAAAGACAAAGGGGCCGATTCCGATCTCGGCCGGTAGGGCTCCGAATCGGATTCGGCTTTACCGGATCCGATTCGGAGCCCTGTTTCCCGACCGATTCGTACGCGCGTCCGGCCGAGCGAGTACGATGCGAGCGCCCGGGAAATCGCCGACCGACTCGTACGCGGGTTCAACACGCTCCGACCGACTCGCACGGACACAACTCGCACTGCGCAATGGAGTCGTTCCCCCGCCGGGCAAGTACGATGCGCGCCGCGAGCAGTCCGACCGACTCGCGCCGTCCGGCTCAAAAGAGCTGTCGGAGCCGGACTTTGGGGGTCCGCGTCGGACCCCCCTGTACGCGTGGCCGTGCGCGTCGCACACAAGGGGGACCCATGGGTCCCCCCTACCTGTGCATGTACGGCGCGATGCGCATCGACGCGTACCCGCTGTGGGGGGGCCCTTGTTCGCCTCGCACCCATTGAGTCAATGGGAGCCCGCGTACGCGTTGTACGACCGGCTCCCATTGACTTCAATGGGAGTCCGACCGACTGAAGTCCGGGTGCCTGCGTGCGCATCGTACTCGTTCGGTCGGACTGCCAGAGTCCGATTCGGTCAGAAATCTCTCCGGATCCGGCTCGGTCGGAGAGTTTTCCGGCCCGAATCGGAATCGGCCCCAAAGCTGGGAAGACAATCATGGCTAACGAAGGACAACAATGAAGATGGGCAGAGCACTTTGAAGAACTGTTGAACCAGCCTGTGCCGCAGTCTGCACCAGACATACAGACAGCTGACAAGGACTTGCCAATCGACTGCAGCAGACCAACCAAGGAAGAAATTAGGTCTGGGTGGAGCTTGTAGAGTTTCACTCTGCAGAATTTCGTGGAGTTGCCAAAAAACTCTGCCAAATTCCTCTGAGTTCCGTGTGCAGGTGGAGTATTGCTGCTTGGCCACACCTACGTGACATCACTGCATTAATGATGGTAGGTGAATCCCGTGTTTGCTTATCCTTGAAGAATATATATCTGCCGTTCTGACATAATGCCTAAAAAATGAGAGGTTGAGCTTTTAAAAGGGGCCTTGAGGAACAAGAAAATAGAAATCCAGCTTAAGCTGCATAATGCAGGAAAACAGGCCCTTGCCGCTCAGGGCCTTGGCAAAGCTGCATGAGTGAAAAGATTCCCAGTTTGCACATTTCCGGTTTCGTGCTAAGGAATGTAAGGAGCTTCAGAAAGCAATGAGCAATAAACAAGCACGCAATCAGTAGCGGCTCGTGGAGGGAGTGCCGCGGGGCGGTGGGGCGGGGGAGGAGCCGGGTGGGGGGTAGTAAACTACGGCATACGGCCGAACAGAGGTAAGTAAACAAATAAATAAATAAAACAAATTTCTTTGCGCGCGCTGCATTGCCAAATGCGATGCAGCGCGCGCAACAAAACGAAATGCTCTTCTATCAACCCCAAGCAAAGTGTTTGACAGCGTCATCCTGAGCAGAACGAAGGAACAAGTCAATGCTCCATTGCAAGAACAGCAAGCTGGCTTCTGGAAAGGTAGCTCCTGTACAGACCAGATTGCAACACTGCGCATCATCATTGAGCAGACGATGGAATGGAACTCACCCCTCTATGTCAACTTCTTTGTCTATGAGAAGGCATTTGACAGCGTGGACAGAGGGACCCTTTGGAAACTCCTACGCCACTACGGTGTGCCAAGTAAACTCGGAAGAGTCATCAGCAACTCTTACGAGGGAATGAGCTGCAAGATAATCCATGGAGGACAACTCACTGAAGCCTTCCAAGTGAGGAACGGCGTCCTCCAGAGTTGTTTGCTCTCTCCTTCTCTCTTCCTGCTGGCCATTAACTGGATCATAAAAACATCCACAGCAAGGAGATGAAATTGGATCCAATGGACACCTTCGACGCATCTTGATGCCCTGGACTTTGCAGAAGACCTGGCCCTACTTTCCCATACCCATCTGCAGATGCAAGAGAAGACCAACAAAGTGGCAGCCACATCAGCACAACTTAACCTCAACATCCACAGGGTAAAAACTAAGATCCTGAAGCCTAACACGACCAGCACAACTGCAGTCACTCTTGCAGGCAATGCACTGGAAGAGGTTGAGGCCTTCACCTACTTGGGCAGTGTCATAGACAAGCAGGGTGACAGAGACGCTGATGTCAAGGCAAGAATCAGCAAAGCAAGGACTGCCTTCGTTCAGCTAAAGATCTGGAGCTCAAAGGACCTAAAACTGCAAACCAAGACCAGGCTTTTAAACACCAATGTAAAATCAGTCCTTATGTACGGAGCAAAAACTTGGAGGACAACAGCAACCACCACCAACAAAGTCCAGACCTTCATCAACACTCCAAATCTAGTGGCCAAACACCATTAGCAACAACGACTTATGGCATCAACTCCCTGCTCATGAAGAAATCATGAAAAGACGCTAGGGCTTGATAGGTCACACCCTCCGCAAGCCCTCATCAAACACAATCACAAAAGCCCTGACCTGGAACCCTCAAGGGAAAAGGAAAAGAGGAAGGCCAATAGACACCTGGCGCCGAAACCTCAAGGCTGACTGTAAGGAGAAGGGTTACGCCTGGAGTCAGGCTGAGAAAAAAAGCCCAGGACAGAGATGGGTGGAGAGACCTGGTTGATGGTCTATACCACAGGAGCTGTAGTAGGCATAAGTAAGTTGTAAGTAAATACTCCATGTTTCCAATTTCTTTGTGGCAGAGTTAAAAAAATAAATGTATAAGTTGAGGCTCAGAATTCGCATCGAGGTTGCATCACTTTTTTCTTCGCACAACACGAAGCAAAATCTCATTTGTTAAATATTGGACTGCACTCAATTGTACTCATTATAGACCTTCTAAACATACGTATGAGGTCTTAAGATCTGATGTCACTTCTTGTGATGTCACTTCCTGTGAGGTCGTGGGTTGTAATGCCACTTCCTGTGTTGCCATGTGCGATGCTATGTGCCGTGATGTCACACGCTGTGATGTCACGCACCATGATGTCACTTGCATACTGCCTAACTTGGTTACTCGCCACTTCTGCTTTCAGGACTTGTGCCCTGTTAAAGATTATGTGAGAGGGACAGAGATCACACTTCACGTGACTTTATTTTACCTCAAAAAAACACTGTTGAGTTCCTGGCTGAAAGAATGAATTCTCCTGTTTAGCACTGTGGGTCACTAGTTTCGAAGCTCATTGGAGGAACGTGTGTCACACGAACGTGTTCAGGAACACCACTCTCAGGTTAGGAGACAAGCTATGTGTCCACTGACAAGGGACCCTCATTGTGGCTCTCCCTTTCCACTGCTCACGCGGGGGAGAGGGGGGCGGAAATTCCACCAGCTTCAAGCGCATTTGTGGAGTTCCTGTCACAGACTTTCCCTCCCACTTTGTTACCTCAGTGGCGGACACCCCTCTGATGTATTATACTATTCTAAACAAGTTGAATGAACTCCATCAGTGTGGTGCAGGGCTCACCAGTGTGGGTCAGGTCTCACTAGCCTGGTGCAGGGCTCAACAGAGTGGTGCGGGGCTCACAAGTGTGCAGTGCAGTGCAGTGTGCGGTAGAACACAGTGTGGTTCAGGTCTCACCAGTGTGCTTCAGGGCTCACCAGTGTGCTGCGGAGCTCACCAGTGTGCTGCAGCTTTCACTTGTGTGCTGCAGCTTTCACATGTGTGCTGCAGGGACCACATGTGTGCAGCAGGGCTCAGCAGCGTGAATGCAGGGCTCACCAGTGTGCTGCAGCGCTCACCAGTGTGATGCAGGGCTCACCAGCATGATGTGGGGCTCACCAGTGTGCTGCAGATATCACTTGTGTGCTGCAGGGACCACAAGTGTGCAGCAGGGCTCACCAGTGTGCTGCAGCGCTCACCAGTGTCCTGCAGCACTCACCAGTGTGGTGCAGGGCTCACCAGCGTGGTGCAGGATTCACCAGTGTGCTGTAGAACACAGCGTGGTTCAGGGATCACCAGCGTGCTACAGGGATCACCAGTGTGCTGCAGGTATCACCAGTGTGGTGCAGGGCTCACCAGCGTGGTGCAGGGCTCAACAGAGTGGTGCGGGGCTCACCAGTGTGCCGCAGGGCTCACCAGTGTGCTCCAGGGATCATCAATGTGGTGCACGGCTCACCAGCGTGGTGTAGGGCTCACCAGCGTGGTGCAGGGCTCAACAGAGTGCTGCAGGGCTCACCAGTGTGCTGTAGAACACAGCATGGTTCAGGGATCACCAGCGTGCTACAGGGATCACCAGTGTGCTGCAGGTATCACCAGTGTGGTGCAGGGCTCACCAGCGTGGTGCAGGGCTCAACAGAGTGGTGCGGGGCTCACCAGTGTGCCGCAGGGCTCACCAGTGTGCTCCAGGGCTCACCAGTGTACTGCAGGGCGCAGGGCTCACCAGTGTGCTGCAGAACACAGCGTGGTTTAGGACTCACCAGCGTGCTGCAGGGCTCAACCGAGTGGTGCGGGGCTCACGGTCACCAGTGTGCTCCAGGGCCCTCCAGTGTGCCCCAGGGCTCACCAGTGTGCTGCAGGGTGCAGAGCTCACCATTATGCTGCAGGGCGCAGGGCTCACCAGTGTGCTCTATATAGAACACAGCATGGTTCAGGGCTCACCAGCGTGGTGCACGGCTCACTAGTGTGCTGCAGGGCACAGGGCTCACCAGTGTGCTGCAGGGCACAGGGCTCACCAGTGTGCTGCATGGCTCACCAGTGTGCTGCATGGCTCACCAGCGTGCTGCAGGAATCACCAGTGTGGTGTAGGGCTCACCAGTGTGGTGCAGGGCTCAACAGAGTTGTGCGGGACTCATGGTCACCAGTTTGCTCCAGGGATCACCAGTGTGCTCCAGGGCTCACCAGTGTGTACCAGGGCTCACCAGTGTGCTGCAGGGCGCAGGGCTCACCAGTGTGCTGTATGTAAAACACAGCGTGGTTCAGGGCTCACCAGCGTGGTGCACGGCTCACCGGTGTGCTGCAGGGTTCACCAGTGTGCTGCAGGGATCACGGTCACCAGTGTGCTCCATGACTCACCAGTTTGCTGCAGGGCTCACCAGTGTGCTGTAGAACACAGCGTGGTTCAGGGCTCACCAGCGTGGTTCAGGGTTCACCAGTGTGCTGCAGGGATCACCAGTGTGCTGCAGGGATTACCAGTGTGGTGCAGGGATTACCAGTGTGGTGCAGGGATCACCAGCATGGTGTAGGGCTCACCAGCGTGGTGCAGGGCTCAGAGCTCACCAGTGTGCTGTAGAACACAGCCTGGTTCAGGGCTTACCGGCATGGTGCACGGTTCACCAGTGTAATACAGGGCTCAGTCCACATCCGCCAATCTGGAGAACGGAAATTCCTCCAACAAACCTCAAAGTTAGTCAGTCAATAAGGGTGTTTAGCAATAACTGAAATCTTCAGTCTGGATGAGATCTAAGCTCTGCGTGTGCTTTGCAGTCGTGCGGTGTCGCACCGTTGTTTTACAACACGTGCTCTGTTCATTCCGGGAAGAGGCCCATCCATCCTTACCGAGCATTAATGTGTTATATCCGGGTAATATCAGCCCTCCTGCAGCGGTGTCAGAAGACGCTCCATGCACCGGGGGCGATCATTACACCTTCCTGATCCGCTGTAATAGGAAAGTGTCAGACAGGCTCAGCGCTCACCCTTCACAAGATAAATTAAGATTAAAATCCAGCCCTGTGTTACAAGCGGATATTTCAGGAAATTGACACGAGCAGATTCAAAAACGTGACAAGTGGATTCCCGCCGGCAGAAATCCACCCGGAGGAGAACTCAGTCACTGCTAGAGGCATGAGGCACACCACCCCCACTGCGGTGACAAGTCCCTTAATGCCCTCTGTCTGTGCAGTGCTGACCCACAACCCGGACATGCAGTGCTGACCCCCCACCCGGGCATGCGGTGCTGGCATGCACGACCAAGAAAGGTACTCACCCCGTCCAGTGCAATTCACACCACCCAAGTCTGTGAGACTCACTCCCACCACCTGAGACTGTGAGACTCACTCCCACCACCCAAGACTGTGAGGCTTACTCCCACCACCCAAGTCTGTGAGATTCACTCCCACCACCTGAGACTGTGAGACTCACTCCCACCACCCAAGACTGTGAGGCTCACTCCCACCACCCAAGACTGTGAGACTCACTCCACCACCCGAGATTGTGAGACTCACTCCCACCACCCATGATTGTGGTATTCACTCCCACTACCTGACACTGTGAGACTCACTCCCACCACCCGAGACTGTGAGACTCACTCCCACCACCCAAGACTGTGAGACTCACTCCCACCACCCAAGTCTGTGAGACTCACTCCACCACCCAAGACTGTGAGACTCACTCCCACCACCCAAGTCTGCGAGACTCACTCCCACCACCCAAGTCTGCGAGACTCAATCCTACCCCCCAGGTCTGTGAGACTCACTCCCACCACCCAAGTCTGTGAGACTCACTCCTACCCCCCAAGACTGTGAGACTCACTCCCACCACCCAAGTCTGTGAGACTCACTCCACCACCCAAGACTGTGAGACTCACTCCCACCACCCAAGTCTGTGAGACTCACTCCCACCACCCAAGTCTGTGAGACTCACTCCTACCCCCAAGACTGTGAGACTCACTCCCACCAACCAAGACTGTGAGGCTCACTCCCACCACCCGAGACTGTGAGGCTCACTCCCACTTCCCAAGACTGTGAGACTCACTCCCACTACCCAAGACTGTGAGACTCACTCCCACCACCCAAGTCTGTAAGACTCACTCCACCACCCAAGACTGTGAGACTCACACCCACCACCCAAGTCTGTGAGACTCACTCCCACCACCTAAGCTTGTGAGACTCACTCCCACCACCCAAGACTGTGGGACTCACTACCACCACCCAAGACTGTGGGCCTCACTCCCACCACCCAAGACTGTGGGACTCACTCCCACCACCCAAGACTGCGAGACTCACTTCCACCACTCAAGATTGTGGGACTCACTCCACTACCCGAGACTGTGAGACTCACTCCCACCACTGAGACTATGAGACTCACTCACTCCCACCAACCAAGACTGATTCTCACTCCCACAATCCAAGACTGTGAGATTCACTCCCACCACGCAAGACTGATACCCATTCCCTCCATCCAAGACTGTGAGACTCACTCCTACCACCTAACACTGATACTCACTCCCACCACCCAAGGCTGTGAGACTCACTCCCACCAACCACGACTGTGAGACTCACTCCCAACACCCAAGACTGTTGGACTCACTCCCACTACCCGAGACTGTGAGACTCACACCCACCACCCAAGACTGTGGCACTCACTCCCACCACCCGAGACTGTGAGACTCACTCCCACCACCCGAGACTGTGAGACTCACTCCCACCACCCAAGATTGTGGAATTCACTCCACAACCCGAGACTGTGAGACTCACTCCAACCACCCAAGACTGTGAGACTCACTCCCACCACCCAAGACTGTGACACTCACTCCCACCACCCGAGACTGTGAGACTCACTCCCACCACCCAAGACTGTGAGACTCACTCTCACCACCCGAGATTGTGAGACTTACTCCAACCGCCCAAGACTGTGAGATTCACTCCACCACCCGAGATTGTGAGACTCACTCCCACCACACGAGACTGTGAGACTCACTCCCACCACCCAAGATTGTGGGATTCACTCCACAACCTGAGACTGTGAGACTCACTCCCACCACCCAAGACTCTGAGATTCACTCCACCACCCGAGATTGTGAGACTCACTCCCACCATCCATGATTGTGGTATTTACTCCCACTACCCGAGACTGTGAGACTCACTCCCACCATCCATGATTGTGGTATTCACTCCCACTACCCGAGACTGTGAGACTCACTCCCACCACCCAAGACTGTGGGACTCACTCCCACCTCTCGAGAATGTGAGACTCACTCCCACCACCCAAAACTGTGAGACTCACTCCCACCACCCAAGATTGTGGGATTCACTCCACAACCCGAGGATGTGAGACTCACTCCCACCACCCGAGACGGTGAGACTCACTCCCACCACCCAAGACTGTGAGACTCACTCTCACCTCCCGAGACTGTGACACCACCCAAGATTGTGGGATTCACTCAACAACCCAAGACTGTGAGACTCACTCCCACCACCCGAGACTGTGAGACTCACTCCCACCACCCAAGACTTTGAGATTCACTCCACCACCCGAGTCTGTGAGACTCACTCCACCACCCAAGACTGCGAGACTCACTCCCACCACCAAGACTGTGAGACTCACTCCCACCACCCAAGACTGATACCCACTCCCACCATCAAAGGCTGTGGTACTCACTCCAACCACTCGAGACTGTGGGACTCCCTCTAACTAACCAAGACTGATATTCACTCCCACCATCCTCTGCTTTGAGACTCACTCAACCACCCAAGACTGTGAGACTCACTCCCATCACCCAAGATTGTGGGATTCACTCCACAACCCGAGACATCAAGACTCACTCCCACCACCAAAGACTGTGAGACTCACTCCCACCACCCAAGACTGTGAGACTCACTCCCACCTCCCGAGACTGTGACACTCACTCCCACCACCCAAGATTGTGAGATTCACTCCACCACCCAAGACTGAGAGACCCACTCCCACCACCCACAACTGTGAGACCCACTCCCACCACCCAAGCCTGTGGGACTAACTCCCACTACCCAAGACTGTGAGACTCACTCCCACCACTCGAGACTGTGGGACTCCCTCTCACTACCACCATCTTCTGCTTTGAGACTATCTCAACCACCCAAGACTGTGAGACTCACTCTCACCACCCGAGCATGCAGCACTGACATCCACCACCAAGACTATGAAACATACTCTCATTCCTGTGGAGCTCAGACCACCCGAGACTGCGAGACTCACTTCCACCACCCAAGGCTAAGGGACTCAGTGCCACCACTAAGACAAAGAAACTGACTTACGCGGTCTAGATTATGGAATAGATACCACCCAAGACTATTTAGTCAGTCTCACCACCCAAGACTGTAGTATTTACATCCACCACCAAGACGAAGAAAATAATTTACACCAGCCAAACCACAGAACTCACTCCACCCTAGACTGTAACATTCACACCCACCAACAAAATGAAGACACTAACTTACCTCCTCTAGACTATCGAACTCATACCACCCAAGACTCTGGAGGCAGTCTCCCCACCAAAGACTGTAGTGTTTACATCCATCACCAACACGAAGAAACTGACTTACACCAGCCAAACCATGGAACTCACACTACCCAAGACTGTGACATTCACACCCACCACCAAGATGAAGACACCAACTTACACGATCTAGACTATCGAACTCATACCACACAAGACTATGGAGGCAGTCTCCCCACCCAAGACTATGGAGGCAGTCTTCCCACCCAAGACTCTGGAGGCAGTCTCCCCACCCAAGACTCTGGAGGCAGTCTCCCCACTCAAGACTCTGGAGGCAGTCCTCGCACCCAAGACTCAGGAGGCAGTCTCCCCACCCAAGACTCTGGGGGCAGTCTCCACACCCAAGACTCTGGAGGCAGTCTCCCCACCAAAGACTCTGGAGGCAGTCTACCCACCCAAGACTATGGAGGCAGTCTCTCCACCCAAGACTATGGAGGCAGTCTCCCCACCCAAGACTATGGAGGCAGTCTCCCCACCCAAGACTATGGAGGCAGTCTCCCCACCCAGGACTCTGGAGGCAGTCTCCCCACCCAAGACTCTGGAGGCAGTCTCCCCACCCAAGACTCTGGAGGCAGTCTCCCCACCCAAGACTATGGAGGCAGTCTCCCCACCCAGGAATCTGGAGGCACTCTCCCCACCCAAGACTATGGAGGCAGTCTCCCCACCCAAGACTCTGGAGGCAGTCTCCCCACCCAAGACTTTGGAGGCAGTCACAGCACCCAAGACCATGGAGGCAGTCTCCCCACCCAAGACTATGGAGGCAGTCTCCTCACCCAAGACCATAAAGGCAGTCTCCCCACCCAAGACTCTGGAGGCAGTCTCCCCACCCAAGACTATGGAGGCAGTCTCCCCACCCAAGACTCTGGAGGCAGTCTCCCCACCCAAGACTCTGGAGGCAGTCTCCCCACCCAAGACTATGGAGGCAGTCTCCCCACCCAAGACTCTGGAGGCAGTCTCCCCACCCAAGACTATGGAGGCAGTCTCCCCACCCAAGACTATGGAGGCAGTCTCCCCACCCAAGACTATGGAGGCAGTCTCCCCACCCAAGACAATGGAGGCAGTCTCCCCACCCAAGACTCTGGAGGCAGTCTCCCCACCCAAGACTCTGGAGGCAGTCTCCCCACCCAAGACTCTGAAGGCAGTCTCCCCACCCAAGACTCCGGAGGCAGTCTCCCCACCCAAGACCATGGAGGTAGTCTCCCCACTCAAGACTATGGAGGCAGTCTCCTCACCCAAGACTGTGGAGGCAGTCTCCCCACCCAAGACTGTAGTATTTACATCCACCACCAACACGAAGAAACTGACTTACACCAGCCAAACCATGGAAATCACACCACCCAAGACTGTGAAACTCACACACCCACCAAGATGAAGACACCAACTTACACCATCTAGACTATCGAACTCTTACCACCCAAGACTATGGAGGCAGTCTCCCCACCCAAGACTCTGGAGGCAGTCTCCCCACCCAAGACTTTGGAGGCAGTCACAGCACCCAAGACCATGGAGGCAGTCTCCCCACCCAAGACTATGGAGGCAGTCTCCTCACCCAAGACCATAAAGGCAGTCTCCCCACCCAAGACTCTGGAGGCAGTCTCCCCACCCAAGACTATGGAGGCAGTCTCCCCACCCAAGACTCTGGAGGCAGTCTCCCCACCCAAGACTCTGGAGGCAGTCTCCCCACCCAAGACTATGGAGGCAGTCTCCCCACCCAAGACTCTGGAGGCAGTCTCCCCACCCAAGACTATGGAGGCAGTCTCCCCACCCAAGACTATGGAGGCAGTCTCCCCACCCAAGACTATGGAGGCAGTCTCCCCACCCAAGACTATGGAGGCAGTCTCCCCACCCAAGACAATGGAGGCAGTCTCCCCACCCAAGACTCTGGAGGCAGTCTCCCCACCCAAGACTCTGGAGGCAGTCTCCCCACCCAAGACTCTGAAGGCAGTCTCCCCACCCAAGACTCTGAAGGCAGTCTCCCCACCCAAGACTCCGGAGGCAGTCTCCCCACCCAAGACCATGGAGGTAGTCTCCCCACTCAAGACTATGGAGGCAGTCTCCTCACCCAAGACTGTGGAGGCAGTCTCCCCACCCAAGACTGTAGTATTTACATCCACCACCAACACGAAGAAACTGACTTACACCAGCCAAACCATGGAAATCACACCACCCAAGACTGTGAAACTCACACACCCACCAAGATGAAGACACCAACTTACACCATCTAGACTATCGAACTCTTACCACCCAAGACTATGGAGGCAGTCTCCCCACCCAAGACTATGGAGGCAGTCTCCCCACCCAAGACTGTAGGGTTTACATCCACCACTGAGACGAAGAAACTGACACACACTGTCCAGACTGTGGAATTCAGACAACCCAAGATTGTGGAGTTAATACCCACTACCCAATACCACAGTCCTTACACCCACCACCCAGACAGAGAAATTGGGTCATGCCCTACAGGCTGTGGAACTAATCCATGATTGTGGAACTCACCCCTGCCACCCATACCGAAACCGGACTCCATATGCTTGAAATAACAGTTTTGTATTTTTATTTTTAATTTAATTATAATTAGAAAGATAACAATTGCAAACAATTTTAAAAAACAGTATGGATCCTTCTCAGCAGGCAAAAGTACATATACCAGGTGTAGAAATCCTTTTCAAGTTTTAATGCCTCCAGCTCTACTTTCAGGCAGCGCAATTGAGATACCTGGTGGAATGGAACCGATCTGAGTCCGAAAAACACTGGTTGTTCCAGGACAGGGCAGTGGCTGGAACATCTCTAATGAAAATTCCCTTCCTGAAGAAAACCCATAGACCGCAGAGTTTATATCTCTCCTCCATAACTCACACAACTATGGCGGCTTGGGATCGCACCAACGTGAGGCATAATCTAACTTCATTCCCCTCCCCTTTGACTCCCTTATTCGACAACCCAGAATTTGAACCAGGGATAGGGGAGTCTCGATTTACTGACTGGCGCAGCACTGCGTGCAAAGCTATCGGTCATTTCTTTGACGTGGAAGGAATTTTGGGGCATATTAGCAAGACCCACGTTAAAATTATCGCCGTTTTAGCGGCAGGAAACTGCCGCTAAAACGGCGATAATTTTAACGTGGGTCTTGCTAATATGCCCCTTTATCTTTCCAGCAGATAAAGGCAGATTTCGGTATCCCAGAGACGGAGCGTTTGCGTTATCTACAGCTAGGGCATTGGATATTACAGCCCCCATATAAAGAGGCAGCGCAACGCCACCTCACGCAGTACGAAAGATGGTTATTGTCCAAGACTTCGGATAAGAAATTGATCACGGATCTGTACAAAATGCTGAATGAGAGATGCAAACATACCTACAATGCAGGACGAAATAGATGGGAAAAGGACTTGGGGAGGGCACTAAGTAATAAAGAATGGGGTGGAATCTGTCACAGAGCCCGCCACACAGCCACGAACATAGCCCCAACTGGCACGCTTACGTAGGTAGCGACCTACTGGTATTATACACCAGAGAGAGTACATAGGATTAAGCCCTTATCCAGAGCAGAATGCTGGAGGGATTGTGGCGCACAGGGAACCCTGGTCCACATACTGTGGGAATGCCCTCATTTACAGCAGGACTGGTCCCAGGTGTTAGATGCGATAGATAAACATTTACTGAGATTCTTGGCACACATCCTGCTGGGGGTCCCCGACCCGCTGTCTTACCCATTGAAATCAAGGAGAGGCCGGCTCATAGGAGTGGCACTAGGGTCAGCCATGCAGAATATTTTGACACACTGGGGCACCTGACAAAGCCCAACGTTCTCGGGGTGGCTTAGAAAGTTGTGGCATGTCTTAGGAATGGAAAAAATCACCCTCACTTTGGCAGGCCAGGGTTCCACATTTCATGAGATCTGGCGTCCCTTTTTGACCTTACTCTCACAGGACTTTCCGGATACAAGAGGTGAGACGCGCTCTCACTGAGAAGCGAGCACTGTATTTTAGCCCTGTACTTTTAAACAGCCTTTTACTTTTTATTTCCCACCGTGATTGCACTTTTAACTTTTTTTAAACTAGAGTTAGCAACTTTGCACAGTAGCGTTTTCGTTACCTGCACCGCTTTCATTATCTTGTTGTTGTTTCCGCTTCCCCGGTCCGACGCGGCACTAGCCGATTGATTGGAGGGAAGCAGACACTCCCTCCTGCCTTCTCTACCTCACTTCCGGTCGGGAACTCCGATCACAGCCTTTTCCCGCGCCCGGCCAGCTATTTAATCATATGCTGGGCCGGACGCGCAGCGGACGCGCGCAGTAGGCGCGCCGCCGGTGCGCCAAAGGCAAGCCCGTCTGCGCCCGTCTGCGCCAATACCTCGACAAGGGCAGAAATCTCTGCCCAAATTGGTCCTGAACTGGAATACTCATCCGCAGCACTGAAAACTTTTAACACAGGTTGATCAGGCAAATGCCTGATAGCACCGGAGAAGCTAAAGGGGGCTTGCTCATGTTACCACTGCAAATCAGAAATCCCTATTGTAATTAACAACCACAAATTAGTCGCACCCACTAACATTGCCCAACTAAAAGGGGGACTAATCAATGCCCGCTCTATGTGCAAACACGGCCAAGATATCAGAGACTTAATAATGTAACAACACCTAGACTTCCTATTTATCACCGAGACCTGGCTAAAAGATTGGTGCAACCCGGACATCGCGATATCATTGCCATCACTGTACACGATCTGTAGAAATGACAGAGAAGACACCAGAGGAGGCGGTCTGGCCATTATCCTCAGAGACACACTTCATTGCACCAACTTTGAAATAGACACACTCAAGGGAGCAGAAAGTCTTGGTTTCTGCATCTCACTAAATGCTTCGGTGTCCTTTTCAGGAGGCCTGATCTATCGGCCTCCTGGTCACAGCGCCACTTTCACTGACTCGCTAGGGGACACCCTAAGTCACCTCCTACTTAGATATGCTAACTTCACATTATTAGGTGATTTTAATCTACATCTAGAAGACAAAAAAGAGCCAGGCGTAGACGACTTCCTTCAAATAACAGAAATGCTAGGGCTAATCCAGATGGTAGACGCTGCTACACATCGAGCTGGCCACACATTGGACGGGGTCTGCTCTAACTTCACCCTCCTCTCTGCCGACCCACCCATCCCTCAAATATGGTCAGACCACAATTTTGTGCCCCTCACGTTGAAGATCCCTTTGACAAATCATCGGGACAAACAACCAATTAGCCTGCAGCCCAGGCGTAATTGGACACAACTAGCACACAACCCCAAGCTGGCTACTACCGCACAGGCTCTGGTGCCTACCCTGATAGGGAACCCTGCAGCAGACTCACGTCTCTTCCATAACTGGATGACTACTATCAGTGATGAACTCATCCCACAAGCTAAAACCGAGAGAAAAAAAAAAAACGATGAAAAGAAAACGTCCCAGCAAACCCCCTGGGTTACGCCCACTCTCAAACAAGCACATATCCAATGTAAACAACAAGAGCGTAAATGGAGAAGATGTTATGACGCAGCAGAAAAACAAGCGTACAAAATAAGCAGAAAACTTTACCATACACAGATCAAACTAGCCAAAAAAGAATACTACTCAAACAAATACTAGAAGCTAATTTAGACCCAAAAATTATTTTGCGTTCGTACAGTCCTATACCGATCCTAAAGCGCCTCAAAAAGAAATACCCCCGTCCCAGAGGCTATGCGATCAAATATCAATCTGTTTTGAAGAAAAGATTATGAATATTCAAAAGGACTTCACTACGGACCCTGTCCCGACCAAATACACCGTCCCCTCGCATGAACCTGAAGCCACCAAACACTCCATGTGCTCATTTAAACCGGTGTCACCGGACCAAACTCGAGAAGCAATCTTAGCATGCAAATCAGGTTCTCCCCTGGATGCCTGTCCCCCCGTAATTCTCCACCGAATCATAGACATAATTAACCCAGTCATAAATCAGATTGTCAACTCATCCTTAAGCTCAGGGACCGTGCCTGATGACTGGAAGCTAGCGATAGTGAAACCCCTGAAAAAGAAGCCAAATATTGATTCAGCTGTACTCTCTAACCTTCGCCCTATATCATTACTTCCATCATTAGGTAAAATCACGGAAAAATGTGTTCATAAATAATTAGCCAACTTTATAGAGACGGCCAACATCCTCCACCCTCAACAATCTGGCTTCCGTCCCAAACACTCTACTGAGTCTGCACTTCTGAAAATCACCGACATTTTAAAAATGATAGCAGACAGAGGCAGGAAGGCTGTGCTGATCCTACTCGACCTATCGGCCGCGTTTGATACCATATCACACAGCATCCTCCTATCAAGACTCAAATCCAGCGGTATCTCGAATACCGTCTTGGAATGGATAAAATCCTTCCTTTCCAAGCGCAGACAAGTCGTGTCCCTGGGAACTTTCTTGTCTGTTGAACGCACCATCACAACCGGAGTGCCTCAAGGGTCCACGCTAAGCCCATTGTTATTCAACATTTACATGACTCCACTCATCTCACTGATCACATCATGCGGGATCGAAGTTACTTCCTACGCAGACGATACCCAAATGATACTATCGCTAGATCAAAACTCCAAGGATGCAGAACTCAACTTCAAAAGATGTTTGACCAAGGTCCTTCAGTGGATGAAGACCAACCACCTTAGGTGCAACACCAACAAGACTGAGATCCTACCTATAGGGAAAGAAGTCTCATTTCTACCAAGCGATTGGTGGCCAGAGGGTACATCGCCCCCGCCTGAGACTGTGAAGGTAGCAAGAAATCTAGGAGTGCAGTTTGACTCCGCCCTCTCCTTCCAACCACACGCAGTGAAGGTAGCAGGGACCTGCTTCAGCCTTATAAGATCCTTGAGAAAATGTTTCGACCTACTCCCACTCGCAGCAAGGAAATCAGTAGCAGTCGCCTTAATCCTTTCGCGACTTGACTACTGTAACAGCCTCCTGGCAGGAGCCAGCAAAAAAACATCAAAAAGACTCCAAGTAGTCCAACATGCAGCAGCATGGCTTGTTCTAAAACTTCCTCGAAGGTCTTCCGCATCTGCAGCCCTCAAAACTCTTCATTGGCTCCCATTACATAAGAGAATACTGTTTAAAATCCTTTTTCAGAGCGTCACTCAAGGTAGGACCAAAATACCTCTCATCTAGATTCACCCCCTACGTTACAAACAGAACTCTCAGGTCCTCGTCAGTCAACCTGCTCAAACCTCCCAATTTTAGATGCAAAACAAAAGGAGGTAAAACAATGGCAGTATTAGGTTCCAGAGCTTGGAACCTGCTGCCTTTGCAACTGAGAATGCTAAAAACTGAAACTCAATACAGAAAGGCACTAAAGACTTGGATCTTCGGAGCAACAGACAAACTTTGCCTCTCTCTCATTTAAGATCCTCAGAGCTGCATCTCACCTCAGTATCGGCGCCAGGATGCTCCCTTCGGAGTGACAGTCAGCGCTTTACAAATACCGCCTTTCATTTCATTTCATATCAACTTACGTGCCCAAGATACCTGCGTTTACTATGTTTACCTGACACACTCAACCCTACAACCCCTGAGGCACACGAAAACAGTGTGAACCACTAGACACGCCTAGGATCGCACGTTGGTGAGTGGGGGAGAGGGGGGGAGGGACAGTTTCTTATGTTCTGGCTGTATTTTTGCTTGCATGCAAATCTACGAATTACGGGCTCTGCGTAGCCCAAGTTCTGCGCCTGACTGACTGGCAATGCTTTCATTTGATAAACTTAAAACTTCAATAAACAGATTTGAACCATAAAGTTTTAATGCACATCACGGGAAAATATGATTCTTATTGGCACAAAGAAAATGTACTTTTAGCTCTGAATTACTGAACCTGGAAATGTAAGTTATATTTAAACAAACAATGATGGCAAAAAATTTAAAGTATAAAGAATAGAAAGAAAAAAGAATTGAGAATATTAAGAATTGTCTTAGCATCACTGGGGTTGAAGTGCACCTGTCTTTAGGTGGCTGTGCATATGTGATCTGGCAAAATGCTGCTACTCATAGCACACAGCAGCCAATGGTTCACCTGGACTGACCAATTGCTCCATTCTGTCCGTTGCAGGGTGGAAGGAATATGTGAGTGACTGATGAACAGACCAATAGATGAAGAGAAGTGACCCAAAACCCCTCTGTGTATTTATATATTTGAGTTGTTGTAAGTCCAGTGTTAGCTAAGACCTTTTGATTTTATTAAAATGATACTTATTATATACTTACTTATACAACCTTTCAGGCAGTCTTCTTCATTCATTGGTCTGCTGTTGTGTCATTCACACTTCTCTTCGGCCCAATACAGCATACAGCATGGGGTACTGGGTCAGCCCACTTCAGCCATTGGCTAACTTCCCTGTGTATGACGTCAACAGCTCTTTCACAAGAAGCACACAAAGTAGTTCCTTAAGTGCTAGTCTAATAAAGCAATCTGCACTTTTTGAGACTAAAAATATTTTTGCTTTAGACAATGTTTGTATATTTGAGAGAGTCCAGCAGCTCCCCCAACAATAAAGTTTTCATTAGCAATGACAAATCAAAACAGGCATTGGCAGAGCCAACATACTGCCAAACAACGCAGACCCAGTGACTTTGCCATTGCTTGTTTATTTATGATTTTTTTTCATTACATGACGTTGATGAAAGGGAACACCTAGTGGTGTACTTGAAGAGACCTTTACCTCTGTGCTTTGCAAGTGTGATAGTTCCTTACAAGTGAACAACAACAAAAACATGTTATCAATGCTACGGAGTAAATCACACCGATAACACAGTTTAAGTTCAACATATGGTCTATATGGATTAATACTGGTGGCCACGGCCACTACTGTTTCTTTTATTTCTTTTTTGTGACTCTCCCTGTGATTTATTGTTACATTCTCTCTGAGTCCTACCTTAGTTTTCAGTGACATCAAATATAGTGAAGTCATCAGGAGCAAGGCCATGCATCATCACTTCCTGGGATTCACAGTCAAAGGTCATATGGTGTCACTTCCTGTGATGTCACTGAGGTGAATTGCCCATTCCCTCATCACTTCTGCTACCCTTGGCATCTTAAGCCTGGGCGTAGTTCGCGAAGTAGCGCTACGCGAAGCTACGCAAAGTGCAGTTCGCACTACGCGAGCTACGCGTAGCACTACGCGAACTGCGTAGTGCACTGTTCGCAATGATTGCACAGTGCCGGATGCTTGTCCGCACTGTGCAATCATTGAAAACGGCATCTTGCACAGTGCGAGCTGTCTTTTACTGCCGCTCAAGTAGATTTTTACTCGAGCGGCAGCTTTCTCAACGCGGACTGGTAGTTTCTCATCGCGAGCGGTCGCGAGCATACGCGACCACTCGCAATGAGAAACCTGACCTCCCCGCGTTGAAAATCTCGCCGGGAGGTTTATTTTCCACGCTCGCGATCGGCAACTTGATGTTGCTGATCGCGAACGAAGAAAAAGTCTCGCCGGGATGTCATTTTGCTTGCTCGCAGTCGCCAACTTGACGTTGAGGACCGCGAGCAAGCAAAATGACCGCTGCGCTACGCTACGCGTGTTTGCACTGTGCTACGTGCAATTCGCGTTGTGCGAAGTAGCGCAAACTTCGCAAACTACGCGAGCGTAGCGTAGTGCTTTGCCCAGGGTTAATCTTGGTGACTCGCCATCCATGCATCTTGGTTTCTGTAGTCTGGACCTGGCAGAGAGCCCAGCTGTGTGTGCAGCTGTGGTTACAATACAAATGCTCTGGTGAAGTCTTATGCTGTTCCTTGGCGGGAAATCTGTTTGACAGAAAACATCTGCAAAGGGAAAGTCAAAATAAATAAAAGAAGAACTTGATCTTTGTGTTTGACAAAAGCCAATTTCCAAATGTCAATGAAAATGAAACACATTTGATCAACACATCCCAAAGGCGGACAGCAGATAAAAGTGTGAATGAGCCCCCGCACGTGCGGGAGTGAAGCTTGGTGCTGGCACTTCCCATCCTCAGAGACCTTTTAAAGCATTGCCAAAGTGGACCATTGTCCGGGGCGCCGTCTTCCAATGGCCCCCATGTGAAAGTGCTCTTTCTCTCTAAATGACTTTTCTATATTTTTGTATCTTAATCTTTAACATATAATTAAACATTGTTAGGCGACGTAGGGCTTGAATGAGCACAAAATGGGAAATAAAATCCAAAGTTCTTCTATACAGGGCCCCCCAAAATATTTCTTGTCTGGGGCTCCTAAAATACTTAAGATGATACTGCCCATACTTAAAAAACATCTTTCCAGACCACATTCTGGGCTTGGAGGGAGCAGGGATTTCCAGCCTTAAGAAGTGATTTAATTGTTTAAAGATATGGATCAATTCTGATTGGACAAGTGGAGCTACAACAGAACAGCTGAAGCAACTGGTTGTTTCAGCAATGACCCTGAATTTACCAAATTCCGATTTGTTGTTGGTGAGCCAATGAGGTGCGTGGGATTCCACGACCACTTCCTGGACGAACTTCCTTGGTCAGCAAGTTGCGGATAAGCACGGGAGGACCAGTGTGGTCCAGGAATGCTGGACACGGATGGAAATAAAGGGAGTGAAACTGAGGTACTGAGTCGCTATCACTGGTGGAGGAAGACATTAGCAGATTCTGCCCTCTGCATACTGTGCCAGGAAGGTCCTCCCATCCTTACCAGTCACAGCGATGTATTTCACCTTTGCGGTAAGGCTGATACGGAGAACCTGATACGCAAAGGCCAAAGGGTCCATATGGATCATTGTCCGCGGTGTAAACCAGGAGAAGAGCAGCAAAGAGAGATTTCTCTGGGTGAAAACCAGCCTTTGGGATGGACATGCACATGAACTCTGAAACTTAAGAGTGCCCAGTTGTATGTCCTGTCTGGAGAACTTTACACATTTTTTTAAAATGACAACGCAATTGAAAATTGAGAGTTTATAAGAGGTGTGGGACAATTTTGGAAAATCCCTGTACAAAAATGGCCATGTCAAAGGAAAATATAAAATGTGGGCCAAGGAGGATGGGGCAGATCATCAAATACTCTCAAAAGTGATGAGGGCTCAGCCTGCAGGAAGGTACTCCTTTCCAGCCTTGGAGTACATGATACACCACACAGGACATGCAGCAAGAGGGAGGCAAAAAAAAGCAACTACAAGATGTCATACCCAGAGTAGGAATAGGAACAAGGATTGGCAAAGCCAACAGGTCTTGCCTTTGAGATCCATTGACTCTGCCAGTGTCTTTTGTTCATGCTGTACAACATCGGCAGAGTGCCGTCATGATGTAAGTGCGTGCATGCGTCAAAGCACATACACGTGAGCCTGGACAACAGCATTTATTGTATTTGCTGATCCACGATGGATCAATAAAAAAGTAAATATGAAAATAAAATATGTAAAAAGCTCTTTTATTTATAAAGTGGTAGGGCAGGCAGAAATGTACTATCTGGTGCTCAGGAGAAAAAGATAGAAATACAAATAAATTAAGACTATTGGTGAGGGCAACAGGCAATCAGTGGTGACTGGTACTTAACAGGGGTGGCGGACAAGGAAGGGGGTGGGGAGGGGAGGCGGAGGGGGTAAATGAAAACAAATTCACTTACCTGCCATTCGCCAAGCCGCTTCCTCTCTGTCCTCTTCGGCTCTTTGGTGGAGTCCAGGAGCAGGAAGGAAGAAGGAACCAGGAAGCACCTAGGCTCCCAGTCTCTCCCAGCCAATCACAACGCTGGGAGCGTTGTGATTGGTCAAAGCGCCGTGGTTCAGCGCTCAGAGAGGGACTGGGGGCTTGGGCATGTTCTCCACCCAGGCTGTAATGCAGCCTGGGTGGAGAACATGCAAAGTGCGCATGAATGTTTGGCCAGCCCAAGACTGCTAGCCAAACATTCATGCGCACTTAAGAGAGTGCTAGCACTGTTCCGGTGGCATGCAGTCCGGCTCCGCCTCCAACCAGGTGAGACACAGATGGAAAAATAAAAAGATAATAACGTTAAAAATTATCATTTTCTTTTTTCTTTTGTCAACTGCTCACAGAGCAGTGGGGCGACGCTCCTCTGCCTTAGCAGGCAATAGAGGAGTGGGTCAGGGTAGCGGTTTGGGCAAAGAAACTGAAAAAAAGCACACAAGTGAGGTAGTAACAAGGATGGTTGGGGATATGCACACGAGGGAGAGAAGCACACAGGGTGAAGGGAGAAGCATACAGGTGAGAGCAACACAGTCCATTTGGGCCAGAGAAGCACACAGATGAAAGAGAGCGCCAGGGGAGAGAATCACACGAGGAAGACAGGTGGAAAACACATGCACTCTAATGCAGTGATTGAGCAAAAAGAAAATCGTTATCTATAAGTGAGCAGTAGAAGGACAGAAATAAAGAGGTGCTACTCCAGGTGAGGGACAAATATAAGATAGACTGGACAAGCCATCGAATAAGACGCACGCAATTGAGAGTGACAAGAAAGACAACTAATGGTTGGTAATGGGTGGGCTTTAAGTCCACCATAAGTTCTTGGTAAGCTGACTTAAGGTCTCATGGGCAAGAGACTAATACTGAGCAAGGGTCCGCCATGCTGCTGCTATCACGATTGCATAACTACTGCTAAAATACAAGGGTACACAAGGAACACACATGTGAATAAATCATAAAAAGAGGATTATTGTGCTCTGAAGCTGGACTTCTGCGATACACCCTCTCCAGGCTGCAGGACCCCGCTGCTTACTTTCCAGTTCCCTTCCAAGGCCTTCAGGATTGTTTCAGCTGGAACCCCTGGCCGGGGGGCTCAGAGAGCCCGCTACAAGAGGTCCTCCTGCGGCAGAACTATTGTACGACTGAATACCGAGGCTACGAATTTCAAGATACAAGAACACCGCGGACAAAATATTGAAGACCAGAATATCGAAAGGTACGTGCATTTTGAGGAAGTATAGGTTTACAATTCCTACCTCCACATCTACATACCTTGAAGATATATTTATCATAAAGTACATATATATATGGAATTAGGTATAGAAAATCAATACTTAGTTACCATTTGATACTTTGGGTTCAATATTTTGCCCTCAATATTTGCATACCATTTGTGGAAGAGGTGTGGCACAGCGGCCAGGGCAACTGACTCCGGAACCCGGGGGCTCACGGTTCGATCCCCAGCGGCAGATCAGCCCAGCACCATGTGACTCTGGGCAATAGCTCGCTTAATCTTCCCAACGGCCCCCAGCGCCTTGACACCTTCGGGTAATTGTTCGCACTTTACAAATACTGGACATTTACATTTACATTTACCTCGATATTCTAGCTTCGACATTCAGGGGTCATACCTGTCAGACCCATCGGGCACATCCTGGTTAGATACGCTCTTCTGGAGATTCTCACCTTTGAGCACCTCATCCCTCCCCCAGAAGATATAGGGCCTGATTTAGATCTCGGAGGATGGGTTACTCTGTCACAACAGTGACGCATATCCCGTCCGCTGAAATATAAATCCCATAGGATATAACCCGTCTGCCAAGATCTAAATCAGGCCCGCAGTCTCTTGTGCTCTGTCCTTGCTTTTGTTGGTGGCCGAGTCCATGCCCCTTGACCTGTGGACACATTGCACTGGAATTACTCAACCATGACTGGCAGTTCCCAGTATAGGAGGTTTTAAAATTTCTAGTACATAATCTTGCAGTGGCGGCCGCTATTTACCGGGGGTGGCGGGGCTGGGGGAAGGTGAGGGGGTGTAAATTAAAATAATACATACTGAAAAAAAGCACTTACCTTCAGGGCGGGCACCCGGCCAGCCGCCACCTCTCAGTCCGCTCGCCACCGCCTCTTGCTCCTCGGAAGCAGGAACCAGAAAGCACCCAGGCTCCTGACTCCCCTAGCCAATCACAACACTGTAAAGCAGCGTTGTCATTGGTCTGAGCGCCTTGATTCAGCGCTCAAATGGGGAATGGGAGTCTGGGCATGTTCCCCACCCAGGCTGTAATGCAGCCTGGGTGCAGAACATGCAAAGTGCGCATGACTGTAATGGTCGGCCCAAGAGGGCCGTCCAAACAGTTATGTGCACTTTAGAGTGGAGCAACCACTCCTCCTCCTGGCCCCTGCTCTGGCAGTCCAGCACCGTCCCGCACCAGGAAACGGAAAACTAAAATGATAATAATGCTGCTTAGCGGAGGAGCTGCCACCGTAAACTTGGTATGCTGGGGAAGACACCAGAAGCATCTCTTATCCTGACAAGGAGCCAGTGGGCTTTGAGGGACTACAGTGGATCCGTGCAGAGACACCCGGCACTGAGGACCAGACACTGGCCCTTGAAGGCCTTGACATGACTGTTTTGCTGCCATTGGTCTGGGGAAAACTTTGCCCTTCAGTTTAGTGTCCTTTGGGCCCCAGAGGGTTCATGGCAGGTTCATCAAAACCTCATTAAATTCCAGCAACCAAAACCGAGGTCACTGCTGTGCAAAGAGAAGGACACATCTGACTCAGAGCTGTCGCCAGGAGTCACCTCTCTGCTGTGCAAAGAGAAGGACACATCTGACTCAGAGCTGTCGCCAGGAGTCACCTCTCTGCTGTGCAAAGAGAAGGACTCAGAGCTGTCGCCAGGAGTCACCTCTCTGCTGTGCAAAGAGAAGGACACATCTGACTCAGAGCTGTCGCCAGGAGTCACCTCTCTGCTGTGCAAAGAGAAGGACACATCTGACTCAGAGCTGTCGCCAGGAGTCACCTCTCTGCTGTGCAAAGAGAAGGACTCAGAGCTGTCGCCAGGAGTCACCTCTCTGCTGTGCAAAGAGAAGGACACATCTGACTCAGAGCTGTCGCCAGGAGTCACCTCTCTGCTGTGCAAAGAGAAGGACACATCTGACTCAGAGCTGTCGCCAGGAGTCACCTCTCTGCTGTGCAAAGAGAAGGACACAGAGCTGTCGCCAGGAGTCACCTCTCTGCTGTGTCACTTCTTGAGGCTCTGTTTTTGCTACTACTGGCTCATGTGGTCATTTCGCACATCCTACTCTGGGTGTAAAGCGATCTGACGCCTACTTACACTATGGCCCTCATTTGCAGGAGGCCGGCGCCGCCGGAGCATCACTTTTTATGACGATCCAGTGGTGCAAGCCTCTCAATCATATATATGAGGCAACGTAAAGCCACCCTGCGATGCTGTGCAGGGCCTCAAAGATATATAGTAAGGCAAGGCAGCGCAAAGCACTGTGTTGCCTTACTCTGTGTCAAGGAGGCGTTCCATGGGCGTTGCGGTGGGCGTTGCGGTGGGTGTTCCCATTCAGCACCCTTTGGATTTAGACGCTGCTTCAGATTTACAACAGCGCGAAAACCTGAAGTAGCGCCAAAACCTTACGCCTCCCCAGAGCAGGAGTAACGAGGAGAAATGTTTACATCTCTCCACCTTTTTATCTCTTCCCATGTGTGCTGCATTCTGAAGCACACGTAGGGGCATATTTACAAAGAGTTAACACCACCAGAACGTCACTTTTTCCAATGTTCTGGTGGCGTTAACTCCTTTGCCTTATTTACAAGGCGGCGTTAAGCCACTTAACGTGGCTTAACACCGCCTTGTAAATAATGCCCCTATTCACACAGGACTTAGCGTGAAAGGGGCGTGCAGTGGGTGTTGCAGTGGATGTTCTGCTGCAACACCCATTGCTTTTTGACGCTGCTCCATATGTACAAGGTATGTGGCAGTGTCAAAAATACCGCCAGGTAATACCTGGTCTTAAGTAGACGATACGAGGAGAAATGTTTTATTTCTCCTTGTGTTTTGCTCTTTCCTCGTGGGCTGCATTCTGCAGCACACATAGATACAGCAAATCGCCTGTAAAGATTGTTGGAATGTGTCCCTTCCTGCACATAAACAATTAACCCTGCATCGCAGGCACCCTATCAAAAGGGTGCTAGGGTGCCTGTGCTGGCTCTAGGCAGCTTTTTTAGCGTTAGTAACGCAGAGGTGCGCCGCATTCTTGTGAATGCAGCGCATCCGTATGTTTTGAAGCTGTCGAAGCACGGCGTTACCAAATTTGGTGTAACATCGCGATCCGCCAGTTTCTTGTAAATATGCCCCATAGAACGAGGAAAATGCCTCTTGTGATTGTTTTTGTGTAGGAAAGTGCCCCTTCCTGCACAGAAACAATCATGCCAGCAACACAGACCCCTGTGCAGCATAGTGTAAGGGTGACTCCGTTGGCGCACAGCTGTAAATTGTGCGCTGGCGTTGGCTGAAAAGACAGGAATGCACCGTATCTTGCCCTTTCAAATTGGCGTAGGGCGGCGCAGCAAGTAGGCCTGCGGCTCTGCCACACGCCATTTCTATGTAAATGAGGCCCTATGTTTGTGCTTTATGAAAACTGAAAATTAAATAAGTAAACCCAATGGGACAAAGACGTAAATGTTACAATTTTACAACCTAGAGGAGCCTTGAAACCCTGGTGCTTTCTCTTTGGGAAGGCCAGTCCACCACTGGGCGTGGAAGAGGCTCTTTTCTAGGGCGAGGAGACACAAAGGGGGATGTAATTCGTGACGTCATCGAGGGTGTGATGTCATCACTGATGCCTTTGTGAGTTTGTGGAGCTGTTTTCTGCTGGAGGAGTAACTCGCGCCTCTTGAGGTCTCAAAGCGTCCACGTCGAGACGGACTGGCCTCGAGAGACATTTAGAGATTTTCCAGCAGGCCTGTAGGGTTGAAGCATTGCAGTCAGACTGATGTCTGAGCCTCCCATATGACTGTCTATGCCCCAGCCCTTCTGGCTGTTTTAGGGGCACTCTCTGAATATCTTCTTATAGGCCAGTCCACCTTCAGGCAAGGTGAGAGAGAGCTTTTCTTCCGGTACATAAAGTCCCTGTACCCCCTAACGGTCCTATTTATCTGTGGGGTTTTCATGTTTATGGCCGTTTCCGGGAGGCCGATGACAACGGCTCTGATCAATAAAATACTCGCCGCCTCCAGGGGAGAGTTATGGGGCCGTATCTCAGACTTTATGTTTGATGAGGGGACACCGATAAAAATGTAATAAAAGGCATTCTTTTATAGGTTCACTCTGGGAGACAAAGCTATGACCTCCCGATATTGCTTTCTCCAAACCACGTGTGGTTTTCTTTACACATTTATAAATCTTAAGAATCCACGTCTTAAATAAAAAATAAAGCTTTTTCCATGTTAGAATCTCCAGTTTCACACTCGGCCCCGGCGAAATCCCCGTTACTCTGGCGTAATCGTGATCTTCTGTCATTTCTGAAATGTTTTATTTAGTTTGTTTGATAAAATTCCAGAAATTACGTTATTTTGCCAGAATCACATAATCACGTGCCGTTCGCATCAAACATGTGTCCTGAGTGCACGCGACCCACGGGGGCGAGCAGAGCACGCGCAGCTGCTGTGTGCTTCACTTCCGACTTTTTCTGCTGTTTTTGTTCCAAATGCATCCTTGTGTTCAAAATGGAAGGAAATTCTGGTGCAGATCTACTATCATTTTCCGCAGGTTTTGTCTTACACAAATGTGACATCAACCCTGCGCTAAGTATTGATTTGGTATTTAATTTCCAGTACAAAACAGTGCTTAATTTGAGCCGGTGGTTGCCGGTGGGGGGTCAACCGCACTAATTTTTAAAGGTCGGCACTTATTTTTCCTTATCAGACATTTGCTGAGATCAACAAAGGTAAAAACACGCAAAGGGGAAAGAAGGAAAAAGAGAAAGAAAATCCGCCATCAAGGGTGAAAGCAGGAACCTGCAGGAGTGAGACGCAGGGGTAGGGAGCGTCTGGCGGTGGACTGGAGAGGAAGCAGGAGCCTGCAGGAGTGAGACACAAGGGCAGGGAGCATCTGGTGGTGGACTAGAGAGGAAGCAAGAGCCTGCAGGAATGAGATGCAGGGAGCCTCTGGTGGTGGACTAGAGAGGGAGCAGGAGCCTGCAGGAGTGAGACGCAGGGGTAGGGAGCGTCTGGCGGTGGACTGGAGAGGAAGCAGGAGCCTCCAGGAGTGAGACGCAGGGGTAGGGAGCGTCTGGCGGTGGACTGGAGAGGAAGCAGGAGCCTGCAGGAGTGAGAGGCAGGGGCAGGGAGTGTCTGGTGGTGGACCAGAGAGGAAGCAGGAACATGCAGGAGTACGATGCAGGAGCAATGAGCATGTGATGGTGGATTAGAGAGGAAGCAGGAGCCTGCAGGAGGGAGACGCATGGGCAGGGAGCGCCTAGAGGTGGACTAGAGAGGAAGCAGGAGCCCCCAGGAGTGAGACACAAGGGCAGGGAGCGTCTGGTGGTGGACTAGAGAGGAAGCAAGAGCCTGCAGGAATGAGATGCAGGGAGCCTCTGATGGTGGACTAGAGAGGGAGCAGGAGCCTGCAGGAGTGAGACGCAGCGGCAGGGAGGGACTGGTAGATGACTAGTGAGGAAGCAGGAACCTGCAGGAGTGAGATGCAGGGAGCGTCTGGTGGTGGACTACAGAGGAAGGAGAAACTTGCAGGAGTGAGAGGCAGGGAGTGCCTGGTGGTGGACCAGAGAGGAAGCAGGAACATGCAGGAGAAAGATGCAGGAGCAATGAGCATGTGATGGTGGATTAGAGAGGAAGCAGGAGCCTGCAGGAGTGAGACGCATGGGCAGGGAGCGCCTAGAGGTGGACTAGAGAGGAAGCAGGAGCCCCCAGGAGTGAGACACAAGGGCAGGGAGCGTCTGGTGGTGGACTACAGAGGAAGGAGGAACCTGCAGGAGTGAGAGGCAGGGGCAGGGAGTGTCTGGTGGTGGACTAGAGAGAAAGCAGGAACCTGCAGGAGTGAGACACAAGGGCAGGGAGGAGCTGGTGGAAGACTACAGAGGAAGGAGGAACCTTCAGGATTGAGACGCAGAGAGCATCTGGTGGTGGACTAGAGAGGGAGCAGGAGCCTGCAGCAGTGAGACGCAGGAGTGTCTGGTGGTGGACTAGAGGGGAAGCAGGAGCCTGCAGGAGTGAGACACAGGGGCAAAGAGCATCTGGAGATGGACTAGAGAGGAAGCAGGAGCCTGCAGGAGTGAGACACAGGGACAAGGAGCATCTGGAGATGGACTAGAGAGGGAGCAGGAGCCTGCAGGAGTGAGACACAAGGGCAGGGAGGAGCTGGAGGAGGACTACAGAGGAAGGAGGAACCTGCAGGAGTGAGATGCAGGGGTAGGGAGCATCTGGTGGAGGACTAGAGAGGAAGCAGGAACCAGCAGGAGTGAGACACAAGGGCAGGGAGCATCTGGTAGAGGACTAGAGAGGAAGCAGGAACCTGCAGGAGTGAAAAACAGGGGCAGGGAGAGTCTGATGGTAGACTAGAGAGAAAGCAGGAACCTGCAGGAGTCAGACACAAGGGCAGGGAGGAGCTGGTGGAGGACTACAGAGGAAGGAGGAACCAGCAGGAGTGAGACGCAGGGGCAGGGAGTGTCTGGTGGTGGACACAACCACAGAAAGAGAGGTAAGAGGAAATAGTCCCAAATCGCCCTCCTACAAAGCATTAATTCACACACAAAGAAAAGGGACTCTATTAAAAAACTAATGAAGTGGGTAAACAGAGGAGAGGTGTAAAGCAGGGCACACACTGTGTATGTAAAACTGCCCTCACACACAGCAAGCTGTGTCATGCTTCATCATAGGGCCTGCTAACACACCTCCGCGCTAGCCAACGCTGGAGGTGGAGCAATAGGGAGGGGAAGACAAACAACATGAAAGAAGAGACAAAATAGTGAGGTATCAAAAAGTGAAAAAATAATGGCAGAATAAATTGATAAAACTGGTAACAGTGTATCCCTGCTATACCTTTAATACTGGGTACACTGTCCAGGTGCAAGAGATGGTCTAATCCAGACCCGTGGATGGTGGTAATGGCTTCTCATTAACAGAGCCCTACCCCTCCACTCTGCTGAGATGTCGACATGTTTCAGCCGGCACGTAATAATACCCCGGCTTTCTTCAGGACTTCCACCTGATCAATCCCAAAAAAGGCTGCTGTCCCTACCTCCTTAAGATCCAGGGGAGGGGAAAAAGAGCACCATGTTCAGTGCAAACTCTGGAATATAGTATGGTAGAGCCCTTTGCTCTCCATGAGGAACCTGCAGGAAATAAAATCAAGAAAAAACAAGAAAAGTGAAGTGCAGGGTGAAATAGTGTTGTGCCCAGTCTAAAAAGCCCAACATAAAAATGTGAGCCAAACATCCCTCTTGAAAATCACATACACATTCAAAATCCATAAGTTGTGTAAACCCAAACACACACTCCACAGTTCATCTTGTTCCACTACTGGCAATAAAACACTGTCATTAGCGTAATATACTACCCCTAGAACACTTGGTAGGTGTGCCTTAGTGAACTGGTAGTGGAGGCAGCATACAACGCTATTATACTATCATGGTATGCGGGTTAGCAAGCGTCTATGCACGAATAGGTATATTACTCATATACTCATAAATGCATTAACTCTTCATTCGGAGACAAACATCCATCCAGCCCCATTACTAGTCTCTTACCGAGTTTACCAAAAAGTCAAACTGGAACTGGCGGAGGGTGCGAATAGCTCCCTGTAGTCACACACTATGGTACAACAGGGTAAATTAAAAGAAAACACACAAAGCAACATGAGAAAGGTGGAAAGGTGGCAGGAAAATAACTGCCAAAAACAGAAAACAAAACTGAATAAACGCGGTTCAGCCGCTCTGTTTTTTGTCTTTTGTCAAGGCCAGTGGCCCTCTCTATCTGCGAGGACCGAGGAATTGAGTAAAACAGTCTTAGGTAGAAAAGAATATCAAAGGAGAATAGATATGTCCAAACCTACTAGACATACGGTTCGTGTTCCCCGTAAACTCAATCAGGCTATAGAATGAATGAATAAGGGAGAAAACTGCCAGCACCCATGGATCTCTTCCATGGCAGGATAAGTATAGCAAAACAAACGTCAACTGGCTACACAGGAACCCATAATGGGTAAACTTACTTCGTCAAGGTGAGCTAATGTGCAATTCCAACCCGCACTCCCGACACCGTGAAGATTATCATGTCCCGTTTCCCTAAGCCTTATCAAAGGAAAATCCAACGGTCCCGCCCTGCGTGCGTCACCACGCAGCGCGTACCCACGTAGCATCAGCGCTCAGGGTGGACGGGGGACAGAAAGAAACTAGACCGTCAACCAGCAACATGCCGGCGGTCGGGAGAACGTGCCCAGGAGTCTGCGCAGGAGTCGCCCCTGTATTATCCTACAAGTAGTCTAAAGTTAAACTCCTGATATGCCTGATGGCACTTTCAAAGGGGAGACACGATTCAAATATATATACACACATACACACACCCAAAGAAAGGGAACCGTAGGAATGATCTAAACAAAGACCACAGTCCAAAGGGAAAATCCACGCGACGTATCCTACGTGGAGGGTCCTTAAGTCGAATGGATCTAACTGTCCGCCAAAAATTACATTGGTTCCTCATATAGAATAACAATATAACAATATGACAATTTGCTGCATGATAACCCCATGGTGGCTCGGACAGATGAGCAGATGGTAACCAGCTGCGCCCATTCTAAAGTTGATACCTGTCCACACACCGTAAAGGGCAAAGGTGTTTAGAATATAGGCAGGTAGAGAGAGGGAACAAGGGGAATAGCAGTACTCGTTAGTTCAAGCTATTCCACGGGATCTCATCATTAAGTCCCCGAATGTGACTCCGTAACCTATACACCCATTTCTGTTCCCTAATAAAAAGTGCTCTTTCTGGCCTATTGTGTGTCATGTCAATGTGTGGTTTATCAATCACTGTCCAGAAGAAATCCTCAGCCGAGTGATTTCTCTCTTTAAAATGGGTAGTAAGACGACTGACGGATCTCTGATATCTAAAAGTGGACCTATGCTCCATGATCCTGACCTTAACCTTCCTCGTGGTCATACCTATGTAGATAAGTTCACATGAACATTTGATTAAGCAAATGACATACGTAGAGTTACAATTCGTATGTTTCCTTTGTTGCCACGGGCGGGGTAGGCCAATGTCTATAGTTTTGGTATTGGCGGTCAGGTGGCAGACATCACAGGAACCACATTTAGTGTGACCCGTAACAGGGGGTAGGATCCCAGGGAGAGTGCTATGGGCTGTGCTGTTGGCTGCAGGTGTGAAGGGCCTAGGTCTTGTGTGCACAACAAGGTCCTTAATATTGTGACTCCTCTTATAAGAGAAAAGCGGTTTGTCCAGATTCAGCCCGTTGGAGTTAAGGATTCTCCAGTGACGAGTGACAATCTTTTGGATATGATTAGAGGCTGTATTAAAAGTAGTCACACAAATGGGCCTATCAGTCGGTTGCTTAGTAACTGTCTCCAGTAGGACTTCTCGTTGGCAATTAGCCGCCCTCTTATTTGCTCTCTTCACAATCCTTTGGGGATAGTTCCTTTGTATAAGTTTGTTATGTAAAATACGGGCTTCTGATCTAAATTCAACCGTATCTGAACAGTTCCGGCGTAGTCGTAGGAACTGTCCAACTGGAAGATTCTCCCTAAGGGATCTCGGGTGGAAACTCTTGAACGACAACAAACCGTTCCTATCCGTAGGTTTATGGAACATTTTAGTTTCCAACCCTCCCCTTGGGGAACAATGGTGAGATCCAGGAAGGGCAAGCTGTCTGGTGGTGGACTACAGAGGAAGGAGGAACCTGCAGGAGTGAGAGGCAGGGGCAGGGAGTGTCTGGTGGTGGACCAGAGAGGAAGCAGGAACCTGCAGGAGTTAGACGCATGGGCAGGGAGGGACTGGTGGTGGACTACAGAGGAAGGAGAAACCTGCAGGCATGAGAGGCAGGGGCAGGGAGTGTCTGGTGGTGGACCAGAGAGGAAGCAGGCACCTACAGGAGTGAGACGCAGGGGCAGGGAGGGACTGGTAGTTGACTAGAGAGGAAGCAGGAACCTGCAAGAGTAAGATGCAGGGAGCGTCTGGTGGTGGACTACAGAGGAAGGAGAAACCTGCAGGAGTGAGAGGCAGGGGCAGGGAGTGTCTGGTGGTGGACTAGAGAGGAAGCAGGAACATGCAGGAGTGAGATGCAGGAGCAATGAGCATGTGATGGTGGATTAGAGAGGAAGCAGGAGCCTGCAGGAGTGAGATGCAGGGGCAGGGAGGGTCTGTTGGGGGACCAGAGAGGAAGAGGAGCCATCAGGAGTGAGACACAGGGAAGGGATCGTCTGATAGAGGACTAGAGAGGAAGCAGGAACCTGCAGGAGTGAGTCGCAGGGGCAGGAAGCGTCTGGTGGTGGACTAGAGAGGAAACATGAGCCTGTAGGAGTGAGACATAGGGCAAGGAGGGTCTGTTGGGGGACTAGAGAGGAAGAGGAGCCTGCAGGAGTGAGACACAGGCCAGGGATCGTCTGATAGAGGACTAGAGAGGAAGCAGGAACCTGCAGGAGAGAGACGCAGGGGCAGGGAGCATCTGGTGGTGGACTATAGAGGAAGCAGGAGCCTGCAGGAGTGAGACGCAGGGGCAGGGAGGGTCTGGTGGTGAACTAGACAGGCGGCAGGAGCCTCCAGGAGTGAGACACAAGGGTATGGAGCGTCTGGTGATGGACCAGAGAGTAAGCAGGAACCTGCAGGAGTGAGACACAGGGGCAGGGAGCGCCTAGAGGTGGACTAGAGAGGAAGCAGGAGCCTCCAGGAGTGAGACACAAGGGTAGGGTGCATCTGGTGATGGACTAGAGAGGAAGCAGGAGCCTGCAGGAGTGAGACACAGGGGCAGGGAGCGCCTAGAGGTGGACTAGAGAGGAAGCAGGAGCCTCCAGGAGTGAGGCACAAGGGTAGGGAGCGTCTGGTGATGGACTAGAGAGGAAGCAGGAACCTGCAGGAATGAGAAACAGGGGCAGGGAGAGTCTAGTGGGGGACTAGAGAGAAAGCAGGAACCTGCAGGAGTGGGATACAGGAGCAGGGAGTGTCTGGTAGAGGATTAAAGAGGCAGTTTGACCTTGAAGAGCGTGAATGAGGAAAAATCTCGCCGGGAGGTGGATTTTCTCACTCACGCTTGCCAACTTGATGTTGACGAGAGTGAGCGAGTAAAAGAACTCGGAACTCTGCGAGCTCCGCATAACATGGAGTGCGGAATACTCCACAAACTCCACGAGCGGAGCGGAGTTCACCGCCCAGGCTTTCTTCTGAGCAGAGCTTTGGGCACCAGCACTTATTATTTTACAAATTAGACATTGGCACAAACCCTGGTATGTGTTGCAAAATAGCCCTAAAATAATGCAAAGTAGCACAAAGTGCTACTTTGCAGTATACAAAAAGTGCTGGATGGAATGCTTGAACCAATATCAGCGAATAGTGCTCACTCTGGGTCGCATCCTAGTCCATCGTTAGTTTGTATACCATATCACCTCAGTTTGGACCCAGCCTTATGTAAATCAGTCTTGACCCTGCTCCAGTGGGAACAGTCCAGCCTGAACTGCCAGTCCAGGTCCTCCGTGAACCAGAACACAAGTAACCCAGGAAAGGTTTTGCTCCAGTTAGGGCTCATCAGTTGGGTACAGCTTGGTTCCATTAGCACAGTGTGCACAGGACCCACATATGGGCATACCCGTCCCACTTAGAGATGACACACTAAAGTATACAAAACAGATGGGTGAATGTTTGAATTAATCGGTGCCACTGGTAATTAATCAGGCCACATCCTTGCCCTTCGTTATTTTGCACACCATGCTACCTCAGTTTGGACCCAGCCATATGCAAATCAGTGTGAACCCTGCTGCAATGGGAACAATCCAGCCCGAACTGACAGGCCAGGTCCTCCATATACCGGAAGACAAGCAACCCAGGACCATTTTCGTCCTAGTTATGGCTCATTAGCCAGGTACAGCTTGGTTCCAGTGACCCACGTCTGGGCGTACCCGTCCCATTTAGGGCAACACACTAAAGTATAGAAAAAGTGACAGATGGAATGCTTTAATAAATCTTAGCCACTGGTAATCACTAGGCCTGGGTGGAGCTCTTGGAGTAAAATGGGACAAGTGGAAGGCTACAAGTACTGGGGTGCTGCTCCATGGGAGTGAACAACTGGTGAAAAGGAGGGACAAATAGGAAAGATTAAACACTTGAAAGCAAGGATTTTTAAAGGACACTGAAAGAAACAAATGAAAAGCAATGGGTGGGCTATAAGCCCACTAAGCATATACAACAAGTCTTGACGAGACAGCGCAAGCGCTGTCTAGGCTTGACCTAAAAAGGACATTGTTTTAGCCACATCTGTTCTCTGGATCATTTTAGTGAGCATTGCCAATTCCATTGGGGCCCTCAGGATGTCAGCAGGCATGGATCTTACTGCATGCCGTAGCCTATGGTACAAAGCATAGCCAAGGCATTATTTCCCTGTTCCTGAAATGTTTGCAATGTGATAAACGGCCCAGGGTTCTCTACACCTTAACGTGCGTAAGTCTGGCAGTGTCGTGGAAACAATGTTGTGCATGGTGGGCCTGTGCCACTAGGTGATAAAGATAGGGATCAGGAACTGCCACTCCACCCTTGTCTAAGGGCTCTGTTAGCACCGTCCAGGGGATTCGCAGCTATTTCCTCCCAACCCCAAAATCAGTCTGGTAAGTAACTGCTGTAGTTGATTGAAAAAGACTTTAGGCAGGACCATTGGGATGCTGACAAACAGTACAACATTTCGGTAAAATCATAAATGTTATTATGCAGATTCTCCCCAGCAGCGACATAGGTAACTGAATCCAACTGTCCACTCGTCCGTTGAACAAATCGAGTGCCACCTCGAAATTTCACCTCGCTAGCTCCTCCATATCTTTATTGCCATGAACTGCCAGATATTTGACTCTGTCTGCCATCCAATGCTGAGGGTACTCCTGCATCCAGGAAGTGACACATTCTCTTAATGAAAATATTTCTGACCTATCCCAATTGACTTGGAGGCCTGAGTAGTCCCCAAATTGTATGATATCTCTGATGATAGGATCTGTGTTTCTTCTTCAGAGGCTGTAAAAACAGGATCACGTCAACCACGTACAAGGAGAGCAACACCGGGCCGGCTCCTACACATATCCCCTATGGGAGTGAAAATCCTGTCACCAGCATGCTAATGGCTCCACTGCTAGGGCGAAAATCAAGGGGGACAGTGGGAATCCCTGTCACTTTCCCCTGGCAATCTTAAACTGATCCGTTAAAGTTCTATTGACTCACACTTGTGCGGTTGGGCCTCTGTAGAGCAGGTCAATTGCCGTCAGAAAATATGCCCCAATCCCCAGCCGTTGTAAAAATTCTTGCATAAAATTCCACTCCAATGAATCAAACGCTTTTTCAGCATCTGGTAAGATTGCGACCGCCTGTAAGTCCGAGCCGATTCTATGTAACATGGCCATCAGTGTGCATAGATTTAGCACCATAGACCTCTGGGGTATAAAACCCTCTTGGCCTCCCTGTACCAGCCACTGCATTAGTGGTTGCAGCCTCTGGGCAAGGATCTTGGCAAAGATTTTGTGGTTGACATTTAACAGCGACAGCGATCTATATGAAGAGCATAGCCCTGGGTCCCGACCCAGTTTTGGGAGGACTGTTATGTCCACCTTTACCACCGATTGTGATAGTACACCTCTTTCTTTTGCCTCATTATACACCTCTAACAGCCTCATTCTACACCTCTAACAGCTGCGGCACAAGCAAATCTACGTAACCAATATAAAATTCCACTGGGATGCAGGCACACCCAGGTGCATTGCTGTTAGCCAAAGCTGCTATTGCCAGTTTTAGATCCTCTAATCTATCGGATGTCCCCCTCCACACATGCCGGGGCCACTTTGTCAAGGTACGTAGCAATATCAGATTGTGCATGTTGAATGCAGACCTTCCTAGTAATGGCAAAAATTCCCTGAAATATCTTTGGTGGACGTTTTCATGACTCCATCGGGACCCCGTATATTTGTGAGTGCGGTCTGTGCGGCTTTCAACACCCATGTTAGTGTTCTGCCTCGGCGGTTGCCTTCTGCGAATGTTCGGGCTGTTGTCCGCTTCCCTAGGTATAGGACCTCACGATCAGCAGTGTCAAGAGATTCTTCCAGGGTCTCCTGTAGGTAACCTAGCAGGGACGGGTCATGATTATTGTCTTAGTCAGTTGGTAATCTTTTGACTTCACCCTCAAGCATATCCAGTCGTGTCCTTAGTGATTTAAGGATGCCGGATCCTTTGGAAATACAGACTCCTCGTCTGTTTGCCTTCAAGGAGGCCCACAGTATGGCCACCTTGGACACCGAACCTTCATTGCATTTGAAGTAGTCAAGCATGGTTTCTCCAACTTCAGCTTTGGACAGGATCACACAATTCACTCTCCTTCAATCGCTACTGCCTAGGGAAGAGGAAATCACAAGCAACAATTAGATCGAGGAGGGATCAGATAGTGTTCTCAGTAAAATGTTAGCGCCTCGCGTCATTCCCATAACCCTGGATGTCACCAGCCAATCATCGATCCAAGACCTAGTGTCATGCACTGTGGAGCGAAAGGTGAAGTCTATCCATCGTGGGTGCGTTGCTCTCCACGCGTCTGTTAAGCTATATAGCTCTGTGATGTTACTAAGAGCCACAGCTGCTCGTGGAGTCCGATGATACGTCAGAGTAGAGCGGTCCCGTTGCCTGCTATGTTAAAGTCCCTCCCCAGGGGATTGGCTAAATTATGGCATATGCAATTAGGTCCTCACAGAAATCTGGGTTGACTGTTTTCGAACCGTAAATGTTAAGGAGAATCAGAGATGTGTTGTGTACATACCCCACTACGAGTATCCAACGGCCCTGGATGTTTGCCTGCCATTCCTGCAGCCTAAAGGGTGCTTTGTTGTGGGAAATTATTGCAACTCCACTGGATTAGGAAGAGTAAGATGCCAGGAACCTATGCGGTCCTTATGTGTGTGCAAACGAGTGTGCAGCCTTCCCTTGTACCTTGTAGGTGTCCGTAACTGAATAAACAAATACATCATCAACCCCATACATATTTATTTATTTGTATTTATAGTGTTTTATAAAGCGCAAACATGACCATCATGGTATCCTAGCACTTTACAAAGAGAATTCTGAAGAGGGTTGCAGTACAATAAACACCTGTCACATCGGATCAGCTGTACATCAAATTCGAATAGCACGTTACAAAGCAAAAAAATGCAATTTAGAATGTTTGGGAGAGGAGGGTGACTCGGACTGTCCCCCACTTCCCACCAACTACCATATCTGTCCCGCCCACATAGGATTGAAAGCTATGCTCGCAGAGAGAGTAAAGACAGCAGAAGCAGTCCCAATCAAATCCAGTCCAGTAGTGGGACCTGTCTGCTGGTTGGGTGACTTTAATCTGCATACCCAATGGAAAATAAACGTGTTGGCCAGTACTTAACAAGGTGTTGCCGAGATGATGGCTCGGCGAGGGCTGCCCCCAGCCCTGCCGGGTGGCGTTGACATGTCTGCATCTGTCCCTGTGATTACACCGGATAAGTGGCAGGTTTTCAGGAAGTCTAATGGACCTTGCCAGCTAGTTCCACTCTCAGTTTAGCCGGATACAACATTGAATATTTGATTGAACATTTCCGTAACTGTTTTTATTACTTCAAGAAATGACCGCTGTGCCTCCTGAACCATAGGCGTGAAGTCCAGGTCAAAGGCCACCTGGGAGTTGCCATATTGTATATCTGGTTGGGACCTATTTCATCTCTGTCTCTGTAATTTAACAATTGTGTAATAATCATTCGTGGGAGCTGTCCAGGCTTGGCTTTGGGCACCAGGGATCTATGGGCGCACTCCACAACGAAAACAGGGGAAAAGGTCTCCCAGCGGAAGAAAGATATAATCATTTGTTCCACAAAGGTTTCCATATTGGGTGCCTGCTCAGTCTCTGCCACCCCCATGATCCTCACATTGTTCCTTCATGAGAGGTCTTCCAAATCGTCATTTTTAAGCTTGATTGTGGCAGGATCCTTGGAGAGAGAGGCCAGTTTGGGTGTATGTTTCTGGGTGGAACCTCCACCTCTGGGATTCTAGTTTCAGCTTTAGTCAATCTAGTGTCTTGTTTATCCAAGCCGACCTTAAAATGATCCATATGCATCGTGAGGTGGTCGATCTTAGAGTCAATAGTTTTCAGGCTCTCCTTCATACCCCTGAACAACCCAGTCACTTCCGCATTGCAGTCTGTGTGGGTGCTTGTTGTGATTCATCTACCTGGCTGGCCCATGTCTTTTATCAAACTAGAGTTACAACAGTTTTCCGCATTATTAGACTTCAGTCCAGGCAGATATTGTGCAACTGAATTGGCTGTTTATCCAGGTGCCTAGTACTTGTGCTCAGGCAGTCTGTTGCAGTCTGGTGATGTAGTAGCCACAGTGCACATTAGCGAGGCCCTCCCTGCAGAGCCGCAACAGAGCCCCCTCTAGCTGACAGTCCTTTTTCTGGGGGGAGGAGCTTGACACCCGGTGCCTATGCAGAGTATTCAGAAGCCAGAATTGTAAGGAACATTTGCAGGGCAACTCTTTTGAATAATTGTCTTGTTTGCCTGGCGTTCCCTTTCAGAGAATGGGTTACAATACTGCGTCTATGGTAGTGTGCTAGTGGGCTCAGTACTGGCCTATTGACTGCTTCCAAGTTATCTGCCCAGGGGTTAGGGGCTTGATGGCTACTTCACCAGCCCTGGGCACCGCAGAGACCCTGGAGCTCCATCATCGTCTTCTGTGCCCCTCCTGTCCCTCGCATCGGGCTGCAGGCGAATCCATCAAGCCCAAACATGTCACCAAACACACTTTTGGAGGGCAGTCGTCACAGAGCCGGGACATCAGGATGGCAGCTTGCTCATGACTTAATTGTCAGTGCTTCCAGTGGGCCAGCACGGGTCCATGTCGGCTGCTGTTCGATGTGAGCTGGGAGTGATCAGCGACCAGGCGCCCATCTTGTGCGTTGCCCTTTAGAACTCCCTGGAGAATATGCTTTTAAAGTTTCTGTGAAAATCAACCAGTTACCATTGTTAAGGCTGGTAAATGGCTCCAGCTCTTTAACTATTTAACACAACATTAAGCTCAAAGCTGTGGCAGAGTCTGTTTCTTGAATTAGCACTTGCGGTGCTCACCATATGTGCTACAGCCCCAGACCTCTCAAAAGCCGTCAATTCACTGCTGAGGGGCTAAGAATAGGACTTGGGGTGTCCACCATGGAAAGTAAACAAGGTTCGCAGAGCTGTGTTAATGTTTTTTTGTGGTACGCTGCCCCTACCACCTCTAGGTCAGGTGTAGAAAGGATCAGAGGTAGTAAGGGCAAGCCAGGCTAACAACCCCTAAATGCCACCGCTTGTGGATTGTGTTCTAAATATTACAGCTCTCAAGCCTTTGAAGCTCCTTTTCATATCCCATGGTTGAAAAACCCTCCCAACACTGCACTGGTTTCTGCTGACCCTCTCAAGATGGCGCTCTGCTTCTCCCATCCAAGATGGACGTTTGAATGTCATAGACCCTCCCAAGATGGCGGTCCATTAAGCATGAATGCAGAGTGTGAAAGGTCTGTTATTATTTTATGCTGTTATTCAGCTCCATCTTTTATTCTATTTATTGTAACGCAGGTTTCATCAAGTCGTTGGTTGTTGCTAATCTAGTTTGAATGATACTCATAATAATCGGTCCTGTTATGCTACTGTGAGTATATCATAACTAGTATATCCTGAAACAGTCTGTTGTATACCTTGAAAAGCAGTGGGGCTGCAGCCGCAACATGTAGTTCCTCTACATGGTATATAGGAGTGTTTGCTAGGACGTTGCCAGGTTGGTCGTAGGCCAAGGCACGTGGTCTTCAAGGAGGTATATTTTATGGGACTACTTTTCTGCTACATTTTGTAGGTTGTACACTTTGAGTTTTGCGTCAGGGTGAGGAGAGGACGCTTGATGGAGGCTCAAACAATAGACAGAAGGGGTAGCGTAAAGCAGTCCCACACTCCTGCGGGCCCCCATCCAGCTCAAGTCCTATGGATATCTGTGAGGCATGGAGTGGCAGGGGTCTCTCCCCGCATTCTGCGGGAGTCATTCATTGTACATCATCCCACTGGAAGAGAGCGGGGCACCCTGCAGCCCCACAGTATAGGGGGTTCCTTTAGGGCTCTGTCGTGGCTTGGGCCACGTGATAAGGATCAGTCTTCACTCAGCGATGCACGGGATTAGAGAGATGTGCTGTTTTTATCCAGTGGGTTGATGTGATTGCGTGAATAAACCTGGGCCATGGTGAGGGGTGGGGGGGAGGGGCAGCTGTTAGAATAGAAATGTGCATGTTTGCGCATTGCCCTATGTAAGTTAGCATTTGCGGCACCATTTTCTATTCAGGTGCCATTTTGAATCATGATCGAAACTAATTGTGAGAAGTTGGCCTGGTATATGCTGTCCACTAATTATAGTGGGCACCTTGCACCAGTCCAAACAACCCCTTATTGGAGATAGGTTAAAGACAACCTTTATTGAAAGCTATCCTAGTGGTAGCTATGGAGAGCAGCCTTCAGGCTAAGTCTTGAAGGAATGTAAAGCAGCTTGTTTTACCAGTCTATAATCTCTTGAGTGACCAAATGAAAGAGGACCACACCAGGTATATATATAAAATATATGTATTTAATCTTAAACACACCCCTCTAGTCCCTTTATGAAGCTAGAGTTCGAAGTACATAAGTTACAAGTCAGTTATCAACAGTAATAGCACAAATACACGTTTGAGCCCTAGGGGCGTACCAAACCATATACCAATAAAGTGGTATAAGAACCACGACTGAGCTAGACACAAGGCCTAGAGCCTGTAGAAATGCTTGGACCACAAGGAACCACCCAAGCTACGCGTGCAGTGTGAGAACACAGCCGCGAGCCGCCGTTGACTTCTATGGGGAATGTCGCGGTTGGAGTTTTAAAGAAAAAGGACACTTAGAGGAGGACTTGGAGCAAACCCTTTTAGAACTAGGTTGTTCTAAAGTCTATACCCACGGGAGCACCGGAGTACTCGAGTTACCTCACCCAGGGGAGCCGGGTGCATAGGTGTCTTTCGGGGTCGGGTTTCGTCGTCGTTTTCAATGGCGATCTGCTACAAAGTGCTGCTGGCGACCAAGTTGAAAGTGTTCAGGTGGATCCAAAGGTGGATCGAAGATGTGAGGAACCTGAAAGCAGAGGGGACAGATTCTGGGTCACTAGCCAGTGACCAGGAAGGCGATGAGCAGATGCCCACGGATGTTGGGTGCTTCAGGTAGGTTGACAGTCATCTTGACTCTTCAGCCACGAGGTCCAGGAGGTGTCGACGACAACCAGGAGCTGGATTCGAGCTGTCCCACAACGTCTGTCGATTGCTGCGGTGTCGGCGACTGGATTGGACCCAACAAGCCTTGGCAACGGCAAGTCTCGAAGAAACAAAGAAAGGACGATGTTGCAGACCAGCAAGTTCTGGGAGACTCACCCAGTGAGGGTAAGTCAGGACACCTCTGGAGCAACCAGAAAAGCCCAAGCAGAAGAAGAGTTGCCTTCGGGAGGGCCCACTAGCCAACGGACTAGCGACCGTGAAGGAGCCTCAAGTGGACGCACTTGGAGCTGGCTTGCAGGACACTCGTGGAGTGGAGGCCAGTGATCTTCGGTGCAGTTGGTGCTGGAGGCGGGGGCTACTTGGAGCCCAAAGCACAACTTCGTGGGAGGCCAGGAAGAGGATGCACTTGCAAATGTGCTTGGTGTCCAGGGGTCACGGTTCCACGTTACCCAAGACAGCTACGGGCCTCAGCTTTGCTGGGGACTCAGGGCAGCCTCGGAAAAGTCTGGAAATCCACCTCTTGTGATGCAAAGACTTCGGCATCCGGCGGGAGCTTCAGCGATGCAGACCGGACAATTGCTTCTTAGGTGCCTGCCAAGCAGGGGAGTCACTCCTTGACCCCAAGGGAGATTCTTCAGTCCTCTAATCTTGAAGTAGAGCGTCGAAGGTCCAGGATTCGGCGTCAGACTTTCGTCCAGGGTAATCTGAAGTCCTAAGGACTGGGGTCCCATACTTATACTAAGTTAGGGGGTTGGACATACTCTGGGGACCCACCTATGGGAGGGTCAGGGAAGAGGGGTGGTTACACCCATTCCCTTTGTCCAGTTTCGCGCCAGAGCAGGGGCAGGTAGCCCCTGCAACCGGTTTGAACTGGCATATGCACAGGGACACCAAATGTGCCCCCAGTGCAGGACTTCAAAGCACCAGAGGGTGCTCCTGCCCAGCCCCAATACACACTATCCTGTCTGGGGAGGTGGTTACACCTCCCTTCGACAGGAAACCTATTGTCCAGGCCTCCCCTGCCGGAGTTTCAGTCAGCAGCAGGAGGCCAGACCCGTGTCTGTGGCAGCGGCATCCATTTTGTGATGCCAGGGCTTTGGAAAGAAGTTACCGGGTAGCCCGGTGTGTACATGTCTCTCCCTCTAGAAGGGTGGAATGCTACCCCCGCCACCAGGATTGGCGGGGGGGGGGTAGTATTCCAAGATGTTTGACACCAAACACGACATGTTTTGGTGCAGCCAGTCCAAAGTTAGCATTGTACCGCGAGGATATAATGCACTTAAGAGTATATGGTCAGGCTGTACCACAAACTGCATCAGAGGAGGGACTCCGAACGCTGCAGAGGGGCTCTGCTCATGCAGGGGCACCCTCTCACATAAAAACCAAGCACTCTGCCTTCAGGATTGGTAAGGCCTGCCATAGGAGTGACTTATAGGTTTATATGTATGTGCAATGGTAGTGATATAGGTAGCCCATACCACTGTAAGGGGTGCATGAACCACCTTACCCAGGCTGCAGTAGCAGACATGTGGTGTCATTTTGGATGGCCTTCCAGGGGTGGCACAATACATGCTGCAGCCCCTGGTAGGCCTCTGAGGTACCTATGCCCTGGGTACATAGTATACCATATACTAGGGACTTATAAGGGCACTCCAGATTCCAATCAGAGATGTGCCTAAGGCACATGGAAACCATTTTAGAGAGGAAGCAGCTAGGCTGGGGTTCTGATTAGCAGGGCCCCAGCCAGACTAAAGTCGAAAAACAGTGAAGCATCAGCAAAAAGTGGGGGTACCCATGTGAAGCAGATCCTACTCTCCTACACAACCCCCCCTCCCCCAAACGCAGGGACATTAAACTAACCTTGACCAGTTGAGTCTTCATGTTCTAAGTGGAAATACCTAGAGAGTCCATCTGCATTGGCATGGTTACTCCCAGGTCTATGTTCCACTGTAAAGTCCATCCCCTGTAGGGAAATGGACCACCTAAGCAGTTTGGGGTTTTCACACTTCATTTGTTTTAGCCATAGGAGGGGCTTGTGGTCTGTTTGAACAAGGAAGTGAGTACCAAACAAGTATGGCCTCAACTTCTTCAGAGCCCAAACCACAGCAAAGGCCTCCCTCTCTATGGCTGACCAACGTTTCTCTCTAGCGGTCAGCCTTCTGCTAATAAAAGCTACTGGCTGATCCTGACCTTCATCATTCAATTGTGACAGTACAGCCCCTACCCCCAATTCAGGTGCATCTGTTTGGACAATGTACTTCTTGGAGTAATCAGGACTCTGGAGAATGGGAGCAGTGCACATGGCCTGCTTCAGGTCATCAAATGCCTTTTGACAGCTAGCTGTCCACTGAACTTTCTTGGGCATTTTCTTGGAAGTTAAGTCATTCAGGGGTGTCACTATTGATCCATACCCCTTGACAAATCTCCTATAGTACCCAGTCAGGCCTAAGAAGGCTCTCACCTGAGTCTGGGTGGTTGGAGCAACCCAGTCCATGATGGTCTGGATTTTACTCTGCAGTGGTTGAACCTGGCCTCCACCCACAAGGTGGCCCAGGTACACAACCTGACTCTGCCCTATCTGGCACTTAGTGGCCTTGATAGTGAGGCCTGCCTTTTGCAGGGCCTCCAAAACATTTCTGAGGTGGACCAGGTGATCCTCCCAGGTGGAGCTAAAGACAGCAATATCATCTAGATATGCTGCACTATAGGCCTCCAGACCTGTAAGGACTGTATTCACCAACCTCTGAAAAGTGGCAGGTGCATTCTTCAGACCAAAGGGCATTACCACAAATTGATAATGCCCACTAGGGGTTGAGAATGCTGTTTTTGGCTTTGCATCATCAGCTAGTCTGATCTGCCAGTAGCCAGCTGTCAGGTCAAATGTGCTTAGATACTTGGCTGAGGCCAAAGTGTCTATTAGCTCATCTGCCCTAGGTATTGGATGGGCATCAGTCCTAGTGACTGCATTGAGACCCCTGTAGTCCACACAAAACCTCATCTCTCTTTTCCCACCACTGGTGTGAGGTTTTGGCACAAGGACCACTGGACTAGCCCAAGGGCTATCTGAGGGTTCAATAACTCCCAAATCCAACATTTTCTGGACTTCTGTCCTGATACAGTCCCTGACATGGTCAGGTTGCCTATAAATCTTATTTTTAATAGGCAGACTGTCCCCAGTGCCCACTTCATGAGTGCACCAGGTGGTCTGACTTGGAGTCAGAGAGAACATATGTCTGTACTGATTGAGCACTTGTCTGCAATCAGTTTGCTGCTGAGCAGTGAGGCTGTCTGCCAAGGCTACACCATCCACTGACCCATCATCAGGGTTCTGTGAGAGCAGGTCAGGGAGTGGGTCACTCTCTTCCTCCTGTCCCTCATCAGTAGCCATGAGCAAGCCCATGTCTGCCCTGTCCACATATGGTTTCAATCTGTTGACATGGAGAACCCTGTGGGGACTCCTGGGTGTTCCTAGGTCCACTAAATAGGTAACCTCACCCTTCTGTTCAACAATGGTATGGGGTCCACTCCACTTGTCTTGGAGAGCTGCTGGGGCCACTGGCTCCAGCACCCACACCTTCTGTCCTGGCTGGTAAACAGTCAGTACAGCCTTTTGGTCATGCCAGGCTTTTTGCAGTTTCTGGCTAGCCTCAAGGTTTTTAGTTGCCTTATTCATGTATTGAGCCATCCTGGAGTGGAGACCAAGTACATAGTCCACTATGTCTTGCTTTGGGGGCTTGAGAGGTAACTCCCATCCTTCCTTCACCAAGCACAATGGACCCCTGACAGGGTGACCAAACAAAAGTTCAAAAGGGCTGTAGCCAACCCCCTTTTGAGGCACCTCCCTGTATGCAAACAAAAGGCAGGACAAGAGTATGTCCCATCTTCGCCTAAGCTTTTCTGGGAGCCCTTTAATCATGCCCTTTAAGGTTTTGTTGAATCTCTCAACTAATCCATTGCATTGTGGGTGATAGGGTGTGGTGAACTTGTAAGTCACTCCACACTCCTTCCACATTGCCTTCAAGTATACAGACATAAAGTTTGCACCCCTGTCTGATACAACCTCCTTAGGGAAGCCCACTCTTGAGAAAATTCCCAGGAGGGCTCTTGCCACTACAGGTGCTGTAGTGGTCCTAAGGGGAATAGCCTCTGGGTACCTAGTGGCATGGTCCACCACCACTAGGATAAACCTGTGCCCAGATGCTGTTTGGGGATCCATGGGACCAACAATATCAATCCCCACTCTTTCAGAGGGAACCCCCACCACAGGTAGTGGTATCAGGGGGGCCTTTGTGGTGCCATCTGCCTTCCCACTGGCTTGGCAGGTTACACAGGAGCAACAAAACTCCTTGGTGTCTTCAGACATGTGGGGCCAGTGAAAGTGAGGGACAATTCTGTCCCAAGTCTTGTTCTGGCCCAAGTGACCTGCTAAAGGACTGTCATGGGCTAGGGTCAATAGGAAGTCCCTGAACTTCAGAGGTATAACCAACCTCCTGGTGGCACCAGGCTTGGGGTCTCTACACTCTGAGTACAAGAGTCCATCATCCCACTACCTGTGGTGGGGGTTCCACTTTATGGGGACCACTAGCATTCCCAGCAGCCTCAGCAGCAGCTTGCTGTCTGAGGGGTTCAAGAGAGGGGCAGCTCTGCTGCTCCTGGCTCAGATCTGCCCTGGAAGGGCCCCCTGTCCCCAAGAACTCAACCTGGTCAGGTTCAAGCTCCTCTGGGACAGTTCCTTCCTCACGACTGAGATCATCCCCCTCAAGAGACTGATCTTCCTTCTGAGCCAAGGGGAAGGCACTGCCTTAACCCTACTACTCCTCCTCTTGGATGGCACTTGGTCCATTTTTCCAGGATCCAAGGCCTGTTCAGTGTTAGACATTTTGCTCTGTGACCTGGTCACAGCAAACACATCTGCAGGGATCCCCAGCATTTCTGCATGGGTCCTGAGCTCCACTTCTACCCAAGCTGAAGTTTCAAGATCATTGCCAAGCAAGCATTCCAGTGGTAGGTTTGCACTCACCACAACCTTCTTAAGGCCAGTTACCCCTCCCCAGGAGAAGTTAACAACTGCCAGAGTATGGTATGTTCTGACATTGCTAGCATTGGTCACTTGGTACATCTCACCAAGTATAATCTGCCCAGGATCCACAAGGTCTTGTGTCACCATGGTGACACTCGCCCCTGTGTCCCTGAATGCCAAAGCCTCTTTTCTATTGATTAATGGCTGTTGCCTGTACTTGCCCAGATTACTGGGACTCATAGAGGAGGTCACATCCATGCCTCCATCACAGACTAGGACAGCCTGAGTGAGTTCTCTGACTAGGCCAGAGCTCATCTCATTACCCAGGGTCAACCCTACTAAACCCTTGGCCTGTGTACTCCCACCACCAATTGTAACTGCACTAGGGGGAACAGGTGCCTTAGGGGCATTGGTGGGGGCTGGAATAAAGTCTTTGGACTTGGTGCAATCACTGGTCCAGTGTGTCTTTTGCTTACAAACTTTGCACCATGGTTTCTTTTGGCCTTTTCCCTTGTTAGACTGTGAATTCCCATCTGAATAAGATTTTTGGGGGCCTTGTGAAGACTTCTGGTCTTTACCCTTCTCCCCACCCTTATCAGAGTTTTTAGAATCTTGCTTCTTAGGGTCACCACCTTGGTTCTGTACCTTCTGCCTCACCCTGGTTCTGACCCATTTGTCTGCCTTCTTTCCCAATTCTTGGGGAAAGGTCAGATCAGAGTCCACCAGGTACTGATGCAACAGCTGATTTTGACAGTTATTAAGAATCTGCTCCCTCATGATAAGATTGTACAATCCTGTGAAGTCACATACCTTACTGCCCATCAACCAACCTTCCAGAGCCTTAGCAGAACAATCAACAAAGTCCACCCAGTCTTGAGTCTGTGCTTTTTGGGTATCTCTGAACTTTAACCTGTATTGTTCAGTTGTTAGGCCAAACCCATCAATCAGAGCACTCTTCAAGACATTGTAATTGTCAGCATCCTCTTCTCTAACAGTGAGGAGCTTATCTCTACCTTTGTCTGCAAAGGAGAGCCACAAGATTGCTGCCCACTGCTCCTGAGGGACCCTCTGTACTTTACAGGCCCTCTCTAGAGCAGTTATCCATTTGTGGATGTCATCCCCACTCTGGTAGGGAGGGACAACCTTGCTCAGGTTTCTATGGTCATAAGACCTTTCCCTATCTCTGGGGAAATTGCTACCACCATGGGTCTCTAGTCCCATCTTTTTTCTCTGTCTAAAGAGATCTAGGGACTCCCTGTCTATAGCCAACTGCTGTTTTCTGAGCTCAAGCTGGGCTTGCTCATACTGAATCAGTCTCTTTCTCCTCTCATGAGAGGATTCCCTCCTATGAGAGGAGACAGAGGTCCCTACTGAGGTGTCAGAGTGGTTAGACTCCTGAGAAGGAGATCTAGACCTTCTGGGCACACTCACAACTCTTCCTGGGGGACAAAGGGGAGGTCCTTCTGGGCCTCCTCCTCATCCTCAGGAGTAGCTGCACTTTCCAGGTCAGGATCATTGTCATCCCCCTGGCCAGTTTCAGAGGTCAGGTCCTGGGCATTTTCATCCCTGGCCCCTCCCTCATCTTCTGCCCCACCCTCTCTGCCTACCCTTTCAGACCTTATGGGTCTTCTAAGATCATCTAGCAGAAGCATCTCCAGGAGACGTTGGGTGTTGGCACTTTTGCCTGTCTTCAACTTCCTAACTTTGCACAACTCTCTTAATTCCAAAAATGAGAGGTTGTCATATCTGGATGGCAGGAGCTCACTGGTTCCTGGCAGTGAAGACATTACTAGTGTGGTGTGGTGTATGCACTACCTACTCTAGTGTGGCCTAATAAACTCTCTTGAGTTGTAGAAAGGGTGTGCTATCCCTTAACACACAACTCTAAGTTCAGTAGAACTTACTGTATCCTAAGCTTGAATTATATGTACCTAAGGTACCCTTAGTGGTTTTCAGTTCATCAATTCAATTGAGATTATCTGGTAAAACAATAGCAAGCTGGAATCCCACCGCTGCCACCAATGTGAGAAGTTGGCCGGGTATATGCTGTCCACTAATTATAGTGGGCACCTTGCACCAGTCCAAACAACCCCTTATTGGAGATAGGTTAAAGACAACCTTTATTGAAAGCTATCCTAGTGGTAGCTATGGAGAGCAGCCTTCAGGCTAAGTCTTGAAGGAATGTAAAGCAGCTTGTTTTACCAGTCTATAATCTCTTGAGTGACCAAATGAAAGAGGACCACACCAGGTATATATATAAAATATATGTATTTAGTCTTAAACACACCCCTCTAGTCCCTTCATGAGGCTAGAGTTCGAAGTACATAAGTTACAAGTCAGTTATCAACAGTAATAGCACAAATACACGTTTGAGCCCTATGGGCGTACCAAACCATATACCAATAAAGTGGTATAAGAACCACGACTGAGCTAGACACAAGGCCTAGAGCCTGTAGAAATGCTTGGACCACAAGGAACCACCCAAGGTAGTGACACAGGGGACCCACGGGGACACGTGCAGTGTGAGAACACAGCCGCGAGCCGCCGTTGACTTCTATGGGGAATGTCGCGGTTGGAGTTTTAAAGAAAAAGGACACTTAGAGGAGGACTTGGAGCAAACCCTTTTAGAACTAGGTGGTTCTAGAGTCTATACCCACGGGAGCACCGGAGTACTCGAGTTACCTCACCCAGGGGAGCTGGGTGCATAGGTGTCTTTCGGGGTCGGGTTTCGTCGTCGTTTTCAATGGCGATCTGCTACAAAGTGCTGCTGGCGACCAAGTCGAAAGTGTTCGGGTGGATCCAAAGGTGGATCGAAGATGTGAGGAACCTTAAAGCAGAGGGGACAGAGTCTGGGTCACTAGCCAGTGACCAGGAAGGCGATGAGCAGATGCCCACCGATGTCGGGTGCTTCAGGTAGGTTGATGGTTGTCTTGACTCTTCAGCCACGAGGTCCAGGAGGTGTCGACGACAACCAGGAGCTGGATTCGAGCTGTCCCACAACATTTGTCGATTTCTGCGGTATCGGCGACCGGATTGGACCCAACAAGCCTTGGCAACGGCAAGTCTTGAAGAAAAAAAGAAAGGACGATGTTGCAGACCAGCAAGGTCTGGGGGACTCACCCAGCGAGGGTAAGTCAGGGCACCTCTGGAGCAACCAGGAAAGCCCAAGCAGAAGAAGAGTTGCCTTCGGGAGGGCCCACTAGCCAACGGACTAGCGACCGCAAAGGAGCCTCGAGTGGACGCACTTGGAGCTGGCTTGCAGGATACTCGTGGAGTGGAGGCCAGTGATCTTCAGTGCAGTTGGTGCTGGAGGTAGGGGCTACTTGGAGCCCAAAGCACAACTTTGTGGGAGGCCAGGAAGAGGATGCACTTGCAAATGTGCTCGGTGTCCAGGGGTCACGGTTCCACTTTACCCACGACAGATACAGGCCTCAGCTTTGCTGGGGACTCAGGGCAGCCTCGGAAAAGTCTGGAAATCTACCTCTGGTGATGCAAAGACTTTGGCGTCCGGCGGGAGCTTCAGCGATGCAGACCGGACAATTGCTTCTTAGGTGCCTGCCAAGCAGGGGAGTCACTCCTTGACCCGAAGGGAGATTCTTCAGTCCTCTAATCTTGAAGTAGAGCGTTGAAGGTCCAGGATTTGGCATCAGAGTTTTGTCCAGGGTAATCTGAAGTCCTAAGGACTGGGGTCCCATACTTATACTAAGTTAGGGGGTTGGACATACTCTGGGGACCCACCTATGGGAGGGTCAGGGAAGAGGGGTGGTTACACCCATTCCCTTTGTCCAGTTTCGCGCCAGAGCAGGGGCAGGTAGCCCCTGCAACCGGTTTGAACTGGCATATGCACAGGGACACCAAATGTGCCCCCAGCACCCAGTGGGTGCTCCCGCCCAGCCCAAATACACACTATCCTGTCTGGGGAGGTGGTTACACCTCCCTTCGATAGGAAACCTATTGTCCAGGCCTCCCCTGCCGGAGTTTCAGTCAGCAGCAGGAGGCCAGACCCGTGTCTGTGGCAGCAGCATCCATTTTGTGATGCCAGGGCTTTGGAAAGAAGTTACCGGGTAGCCCGGTGTGTACATGTCTCTCCCTCTAGAAGGGTGGAATGCTACCCCCGCCGCCAGGATTGGCGGTGGGGTAGTATTCCAAGATGTTTGACACCAAACACGACATGTTTTGGTGCAGCCAGTCCAAAGTTAGCATTGTACCGCGAGGATATAATGCACTTAAGAGTATATGGTCAGGCTGTACCACAAACAGCATCAGAGGAGGGACTCCGAACGCTGCAGAGGGGCTCTGCTCATGCAGGGGCACCCTCTCACATAAAAACCAAGCACTCTGCCTTCAGGATTGCTAAGGCCTGCCATAGGAGTGACTTATAGGTTTATATGTGTGTGCAATGGTAGTGATATAGGTAGCCCATACCACTGTAAGGGGTGCATGCACCACCATACCCAGGCTGCAGTAGCAGACCTGTGGTGTCATTTTGGATGGCCTTCCAGGGGTGGCACAATACATGCTGCAGCCCCTGGTAGGCCTCTGAGGTACCTATGCCCTGGGTACATAGTATACCATATACAAGGGACTTATAAGGGCACTCCAGATTCCAATCAGAGATGTGCCTAAGGCACATGGAAACCATTTTAGAGAGGAGGCAGCTAGGCTGGGGTTCTGATTAGCGGGGCCCCAGCCAGACTAAGTCGAAAAACAGTGAAGCATCAGCAAAAAGTGGGGGTACCCATGTGAAGCAGATCCTACTCTCCTGGACCTCTGTTACGTTTCGGCAATGCTAAGTTTTGCTTCACTAATGAATAGACTGTTCATATCAGTGCATACCTTTCGCACTAGATAGAGGCCCTCTCCCACTTGTCTGGTGGGGGGTGCAGGGTGAAACGATCTTGGGTTGTATTAGGAGGTGTGAGATATGAGAACCGAAACTTATTTTTTTGTATTTCACTGTCCAGCTGCATCTGCTTGGAAAATTCCACTGCAGGCGTGCCTTCGCCCGGTCATGAAACGTACATAATGTATCTTTACGCTTGTTGATATCAGTCCTCTCTGCAGCACTCTTAGCGACTGGGCAGACCGGGCTCCGCTGTGAGTGTATATGAATAAACAGTTATTGGTTTGTATTCTCTACTGTCTGACCGACTCTTCATTTGGTATGGAAGGCTGAGAGGTGGTCATTAGTGACCCGGGTGACCCTCAACGGGCCACTTCCTTCATTTGGCGCCCGGACAGGGACTCCTTTGGGTGATTGATCCATCCCCTTTCCGCGGACGGGGGGTGGGGGGCCGAGGACATCGCCGGGTCGGACTGACGGTTCAGGGATCACTGCACGAAGAGTTTCTGTTACTCGCAGCTGCTCCTTCTGTCCCGCCGGACGGTGCCTTGCCCAGTGGTCATCCTGACTGGAGTCCTGAACGGCGAAACCCTTGGATCTGACCGTTTGGTCTGAAGAGTCGGCAGTGGAGAACTGGTTTGTTTGTGCTACTGATATCAGGTGAGTTTGTTTTGGTTCTTTGTGGATATGGTACCATTGTGGTTTGATTTTGGTATGGTCTGAGGACCGTTTTTGATAAAAGTATTTGCAATTACTTTGCTACGTAAAAACAACAATTACTTTGCTACGTAAAAACAACAAACTTGTCTTCCTTTTAAAATGCCTAGTTTTAGCAAAATCTTGTATTTGTGTTGTTGTTGTTGTTGTCTGCAGATGCTCGATTGGAAGAAGCTCAGTCAGCGCCTCCAGAAGGCAGCCCTAATTTTGATATGTATGTGAAGCATGGTCTTGGCCCTATTATGTTTCTTACATTATGGCACAAATATACGAGGGACAATGCCGAGTTGCAAAGGGCGTTGACGGGCACTTTTGATGAACAAAAAATTGGGTTTTTACAGGAGCAAATATTTAAGAAAAGAAGTAGACAGTCCATGTTTGATTCCCTCAGAACTTGGCAGAAGGAGGCTAGACAGAGACGGTTAAAGATGGAAAGAGATGCACGAAAGGGAAAAATGCAAATGTTGACACAGAAAGCTGTGGCATAAGATAGAGAAAAACAAGAGTCTGGAATTGAATGTGAAGATAGGAGATTTCGATTGCATATTTATAAGTCTTATTTGACAAAAGAGGAAGACGATACCTTTGTAGAGGAGTTGCTAGACACTCGACCCTCGCCCCCTTATGCCCCGCAGAGGATGTATCCTGCTGTTTCCTTACAGTCACAGCAGCCTGTTACGTCTGCTTCGGCTGTTCCTGTATCTACGGCTGTTGTTTCAACAGCTTTGGCTACGGCACCTCCCGCTCCTTCTTTGTCCTTGCCGTCTTTGGCAACGGTGATCCTTAGTACAACTACGATTTCAACTCCTGTCTCCTCCGTCCTTTCTCCTCCTTTGCAAGCGCCAGCAACGATTGTACCTGTCATTTCTGTTGTTTCTCCTTCCATGGTCTTCCATCCTCCGGTATCTTTGAATGTTGAGACGCCAGTACGTGGATTTGAGGATAGAGATTGGACGAAATTCAAGGAGCGAATAGGCCCGTTAGTGCGATCTGGGGTAGGGGACGAAGAGAAACAAGTAATAGCTGACCAGGCTGCACAGTGGGCTTGTAATGCAACCTATAGTGAGGAGGATGTTTGGGAAGTCATGCGAGATTTTGAACCCTTTATACAGCAACATGCCCTTAAGCATATGTCTGCTACATTGTTTAGTCTTTGGCAAAAACATATTGGGACAGAAGCGCCTCAAATTGTATTTGATATTAGAGACCGTGTGTATGCTACTGATTTGGAGCCAGACCAAGTATTTGGGAATGTTACAACTCTAGTTGCCTACAGGGGTAGACTACATGAGAGGAGCCCTACTCAGATAACTCAGTTTCCGATGCGGGAGGTCCATACTATATATCACCCAGAAATACCTGAGATAACGGATCAGCACGGAACAGTCACTAGACGGGCCATGGCTGCTCATTTCCAGGAGCAATGGGTTTATACTCCGTGGAAACGGAGTGAGGTTTAAGCTCTTAAGGCTCATTTGCCTGACCCTAGGAAGAATCCTACATCTTATTATAAAGAATTAACAGAGGCTGCCTCTTCTACTGTAATGACTCTTGCTGATATTGAAATGTTTTTTGGTCTCCTTGTTCCGGTTGATGTTTGGAGACAGGTTCATACTCAAGACCATATCGTGGAGTTGGGTGGGCCATGGGATGGGATTAAGGGATGGGATCAGGAAAGGAAGCCAGGTGATAAACCCCGTGCCGAGATACTTGCTTTGCCAGGTCGTATTATTACATATATGCATTCCCTTATTCCGCCTAAGAAAGTAAGCTGGGAAAAATTGACGGCTTGTCGACAGAAGAAGGATGAAAGTGTGTCTGATTTCTTTACCCGGTTTGAAGATACGTTTTTGGACTATAGTGGGCAGGATATGTCGATTGAGGGAGGAGTTCGATTGTTTGTTGACAGATTTGTTTCTAACCTTCTTCCTGAAATTACGACTCGTTTACAGGCATCTGAGAGTTCTTGGTCCACCTCTTCCCCCTCTGTTATTTTGAATATGGCCCAGTATTATGAACATCGAGATCAGGAGGAAAAGGATAGGACTGATAAGAAACATAATGATTTAAAAACGAAGGTGTTGTTGCAGCAAGCGTTTAGGGGAAATAGTAGGGGGCGGGGTGGTCCTTCTAGACAGCTTCCATGTACCAGTAGACAGTCTTCAACGACACCTTTGGGGCCGAATCAGTGCGCATATTGTAAGGAGGAGGGTCATTGGCGTAGCCAGTGTCCTGTGCTTTTGCAGAAGGTTGCGGTTCCTAGAGGGCGAGGCTCTCGTGGACGAGGTCGTGGGACCGATAGAGCTCAGAATGCTGCAGCCTCGCAGGGTCGTTCTGATACCAATAACTTTGATGACCCTCTCGATGGGCAGTATTATCATGATGATTATGATACAGATGAGGTGACAGGGATGTCTTATAGCTAGGATAGCCAGGGACTGAGTGAGGGACCAGTTCAGATACCTGTAGATCAGCTTGGTCCTTATGTCACAGCTCATTTGCAAGGTTCGACTAAGGAATTTCTGGTGGACACAGGTGCGACAAAGAGTTCTGTTTCTCGACATATGGTCCCTGGGGTGGCTCTGTCTGGCCATAATATTATTTCGGTAAGTTTTTCAGGTGTACTGGTTGTAAGCCCCATTTCACGCCCCCTTGCATTGACTGTTTGTCCTTTCACTGTGGAATCTCCGTTTTTGTTGACATCGAACTGTGGTGAGAAACATGGGTTTGGATTTGTTGAAGAAGTTGTATGCTACAATCTATTGCTCTCCTGCTGGTGTCTATATCACGATAGGCCGGATGAGAGTACTAAACAGTGTTTGTCCCAGGGTGCACCCCTTCCGGCTGAATTTGCTGCTGTCCCACCCACTGTATGGGCCACAGGTGATACGGACGTAGGACTGATGCATATACCACCAGTTTCTATACAAGTCAAAGAGAATGTTGTTTTGCCTCGTATTCCTCAGTATAAGATACCGCAGGCAGGAGAACGGGCTCTTCTTCAGATTATTCAGGATTTGATACAAAAGGGAGTAGTTGAGGAAACGTCTGGAAATATTTGTAATAGTCCTATTCTTCCGATTCTTAAAAGGGCACCCTCAGGCTCCTCTGAGGACGCTGATGATGTTTATCGTTTTGTGATTCATTTGCGCGAGGTGAATAAAATAGTGGTTCCACAGTTCCCTGGGTTTCCTGATATTACTGCGCTTTTGACGATGATTCCTTCTACAGCTAAATGTTTCTCTGTTATTGATTTGAAAAATGCTTTCTTTAGCATTCCTATCCATCCAGACAGTAGATATTTGTTTGGGTTCACACTGACTGGTAGGAGCTTTAGATTCTGTTGCACTCCTCAGGGCTATACAGAGAGTCCTAGTATTTATAGTCAAGCATTAAAGGGTCAATTGGATTCACTATCGCTTCCCTCAGGTAATGTATTGGTGCAGTATGTTGATGATGTACTCATAGCTTCTGATACGGAACAGGGTTGCAAAGATAGTACAGTCAAATTGTTGCTGCATTTGGCCCATCATGGACACAAGGTTTCTCTTTCTAAATTTCAGTATTGTCGACATCAGGTCACCTATTTAGGTCACCTACTGTCGAAGGAGGGTAGGAGGTTGACCCCTGAGCGCATCAGTACCATTGTTAAAATGCCCATTCCACAAACTCAAAAAGATGTGCGCGCTTTTATAGGTATCACTTCCTACTGTCGTCAATGGATACCTAACTATTCCCTACTAATTAAACCTTTGCTTGTATTAACAACAAAAGAAGTGCATGAGCCTTTGCCTTGGATTCCGAATGCCAGAAGTCTTTTGAGCATTTGAAAACTGCGCTTGTTCGGCTCCAGTGCTTGGTACAGCCAACTACGGCAAGTTGTTTGTGCTCTATGTCCATGAGATGGCTGGCTGTGCGCTTTCTGTTCTAACACAAAAATTGGGGGATAAGCAACGGCCGTGTGCTTATTTCTCTACTGTGCTTGATCCAGTCGCCCGAGCCCTCCCGAGTTGTCTAAAAGCAGTCGCGGCTGTGGCCACTTCAATAAGACAATCAGCTGGACTTGTGCTTGATACTGACCTCATAGTTATGATACCCCATGCTGTGGATACGCGCTTGAATAAGACAAAGACACAGCACCTCACCAGTGCACGTCTCACCGGCTATGAATTGACATTGTTTGCTAAACATATTACAATTAAAAGATGTGCTACTCTGAATCCAGCCACGTTACTACCCCTCCCTTCTGAGAACGATGCAGTCGATAAGCATGATTGTATCTACCGGACGGATGAAGAGACAAAGGGACTGGTAGACCTGACTGATATTCCCTTATCTGACACCCAAGGAGAACTATATGTCGATGGCTCTTGTTTTAAGTTACCAGATGGCACCACGACGGCAGCTTATGCTGTCACTACATTGTGCACGGTGGTAGAGACATCACGGGTCCCCTATCAGTCGGCTCAAGCTGCTGAGCTTGCCGCCCTTATTCGAGCTTGTGAATTGAGCGAGGGACTGGTTGTCAACATCTATACTGACAGCCAGTATGCCTTCGGGGTTGCGCATAATTTCGGGCGACTCTGGGCAGAGAGGGGGTTCCTTACTTCTCATGGCACCAAGATTCAGCATGGGCACCTCATATTGAGGCTTTTGTCCGCTTTAACGCTCCCCAAGAAATTGGCCATAATTAAATATAGTGCCCACAGGAAGGTTACTGATGACGTGGGGTGAGGAAATGCTTTTGCAGATCAGACAGCTAAGGAAACGGCCCGGACAAAGATAAAAAGCATGTTTATAGCAGCTAGGTGGGTCCCTGAAGTTGTCATGTTTGAGAATACCCTTGAAAGTGTAAAGGAGATACAAAGTGAAGCTACAATGGAAGAATTCGTGGAATGGCAGGAATGTACAGCATAGTTAAATGAGGAAGGATGATGGATTGATAAATCAGGAAAGCAAGGATGGATGTTACTGGATGCCTATGTTCTTCCCGTGGTTACTATGGCACATGGTCCAGCTCATATTAGTGCAAAAGGCATTTGTAAGCTGTTAGACCCTGTATGGCAGAATGATAATATCTCTAAGACAGCCGTGCATTTGGTGAAATATTGCATGGTCTGCATGATGCATAATCCAGGGAAAGGTACCCCTACACCACCCGATAATTTTGCACCACAAACTTTTCCTTTTGAAGTCCTTCAAATCATCAAATGGACTATATTGAATTAGAGAGATGCAATAATCTTAAGTTTTTTTTGGTGGTTGTATGTGCATTCAGTAAATTGATTGAGGCTTACCCTACTAAAGATAATACAGCCATTACGACTGAAAAGGTACTCCTGAAGGAGTTCTTTCCTTGTTTCGGCTTGCCCTGAGTTATCTGGAGTGATAACGGAAGTCATTTTAATGCGAAAGTGATTCAATTGATTTGTGAGGGTCTCCATGTGAAGCAAAAATTCCATGCTGCCAATCATACACAGTCAGCGGGTTTGGTTGAGAAGTACAATGGTACTCTCAAAGTGAAATTGGCAAAAATTCAGGAGACCACAGGGTTAATGTGGCCAGATGCTTTACCATTAGCACTTTTGTCCACAAGAACAACAGCACATTCTAGGACAGGACTGTCTCCTTACGAGGTCGTGTTTGGGCGCCTGTCAAACGTCTGGGGCGTCCCGAATCCCCGTAGGTTCTCTGATATTGAGTACCTGTATTGCTTGATTACCTTGGCCAGTTAACAGAAAATTTGCGTTCTATTCACCAACAGGTGTGAGAGTCCCTACCTCCTACACCAGAGGGACCCGGCCACGATATCCAGCCTGGTGACTTTGTCCTGTTGCGCAACTTCCAGAGGAAGAAAAGTTTGGAGCCATGCTGGAAAGGTCCTGAGCAGGTTCTATTAGTGATGTGTACTGCTGTGAAGGTTTCTGGCCATAAGAACTGGGTCCATGCGACCCACTGTCGCAGGATCCCTTTGCCATTGCCATATGACCAGTGTGTCACAGACGGCGTTGGGGACTCATAGTACAAATAGGTGCCCCGGTTTGTCCCTTTTAGTGATGCCCAGCTAACGTGGATGCAGACGGATAAAGAGAATGAGAATGTGTTGAACGAGGCTGTTCCTCCAGAAATACGAGCTATCCAAGAGCCTTTGTTCACTGATCACACGGTGCCTGGGGCTACCAGGTACAATTAGCGGCTTCAGCCGAGGGAAATTGAGTCCAAGGAGAAAAGAGATTAGGGATGGACTGCATAAGATAGGTTGTACTGCAGTATAGTACCAACGAAGTTAGCTGAAATTAGTCAAGGATTCTTGCTTACTATATTCTAGTTGTTTGAACATTAGTTAGGTAAGGCCGAAGCATACCCTTGATCGACGTGGGATACATTAAAGAGCTTAGGACAGAGCAAGCTCCACCGCCGGTGCTCAAGAGCGCCAAAGTATTCATGGACAATAGGAGCCTGTACCAGTGAGGCTCTGACGGACACTGGGAACTTGTATACTCTCTTTAAATTTTGCCCCCCCCTTTTTTTATCATCCATTATGCATCCCTTTGGTAGACTAATTGCTGAGGAAGAGCAGCCAGTGATTCTTGTTGCCCAGCATAATATGGTGTGGACGCTCAAGCAGAAAATAACATGTGTTGTTCTTGTGGTTCTGTTGCTAATAATATTGTGTGGGGCGTCATGGGTTTTGGAAAATGATCAGCATGTACCTTTACGTAATAAGGGTAAGGTTATCCCTCCGACAAGAAAGAAAAAGACAGCCCGAGTAATGTGTTCCTAGACACACATAAGAGATTCTTTGGAGAAGGGACAGCTTGTTACCCGACTGAATCTGTCACTAGTTTATGGACCGCATATCCGTTGTCACTTGTAAACTATACATATACTCGTCCACCGCAATTTACAGAAGTGAAGGGAGTCTTTGGTTTTGGCTATCCAGGTCCTTGTTTATATTATAGAAAGCCACTGGGGATGGGTTATCCAGGTTGTGATAACAACACATATTGCGACAACTTCTACATGGAAGAACAGAATGTCACACTGGTGCGTTGGCATTACAAGGAATTGATAGTCACCCGGGAGGCTGGTTATTATACTGCTTGCTGCCCCATCGTGAATAATACAGACACTTCTTTGTGCATCAACTGTTCTGGAATAGTGTTGTACAAAAATAGGATCCCCTTGGTGAATGACAAAGATCCGAGCACTTTTGAAATGAACACCAGATATGCTGCAGTAGACTATGGGGCATATTATCAAGGGCAGTATCGCCGCTTTAGCGGCACTTTTTGCCGCTAAAGCGGCGATATTCTTATCGTCCTATTAACAAGGCGGCGCTAACATGCATTAGCGCATGTTAGCGGCCGAATCTGCAACGCATCTCATGACAGCGATAGATATCGCTAATGAGATGCAAAGTAGGCGTTCCCTCCTAGGACAACATGTGAAATGATCGCAAAACCAACATCGCGGTATTAAAAACGCTGCCCCTGAACAGCGAAGTGATGACAAAAGGTGCGCTAAGCCCCCATTATCGCATGATTCTAACGCCTGAATAAAACCTGACTTAGCATTATTGCCTATGGGAGGTGGATTGTATGGTTAAGTACACACTCCTCTATTACCAAGCTTTTCATTAGCGCTGTGAAATCATCGCTGGATTTCACACGCTAATGATCATTATCGCAGTCTATCGCTGGATTTTACTTCGCTTGTTAGCAAAGCGTTGCTAATACGCCGCTAACACGGCGATGTAACTCAGCGATAGAGGGCGATAATGAAAAACGCGCTAAGCGCGATTTGCGATATTTATCGCGTGTTCTTGATAATATGCCCCTATGAGGGGCCGATTTATGCACACCCAGGGTTCTACTTTTTGTCTACCGGTACCTATTCTAACGTTCATAATGGTACAGATGACATAGCTCTTGGGATGGTGTTGCCCTTAGGTGTGCCCTGTAAATACGCTAAGCCTAATGTCCGTTGGGTTAAAAGGACTTTGACCAAAGAATTCTGTGAGGGGGTGACCGATATAGAGGTCAATAACTATAGTAATGGGATCACCTTTGGATACATCCTTTCTTCCATTTTCACTTTGGGTGGTACCTCTATGGCCCGGGTGAGAAAGCCAGAGAATATTTTGGGTGCAAGTTACAAATATTATCTAACACTACCGTGGCTGCTTTACACAACATCACCACTCAGTTGGAAAGTATGCGAATATATTCCGAACAGACTAGATACGCGGTTGATTTTATCTTAGCCAAAAGTGGTGGTGTATGCGCGGTAGTGGGAGACCAGTGTGTAGTCGGGATCAAAAATATGGAAAAGAATATTACCAAACACATTCTCGATTTCCTTGAGAATTTCAAGGGAATGGAAAGTGGAAATTGGAGTTGGTCTCTTTTCGGTAGTTGGGGCTGGATTCTTGAAAAGGTGATTTACATGATGTGATATTGGTGCTTTGTTGTGCCCTTATTCAGTGCCTTCCTTTCTGTTGCTCCTATTGCACCACCATTCTCACCCCCAAACGGAAGATATCAATTCATGATACCAACGCTGCAATTATGGTACAGAAAGAGATAGACGACCTCATGAATATAGATCAGGGCATTTTTTAGACTTCTTCTCTCCTTACAGTCTCCCTTCCCGATACTGAGAATATGGAATGCTCATAAGGATTTGTTGTTATTATTGTCTATGGTTTCCCGTTTTTCTGGTTTAATGTTTTTCTTGTTGCTGTTAGAAAATGTTTTAGCTCATGCTAAAAGGAGGGTATGTTAGAATAGGTATGTGCATGTTTGCGCATTGCCCTATGTAAATTAGCATTCGTGGCACCATTTTCTATTTAGGTGCCATTTTGAATCATGATCGAAACTAATCCTTTGCTGTTTCTGAGAAAAAGCCTCTGTTAAGTTTTGTTTCTGCAATGCTAAGTTTTGCTTCACTAATGAATAGACTGTTCATATTAGTGCATATCTTTGGCATTAGATAGAGGCCCTCTCCCACTTGTCTGGTGGCAGGTGCAGGGTGAAACGCCCTTGGGTTGTATTAGGAGGTGTGAAATATGAGAACCAAAACTTTTTTTTTTTGTATTTCACTGTTCAGCTGCATCTGCTTCGAAAGTTCCACTGTGGGCGTGCCTTCGCCCGGTCATGATACGTACATAATGTATCTTTATGCTTGTTGATGTCAGTCCTCTCTGCAGCACTCTTAGTGACTGGGCAGACAGGGCTCCGCTCTATGTGGCATATTCTCAAGGACTTATCGCCGAGTTAGCGGCACTTTATCGCAGACAAAGTGGCGATAAATTCATCGCACCATTCACAAGCTGGTGCTAACAGCCCATATCACCAGTTTTCCTGCGATAGCAGTCGCAAAAAACATCGCCATGGATGACACCGGCAAATAATGCTAATGAGATGCAGAGTAGGCGTTCCCGTGCAAAAAGCCGCGGAAACACCACTTTGCAACATTCCCAATGACCAGCCGGATCGGTGATAGGAGCACAAAACATGCGATAAGGCGCGTTAGCAGCAGGGATTTAACACCTGCTCCTACCTGGTGCTAAGTCGGACGATAACCTGCACCATAAAAGGGAGCCCAGCGCACAGCCACACCAGAAGAACAACAGATGCCATGGAGCTACTGATCATGCAGCTCGGAGCCCCAAGAGGGCCACCACACCCACTGCCACCACACCCAGGACCCCCCCCCCAGAGCCCCCCACGGACTACCACACCAGCAGTGGGGTATGTGACATGCTAGGCCCCTTTGATTGGCAGGGTCACATGTCCTGTGACGCCTGTGCTGGATGGGTGTGGTGTGGGTGTGAACCAGCCCTCAGGGAGTGGCCGTGGCATGCTGATGACTAGACCACTGATCAGCAGATCACTACAGGGACGACCTGAGACATTTAGCGTTGTCGTCCCCCCCTGTATGCGTAAGCGGAGTGGACTGTCCTGGCCTATGGCAGGCCAGCATAGGGGTGGAAACAATGAACCCGGGGCTCTGGGCGTGCTCCAGTTCTGGGCTGGACATGGAAGTTACTGATGCGTGTGTCCCTGTTGTAGTGATTACGCCACCCGGACTGCAATCGGCACTGTTGCACCCTGTCACACAAGTTCCACGACATGAGCAACATGGACGTTAGAGGGAATCGCCCACCCTACATTCAACCATAAGCACATACGTGAATGATCAAAGGCATGACACATCTGTGCGATTCTGAATGTTTATTTCACATCCAGTGAAGTGTTGCAGCTGGAGCAGTACAGGGCCATGCAAACCCCACTTCACATTATTGGCCCGTGGAGGGCCAGCCAGAGTCCCACAGGGAATGACAAGTACATTGGAAGAGTAAGAGTTCAGTCCACAGTCTGATCGTTGTGTCATTGGTGACCAAACAGAATATGGCAGTCCATGTCGAGGTCCAAGGTGAGTGTCGCAGAGTGCATCGGGGGACAGTGGAAGGTGATGATGCAAAGGGCAGAACCAAGCAGAAACAGGCCATATGGCGGAGATGAATGCTACTGCCTCCTCCTTACCAGTATGGTTGGTTCACCCGCATCTTCGTCCTCTGATGTCACATGTGCCTCACACGTGGGTGGTGGTGGATTGCCTGCCGCACTGTGTGGCTCTGAGACAACAGGGGGCAAAGATGTGGATGTAAAAGCTGCAGCAGCACCCATCTGAGCAAGGCCTTGAGGCAGCAATGCCATGACGATGTGCTGCAGGGCATTGAAGGCCCCAGCCACATCCCGCTGGTGTGCAGCCATGGCAGCCATCCTGTCCGCCGTCATCCACACCATGGTCTCCATGAGCCCCCGCATCTGTCCCAACTCCCAGCAGACCTCGCTGGAGCCACTCTGACTGGACAGTTGTTCTTGTCTCAGTATCATGACTACAGCGATGTCAGCCATGGATCGCTGGAGAGCATGGAGCGGACTGTGGGTGTCCGTTAGGGACTGAAAGTGGTCCCTGATGGGAATTAGACACCCATGTATGGCATCAAGTCTGGCTGCCATGCGGTCGAACCCCATCCGCACCTGATCAGCCACCTTCTCCTGGCACTCCAACACACGGCGTTGGAAGGCCATGTGTTGGTCGTGGGGGTCCTGGGAGTCAGCCGTGGTGGTAGGTGCTTCCTGCTGTGTGGTCTGTGCAGGGGGTGGGGTTTCCTCGATGCAGCTGGTCTGCCCTGATCCTGGGCGTGTGGTCCTGAGGGCGTCCATGAGCTGTTGGAGGGCGTCAGGGTCGATGGTGGTGTGGTCCTCTTCGTCATCAGTGAAGAGAGGTTGGGTCTGCTCTGCAGGAGGTGTTGGTTCTCCCTCTGCAATGTGAAGGGTAGATGCAGTTTTACATTGTGTACACATGTATGTTGACGGATTGTACACATTTACATACAGACTGCATGACAATGTACATTGTTACTGTTTGGGAGGAGCTGCCTATTTGATGCGGGACAGTGAACATTTCGACATCACCACGGATGTGTGTTTGTACTCGTACATTTTCATCCCATGTTTCCCTGCTATGCCAAATGTGATTGGCCAGTTACTACACACAAGCGGCACCACTTGGGTGCTCTGTTCTGTTGTGAACGTGTTGCAGTTCATACCACATTGTTTTCAATGTTGATGTGCTCTGCATATCATGTGTGTTGGCCGCATTTTGGGTGAGTCTCCCCTGCAGCTCTGATGTGGCTGGCCCTTATCCCTTTCAGGCGGTGTGCCTTGACTTCTGTGCTACTACAGTGCTGAGATGTTGCATACTTGGGTAAATTGGGCTCTTGGTGGGGGTTGGGGCTGTGGGGCATGGTTTGTCCGCAGGTGTGTTGTTGAGGTCAGGGGTTGTTTGTGCAGGTGGATGTGTCAGAGTGTGACCTGCTCCTTTACGGATGTGGTCCACACTCAGCCACCTCAGTGTTGTGGCGTGCAACATGTCATAGTATGTTGACTGCAGCCATGCTATTCGTCATGCAGTGTCACTTGCATTGTCAGTGTGGCTCACTGACACGCCGCTTGCTGGGTTCGGCACATGTGCATGGGTTTGTTGTGAGATTAGTGATGTGTGGGAGGGCCCCCTCTGTGCACGTTGTGGACGGGGGCCCACTTGCTGTTTCTATGTGTGCCGCAGTATGCCAAGGAGATCAGGGGCATGACCCAGAGTCATTGTGGGTGTGCAGTGTGCTATTCTTGATTGTGCATGTGTGCCATTGTGCCCATCTCCCCCCGTTCCCCCAGTCCTTGGTGGTTACTCACCCTGTTGTTGTTGTGTCCGGTCATGTTGAGCAGTGTCCGGTCCCCCAACTCCTGCCACCGTCTCCCCACTGATGACTGTAGACACCATTTCCTCCATCTCGTCCAGCTCCTCCTGTGGCGCTGGACTCCCACCTCAAGTCTGCATTGCTGCCTTCTGGTTGTTGGCGAGTTTCTGCTTGGTTTTGCGCTTGACATCATTCCAGCGCCTCTTGACCTCTTCCATTGTCCTCCTCAGCACTCCGACTGCATTCACCTTGTCCACGATGGACTGCCATGTTGCATTTTTGGTTGCCAATGACACAGTGGAGGTGATCCTGTTTTCCTGCAGACTGAACTTCGTCTTCCTCTTCTTCTTGTCCTTGCCCTTCCCTGTCCCCGAGGTCCCAGGCTGGACCTCCGTGGGGCTTGTGGGGTTCTGGCCGTCCTCTGTGCCTGCTCCGGCTGCCTCCATTGTGACTCGCTGTGGTTCGGTTTTAGTTTGTTTGTTCTTTTTCTGCTTTTATGGTGATTTTTCCCGCCTGACATGTGTGATTTGCAGGCCTGGGGCTGCTTTTCGCTGATTGTCTTATCGCGATTGGGCCCATCGCACCTTTTTTCACGTTCAGCGTTGGATTTTTACCGCCGTCCCGGTGAGTACATCGCGGTCATTTTCCGCGTTATCAAGACACTATCGCATGTTACCGCCGTGTTGGGAAAGCCACGTTAACACGGGGTTATTTTCCCGCGATGGACGGCGATATGTGAACTTGCGTTAACCTATTTTGGCGATGTTTATCGCACGTTCTTGTGAATATGCCCCTGAGTGTATATGAATAAACAGTTATTGGTTTGTATTCTCTACTGTCTGACCGACTCTTCATTTGGTACGGAAGGTTGAGAGGTGGTCATTAGTGACCCGGGTGACCCTAATCGGGCCACTTCCTTCACAGCAAGTGGTAAATAGATCTGAAGCCTGTGCATGTTCTGCTGTCACTAGCGTCCGGGGATCACTGCGTTTCTGCTAATGCTGCATTTCTGGTGATTTCAACCTTGTACTTTCACAAAAAATGCAAAGCTGTGAATGTAAACACTTAGAACAATATCATACATGACTCAGGACTCCAGGTAAAAGTATTTTATTAGTCACGTGTAACACAATGACCTAGAGACACCATCGCAAACAGATGCATCTACTTCCGGACCTGCCAAGGTTCTAATAACTTCCACCGTGTGCTGAAACGGGGAAGGAGGGAGGGGGCATTAACCCCTTCCATGCGTCGGACGGCCCCCGGCCGTCCGACGTCACGGTGGGCGTGTGCGTCGGACAGCCGGGGGCCGTCCGATCTGCGCACGCGTGGAATTCGCCCGCACCGCGGGGGAATTCCACGCGCGTCCAAGGAGTTAAAGGTGTGGGTCCTGTGGGGACAGTGGGGAAGAGCTAAGCCTCCCACATCCTCCTATGCACACTCTGAGCAGGCGCTCCTACCAGCCCCAGAGTCAAACCCAAGTCACCTGGAGCCGCTTAGCAAGTCCTGGACAGGGATTTAAGCCTTAAATGGTCTCTTGCGGTACAGAACATTAACACACGAGCTGGAAACCCTCTCTATGCAAGGGTTTCCGGCTCATCGTACTGCTCACCCACTCGACACAAGGGTTTCCACCTCGTTGTACTTCTCAACCACTCTAGGTAAGGGTTTCCAGCTCATCGTACTGTTCACTCACTCTACGCAAGGGTTTCCAGCTCATCGTACTACTCACCCCACTCTCTGCAAGGGTTTCCAGCTCATCGTACTGCCCACCCACTCTATGCAAGTGTTTCCAGCTCATTGTACTGCTCACCCACCGTATGCAAGGGTTTCCAGCTCATCACACTGCTCACCCCACTCTATGCAAGTGTTTCCAGCTCATTGTACTGCTCAGCCACTGTACGCAAGGGTTTCCAGCTCATTGTACTGCAGTGCTCACCCACTCTACGCAAGGGCTTCCACCTCGTTGTACTGCTCACCCACTCTATGCAAGGCTTTCCAGCTCACTGTACTGCTCACCCACTCTATGCAAAGGTTTCAGCTCATCGTACTGCTCACCCACTCTACGTTAGGGTTTCCAGCTCATCCTACTGCTCACCCAACCTATGCAAGGGTTGCCAGCTCATCGTACTGCTCACACACTCTACGTTAAGGGCTCTAGGTCATCCTACTGTTCACCAACTCTCTGCAAGGGTTTCCAGCTCATTGTACTGCTCATTCACTCTACACAAGTGTTTCCAGCTCATCGTACAGCTCGACCACTCTATGCAAGGGTTTCTAGCTCATCGTACTCCTCACACACTCTATGCAAGGGTTTCCAGCTCATCTTACTCCTCACACACTCTACACAAGGCTTTCCCGCTTATCGTGCTACTCCCTCACCCTACGCAAGGGTTTCTAACTCATCGTACTGCTTACTGCTCATCCACTCTATGTTAAGGTATCCATCTCATTGTAATGTTTACCCACTCTCTGCAAGGGTTTCCAGCTCATTGTACTGCTCATTCACTCTACACAAGTGTTTCCAGCTCATCGTACAGCTCGACCACTCTATGCAAGGGTTTCACCTCATTGCACTGCGCACCCACTCTATGCAAGGGTTTCACCTCATTGTACTGCTCACCCACTCTATGCAAGGGTTTCTAGCTCATTGTACTCCTCACACACTCTATGCAAGGGTTTCCAGCTCATCTTACTCCTCACACACTCTATGCAAGGGTTTCCAGCTCATCTTACTCCTCACACACTCTACACAAGGGTTTCCCGCTTATCGTACTACTCCCTCACCCTACGCAAGGGTTTCTAGCTCATCGTACTGCTTACTGCTCACCCACTCTATGTTAAGGTATCCATCTCATTGTAATGTTTACCCACTCTCTGCAGCGGTTTCCAGCTCATCGTACTGTTCACCTACTCTACGCAAAGGTTTCCAGCTCATCACACTGCTCACCTCACTCTATGCAAGTGTTTCCAGCTCATTGTACTGTTCACCCACTGTACGCAAGGGTTTCCAGCTCATTGTACTGCAGTGCTCACCCACTCTACGTTAGGGTTTCCAGCGCATCCTACTGCTCACCCACTCTATGCAAGGGTTGCCAGCTCATCGTACTGCTCACTCACTCTACGTTAAGGGTTCTAGATCATCCTACTGTTCACCCACTCTCTGCAAGGGTTTCCAGCTCATTGTACTGCTCATTCACTCTACACAAGTGTTTCCAGCTCATCGTACAGCTCGACCACTCTATGCATGGGTTTCTAGCTCATCGTACTCCTCACACACTCTACACAAGTGTTTCCAGCTCATCGTACAGCTCAACCACTCTATGCAAGGGTTTCTAGCTCATCGTACTCCTCACACACTCTATGCAAGGATTTCCAGCTCATCTTACTCCTCACACACTCTACACAAGTGTTTCCAGCTCATCGTACAGCTCAACCACTCTATGCAAGGGTTTCTAGCTCATCGTACTCCTCACACACTCTATGCAAGGATTTCCAGCTCATCTTACTCCTCACACACTCTACACAAGGGTTTCCTGCTTATCGTACTACTCCCCCACCCTACGCAAGGGTTTCTAGCTCATCGTACTGTTTACTGCTCACCCACTCTATGTTAAGGTATCCATCTTATTGTAATGTTTACCCACTCTCTGCAAGGGTTTCCAGCTCATTATACTTCTCACCCACTCCTCACTCAATCAATCAATCAATCAATCAATCAATCAATCAATCAATCAGGGGTTTGTAATGCACAGCTACTCACCTGTGAGGGTCTAAAGGTGCTGGGGGAGGGGGCTGTTGATCCATCTGGGTCCTAGGGTTCAGTCGAAGAGCCAGGTCTTGAGGTCCTTCCTGAATTGGGTCAGCAATGGGAATTGCCTGAGGTGGATGGGCAGGGTATTCCAGGTCTTGGCGGCGAGGCAGGAGAAGGATTTTCTTCCGGTTCTGGTCTTGTGGATCTGTGGGACGGAGGCCAGGGCCAGTTGGGCGGAGTGGAGGTGTCTGGTGGGTACGTGAATGAGAGGTGGTGGTTCAGATATGCTGGTCCTACGTCGTGGACAGCTTTGTAGGTGTGTGTGAGGAGCTTGAAGGTGATTCTTTTGTTGACTGGGAGCCAGTGGAGTTCTGGAAGGAGTTCGGTGATGTGGCTGCGGTGGGGGCTGTTGAGGACCAGTCTGGCTGCGAGTTTCCAGCTCATCGTACTGTTCACCCACTCTATGCAAAGCTTTTAACTCATCGTACTGCTCAGCCCACTCTATGGTAGGGTTTCCAGTTCATTGTACTGCTCACCCTCTGTGCTCAAGGGTTTCCAGCTCATCGTACACCTTACCCACTCTACACAAAGGTCTCCAACTCATCGTATTGCTCACCCACTCAACACAAGGGTTTCCAACTCATCGTACTGCTCACCCACTCTGCGCAAGGGTTTCCAGCTTATGATACTGCTCCCCCCACTCTACATAGGGGTGTCCAGCTCATCATACTGCTCTCTCAGTGTTAGCTTTCCTTCACCAGTGAATGTGTGAAGAGTGCTGACTCTGTGTGTCACGGCCCACACTGTGTGAGTTGCAAAGCCCGTATTTCCTGTGTTTCACTTTAAGAATCAATACATCCTAGAAATCAGAGTTCTCGCCCTTCTCTCCCTTACTTGCTTATCTTCCTGTCCACGCATGGCTGGACTTATGTCTATTGTGTCTTAGAGCCCCTTAACCAATGGAAGTGGGCGATTTGTTGACGTCATCCATGACAAGAGAATTAGGGGGCGAGTTAGGGTGTGGTAGGGTGGGAGCCCTGCATAGTTACCTGCTAGACATACATATGGCATGGGTTACAATCAGCCTGGACATGGCTCTGACACCGCTATTGTAATACCGAGGGCGTGAACCCAGGAACTGGCCTTACCGGCTCCCCCTTCCAACTCATGCACCAAACCTTTCTAGATGTTCTGGCCAGGAGACACTACTCATAGACTAACAGATCTTACTGCTGACGTCATCAGGGTGAATTCCATGTCTGCAACAGCCAACCGCAGCATGAACCTTGGCTCAACATAAAAACCACAAGAATCAGAGCTGGATAGGAGGAGGGTTGTAATAACAGAACCATGACTGCCCACACCTTGGATGAGGCCTGTGACACCCACAAGACTATCCTGGGTGATAGAGTTTGTGACTCTGGAACCTTTGAGCCTGGAGCTGCCCAGTCAGTGATGAGCTGGAGACCTGCACAGTTCACTGCATATTGTTCTGCTGTGACCTTTAAGAAAGACATGGCATCTGCGTCCTTGCCCTCACCACAGAGATACCTAGTATGGTGAGCAGCACTCTGCGGGGTGGGGCTCTGCAGGGCCCCCACCACACTGGCACATGATGGGCTCTCCACTGAGGCGAAGTGATCTCCTAAAACCTTAGGCACATACTAAACATATGGCCAAAATGTGCAGTTCCAAACAGGACTCCTGCTCTGGGTGAGGCCCTGAAATGAATAGTTCAGGCCACAGCTCCTACCAGGCTGGATTCTGGGATTTCTCTGCTCCTGGGAATTCGTGTAATTCACCTGTTTCTCTTCATTAGAGTCTTTTGTATTTTATTGATGGTTTTTATACTGATCCTTTGTAACTGATTCTGTTACTGACAAGTATCAAAGTTTTATGGGTCAACATATGTTTTCTGATCCCCTTTCTACACTTTACCAAACCCCTAGAAAACGCCTCAATATTATAGCAAGTGTTGCAACAGGTTACCTGAGTCCTGTGTCTGGTAATGTATGAGTTACGTTGCCGACTTTTAGGACCTTATTTACAAGCCCTTTACGCCGCCGGTGCATCACTTTGTTTGACACTCTGGCCGCACAGAGTGCAGACCCATATCTACGAGACCTCGCAAAGCCAGTTTGCATGGCTTTTCATGGCCTCGTAGATATGGTGTAAGGCAATGCAGCGCAAGTTGCTGAGTTGCCTTATACTGTGTTGGGGGGGCGTTCCATAGGCATTGGAGTGGGTTTTTCCACGCAACACCCAAGGATTGTGACGCATTACCAGATTTACAAGGACATGTAAACCTGGGAATGAGTCAAAACTAAACCCCTCACCAGGGGAGGCATAATGAGGAGAAATAACTTAGGGGCAGATCTACGAAGAAGTGCCGCAGCGTGGCACCGCAAGCCCTTTAGCTGCGCCTTGCTGCGGCACTTCCAATGCACAGGAATGCGACATATTTACAATATTATGTTGCATCTCTGTGCTTCCCCCTGCGCTGGCGCACAAATTGCTGCCATGCGCCGGCGCAGGCACTCTTGCACCATGGTGCAAGGATGCCTGCGTCGTGGGGAGATTGTTTTTGTGCAGGAAGGGGCACCTTCCTGCACAAAAACAATCACTACAGGCATTTTCCTCTTTCAATGCGTGCTGTAGAATGCAGCACGCATTGAAAGAGGAAAAAACGAGGAGAAATGAAAACATTTCTCCTCGTTGCGCCTCGCTACCACACCTCTTAGGGTGGCGTAGCATTCCGATGCATCTCCAAATTTACGATTTCTCGTAAATCTGGAGATGTGTCTTGTTCCATGGGGGTTGCGTGGGAACACCCACAGCAACACCCATGGAACGCCCCTTTCACACAAAGTGCTTCGTGTGAAGGGGCCATATTTACAAGGACAGGAAAAGTCACGCAGGGTGGCTTTTCCTGTCCTTGTAAATATGGAGGAGCCCCCTGCGCCACCAGTACGTCACGAAAAATGACGTACTGGTGGCGCAGGGGGCTTGTAAATTTGCCCCTTTATTTCTCTTCCTTGTTTCCTCTTTCGATGTGTGCTGCATTCTCTATGGTTTGTATTTGTGCAGGAAGGTGCCCCTTCCTGCACAAAAACAATTCTGCCAGCCAGCATGGTGCAAGGGTACCTGCGTTGGTGCAGGGCAGCCAAAACAGTGCCAGAGCAGGGGGAAAGGACAGGACTGCGCCGTATATCATATATATGGGGCATTCCTGCCCTTCCCTTTTGATGCAGGGAAGGGCTGCAAAGTCACTTCCTACGCTGCCCCGCATCAAAAACTCATAAATGAGGCCCTTGGGTGCTCATTTACAAGAAACTGACGCAACACGCCGCAGGAAGCCAGCTCGCTGCGCCATGCCATATGGAAAGTGCAGGGATGCGTCATATTTACAGCAACACAAATGCACCCCTGTCCTTTCCTTTGCACTAGCCTGTTTAGGCAGCCTTACACCAATACAGACACACTTCTGCCATGGCGAAAGGGTGCCTGTATTGAAATAAGGTTGTTAGTGTGCAGAAAGGGACACCTTCCTTCAACAAAAACAATCATTGCGCCTGCCCTGGGGAGGAGTACAGTTTTGACGCATTCCCAGGCTTACAGATCCTTATAAACATAGGAATGGTTCAAAACCCATGGGTGTTGCATGGGAACACCCACCGCAACACCCATGGAAGACCTCTGTGACGCAACACAGCGACTTGTACTGCTTTCCCTTACTCCATATCTTCGAGGCCATGAAAATGCAAAGTGACTTTACGTGACCTTGTAGATATGGGTCTTCACTCTGAGCTGCTGCTGTGTCAAACAAAGTGACGCACCGGCGGCACAATGAGCTTGTAAATAGCCCAGGGCCGGACTGGGATTGCAAACCAGCCCTGGCAATTAAGTCTGACTGACCCGGGGGGGGGGAGGGGAGGAAGGAGGGGGAGGAGCACGGGGGTGCTGGCAGGAACACCGCTGCTGCATGTGCTTTTGTTACAAGGGGCTGATTTTGCAAAACCGGCCCCCACTAACAAAAACGACCCCCACCGGCCCTGAAATAGCCCCATTGATTTCTTTCTCAGCATTTCTTTGGTAGTGCTCCAAAAATCAGACACTTTCTCCCACATGAACTTCAGATTTCTCCCTTTCACACTTCCTTTAAGAAAACAAGCATTGGCAAAGCCAATAGGTCTCATCTATACAAGAGCTGTTGGCAAAGCCAATGTGTTTTGCCATGTTGTACACTAGCGTGGCTGCTGTTTAGCAAGGCTAAAAGTTAGTGGAATAGGGGAGAGAGGCATAGAGTGTCATAGAGTGGAATGTCGAAGAGTGGAGTAGAGTGTTGTAGTGTGGAGTGGCAGAGAGTGTTATGTATTGGAGTGCCATAATGTGGAGTTGCGTAGAGTGGCATACACTGAAGTGGCATACTGTAGAGTGGACTGGTGTAGAGTGCATTGGCGTAGAGTGTTACAATGTTTAGTGTCATTCGCAAGGACCGCATCAACAAACCGGGTGGAGGCATTGCCATCGTACACAAAAGCACCCTCCACCTCACCACCCACTCAGGCGACCAACATGGAACACCTTCACTTCCAGGTTCAGACCAACCTGAACACCACCCTCTGCGGCATCCTCATATACAGACCTCCCGGACCTAGTCCACCCTTCAGCGACTCCATCCTCGACTTCATCGCACCCCACGCTCTCGCCTCCTCTGACTACATCCTCCTCGGCGACCTCAACTTTCATCTGGACAACCCCAACGAAAAGAACACATCATCCCTGGTGGAAAACCTTGCTGACGTAGGACACAGACAACGGGTTACCTCTCCAACCCACTCAGCAGGACACATGCTTGACCCTGTCTTCTCCGCCAGCGATAACGTCTCCTTCAGCCACATCTCCGAACTGCCTTGAACCGACCATGCCCACTGCTATCCTCGCAGAAGCTGGAACAAGGTCACCGAAGAACAGCTCACCGCCTCCCTCAGCAACACCCCACCTCCAACTTCTGCGGACGCTAATGCCTCAGCTCACAACCTCCACCAAACGATCTCCAACTGCGCCGACGCACTGGCTCCTATCAAGAAAGTGCCAGTGAAGCCACACTCCAAAAAAGCCAGTTGGCTCTCCCCCGCCCTGAATGAGTCAGACACTCCTGTAGACGGCTCAAAAAGAGATGGAGGAGCAAGACCGTGGAAGACCGCTCAGGCTTCAAAACCGCTGTCACAGCACATCATCACCTCATCAGAACAATAAAGAAAGAGGCCCTACAAGAAAGGATCAACGCCAATGCGCACAATAATAAGGAACTTTTCACCATGGTCAAAGATTTTGCCAAACCCAGCGCAGGGACAACAGACATCCCACACTCCCAAGACCTCTGCAACAATCTCTGCCCCTTCTCCCACTGCAAGATTATGGAGATCTATGACAGCTTCAACAACCTCGATACCCAAGACCCTCTCACCCCACTCACAACCACCGCACCCAACGACACCAGACCCCAGCGGACCCTGATCAGTTGGACTCCCCTCACCACCGATGACACCGTCAAGATCATGAAGAGCATCCACTCCGGAGCACCCTCGGACCCCTGCCCGCATCACATCTACTACAGAGCTGGCACATCCATCGCCCAAGCTCTTTCACACCATCAACTGCTCCATCAACTCCGCCTCAATCCCGGAAGACTAGAAACACGCAGAGATCAACCCCTTGCTGAAGAAACCCTCTGCTGACCCGAAGGACCTCAATAATTTCAGACCAATCTTTCTGCTCCCCTTTCCAGCCAAGGTCATTGAGAAGGCAATCAACGCCCAACTTTCCGAGTTCCTCGAGGCGAACCACATCCTGGACCACTCGCAATCCAGCTTCCAAAGCAATCAGAGTATAGAGATCGCCATCCTCTCCGCCCGCCACAGACGACGTCCCCACCCTACTCGACTGAGGTGAAACTGCAGCCCTCATCCTCCTGGACCTCTCGGCCTCCTTCAACACCGTCTCCCACCGCACCCTATGCACAAGACTCCACGACGCCGGCATCTGCGAAAATGCCCTGGAACGGATCCGATCCTTCCTCACCGGCCAAACACAGAGAGGCAGGCTATCACTGTTCCTCTCGGAACCCACAGAAATCAGCTGCGGAGTGCCTCAGGGCTCTTCCTTGAGACCCACTCTCTTCAACATCTACAAGGCCCCGCTCGCATCCATCATCAGGAAGCCCAGACTCAACATCGTCTCCTATGCCGACGACACCCAGCTGATCCTCTCCCTCACCAATGAACTCACAACACCAAGAGCAACTTCCATGACGGGATGAAGGCTGTCGCCAACTGGATGAAGGACAGCTGCCTCAAGCTGAACTCAGAGAAAAATGAAGTCCTCATCTTGGGCTCCACCCCCTCTGCTTGAGACGACTCCTGGTGGCCTGCAGATCTTGGACCTCCGCCCACACCCACAGACCACACAAGAAATCTCAGCATCATCTTGGACTCCTTGCTCACCATGAACCACCAGATCAACGCTGTCTCATCATCTTGCTTCCACATGCTACGCCTGCTCCAAAAGAACTTCAAGTGGATCCCCACCGAGTCCAGAAGGATGGTCACCCATGCACTCATCGGCAGCAGACTTGACCACGGCAATGCACTCTACGCCGGCATCACCCAAAAACTCCACAAGAAGCTGCAAAGCATCCAGAACGCCTCCACCAGACTCATCCTCAACATCCCCTGCTGCAGCCACATCACCAGCCACCTGAGAGACCTCAACTGGCTCCCAGTCAACAAAAGGATCACCTTCAAACTCCTCACACATGCCTACAAAGCCCTACATGACACAGGACCTGCATACCTCAACCACCGCCTCTCATTTCACGCACCCACCAGAGACCTCCGCTCAACTGGCCCTAGCCGCCATCCCACGTATCTGCAAGACCACATCCGGGGGAAGATCCTTCTCCTACCTCGCAGCAAAGACCTCTCCTCCTCCGGCAATCACCGTCACTGCCTCAATTCAGGAAGGACCTCAAGACCTGGCTCTTCGACTGAACCAATGTGCCTTGCGACAGATCTGCAGCCACCCCGCCCCCCAGCGCCTTGACACCCTTGCGGGTGAGTAGTCGTTCTTTACAAGCCACTTGATTGATTAATTGATTGAGTGGCGTAGAGTGCAGTAGCATTGAGTGCAGTGGCATTTAATTCAGTGGCATACAATGCAGTGTCGTAGAACACAGTGGCGTAGATTAGAGTGGTGCAGAGTGCAGTGGCGCAGAGACGAGTGGCACAGAGTGGAATGGTGCAGAGTAGAGTAGACTGGCGTAGAGTGTAGTGCCATAGAGTGCAGTGGCATAGAGTAGAGTGGCATTGAGTGGTGCAGAGTAGAGTAGCATAGAGTGGTGCGGATCACTGACAGAATATAGAATGCCAAAATATCGACCTGCCAAAATATCGTGGATAAAATATAGAATGCCAAAATATCGAATTCCTATCTACAAACAGGTAAGTACAAAAATATCGAATCCAAAATATCGTAAATAATATAGTTTGTTAAAATATCGAATTTTTAAATGTCTTAAAAGTAATGTAAAATTAATTAAATAATAAATATAATTAACTAAAACATACTTAAAAATACTTAAATAACCTTAAAATGAATAAATAATTAATGTAAGTTATAAAAAAAAACCATACATTTTTATTTTTTAATACATATATATATTAACTTAATATTAATAAAAAATATTCAATATTTTTAGCGTAGGATGGCGGGAGGGTAAAATTTACTATTATCACTCCAGAGAGTGCAACAGTAAGGAAAGCGTTGGATAGCGTAGGGGTAAAAATTACTATTTCCACTCCAGTGAGTGCAACAGTAAGGAAAGCGTTGGATAGCGTAGGGGTAAAAATTACTATTCCCACTCCAGAGAGTGCAACAGTAAGGAAAGCGTTGGATAGCGGAGGGGTAAAAATTACTATTCCCACTCCAGTGAGTGCAACATTAGGGAAAGCGTTGGATAGCGTAGGGGAAAAAAATTACTTTTCCCACTCCAGAGAGTGCAACAGTAGGGAAAGCGTTGGATAGCGGGAGGGTAAAAATTACTATTCCCACTCCAGTGAGTGCAACAGTAGGGAAAGCGTTGGATAGCGGGAGGGTAAAAATTACTATTCCCACTCCAGTGAGTGCAACAGTAGGGAAAGCGTTGGATAGCGGGAGGGTAAAATTACTATTCCCACTCCAGTGAGTGCAACAGTAGGGAAAGCATTGGATAGCGTAGGGGTAAAAATTACTATTCCCACTCCAGAGAGTGCAACAGTAGGGAAAGCGTTGGATAGCGTAGGGTAAAAATTACTATTCCCACTCCAGAGAGTGCAACAGTAGGGAAAGCGTTGGATAGCGTAGGGGTAAAAATTACTATTCCCACTCCAGTTAGTGCAACAGTAGGGAAAGCGTTGGATAGCGTAGGGTTAAAATTACTATTCCCACTCCCATGAGTGCAACAGTAGGGAAAGCGTTGGATAGCGTAGGGGTAAGAATTACTGTTCCCACTCCAGTGAGTGCAACAGTAGGGAAAGTAATGATTTAATATTAAAATACAAATTAATTAATTATCAATACCAATAAAAAATTAATTAAAATTAATTACCAATTACAAACTATTTAATAATTAATTAATTATAAATACCAATAAATATTATTTATTAAAAATTAATTACCTATTAATAATTAACAACCAATTAATTTTCAATACCAAAAATGTAACAAGTAATAAAAAAATTACCAATTAATATTTAATTAACAATAAATTAATTATCAATACACAAAAATAATTTCATTAATTACTTAATTACAATTAAATTACTTCCCACCCTGTTCCCCTATAAACCCACAACCCGCTCCGAATAATAAATGAATACAATTAACATAATTATCAATTTATCAATTAATAAAAATTAATTACCAATTAATAAAAATTAATTGCCAATTAATAATTAATTAACAATAAATTAATTATCAATACAAATAAATTAAAATAAATATTTACTTAATTACAATTAAAATACTTCCCACCCTATTCCCCTATAAACCCACAACCCGCTACAGAACTAAAACGCAAAATTAAATTAAAAATAATTAATAATTCCTAAAAATCAATATTTAATTTACTATAATTAAATTACTTCCCACCCTATTCCCTATAAACCCACAACCCGCTACGGAATTAAATTACGCAAAAATTAAATAACATAAAATTCATTACTTTAAAAAAATTAAACATACATTACAAAAATAATATACACTTTTAACACATATACTAACATAAAAAAGACTTTAAAAAATTCGATATTATTAAAAATTCGATATATTTTAATGCCTATATTATGTACTTCGATATTTTGACACTCGATATTACTTACCTGCATTTCGATATTTTTAACCACTATATTATGTCCATTTGATATTATGTCCATTCTATATTTTGACTTCGATATTCTGTCCATTCTATATATTTTTTCCGATATTTTGTCTAGTTACCAGTGGTGCAGAGTAGAGTATAGTGCTGTAGAGTGCAGTGGCATAGAGTGCAGTGGTGTAGAGTAGAGTGGCATAGAGAGCAGTGACGTAGAGTACAGTGATGCAGAGTAGAGTGCAGTGGAGTAAGTGCAGTGACAGAGTGCAGTTGTGTAGGGTACACTGATGGAGAGTGCAGTTGCTAGGATTAGAGTAGTGTAGAGTGCAGTGGCATGGAGTGGAGTGGCGCAGAGTGGAGTACAGTGGCATAGAATGCAATGGCGTAGAGTAGATTGTCTCAGAGTAGAGTGAAGTGCCATAGAGTGGAGTGGTGCAGGGTAGAGTGTAATTGTGCAGAGTGGCATAGAGTGTAATGGCGTACAGTAAAGTGGTGTAGAGTGCAGGGGCACAGAGTGCAGTGGTGCAGAGTAGATTAGAGTGAGGTGCAGTGGATTGGCATAGAGTGCAGGGGCATAGAGTTGAGTGTTACAGAGTAAAGAGCATTGGCGTAGAGTGTATTGGCGTAGAGTGCAGTGGAGTGGAGTGCAGTGTTGCAGAGTGGCATAGAGTACAGTGGCGTAGAGTGGATTTGTGCAGAGTATATTGGTGTGGCCTAGACTGCAATGGTCTAGAGTGCAGTGGAAAGAGTACAGTAGTGTAAAGTAGAGTGGCGAATAGTGCATTGGCACAGAGTGGAGTGGTACAGGCTAGAGTAGAGAGGTGTAGAGTGCAGTGGCGTAGCGTGCAGTGGAGTACAGTGGAATGGTGCAGAATGCAGGGGTCGTGAGTGGTGTAAAGTGGAGTGGTGCAGAGTAGAGTGCAGTGGTGTGAAGTGGTGCAGAGTGGAGTGGAACATTCATGGTGTGGTAGCACCCTGGCATTACAAAAAACACATTTTCAATTGACATACAGTTCTGTAAAACTATACAGTGCACAGAGAAAAATGTGTGGCAATGGCTTCACCTAAAATAATGATTTGTTTTGATCATATTAAAGTACTTGTTTCCATCACACTTCAGAAATAACAAAAAATGTGCTTCATTTGTGTTCCTAATTCTGATATCTTCTTAAAAACTTTTACAGTGTTTTGAAATGTTCTGCTGTGCTAGAAAAAAACTCTTTGCCACCCCCCTTATCCAGCAAGATTGGCACATAAATCCTCCCAATTTGAAGTCAGAGAAAGAAAAGTAAACAAACGCCCTCGGAAGACAGCGCCTGACATTTGACCTCGGTCTTTGAATGCACAGTAAATGTGATGAGATAAGAATAAGATTTATAGGCCTGTTTACAGAAAGGGAGCACTCGGAAGGATACTGTAAATAAGGTTTAGGCAATGGAAGGTACGAATCAAGCTGGACAGTCTAAAACCAATAAAGTCAGCAAATGGAAAGCAAGAAAACGTGAGTTAGAAACCACAAAGCCAATGACAAACAACAGGCAGAATGCATTCCTAGCTCAACTTTATGAATGTCCCCAAGATGTCTTTAGCAAACCAGACAGATGGACTGTCTGATAGGCTGCAACCTAAAAAAGACTACTATTTGATAGATATGTGCTACCCTGTTAGAAGGGAACCGGTTTGCAAATGTTATAACAAGTGCTTTCTTTGTACCCCCTAACGCTTCCTCCTCTGAGCTGGGCTGTCTTCTGAATCTGCAAAAATTGTTGGCGGAATCCGTAAATTGGCCGATTCTATGATAACTCTTAATTTCTAAATTTTTGTAAACAATTGTGTTGTGCTTGTTTCAACCAAATCTCATTTTTGCATTTTCATTAACATTTTCATGTAGTGAAAATGTTAATGTCTTACGCTGGTTGTCTGCAAGGGCCCTCAGGCTCCTAAGATGTGACTCCTGTCATACAAGACATACACATTAAATAAACATATGTACATATCCCTCCAATCCTATTATCACAAGTAGGCATCAGAGAACATCGTCTTCCAATAATTACCCCTAATAGCAGTGCGTGGTCCTGGTATATTCTCATTGTTCTAAAAAGTATAAGATAATTTTAGAAGGAGTTTGATTATATTTATGGATAAATCCATAGAGGAAGAGGAAGTAGGAAATTAAGAAATTAATTATTCATATTTTATTTCTAAACATGAAGGGAAAAATAAAGTAAGCATTTTAGGTTTGACCTGTAATTGCGTTTTCGGCACTCATGGCAAACATATTGAATTCTACACTTTACTCTAAGAGGCTTTGGTTCAGCCTCATTGAGCCATTGGCTTCTCTGGCTTAGGAACCTTCAACAACTGGCCTGAGAAGAAGTCAATCACATCTTGGATCAGCCAATAGGAGTATTTCACCTCAGTTTAGCTCCTTCCTCACTTCTCGAATTCCACAAGAAGCTGAACACCTGGATCTTCGAGTAATCTCTCATGGCCAGGATTCCCTCCTGGGTGATAGTGTGCTTTTTTTTTTTTTTTTACACAAATCGACATACCCTTCTTTTTAGTGGCTGTCTGGATGTATCCTTCCACCATCATTAGCATGCAGGAGGAACTACTTGTACACTCTGTCATCGGACATTCATCATTGTAAACACAAAGCAATCCTTTTTAAAAAATGTTTTGTACTGCAGCCGGCATTTTCTATAGCTGTGATCAATGCTCAGGTGCAAGCAATAGAGCTATTGGCTTTGGCAAAGCTTTCTAACAGTTATTTTCCTTTGCAGACAACAGTCATTGTTAGACAATAGCGAGGGCAGTGTCACCAGACCTTTGAAGTGAAGAACAGTGTTAAAGAGGCCAGGTTACAGATAAAACAACTCCTGCTTAGAGCACTGCACAGACAGCTTTGTGACAAGGGCTGGCATGAACATATCTATGGCTGCTGTCTACTGCTTTTATCATTTAATAAAATATTGGTTTGAGGGGTGTACCTACTCTTCCAATAAGGATGAAAAAGAATACACCACCCCTCAGAAAACTCTGAAAACTCCAAGACCGCATTGCCCCTCTTCCTTGTTGCAGTTCTTACATTTTGAGGGGCTCATGCCTGGGGAAGAGCACCCCACCCTAGCTCTTTAAAGGTGACTACCCATATAACTCCACTCCCTTCTTGGAAGAGCAGCATCAGCTGACCGCTCACTCGGAACAGCTGTTTCTATTTATGTTACCCAGGAGGATAACTCTGCCCTGGTCGATGCTCAGTATGTTATTAGTATAATTTCAATTTTTTATATGTATAATAACTCAACCAAGCAAAAGCTTTCTAATTTAATAAGCTGGGCTGCACACAGGTGAGCCACTCCGAGGTAGCCGGAGAGCTACAGTAGCTCACAAGCTACTGGTTGGAGACCCCTTGTAGTTAGATCAATTTACTTTCTTTTACATTCTATAACTTGTTTTCTTTGTTTGAGATTCCTTGCTATTGCACTTCCAGAAACCAATGTGCTTTTTTAATTGTTTATGAGGGTGGGCCTAGGCAGCCTGGCTAATATGTGGGGTGTGGGCAAAATTGTGAATTCTGCTGACACACAAGTTGTGCCTTTTAGAAGAAGTGAGGAAGTTGCTTTTACGAACTTGCTTTCAGAGCCATTTTCATGTAGAGATTTAGGGCCAGATGTATGCAGCTATTTAGCAGTCATAAAGCCTGCGATTCCTTAACTCACAGGATTTGTGACCAGTAAATGGCTTATGCAAATGTGCTAAACCCATTTAGCGATTCAGTAACATGTTACCGCCCACCTACTCGAAGGATGTGGTAAGCCAGTTGCAAACAGGAAGCGGTCCCCTAGAGACCACCTTCCCCTTTGAGAATGTTAACAAATATATTTTTAAGAGTAGGCAGTGGTCCCAGGGACTACTGCCTGCTCTTTAAAAAATGAAAGGTACACTTTTCATTTATTTTTTTAAAACACATCCTGTTTTCCTTAAAGGAAAATGGGTTGCATTTTAAAAAAGTTTGCTTTATTTAAAAGCAATTACAGACATGATGGTCTGCTGTCCAGAGCATTACACTCTCGTGAGCCGTATTGAACGTCATTGGACCCCGGTTCCAGAATTAGATATCGGAACTGTGGAATACTTTGCCAGATCCAATTGTATTGGGCTAAGTTGAATAGAATAGAATAGAAGGGGTTTTTGTATAGCGCATGGCTACCCGGGAGCATCCCAGCGCTGAGGATCACTAGAGCAGGGGAGGCCCTCAAGGAAAGAGCCAGGTTTTGAGTTGTTTGCGAAAAACAGAATGATTAGGTTGGCTACGTAACAGCAGCGGTAAACTGTTCCACAGCTTGGAGGCATTATACGAGAAGCGTCTGCCTCCACTTCTAGCCCTTTTGATCCTAGGTACCACTGCGAGGTGCAACTCATCCGAACGGAGGTTTCTATTAGCTTTGTAGGGACGAATCAAAGACTTAATAATAGGAGGACCATTTCCTCCCAAGGATTTATGGGCGACGCATAGGGCCTTGAAATTGATTCTTTCCTGGATTGGTAACCAGTGGAGAGTGCATAGTGCCGGTTTTGCAGAACTACGTTTCTGAGTTCCCGTAAGCAGTCTGGCCGCAGAGTTCTGAACAGTCTGCAATTTAGATATAACATTTTTGGGGGCACCCAGATAGAGGGCGTTGCCGTAGTCCAATAGTGACAAGATAAGCGCCTGCACCAAGGTTCTTTTAGCTTGGGCTGGTAGCAGCGGCAGAATTTTGCGGATCATTCTTAGGAGGCCAAAACAGAGCGCGGTTGTTTTCCTGGCTTGAACTTTGAATGAGAGTTCTTGGTCCAACCAGACCCCTAGACTTTTTATCTCTGTTTTTGGAATGGGTGCTGGTCCCATACAGGCTGGCCACATAGTGTTTGCCTTGAAATTTAACTGGTTGCCCAGAAGCATGAGTTCAGTTTTGTCACCATTGAGTTTTAGGTGGGAAAGACTCATCCACTTAGTGACTTCCTCCAGGCAGTGGCTGAGATCCGAGGGCGTATGGTTGGTCTGAGTCAAAGCCACCACCAACTGAGTATCATCGGCATAGGTGACTATCTGGATCCCAAAGGGGAGAACGATCTCTGCCAGTGGGTACATGTAAACGTTAAAAAGGGTGGGACTCAAGGATGAGCCCTGTGGGACTCCACATTTAAGTGGGACCAGTTTCGACAGGGCCTCATCAGAGAACACGTGGAAGCACCTGTCCTCCAGGAAGGATTGAAGCCAAGATAGCACTATGCCTGAAACACCTAAGTTCCTAAGACGGTGAACCAGCGTCTGGTGGTTCACCGTATCGAAGGCCGCGCTTAGGTCCAGGAGAATTATAGCAGCTGTACCTCCCCCGTCAAGAATCTTCCTAGCTTCTTCCACAACTGCCAATAAGGCGGTCTCAGTGCCTTGGCATGGGCGAAAGCCTGTTTGAGAGGAGTGAAGCAGGGAATTGGATTCCAGAAAGGTGGAGAGAGACTGGTTGACAATTTTCTCTGCAATTTTGCCCATTGTCGGAAGCAGTGAAATAGGGCGATAATTGCCCATGTCAGCAGGATCCAAGTTTGGCTTTTTGAGCAAAGCTTTCACCATGGCTTTCTTCCAATCGGGGGGGACAATCCCGATGACAGAGAGGAGTTGATCAAATTGGTCATACTAGGGGCCAATGTAGTAGCTGCCAGTTTTAAAATATTGACCGGTGCAGGGTCTAATGGTGACCCTAATTTTATCTTAGTTAGGGTAGCTAAAAATAATTCCTGAGTCAGCGGAGTAAAAGTCTCCAATTTTTGTTTATTTTCATAATGATCCATGGTCATTGACTCAGGAATATCCTTTTGAGGAAGGGACCCAAGAATCTTGTGCACCTTCATAGAAAAGAATTCTGCCAATTCATTGCAACGTTCTCCAGACGGATCTGGTGCTACCGGGGGATCTGGGGCCTTAAGAAGTTTTTTTGCAATCAGAAAGGTCTCTCTGGAGGAGTTAGCAGCTCCAGAGATCCTTTCCGCATAAAAAGAGGCTTGCGCTCTTTTTATTTCAGCCTTATAATTTCCAATGGCTCTCCTATACTCCTGCTTCTTTATTACAGAGAAATCTTTTCTCCAAAGCCTCTCTAGACGTTTGCATGATTTTTTCAGAGCCCGCAGTTCAGGGGGTAATACCCATTACACTTCCGTAATACTACCAATTATTATATCCCGAAGCAAGTTTAATTATTCCAACTAGAGTGCATTCCTTACCTGGTTATCATACAATACCTATCGAGGGCGGTCTGTTCCTTGGAAGGTTACCACAGGCTGAACCCATTATTGATGTTTGGATGACTGAAATAATATTGCACCTTCTGGCATACATTGAAGTGCCTTGGTCCCCAGAATCCCCGTCCTGAAGAGACCCTGATAACGATAGAGGGTCGAAACGTCGTCGACAATTGACAAAGGAGAGTCCGAAGAACACTAGAACACACTCTAGGACCCTATGATTTATTCTGAAACCTTAAAGGACATCCTTTTATTTCCAATAACCAACCCTTTGTTCTAAAACCGACACTTTAGCTTTATTCACCTGTTGGTTATGGTCACTTCACTGGGGTCACATAAGTCACATGTTTTTTCTCTCTCCATAAATATGTAAATAGTGTCAATACACAGTGGAAGTTATGAATGTATAGTTTTTTTATTACCATAATTTGTAGTTGCAGATGAAGAGCACTACTTCGGCTGAAGTGAGTGTTGAATTAGAATTTCTGTTGGGCTGTTTTCTCTCCAGTCATATGTTTCTTTCTAAAGTCATAGACTAAATGGAACTTAAAAGGAACTTTATATATATATATTTTTAACATATTGACTGTATCCATTGCTAACTACGCTTAAATCGCTACAAGATAGTAAGAACTTGAGAAAAATAATACCTCTTGGATTAAATGAGTTCCTTGTGAACAATTGTGCTGAAGCTGTCTGGTCTGCTCACCTCAGCAGACCACCATCCTCGTGATGGCTGTCATTCCGAATCGGTCGCAAATTCCAACCTAACTCATTAATATTCATGAGGTAAGTCGATTTGTTACCCACTAAGAATCTCTAGTTAAAGAAATATAAGTTTCATACATTAAGAATAGCGATTACCAAATAGCAATTCGGAAAAAATCACCATTTGGAGATCGCTATTCTTAAGGTTTATACATCTGGCCTTCGGCTCTTGACACAAAACACTTGTTTTAATACTCCAGACCTCTACTCCGGCAAACTGCTGTCCATTGAGGCTTGTTGCAGCTTCAGAAGGGATTTATTCTAAAAGTGAGGATATCTGGGAGCTTCCAAACCTCAGAAGCATCGACAAGCTCACTCTTCAAACTCACTTTTCAATTCAAAAAAGCATTGGTGAAGCCAATAGGTCTGGCTTTTTCTTAGGGGATGTCTTTGGTGATAACTAGACAGAGTCTATAGCCCAGATTTGCTAACATTTGACGCAGCGCAACGCAGCAAGATACCTTGCTGCACTGCGCTGCTTCAAATTGAGAATCATTGCGCTATAATTACTAACATATGGCGCATTCCTGCTCTCCCTGCGCTGGCGCACAGAGTGCTGCCTAGCAACAATGCAGGCTCCCTTGCGCCATGGTGCTGGGGTGACTGTGCTACAGGCAGGATTGTTTTTGTGCAGAAAGGGACACGTTCTGGAACAAAAACATTCCCGAGAGGCATTTTCCTCTTTCTTTGCGTGATGCATAATGCAGCACACTTAGAAAGAGTAAATAACGAGGAGACTAGTCTTAGTAAATTTGGGAATGCTCCAAAAACAATGGGTGGATGGGTGGAAGCACCCGCGCTCCACCCGTGGAACGCCTTCCCCACGCAGAGTAACGATAGGCAGTGACTTGAGGTGCTTTGCGTTACTTAAGATTTACTATGCCACGCAGGGCCTCACAGGATAGCCCTGCATAGTGAATCTTTCTTAAGGGCTTGATAAATCTGGGCTCTATAGTGCGTTGTCTGGCGCTGTCCTGGAAAGGAGGCATCATGAACGAACATCTTGGGCTACAACGACATGGAAGCTTAGAGAAGGGCTCCGTAGCTGAACAGACTACGTTAGCAGAGTTAAGTTGAATACTCAAAGAAACCTGTTATGAAAAGGAGACGTAAGATGAAGTTTGTTCTGTAAGAAGTGAACATAAAAGGCATACACAGCAAAGTGTTGTGTACTAGCCATTTTGTCAAGCTAGTCTTTTCCTTGCAAGTTTAGGACAGTCTGTGTTCACATATGTGTTTACTTTGTGAACAAATAATCCTATAAACCCAACAAATGTTATCATGAGAGCAGAGTAATGCAAAGGAACACACAAGTACAGTTAGTCACTTGCATTGTGACTTTATGATAGGCGAAGACATCCCAACAGCACGCTTCCAAACCAAACAAGGCATAAACCAGCTAATAAAATGCAGCTGTATTAGCAAAGTAGATAGATCAAAGCGTAAACACAGGCACTATACTCACAAAAGAACCACTGGAGGCCCATCACCAAAGGCTACTGAAAACCCAAAATGTGCATTATAACCAGTGGGGTCTGGTAATTTTACCAGGGAGGAGGGTGGGCACATACGCTCACATACACACTCACACCCATGCATTCACACACACACACACACACAAACACACACAACACAGTACAACACTCACTAACATACACATGCATTCATACATGTACGCACCAAACATACAAAAAAACATAAATCTTACCTTCACTGTAGAGAGGGAAGTCTCTGAGGTTCCAGGAGGGTTGGGATTGGGGTTGCTGTCTTCCCTCATTGGCTGGCCTATACTCAACCAATGAGGGAGGGCAACAGTCCCTCACTCGTCACAGAGTGGGAAGGGGTCAGTGAGACTGTTGGCCCCACCCCACTCTGTGACGAGGTGTCACTGATTGACACTCAGCCCTGGACACTTCAGAGCTTAAAACTGAAGCGCCCAGGTGTGAGGCAATCAGTGATGCTTCCCCTTGTCATAAGGGGGAGGGCCTCGAGGCATTTTTGACAGGCTGAGGGGGTCACACCCACAGAGCTGTGAAATCCTCAGCCTGGCAAAGTTCAGCTCAGGCAGCCGGGAGCCTGCACATTTAGCGCATGTCTAGCTCTGCGCATTCAGTGCACATCTAGCTCCTGGCTGCTTGACCTGAACACCAAGAGTGTCTGTCAGGCTGACCATTGCTAAGCCTGACAGACATTCTTCTTGCTGGCAAAAAGGTGGGGGGTGTTGCCCCTCAGCCCATGTGGACGTGCCGCTGCTGATTGTAACCATCCATACAATGGCATTATCTTGATGGACAGTTCATCCAAGCAATGCCAGACTATAAAACCACATGGAAACCAATGTCTGAAGGGGCTTAAAAGGAGCCCCTTCATTCTTTCTCTGCTTACCATTGCATGTTTGACGAATTAATGACATGAAGTCTTATTGACAGCTAAAAAATGTTGTAACCAGAAAAAAGAGCCCTCTAATCAGAACTTCTGAGGTAGAGTGGCCAGGACATGGAGTGCGCTATGTACAGATGTGTCTGTGTGTGTGCAGGGGTATTGTGCACAGATGTTTCTGCATGTGTGCAGGGGTATTGTGTAAAGATGTGTCTGTGTGTGTGCAGGGGTTGTGTACAGATGTATCTGTGTGTGTGCAAGGGGCATTGTGTACAGATGTGTCTGTGTGTGCAGGGGGTATTGTGTACAGATGTGTCTGTGTGTGCAGGGGGTTATGTACAGATGGGTCTGCATTTGTGCAGGGGTTGTGTACAGATGTGTCTGTGTGTGTGCGGGGGTTGTGTACAGATGTGTCTGCATGTGTGCAGGGGCATTGTGTACAGATGTGTCTGTGTGTGTGCAGGGGGTTGTATACAGATGTGCCTGCATGTGTGCAGGGGAGTTGTGTACATATGTGTCTGCGTGGTTGTGCTCAGCTGTGTCTGTGTAGGAGGTTGTGTACAGATGTGTCTATGTGTGTGGGGGGGTTGTGTAAAGATGTGTCTGTGTGTGTGCAGGGGGGACTTAGAGTGACTAGAAGGAAAGCACCAGAGCATTGGTCAAATCAGAACTGACCAAGTCTTCAAAAACCATTAGAAACCTGCTTATCGACAAATACATAAAGCCACTTTATCGTCGTTAAGTAGATCTGTTGTCTTTTAAATTAATTACTCTAAATAAGACTCTAAAAGTTCATAAAGCAAGCTTAATTCACTCATCACATTTTATCCAACTTAAAATCACTATTATCTCGGTTCTCTCACTAAGCTGATTACTGTTCCTTTAGAACTCTTTCTCTTCTTAGATAACATTTGTGTAGACTGTCTTTAACTTCAATGGGGAAACAGTGTTTACAATGCATGCTTTAGATCGCATGCCATTACAACGCCGTCATTACAACGACTGCGTTGTTACAACGCGAACCATTACATCGCAAGTCGTTACAACGACTTGCTGTAGGGGACAGAATGTGTTGGATTTCCAATCCACTACCTTCCCTGCTGTTGCACAAACTGGAGTAGGAATAGTAAATTATACTATTCCTAAGTCCAGCGCGCCCCCTACAGCAAGTCGTTGTAATGACTTGCGATGTAATGTTTTGTGTTGTAACAACGCGGTTATTGCAACGACCGCGTTGTAATGGCATGCGATCTAAAGCATGCGTTGTAAAGAGATACATTCACTTCAATGTTTATCGTCATGTATCACACCACAGAAAAAGTGTGTATTGTAATGACACATTATCCTGTTTACTTCAGTTGTACAGAGCCGGATCTTGCTTGACCCAGTTTGTGCTTTATAAAACAAGTTTAAGTAAAGAGTAACTGTTGGAAATGGCCCTTTTTGCAGGGTTATCCCCAAACTTTTTGCTTCTTCCTCCTATTTTTTCCTGACCTGCTGTTGTTGGTTTTAGGACTCTGGGCACTTTACCACTGCTATTCAGTGCTAAAGTGCACATGCTCTCTGTGTAAATTGTGTTATGGATTGGTGTTTCCATGATTGGCATATTTGATTTACTAGTCAGCCCCTAGTAAAGTGCACTGAGTGTGCTAGGGCCTGTAAATCAAATGCTACTAGTGGGCCTGCAGCACTGATTGTGCCACCCACATGATTAGCCGTGAAAAGGTAACTCAAACCTGCAACTGCAGAGTCTGCGCGCAGTTTGTAACTGCCATGTCGACTTGGCAAGTGTACCCCCTTGCCAGGCCCTAACCTTCCCTTTTCTTACATATCGGTCACCCCTAAGGTAGGCCCAAGGTACCCCTGTGGTTAGGGTGCAGTGTATATTAAAGGTAGGACATGTACTGGTGTGTGTGATATGTCCTGGTAGTGAATTACAGTGCATTTCGTTCTTCACTATGGAAAGGCTATCTGTCCCATAGGAAAGCATGGGAGTTAATTTATAACATATTATAAATATATCTTCCCATTGGGACCAGATACGAAAATAAAGTTTAGTATGCCTGAACTCAGAGTCTAAAGATGCATCTTTTAGTAAAGGTGATTTTTACATTCTGTGTTTGAAAATACCACTTTTAGAAAGTAGGTATTTTCTTGCTTAACCATCCTGTGTGCCTCTGCTAGGATGTGTATTGACTGTCTGGCTTTTGAGTGACAGGGACTGGGGAGGAGCAGTGGCTCCAGAGAGTCTAGATGGGTCAGGGATGGGCTGAATAGACCTGGGCTGCATTCAGAGTAATGGGAGGAGTTGGCACTAGCACCTGAATAGCCCGGTCTGCATTTAGAGTGGTGGGAGGAGATTTCCCTTGCACTTGAATAGGCCCTGTCTGCCTTGGACAATGCTGTCTCTGCCTCCTGCTGGGCAGCTGGGCCAGAGAGGACCTAACTGGTTTGGACTAAGCACAGACATTCTCTGCCTGAGAGGACAAAGGATTTTGGGCTATAAAAAGTGGGGCCCAAACCTCCAAACTTTAGAACTCTTTTGGACCAAGAAGACTGCCGAGAAGAAGAGCTGGAGAAGCTGTGAGGAGGAACTACCACTTTGCTGAGTGCTTTGCTGTGTTGGCCTGCAGTGGCTGCTTCTGTCTTGGGCAGTGAAAGGACTGGACTGGACTTTCTACAACTTCTTTCTTTGAGTATCTCCAAGGGCTTGAGGTAGAGCTTGCCCCCTCTTCAAGAAGTCTCAGGAACAGCAAAGACTTCAAGTTCCTCTACCATCAGCACTGGGGACTGTGTGTTTTGTGCTGCAACAGAAGAAAAAGCAACCCGATGCTGTCTACGACGGCGCTGCCGACTCCGTGTCCTGAAGGCACCGCAGAGGGCACCGCCGCAACGCCGCACCGTGACCCTGGTCTCACCGACGACACCATCTCATGCCGCCACCGAGCCACTGCTCGCACTGCGACCTGTGGGCACCGCACTCCGCACTGCCTCGCTTCACACCGCCGCCTTGGTATCCCCGACGACGCCGCTTCACGCCGACATCGACGCCGCTGCTTGCACCGTGCTTCGAGGGCACCGCTTGTAAAGTTACACAACGCACCGCCCTCATCCCGCACCGCAGCCTTGGCCTACCGACGCCGGCGCCATCAACTCCAGTTCGTCAGCCGACTACAGCGCTTCAGCAACGACGACGACGCTGCTTGCACCGTGACCTGCCAGCACCGTGACCAAGGTCTCACCGTTGACGCCATCTGACACCTCCATCGAGCCGCTGCTCGCACCGCGACCTGAGGGCATCTCACGCTGCACTTCGCACCGCAGCACCCGACGCCCGCCGACGCCAGCGCTCCTGACTTCAACCGTGAGGAGTTCGATCTGCAAGGCGTGTGACTTCGAGTGCCCGATGACTCCGGAACCGACGCCTGCGGACGCCGTTCTTTCGGAAGCTCAACGAGAGGTCGCCGACACCCAGCATTTCTAAAGGTACTGTTTTGCGGGTCTCCCCGACACCGTAGCTGGCCCATGACGCCATGGTCAGCCAGAACTGTTTGGATTTGTTTGTTCACGACGCCGTGATAGCCCCAGACGGAGCTATCGACTTCAAGGAACTTTATTTCAAGGTTTTTTTGATAACTGAAGATTTCTAAGTACTGTATTGTGGATTTTTATCGTTTTTGGTCTTGTCTTAAGCATATAAAAATATTGGATATTTTTCTAAACTGGTGTGGTGTCCTTTTGCAGTGCTTACACTGTATTACTGTTGGTTATGTGTAAATGCTTTACACACTGCCTCTAAGATAAGCCTGACTGCTCGTGCCAAGCTACCAAGGGGGTGAGCAGGGGTTATTTTAGGAGTGTAACTCCCTTATCCTGACTAGAAGGAAGGGTCCCTACTTGGACAAGGTGCAAACCATTGCCAACTAGAGACCCCCATTTCTAACAGTAACAAAATGCTCAACTTTTTAAAAATAACTCACAGGGCCAGATGTACAAAGCTTTTTTTAGCTCGCAAATGTCCCGAATCGCAGAATCAGGCCGTTTGCACCTGGAAAAAAGCATTTTTAAATGTACAAAGCCCCATTTGCGAGTCGCTAACCAGTTACAGACTTTCAAAATAGGGTTTGCGAGTCACTATTAGGAAGGGACGTGCTAAGAGCGTCCCTTCCTAATAGCGAGTCACAGGATGATGTCCGATTGTCCTGCAACCGTAATGTAGTCCCAAAACAATCACAGTTTACCACCTACTTGAAGTAGGTGGTAAGCCACTCGCAAACTGGAAGAGGTCCCCAGGGGACCCCTTCTCCTTTGTGGTTGGCAGCGAAAACTTTTTTTCAGAGCAGGCAGTGGGCTCATGGACTACCGCCTAGTCTTGAAAAATGAACCTGAAACATTTAATTTTTGTTTTTGAAATGCATCCCGTTTTCCTTAAAGCAAAACGGGCAGCATTTAAAAAAAAAAAAAGTTGCTTTATTTAAAAGCAAACACAGACATAATGGTCTGCTGTCCCCAGCAGGCCACCATCCCTGTGTTACTGCCCCTTCCCAATGAGTTGCAAATTGCGACCTGCTTCATGAATATCGATTAGGCAGGTCAATTGCGACCCCATTAGGAATCGCTACTGTGTCTGAGACACATTAGTACATTTCATTCTGTGAGTCTCAAAAAATTGCAATTAAAGACTCGCAAGATGAAATGTTCGTACATCTGGCCAAGAGTATTGGCATAAATTGATGCCCAAGGCTTCGAAACCAAGACCAAGCATCTTTTTTTTATATTCTCTCTGAAATCTCCACAACCACTCCGCAGAATTTAGGGCGTGGTGTAGTGCTATGAGGACGGGTTACTTCGTCACAACATGGCTTAGGGTACAATGCACGTGTAATAAGGTGGACAGGATATCGGTCACGTTTGTGACGGAGTAACCCATCGTCAAACTCTCAATCGAAGACCCTAGTCTCACACAGCTATTCTCAACTTTTCAGCAGCCCGATTTTCCAGGCCTCCCTTGAAGTGGGTGAAAGCGCCTAGAAGCAGCTCAGTGTGCAGGGAGCGCTCTACAAAGGCTTGTGGCTCAGTTTGAAGGAAGGAAGTTTCTGCCTGCTATGACGTTTCAGATGTCTGCTGCTGTAAGTAATGGTCAGCGGTGGGGACGGGGAGCGAGGCTCTGATGCTGGAAGCGCTGTCCAGAGTCAGTGTATTACCCTCAGGCAGGCTTTGAGGGCCACCTTCCAGCAGGTCAGTTTGCAGCCAAGCACGTGGCCTGGGAGAGCGCGTGGGCGTTGCAGCTTCCGGTGGTGTTTTCGTCTTTCACTGAGTACCAATACATATTCATGTCTGGGTCTCAGGGGCATGTGTGCGGCTGAGGAGGGTTCTAATCATGTTCTTGTGATCGCATTACCGTCTCATCACTGTCTCATTACAGTCTAAACGTGAACTGAGGTTGGGGTCAGGAGCTGGGAGGGGGAGGGGCAGAAGGGTAGCCTGTGAGCCATGGACCCTAGTTGGACCCTAGTGGAAGGAAAGAAATGGCCCCCCTGGCTACTGTTCAAATTTTAAAATACAGCAATAATCAGGGTTCGGTGGGCCCCTCAGGCTTCTGGGACCCGGCGCCACTGCACCTGCTGCACCAGTGGAAGCCACGCCCCCTCGACATTGAAACCCAAGTAACAGTGCATTATAATCAGCTTCACACGGACACTTTTCACACCAAAGTGACCGCTGTGCAGAGGGTGACGGCTTCTTATCCTCAGACATTAGTTTCATCAGGGTGCCAATAAGGCGAGGAAACAGTAAAAATACAGCATTTAAAAGAGCTGTCGAGTTGAAACGAGGGATGGTTTGTTGTCAATAATGTCTGCGTGTTGTACGTTGAGTCACTTTGTATGGATCAGCCAGGGCTTTAAATGGAAATATAGAAGTGCAGGTACTCTCTATTTACAGTGCCTGTTTGCTCCTGAGAAGTGCCAGTACTCATCCATTGCAATGTATTGCAGCAGTGCTGAGAAGTGCAGGTACTCACTATCCTCGAAGTGCCAGTACTCATCCATTGCAATGCATTGCAGCAGTGCTGAGAAGTGCAGGTGTGCTCACTATCCTCGAAGTGCCAGTACTCATCCATTGCAATGCATTGCAGCAGTGCTGAGAAGTGCAGGTACTCACTATCCTCGAAGTGCCAGTACTCATCCATTGCAATGCATTGCAGCAGTGCTGAGAAGTGCAGGTGTGCTCACTATCCTCGAAGTGCCAGTACTCATCCATTGCAATGTATTGCAGCAGTGCTGAGAAGTGCAGGTACTCACTATCCTCGAAGTGCCAGTACTCATCCATTGCAATGCATTGCAGCAGTGCTGAGAAGTGCAGGTACTCACTATCCTCGAAGTGCCAGTACTCATCCATTGCAATGTATTGCAGCAGTGCTGAGAAGTGCAGGTACTCACTATCCTCGAAGTGCCAGTACTCATCCATTGCAATGCATTGCAGCAGTGCTGAGAAGTGCAGGTGTGCTCACTATCCTCGAAGTGCCAGTACTCATCCATTGCAATGTATTGCAGCAGTGCTGAGAAGTGCAGGTACTCACTATCCTCGAAGTGCCAGTACTCATCCATTGCAATGCATTGCAGCAGTGCTGAGAAGTGCAGGTGTACTCACTATCCTCGAAGTGCCAGTACTCATCCATTGCAATGTATTGCAGCAGTGCTGAGAAGTGCAGGTACTCACTATCCTCGAAGTGCCAGTACTCATCCATTGCAATGCATTGCAGCAGTGCTGAGAAGTGCAGGTGTGCTCACTATCCTCGAAGTGCCAGTACTCATCCATTGCAATGTATTGCAGCAGTGCTGAGAAGTGCAGGTACTCACTATCCTCGAAGTGCCAGTACTCATCCATTGCAATGCATTGCAGCAGTGCTGAGAAGTGCAGGTACTCACTATCCTCGAAGTGCCAGTACTCATCCATTGCAATGCATTGCAGCAGTGCTGAGAAGTGCAGGTGTACTCACTATCCTCGAAGTGCCAGTACTCATCCATTGCAATGTATTGCAGCAGTGCTGAGAAGTGCAGGTACTCACTATCCTCGAAGTGCCAGTACTCATCCATTGCAATGCATTGCAGCAGTGCTGAGAAGTGCAGGTGTACTCACTATCCTCGAAGTGCCAGTACTCATCCATTGCAATGTATTGCAGCAGTGCTGAGAAGTGCAGGTACTCACTATCCTCGAAGTGCCAGTACTCATCCATTGCAATGCATTGCAGCAGTGCTGAGAAGTGCAGGTGTGCTCACTATCCTCGAAGTGCCAGTACTCATCCATTGCAATGTATTGCAGCAGTGCTGAGAAGTGCAGGTACTCACTATCCTCGAAGTGCCAGTACTCATCCATTGCAATGCATTGCAGCAGTGCTGAGAAGTGCAGGTACTCACTATCCTCGAAGTGCCAGTACTCATCCATTGCAATGTATTGCAGCAGTGCTGAGAAGTGCAGGTACTCACTATCCTCGAAGTGCCAGTACTCATCCATTGCAATGCATTGCAGCAGTGCTGAGAAGTGCAGGTGTGCTCACTCATCCTCGAAGTGCTAGTACTCATCCATTGCAATGTATTGCAGCAGTGCTGAGAAGTGCAGGTACTCACTATCCTCGAAGTGCCAGTACTCATCCATTGCAATGCATTGCAGCAGTGCTGAGAAGTGCAGGTACTCACTATCCTCGAAGTGCCAGTACTCATCCATTGCAATGTATTGCAGCAGTGCTGAGAAGTGCAGGTACTCACTATCCTCGAAGTGCCAGTACTCATCCATTGCAATGCATTGCAGCAGTGCTGAGAAGTGCAGGTGTGCTCACTATCCTCGAAGTGCCAGTACTCATCCATTGCAATGTATTGCAGCAGTGCTGAGAAGTGCAGGTACTCACTATCCTCGAAGTGCCAGTACTCATCCATTGCAATGCATTGCAGCAGTGCTGAGAAGTGCAGGTGTGCTCACTATCCTCGAAGTGCTAGTACTCATCCATTGCAATGTATTGCAGCAGTGCTGAGAAGTGCAGGTACTCACTATCCTCGAAGTGCCAGTACTCATCCATTGCAATGCATTGCAGCAGTGCTGAGAAGTGCAGGTACTCACTATCCTCGAAGTGCCAGTACTCATCCATTGCAATGCATTGCAGCAGTGCTGAGAAGTGCAGGTACTCACTATCCCTCGAAGTGCCAGTACTCATCCATTGCAATGTATTGCAGCAGTGCTGAGAAGTGCAGGTACTCACTATCCTCGAAGTGCCAGTACTCATCCATTGCAATGCATTGCAGCAGTGCTGAGAAGTGCAGGTACTCACTATCCTCGAAGTGCCAGTACTCATCCATTGCAATGTATTGCAGCAGTGCTGAGAAGTGCAGGTACTCACTATCCTCGAAGTGCCAGTACTCATCCATTGCAATGCATTGCAGCAGTGCTGAGAAGTGCAGGTACTCACTATCCTCGAAGTGCCAGTACTCATCCATTGCAATGTATTGCAGCAGTGCTGAGAAGTGCAGGTACTCACTATCCTCGAAGTGCCAGTACTCATCCATTGCAATGCATTGCAGCAGTGCTGAGAAGTGCAGGTGTGCTCACTATCCTCGAAGTGCCAGTACTCATCCATTGCAATGTATTGCAGCAGTGCTGAGAAGTGCAGGTACTCACTATCCTCGAGTGCCAGTACTCATCCATTGCAATGCATTGCAGCAGTGCTGAGAAGTGCAGGTGTGCTCACTATCCTCGAAGTGCTAGTACTCATCCATTGCAATGTATTGCAGCAGTGCTGAGAAGTGCAGGTACTCACTATCCTCGAAGTGCCAGTACTCATCCATTGCAATGCATTGCAGCAGTGCTGAGAAGTGCAGGTACTCACTATCCTCGAAGTGCCAGTACTCATCCATTGCAATGCATTGCAGCAGTGCTGAGAAGTGCAGGTACTCACTATCCTCGAAGTGCCAGTACTCATCCATTGCAATGTATTGCAGCAGTGCTGAGAAGTGCAGGTACTCACTATCCTCGAAGTGCCAGTACTCATCCATTGCAATGCATTGCAGCAGTGCTGAGAAGTGCAGGTGTGCTCACTATCCTCGAAGTGCCAGTACTCATCCATTGCAATGTATTGCAGCAGTGCTGAGAAGTGCAGGTACTCACTATCCTCGAAGTGCCAGTACTCATCCATTGCAATGCATTGCAGCAGTGCTGAGAAGTGCAGGTGTGCTCACTATCCTCGGAGTGCTAGTACTCATCCATTGCAATGTATTGCAGCAGTGCTGAGAAGTGCAGGTACTCACTATCCTCGAAGTGCCAGTACTCATCCATTGCAATGCATTGCAGCAGTGCTGAGAAGTGCAGGTACTCACTATCCTCGAAGTGCCAGTACTCATCCATTGCAATGCATTGCAGCAGTGCTGAGAAGTGCAGGTACTCACTATCCTCGAAGTGCCAGTACTCATCCATTGCAATGTATTGCAGCAGTGCTGAGAAGTGCAGGTACTCACTATCCTCGAAGTGCCAGTACTCATCCATTGCAATGCATTGCAGCAGTGCTGAGAAGTGCAGGTGTGCTCACTATCCTCGAAGTGCCAGTACTCATCCATTGCAATGTATTGCAGCAGTGCTGAGAAGTGCAGGTACTCACTATCCTCGAAGTGCCAGTACTCATCCATTGCAATGCATTGCAGCAGTGCTGAGAAGTGCAGGTGTGCTCACTATCCTCGAAGTGCTAGTACTCATCCATTGCAATGTATTGCAGCAGTGCTGAGAAGTGCAGGTACTCACTATCCTCGAAGTGCCAGTACTCATCCATTGCAATGCATTGCAGCAGTGCTGAGAAGTGCAGGTACTCACTATCCTCGAAGTGCCAGTACTCATCCATTGCAATGCATTGCAGCAGTGCTGAGAAGTGCAGGTACTCACTATCCTCGAAGTGCCAGTACTCATCCATTGCAATGTATTGCAGCAGTGCTGAGAAGTGCAGGTACTCACTATCCTCGAAGTGCCAGTACTCATCCATTGCAATGCATTGCAGCAGTGCTGAGAAGTGCAGGTACTCACTATCCTCGAAGTGCCAGTACTCATCCATTGCAATGTATTGCAGCAGTGCTGAGAAGTGCAGGTACTCACTATCCTCGAAGTGCCAGTACTCATCCATTGCAATGCATTGCAGCAGTGCTGAGAAGTGCAGGTGTGCTCACTATCCTCGAAGTGCCAGTACTCATCCATTGCAATGTATTGCAGCAGTGCTGAGAAGTGCAGGTACTCACTATCCTCGAAGTGCCAGTACTCATCCATTGCAATGCATTGCAGCAGTGCTGAGAAGTGCAGGTGTGCTCACTATCCTCGAAGTGCTAGTACTCATCCATTGCAATGTATTGCAGCAGTGCTGAGAAGTGCAGGTACTCACTATCCTCGAAGTGCCAGTACTCATCCATTGCAATGCATTGCAGCAGTGCTGAGAAGTGCAGGTACTCACTATCCTCGAAGTGCCAGTACTCATCCATTGCAATGCATTGCAGCAGTGCTGAGAAGTGCAGGTACTCACTATCCTCGAAGTGCCAGTACTCATCCATTGCAATGTATTGCAGCAGTGCTGAGAAGTGCAGGTACTCACTATCCTCGAAGTGCCAGTACTCATCCATTGCAATGCATTGCAGCAGTGCTGAGAAGTGCAGGTGTGCTCACTATCCTCGAAGTGCCAGTACTCATCCATTGCAATGTATTGCAGCAGTGCTGAGAAGTGCAGGTACTCACTATCCTCGAAGTGCCAGTACTCATCCATTGCAATGCATTGCAGCAGTGCTGAGAAGTGCAGGTGTGCTCACTATCCTCGAAGTGCTAGTACTCATCCATTGCAATGTATTGCAGCAGTGCTGAGAAGTGCAGGTACTCACTATCCTCGAAGTGCCAGTACTCATCCATTGCAATGCATTGCAGCAGTGCTGAGAAGTGCAGGTACTCACTATCCTCGAAGTGCCAGTACTCATCCATTGCAATGCATTGCAGCAGTGCTGAGAAGTGCAGGTACTCACTATCCTCGAAGTGCCAGTACTCATCCATTGCAATGTATTGCAGCAGTGCTGAGAAGTGCAGGTACTCACTATCCTCGAAGTGCCAGTACTCATCCATTGCAATGCATTGCAGCAGTGCTGAGAAGTGCAGGTGTGCTCACTATCCTCGAAGTGCTAGTACTCATCCATTGCAATGTATTGCAGCAGTGCTGAGAAGTGCAGGTACTCACTATCCTCGAAGTGCCAGTACTCATCCATTGCAATGCATTGCAGCAGTGCTGAGAAGTGCAGGTACTCACTATCCCTCGAAGTGCCAGTACTCATCCATTGCAATGCATTGCAGCAGTGCTGAGAAGTGCAGGTACTCACTATCCTCGAAGTGCCAGTACTCATCCATTGCAATGTATTGCAGCAGTGCTGAGAAGTGCAGGTACTCACTATCCTCGAAGTGCCAGTACTCATCCATTGCAATGCATTGCAGCAGTGCTGAGAAGTGCAGGTGTGCTCACTATCCTCGAAGTGCTAGTACTCATCCATTGCAATGTATTGCAGCAGTGCTGAGAAGTGCAGGTACTCACTATCCTCGAAGTGCCAGTACTCATCCATTGCAATGCATTGCAGCAGTGCTGAGAAGTGCAGGTACTCACTATCCTCGAAGTGCCAGTACTCATCCATTGCAATGCATTGCAGCAGTGCTGAGAAGTGCAGGTACTCACTATCCTCGAAGTGCCAGTACTCATCCATTGCAATGTATTGCAGCAGTGCTGAGAAGTGCAGGTACTCACTATCCTCGAAGTGCCAGTACTCATCCATTGCAATGCATTGCAGCAGTGCTGAGAAGTGCAGGTACTCACTATCCTCGAAGTGCCAGTACTCATCCATTGCAATGCATTGCAGCAGTGCTGAGAAGTGCAGGTACTCACTATCCTCGAAGTGCCAGTACTCATCCATTGCAATGCATTGCAGCAGTGCTGAGAAGTGCAGGTACTCACTATCCTCGAAGTGCCAGTACTCATCCATTGCAATGTATTGCAGCAGTGATGAGAAGTGCAGGTACTCACTATCCTCGAAGTGCCAGTACTCATCCATTGCAATGCATTGCAGCAGTGCTGAGAAGTGCAGGTACTCACTATCCTCGAAGTGCCAGTACTCATCCATTGCAATGTATTGCAGCAGTGCTGAGAAGTGCAGGTACTCACTATCCTCGAAGTGCCAGTACTCATCCATTGCAATGTATTGCAGCAGTGCTGAGAAGTGCAAGTACTCTCCCCTTCATATTAAAGAAGTGCAGGTACTCAGTACCGGACAGTACCTGCCCATTTACAGCACTGGGATCAGCAAAAGTAGACATTTAGGGGGATATTTACAAAGGCCTTGCGCCACCGGGGCGCCACTTTTTCTAGCCCTCCGGTGGTGCAATGCCCTGCTCCATATTTACAAGGTGGCACTAAGCCACTTTGGGGCTTATTTACAAGCCCCTTGCGGCGCCAGCGCGTCACTTCTAATATGGGAAAAAGTGAAGTACCGGCAGCGCAAGGGGCTTGTAAATAAACCCCTTTGCGTGGCTTAACACCGCTTTGTAAATATGGCCCTCCTCGCTGCAGTTTTCTGTGGAAAAGGGGCGTACAATGTGTGTTGCTGTGGGCGTTTCCACGCAACACCCGTGGCTTTTTGACTCTGGTCCGGACTGTCAAGCATCTGTAAATCTGAGGCAGCGCCAAAAACTAACGCCTTTGAAAAGGAGGCGCTAGAGAGGCGCAACGAGGAGAAATACTTTTATTCCTCCCTGTTTTCTGCTCTTTCTATGTCCGCTGTATTCAGCAGCACACATAGAAAGATGCAAAACTCCATTAATGATTGTTTTTGTGCAGGAAGGTGTCCCTTCCTGCACAAACACAATCATCCCTGCAACGGAGGCCCTCTTGCACCATGGCACAAGGGTGCCTGTGCTAGCGCTAGGCAGCTTTTTTAGTGCCGACGCGAGGGAAAACACAGGGGTGTGCCGTATTCTTGTAAATAGGGTGCCTCCCTGCATTTTTTAAATGACGCAGTGTGGCACAGCTAAATTGCTTGCAGTGCAGTGCTGCGCCACTTAATTGTAAATATACCCCTTAGACCCAGTGCTTAATTTGTAAAAGAATAAGTGCTGGGGCTCTCGTCTGGAGGTCAATGCAGCGTGCACCACCCATTGCCCCTGCAAGCTGTCAATGACAGTACAAACACTGCTACTAACCATCACACTCTTAAAAATGTGACAAATCAGACTATTCCAACCCCCCAAAACTATAAGAATGGCTTGGGAGGCAGATATTAGTCATTGTAAATGTAAATTGAAGTAATAAGCTGCTGCTTTTGTGCTCATACCTAAATTAGCCAGACAGCGCCACCATGTGGCAGACTGTCATAAGCCCCGGTGCTGGCAATTAGGTGCCGGTGCCGAGCACTGGAAACTACCAGCACAAGTTAAGCACTGCTTAGACCCGCACAGCAGCTGGTGAGGCTTCACAGGCCCCGTCTTCAGAGGTCAGCTGACTCTGATGTCATGGGGCTGCATTCACATTTGGGGTTCAAGAGCCGGGCCATGGGACTTCAGATGTGGGGGCATATTCTCAAGGAGCCATCGCCGATTTATCGGCACTTTAGCACCGCAAAAGTGGCGATAAACTCATCGCCCTATTCACAAGCTGGTGCAAACTGCCGATATCGCCAGTTTTCCTGCGATAGCTGCTGCAAAACACATCGCCACGGATGAGAGCGACAACTAACGCTAATGATATTCAGAGTAGGCGTTCCCGTGCAAAAACACACGAAAACACCACTTCGCGATATTCTCAACGACTAGCCAGATCAGCGATGCGATCCGAAAACAGGCGATAAGGCGCGTTAGCAGCAGGGATTCAACACCTGCCTTTTACTGGTGTTAAGCAGGACGACAACCTGCAGCATGAAAGGGAGCCCAGCCCAGACCCACATCTGAAGACCAACACATGTCATGGAGACACTGATCATGCAGGGCCACAACACCCACCACAACCACCCCCCGGACCCTCACCCCCAGGTCATGAAGTCCAGTAGTCAACGGTAGTGGAAAAACAGAACTTTATTACAAATACATAAACAACAAGATGAAAAGCTCAGCCAACGTGTTCCATTCCCAACGGGGAACTTCACCAGGGCAACGTGTGGATCCAATAAACTGCAAATGCTGCGGGAACTCCCAAATACCATTCCATATCCCGAAATCAGTAGTCAGAAACCTGTTGGAGAAATGGTGCCAATGGTCAAGCGTCCTCATAGTCACAAACGTAATCTGGTACAGTGTATTGCACTTGGACAAACCGGAATGCATACAGGTATGATGAATCCAGTCCAAACATACTGTAACAGAAGTGTGTCTGCTCGTAACCTCCTCAGGAAAGAAAAGGAAGGTTACGACCACACAAACATCTGTTACGGTCTCATTACGCAGGATTCATCATACCTGTAAACATCACGGTTTGTATCATCATGATACCCCTGCACCTCCACTTCCCCCACGCTGTGCATGAACAGCTGGAGACCATGCAAGGGAATTACGCCATAGCTTCCTTACCGCACATGTCGGGGGCAATTGACTGTACACATGTACCACTTGTGCCCCCTGCCGACCCTGCACACAATTACCGCTACAGAAAGCACACGCATTCCATCAATGTGCTGGCAATAGTGGACCACTGGGGACAGTTCACCAATGTCGTCGCCAACTTCACAGGCAGTGTTCATGATGCATACATCTTCCGACAGTCCATCATCAACCAGCGCTTCCAGGATGGCACCTATGGCAATGCACTGCTCATTGGTAAGTACTAACTGAACACACCACACACCTCAACTCCACAATCACACAACTCACAACTGTGGGAGAGCACACGTAACAAAATTACATACAACATGCCAACCAACATGCCCAACTACCGGACACGACAACACAAGTAACCATGGTAACAGGGGCCAGACATGTAGACAAACCATCCACAAAGGCAGAGCCCTCTGCCACACAATTGCAGAATGTGGGGAGAGGTGGGAACCAAGAATGTGCGAAGGAGGCAAGTGACCCAGCAATAAGAAAGGACACAATGCCAAGTGTGGCGGAGATGTGCTGGACAGACTGCAGTATGCAGAGCACAGACATGTCCATGTGGACATCTACTGCTGGTGTTTGCAGTGTAGTGGACAGTGGACGCAAACAGGTTACCCCAGGCAGTGTGGAAGACCTTGGACATGTAGCCATGTGGTCCCCCCTGTAAGCCTGAGCAGAGCGGCCTTGGCCGGCGTATGTCGCGAATGAATAGCCCGGGGCCCTGGGCGTGGTCCAGTTCCAGGATGGCCACCACAGTAACTACTGCGTGTGTCTCTGTGTCTGCCATATCGTGACCATAGGCCTACACACACGTGCCCGACCACATTCAACGGCCGTATTCACACTGGAGACGAGGTGACTACGTCCCAAGCCAACCCGCGCACATCTCGTCAGCGCATGCAGGGTCGTGTCTGCCAGGGCGGCGCCCCCCACCCAGCCACGAGGCCGCCGCCGTGACCGGTGGTGCCTGCGCGATCCTGTGCGCCTGCTGCACCCCAGCCTTGGTCCCCAGACCGAACCGCCGCCCAGTGATGACTGCCCGCCCCAGCGCACCCAGGCCTCAATGCTCACCTGCCGCCACCGGCGTGTCTCCAAGAGGGCCCTCCACGTGCCGGTGCAACCTCCTCAGCCGATCGCTGGATTCCGCGCCACAGGCCCCCAGCGCACCCTGCGGCACCGCACCGCGGAGTCATGTGTGTGCTGACTGCTGCCTGCGCGTACACTGCGGTCCAGCAGGGCTCACAATTCAAATCGAGTCCTGATTTGCTGGACGCCGTATCGAGGCCAATGCATCATCGCAGGCTGCACACCCACTCAGCTCTTCAGGTGGGCCTCACTCTGTGCACCGCAAGTCATCGCCACGTGGCGGTAAGCCCGTGCCGGACGCAGGCCATCGGGTGCCACTAACTCAGTGCAACGCAAGTCATCGCCACGTGGCGGTAGGCCCGTGCTGGACGCAGGCCATCGGGTGCCACTAACTCTGTGCAACGCAAGTCACGGACCCTTTATGATTGAGTTCCGTGGATGCGGACGCCATCATGTCACCTCCGGCAGTGGGGGATGTGCTGTGGTGGGCCCCTTTTATTGGCAGGGTCACATGTCACGTGACACCTGTGCTGGATGGGTGTGGTGTGGGTGTAAATCAGCCCTCAGGGAGTGGCTGTGGCATGCTGACAACTAGACCAGTGACCAGCAGATCACTACAGGGAAGACCTGGGACATGTAGCTGTGTCGTCTCCCCCTGTGAGCGTAAGCGGAGTGGGCTGGGCTGGCGTATGCCAGTCCAGCGTAGGGGTGTGAACAATGAGCCCGGGGCTCTGGGCGTGGTTCAGTTCTGGCCTGGACAAGGAAGTAACCAATGCGTGTGTCTCCGTTGTAGTGTCTGCGCCAACCGGACCGCAATCAGCAATGTTGCACCCTGTGACCCAAGCCCCACAACATGTGCAAAATGTACGTGAGGGGGAATCAGTGACCCTACATTCATCCATACTGTCATACTTGAAGGATCATAGACATGACACATCTGTGTGAATTTGAATGTTGAATGTTGCCCACGGGGTTTTTTGTCAAGCTCTGATTCACAGCTGATGTAACTGCACCTCTCCCCCACACCAGGAACCCCCTGTCCCAATCTTCAATGGTGTTCTAGATACCCTTGTTTAGTTCTTTCCACACAGCTGGGCTTCCCTCTAAATCATCTCTGATTGTATAAAAGGATGCATGAGGCTGATATCGATCTCCCCCAGCAGGGGGCACTGTTTACATCTGCTCCCTGGGCTAATGCATCCACGGCAATGATCTGCGTTGACCCTATGGACACAGGTTTGAATCCCGCTGGCCCCGCTCAGACTTTGATCCTTCTGAGGTCAAAGAAATGAGCACCGGGGTAACAACAAGCGTACGTTATTTCTCAATATTGCCAAGAGAGCAGCATGGGTGTCAGCTTGTTTTTTAGGTTTTGGCTGCGGTGGATGAGCCCTCCCCTCACCGTGCACCCTCTATTGGCCAATCATATGTTTTGTAACAGAGGAATGCTAGCTCTTTTTTTCGTGCACATTTGGGGCCCATAAAGCGCTATCTGGTAAATCAAAATTCACAACTGAGGCTAGTCATCAAATCAATCCATTTAAATAACATGGGCACATTGGGTTCCACAAAGAAGACAGAAAATGGTTCAGTTTCAAACCAGAAAAGTTTGTTAAAAGGTTAAAACGCCTACAGATTCGAAATCATCATATTAGTGTCAATTAATAATCGATACATGAATGCAGTATGAATGGCGCAAACACAAGGAGATGATGGACGGAGCGCTGAAACTTTCCAGACACTCACCCCCAGTCACTATTACATCTGGGTTGAATCCATCATCGTTCTTGAGCTCACTTCCCCTCCCCAGTACAGTGCGAATAGTGTCATATGGAGGACTCGCTGAGGGCCTACCTCAAATGGTCACTTCGCGTCAGGATGTCTTCTCTGCCTCCTGCGGATGTGAGTAGCTGCCTGTACTGGGTTCTTGGGTAAATCCTGTGAAGCCTCAGTAGCATCTGGTGGGGGGAGGGGGAGGGGCAGGGGCTGTAAACACCTTTACTCCTCCAGCCCAGTTTCTGCCTAGAGATGTACCTGATCTGCCCTCACCTGTCCTACGCTGTGTGTAGTAAATAGTCAAGGAGAGGAAGAAAGGTGTTGCACGGGTGGGATTAGAGGTTGGTCTGATCTGAGACAGTTCTAGCCCTCAGTTTACTTGAAGACGTAGGAGAGTACGATGTTACAAAGAGACCTGTCTCATAACCTTTCGTTGATGCATCTTGAACTTCACAATTTATGGGAATTGAGACTCTCAGGAAGTTTTTAGAACAAGGAAAACAAGCATTGGCAAAGCCAATAGGTCTCGCAATGGCTTTGCTGTTTTTTATTTTTATTTACAAATCCGAGTTGGATTAGTGAATTAAAAAATGTAACACAATAGCATTTTTTAGGAGGTAGTAACACAGAGGACTCATGTGGGGGGAACCAACACGAAGGCTGCAGGTGGGGGAATGAAGCATAACGGGGGGAAGCAACATGGAGGGTGGGTGGCAGAAGCAACGCGGAAGGCATAGGTGGGGGAAGCAATATGGAGGGTGGGTAGGAAGCAACATGGGCGATGAAGAGGAATGGGGAGCTTTTACGAGAAGCACAAGTGGGCGAACACAATACTGAGGGAGGGGAGACAAGCACAGGAGCGAGAGAGCAACAGCAGTTCACGAGGGACACATCTGGAAAACACATGCACTCGTGTACAGTATCTACTGTTCCATTCGACTCGAACCTTAAATGAGCTGCTGCTGGGGAGTAGCATTAAAAACGTGTACAGCTAATGAGCTCAAAGAAATCAAATAAAGGTGTTAAAAGAGGCGGACTCGGAGGGCGAACAAGTAGTTTATTCAATTTCCTCCAAAAACCGCCAACTCTGTCTAGGAGCTTAGCGGCTAGACTCGGTCCACCAGCACTACCTGCACACAGTAAATCTCTCATAGCAGTGCCATGCCTGTGCTCACAGTCCAAGCAGTATCACACTCTGCTCAGTACAGGAAGGTTCCCCAGCAATGCGTCATCTGCGGGGCTTTCAGCTGGTCTTGGTTCTCAAGCAATCATTATGTTGCATTCTGGGAGGTGTAGTTTAGCTTTTCACAAGCCACAAATCTCAGCATGAAAAGTGCCCCTGTTAGCAAAAAAGCTATGAATGGTTGGAGGTGTTCAACATGATGTAGGGGAAGTTGTACACCTCGGTCAGGATTAGTGGAGACCTAAACAACAGTGAGACATCTGCAGGGGGTGGGGCGCAGACCGCCATAAATTAAGGGTTAGGTGATTGAAAGAGGGGCTGTGGTATTACTGGAAGGTGCGCTGCGAGATGCATTAAACATTCAAAACGTGTATTTTTCTGTGTGAAAGAGGGGATATCTTATCACAAACGTTTTGAAGCAAGTTTACAACCCCGTAAGCACACATAAAAGGAAAGATCGAAAGGAGGTGTAAGGGCCTGGACGGGACAGAGACAGAACCCCGCTCCCACGGAATTCCCTGGAGTGTAGAAGAACGCCATAAATTAAGGGTTAGGTGATTGAAAGAGGTGCTGTGGTATTACTGAAAGGTGTGCTGCGACATCGAAAAAAGTTATATACACATTTTTCATTTGTGAAATATATAATTTTTAGTGTCGATGCTGTGAAGTTTTTCCGATGATATAACCGTTTCTAAGCAATTTATGACTTAAAATTCATAATACTTCATGCAATTCCTAAGTTGTATTACATGGAGAAATTCATTTTCGCATGCCCTCTTCCCGAAGATCTCTACCTTCCAGCACCCAGGTTAGAATGCATTAAGGTCGTAGTTTTGGCAGTCTTAAACACAGGTCTCATGCTGTGAGAGGAGGTCCCACTGATCTGCGATTGAGCGGTGGCCCTAGCTGCTTCCACTGCCCTGTGGTGATGCCAAAGTCAGTGGTCCAACCCTGTGGTTGCGTCTCGCGTGACGGTGCTGTCTTGAAGGAATGGCGGAGGGATTTGCGTCCACCCTGTATGTCATCAGCAGACGGCGCATCAGCCGTCAATGCACTGAACACACATTTTGAAATACCAACAAAAAGAGGTATTTGCGCCTAGAGAGATTTTTTTGGCCAAAAGTCAGCAATGTCATTAAGTGCGGTGTTGGGCATATGCAGCTAGAAAGGTTTTTGAGATCTTTCCATGCCGATTAAAATATTGGATAGAGATTGACCCAGCAGTCAAACTGACCGTCCCTGAAGATTGAGAAGCCAGGCGAGTGTCAGGTTCGTGGAATGTTGGTGACTTCATAGATGAGAAATTATTTCATTTCTCATGGTAATTGCGGAGCTGCTAAGCGCTAAGACCTCGGAGAGCAGATTGCGCGTAAAGGTGAAGTCATGCATGCCTCCGGGTGAGGGACACGGACACCCTGCAGGCGTCAGTGCATACTTGCCTCGCGCGGCCTGCGCCTGGGATAGCTCCAGCTAGGCCGGGCCTTCGGCGCCGCGCGCTCTCGGTGGGAACGCGACCTCGCTTCTCAAGCCCTCGCGGGCTGGTGTTTCTGCCTTCTCAGGCACGACCAGTCCGCGGTTGTGTATTAAATACTTTATTTAACCTTCACAGCAATGTTTTCTTAGTACAGCTGAGCGGTTCAACTAAACTGCTTTCCCATAACTATTTTCTCGTGTTATTTACGGTTAAAAAGATATTACCTGCTGGAAGCATTTTGAGGTCGTGACGGAACAAATTAATAAAGAGCAGCGTTAATTAGGGCAAGAAGGAACAACACGGCGAGTTTTTTTTGTCATGGAGCATGAGCATTTCAAGATGTTTTCTGAAGTGCGTGTGTGAAAGAGGGGATATCTTATCACAAACCAGAGGCAGGAAGGTTTCAAGGGTGGGGCCAGCAGAACAGAGCACAGCAGTGGGCTTGAGGGAGCAATAAAAATAACAAGCGCGGCCGCAAAAGGCAAGATAACGATCAGGGAGGAATGCAGCTGGCACAATGCGCGCCTCTGCTCGCTCCCGAGACCCCTAGGCCATTGGAGTGAAAGTTCTGAGGAAAGGCGGCACATGCACCCGTCTTTGGCTATTTGCGTGCTTTCATTATTGAAAGCCACACGCAAAGGCCAATGGGATGTATGGGAGGAGGCAGACCCACACGGAGAAGTCTCTTGGAAGTCTGAAGTGATTCCAAGAGGCCCTCTCCAAGTGCAGCGCATGCGCGCTGCGCTAGGCGAGATCTAAAAACAGGAGAAGTTTAGATCCCTCTCTGTTAGCAGGAAAGCATTCCAGTTGCCAGGAGGGCTGCTATTGGCAATGGGTAATTACCATCATTTGTTGGCCATGTGCTGCACTTGCTGGTTGCTACAACTCCCACCCTCCAGGGGGCAAGAGGCGCATTGCCAGAGTGTGGGTGTTGGGCACTCAGTGCATAGACTGTCACAAGCAGCAGAGGTAAGCTCACCACGACTCAGCAGCTGAATGTCGGTGCAAGGCTGTTGCTGTACAGTCACTGGTTCCTACAAGTCCCACCCTCTAAGGGGCAAGGGGGGCATTGACCGAGTGTGGGTGTTGGGCACTCAGTGCATAGACTGTCATGAGTAGCTGGGGGTAGCTCACTTCTGCTCGGCAGCTGAATGTCGGTGCATGGCTGTCGCTGTACAGTCACTGGTTCTTACAAATCCCACCCTCTAAGGGGCAAGGGGGGCATTGCCACAGTGTGGGTGTTGACATCTGAGTGCATGGACGGTCAGAAGCAGCAGCGGGTAGCTCACTACTGCTCGGCAGCTGAATGTCGGTGCATGGTGTCGCTACACAGTCACTGGTTCCTACAAGTCCCACCCTCTAAGGGGCCGGAGGGGCATTGCCAGAGTGGGGGTTTTGGGCACTCAGTGCATAGAGTGTTACAAGCAGCAGGGGGTAGCTCAACACTGCTCAGCAGCTGAATGTGGGTGCATGGTGTCTCTGTACAGTGACTGGTTCCTAGCGTTCACACCCTCTAAGGGGCAAGGGGGGCATTGCCAGAGTGGGGGTGTTGGCCACTCAGTGCATAGACTGTCACGAGCAGCAGCGGGTAGCTCACCACTGCTCGGCAGCTGAATGTTGGTGCATGGCTGTTGCTGTACAGTCACTGGTTCCTACAAGTCCCACCCTCTACGGGGTAAGGGGGGCACTGCCAGAGTGGGGGTGTTGACCACTGAGTGCATGGACGGTCACGAGCAGCAGCGGGTAGCTCACCACTGCTTGGCAGCTGAATGTTGGTGCATGTGTCGCTGTACAGTGACTGGTTCCGAGTGTTCACACCCTCTAGGGGGCCAGAGGGGCATTGCCAGAGTGGGGGTGTTGACCACTCAGTGCATGGACGGTCACAAGCAGCAGGGGGTAGCTCACTTCTGCTTGGCAGCTGAATGTTAGTGCATGGTGTCGCTGTACAGTGGGTCCTACAAATCCCACCCTCTAAGGGGCAAGGGGGGCATTGCCAGAGTGGGGGTGTTGACCACTCAGTGCATGGACGGTCACGAGCAGCAGCGGGTAGCTCACCACTGCTCGGCAGCTGAGTGTTGGTGCATGGTGTCGCTGTACAGTGACTGGTTCCTAGCGTTCACACCCTCTAAGGGACAAGAGGGGCATTGCCAGAGTGGGGGTGTTGACCACTGAGTGCATGGACGGTCACGAGCAGCAGCGGGTAGCTCACCACTGCTCGGCAGCTGAATGTTTTATTTATTGCATTTTTATAAAGCGCGGACATTACCCGAAGGTGTCAGAGCGCTGTACAATAGAACCAGTTACGTTACAAGAGAAAAGTGTTACACAATAGAACAATACAAAGATAAACATGAGACTTAAAAGGAAGGGTACACAAACACAAAATCCAACACAGCACGCAAAGGTGAGGAATGTACAAGAAAAAATACAAATTTACAATGATGAGCGAACTTCCTAGAGGGGCCTGAGAATGAAAATATTAGTTCTCAAAGTGTCTTTGGAAGAGAAGAGATTTGAGGTCAGCTTTGAAGATCCGGGTAGAGGAGGTGGCACGGAGCAATGGGAGAAGCGAGTTCCAGATTCTCACCGCATTGCCTGAGAAAGATTGCGCCATCGATCTTTCCCTTTTGAAGGAGGGGGGCTCAAGCAGAAGCTTTTCCGCATTGCGAGAAGGTCGAGAGCCTCCGGACAATTTCAATTTATTCACCAGGTAACGAGGGGAGGAAGTGTGCATGGCTTTGTGTGTGATGCAGGCAGTTTTGTAAGTAGATCTTGCCTCGATCGGAAGCCATCGAAGAGAAGACAGGATAGGAGTGACGTGGTCGCTTCGTTTAGACCCTGAAATGAAGCGAGCTGCTGAATGGAGGATGGATTTGAGAGGGGAGAGGTGGGATTTGGGTAGGCCCGTCAGAAGAGAATTGCAATAATCCAGTCTAGAGAGAACCAGCGATTGTACCAAGGTTTTTAAGTCTTTCTCCGGGAAGAACCGACGAATCCCCCACAGAAGGCGCAACTGGTAACGTGCGTTCTTAGCAATAGGGTTGATGTGGGAGATTAAGTTGAGTCTTTTGTCAAGTATGACAACTAGGGATTTAGCGCTGTCGACAATGATGGGTTTGTTGTTGAGTAAGTTCAGCTGATCCATCCAAGATTGAACAGGAGGAGGGGAGAGAGAGGTAGAAAGGAGGAGGAATTCAGTTTTGGCGGGATTTAGAATGAGTTGGTGAGCTAACATCCAGTTGTGAATAGAGTTGAAAGTGGAGTTGAGTAGTGAGAGATCGTGTGCGGAAGACACCTTGAGGTAGATTTGAGTGTCATCCGCATAAAGATGGTAATGGATCCCAGATTTACTTAGGAGGTTCCCTAATGGTTCCAGGTAGAGATTAAACAAAGTGGGTGCAAGGATAGAACCTTGAGGGACGCCTTGACCTACAGCCAATGGAGAAGAAAGATTGTTTGCTATCTTGATCATTTGGGATCTGTCCGAGAGGAATGAGGTAAACCATTTAAGCACTGTGCCATCCAATCCCATTCTCTGTTGAAGAGTGTTAAGGAGGGTGTTATGATTAACAGTGTCAAACGCTGCAGAGAGGTCTAGAAGAATCAGAAGACACGATTCCCCAGAGTCGAGTATATGCAGCGCATCATCAATCACTTGCAGCAGGGCTGTTTCAGTGCTGCAATTTTGGATGAAGCCAGACTGGAAAACGTCGAGGAGAGTATTGTCCATAATATGTAGGGAAAGTTGTTTCGCAACACTTTTTTCTGTGATTTTCGAAAGAAAAGGGAGGTTGGTGATAGGGCGGAAGTTGTTGAGGTCTTTCGCATCAGCAGAGGGTTTTTTTTAGAAGAGGGGTAACTTGTCCTGATTTGAGGGCAACAGGGAGGGAGCCTTGACTGAGGAAGAGATTAACTAGCTTGGTCCAGTAAGAGAGAGTATGGGTGTAGAAATCGATGGCGATGTCGCTAGGGATGGGGTCAGAAGAATGGTTGGAGGGTTTAGTTTCGAGGATGCATTTGAGGAGGTCATCTTCCGAGATGACGTCAAAGTTCTGCCAGGAAACTAAGGATTTCCGCTCCTCAATGGGGGTGGGGTGGGCGACCTGATCCACCAGTGCTTTGACCTTTTCATCAAAGAATATAGCGAAATCTGCTGCTTTCTTTGTGGAATCCTCAGGCTTAATGGTTAGGGGAGAACAGTTTGGGTTTTTGATGAGGTCAAAAAGTTTTTGGGGTCTGTTTTTGGCCGAGTCAAGGAGGGATCTGAAATGTGATGCTTTTTCAAGGAAGATGTGGTTGTGATATTTGGATCTTGCTGAACGTAAAAGAGAGAGATTGGAGGTGGAAGGAGATTTTCTCCAATGTTTCTCCTGGAATCTAAGGTTTTTCCTTTCATCGTAGAGTGCTTTATTGAACCAAGGTGCTGAGGGGGTGGGTCTTTTCCTTTTGCTTTGCAGTGGAGCTACATTGTCGATTTCGACTGCTAGTACTGAGAGGCACTGAGAAGTGAGAACGTTGACATCCACGTTAGGTTCTAGTCTAGGAAGTGCCCGCATATTAGAATCACAAAAAGTGTCAAGATCAATGTTCTTAGTGTTGCGGAACCAGGTAGTAGCTCTTTTAGGTTGGCCGAGAGATATCGCGTGCGATAGGTGAAAATGGAAGGGAATGAGAAAGTGGTCAGACCAGTCTACATGGATGGGGGGAGCAGTAGTCAGCAGGTCTGCTTTGGATATGACAAGGTCCAGAATTGAGCCCTTGGAGTGTGTAGTTTCCGAGCAATGTTGGAAGAGATCATTGGCTGAGAGAAAGGTGGCAAGCTTGTTGGCAGCCGAGTCTTCCAAAGAGCCCCAGTGGAGATTAAAGTCCCCCAGGAAGATCTGTCTGTCACTTTGAGAAAATTGGTCACTGATGAAGTCGGTGAGTTCCTCCACAAAGGAAGAGCAGTTACCGGGCGGGTGGTAGATGGCATGGAATCTGAAGGGTGAGCCGTGATGTATTTAAAGTTCTAGGGATAGGCATTCGAATGTACGGAAGAGGGTGGTAGGGAAGGCTTTAATTTGAAGGGAGTTTCTGAAGATGATAGCGACACCGCCCCCAATTTTGTCTGTTCTGTCATTTCTGAGGATAGAGTAGTCAGTGGGTACCAGAAGATCAAACAAAGTATGGGAGGAGTCATTAAACCAGGTCTCAGTGAGGAAGAACATGTCGAGATTGTGGTGGGTGATAGTGTCATAGATTTCTAGTTTGTGTTTGATTGCAGATCTGCAGTTGTGGAGCAAGCAGTGCAGCTCCGATGCAGATGTTTTGGTGATGGGGGTGTTAGGGTTGTTCAGGGAGATAGGGATAAGATTCTTGAATGAGGGTGCCCGGTAAGAGGGAGGCTGGTAAGGTCTGACAGAGGAGATGGTCTGAATAGGGAACTGCGTAGAATTATTAGGAGAGGAAGGTGGAGGGGGAGAGACGTTGGTAGTCTTGTAGCTGGCCAGTAAGTTGGCGATGTCTGCAGAGGACAGACTGTGGTTGGCTTTATTGGGGCGCGAGCAAGGAACTCCTCGGGAGGATATTAGGGAAGGGGGACATCTTGGCGCTTAAAAGTGAGATGGACGCTACAAGCTTGGAAATGGAAGAGATGAGAGAATCAAGTTTATTTTCCAGACGAGGAGAGCTGAGCACGGAGTGTTGGGTGGCTCGATGGATAAGGGAGGGAGTGCAGAGGATGAGGGAGGACAGGGAGGGGTGGGGGAACGGGTTAAGGGAGGGAGTGCAGAGGGTGAGGGAGGACAGGGAGGGATGGAGGAGCGGGATACGGGAGGGAGTGCAGAGTGTGAGGGAGGACGGGGCGGGGTGGGGGAACAGGATACGGGAGGGAGTGCAGAGGGTGAGGGAGGACAGGGAGGGGTGGGGGAACGGGTTAAGGGAGGCGGTGCAGAGGGTGAGGGAGGACAGGGAGGGATGGAGGAGCGGGATACGGGAGGGAGTGCAGAGGGTGAGGGAGGACGGGGAGGGGTGGGGGAACGGGTTAAGGGAGGCGGTGCAGAGTGGGAGGGAGGACAGGGAGGGATGGAGGAGCGGGATACGGGAGGGAGTGCAGAGTGTGAGGGAGGACGGGCGGGGTGGTGGAACGGGATAAGGGAGGGAGTGCAGAGTGTGAGGGAGGACGGGGCGGGGTGGTGGAATGGGATAAGGTAGGGAGTGCACAGAGTGAGGGAGGACGGGGCGGGGTGGGGGAACAGGTTAAGGGAGGCGGTGCAGAGGGTGAGGGAGGACAGGGAGGGATGGAGGAGCGGGAAATGGGAGGGAGTGCAGAGAGTGAGGGAGGACGGGGCGGGGTGGGGGAATGGGATAAGGGAGGGAGTGCAGAGGGTGAGGGAGGGAGGGGAGGGGTGGGGAGTTGGGGAGCAAGGGTAGAAGGTGAGGAAAGATGGTGGACGATAGGAGTGGATGGTGGAACAGTGGTGGGAAGAGAAATATTTTTACTGGTGTTGAACAGAGGGGAAGAGAAGAGATCATAAGTATGAGGAGAAAGTTGAGGAGTAGGAGGGGGATCAAGTGAAGGCCAAAGGTACGGGGAGAAGAGAGGAGAAGAGGCTGTACAGGGAGGGGAGGGCGGGGGTCAGATGAAGGCCAAAGGTACGTGGAGAAGAGAGGAGAGGGGGCTGTACAGGGGGGAGGGCGGGGGTCAAATGAAGGCCAAAGGTACGTGGAGAAGAGAGGAGAGGGGGCTGTACAGGGGGGGAGGGCGGGGGGTCCAAGGAAGGCCAGAGGTATGGGGAGAAGAGAGGAGAGGGGGCTGTACAGGGAGGGGAGGGCGGGGGGTCAGATGAAGGTCAAAGGTACGGGGAGAAGAGAGGAGAGGGGGCTGTACAGGGGGGATGGCGGGGGGTCAGATGATGGCCAAAGGTACGGGAAGAAGAGAGGAGAGGGGGCTGTACAGGGGGGTGTGGAAATAACATCTATAATTATGCCCCTTCGCTGCCCTCTGCGCGATCTAATTATGCCCCTTTGCGCGATCCCCTTTGCGCGATTAATAATTGCCCACATTAAAAGCCGACACCATTTTGTTTTTAATTCACCCTTTGGTGTCCCAAGACCCCGAGCACGAGCACGACACCCCTGCACCTGGTTTTCCTCATTTTCACCATCTGTCTCTGTGGTTTCTGCCAAGTCCGGGAAACCAGTACATGAGTTCCTGCTCCCCCGCAGAGATGGTTCATGTTTCTGACATGAAGCACGAGCACAAACCCCCAAATGAGGAAGCCTTCCCCTTCCAACTGTCAGACTATTTCACATCGCAAGTCCCCTCACGAAGCCTAAGACACGCCCCCATTTCTTCACACTCTGCTCCTCTTGCTGAATCTTTGTTCCTCTATCTGCCACGACCTGTTTGTTCCTCTATTTTGCCTCGTGACCAAGACTGTATAAATATTCTGCTGTTGAAAATAAAGAGCCCCACTTAAAGAGAGGGACTTGAGAGATTGCTCCTGTGCCCGCTTGGTGCTGGAAGCGCTCCCTTTAACTCGAGTTATTGGTCTTCTCCTCCTTCATTTGAGCACCACGGACTCCTCGCTTTGCATTGACAAGAAATTATGATTTATTAAGCATAGAAATTCAGAAATGAGGTAATAAGTAAATTTAATTTACCACAGTAATTGGCGCCCGAATAGGGACCTTCCCTTTCCCCACGCGCCGGCGATATTGGACCCGGTACTGTCCCTTCCTGACCGTTGACGGACTTCAAAGTGCACAACGCGGGGAATTCCCGCTAACTCCCTCGAGGCGAAGAGGGGACCGACTGCGGCCCAGCATCCACACGAGGCGGTGAGGAAATAGCGGAACGTCCTGAACCAAAGCCCAACCTGCGAAGCAGACGAGTCCGAGGTTCTACAAATCCCACCTTGAAACTGCGCGCCGCGTTTTCCCAAAATCTTCAAGAGGCCTTCCAGTTACTTTTCGGTGAGTACTGCTGAAAAGTATAAAAACGAACCCACAGCTTTTGTGGGGCGGTAAAGATACGCGTTTTTTGGTTTCTCACCTATCTTTGGTGAGGACTACTAAAACTAGTATAAAAGACGGACTCACTACCTTGTGGGCACGGTAAAGATACATGTTTTTTGTGGGTTTCTCACTTATTTTGTGAGGACTACTAAACTAGTATAAAAGACGGACTCACCTCTTTCGTGGGTACGGTAAAGATATTTGTTCTGTTTATGTTTTTCTCATTTCTAAAATCTTTGAAAGTCTTGCCATCATGCCTATTTTCTCGAAAATACGTAAGATGGCAACCAAAGGAGTATTCTTGAGAAGGAAATTCCCCTTCCTCCTCGGGATACTCCAGGACACTTCATGTATGCAAAACATGGTGTCGGTGCACTTATTTATTGTGATCTATGGGTAGAATATACTAAAGACCTAGAACTCAGATATAGATGGCCTGAAAATGGTAGTTTTGATACGGAGTGTATTATGAAATTAGAGGAACAGTTATGGAAGAAAAAGAGAGTCCGCCAGTCACAGAGTGACTCAGTAGAATTATGGAGAAAAGAAGCCCATAGGAGGCAACAGAAGGAATTGCATAAAGTTGAAAAGGGTAAGAGAATGTCAGAGCAGGCCAAGAAAGAACAGTTACAAGAAATAGGGAAAGAAGTAGTTAGTGAAAGGAATAAAAGGGAACAATCAGCCATTTCTACTGGTTTTTATCCTGTATTGCCATCTGCACCTGAAAACCTTAACATTGCATCAGCACAGCCTACAGCCCCACCACCAGAGGATACTTTTACTAATTTTCTCTTAGATACTCCACCACCCTATGAAGTTCCAGTCATTCAACACCCTCTGCCTCCGCCACCCCTTTCACAACATAACGCACCACCTCTCACTCCAGAAGGGGGTGCCGTAGGTCCAGACCCAGGTAAAACAATTCCCGACTGCCCCTATGACCCGACTCCGAGCAACACAGGGGAGGCGGGCCGAATAAGTAAAATACTTCATGACTCCTGGGAAGAAATAAGACATCTACCAGCAATTGACACGTTTCTTCAAGCGGCCTCTGAGTTTCTTCGTACTGGAGAGAACTCACGAGCCATTAACGCTATGACTACAAGAAGATCACACCCTGTAAAAATGCACATGTATAGGTTCCTCCTTTGCTGTTTCATAAAACACATACAAGCAGAGGAAAGAAATTTACCAGTTTCACTTTTTGACTTATTAGATTCCGCATCCGACCACACTAGTCTAGAACTTATAAATGATGCACTAGACAGGTTCACCCGTAATGTGACCCGTATTCTGCAAAACTTGCAAACAAATGAAGAGAATAAGAAACTTGAGGAGGAAATTACTGAACCTACTGAAAAAGTCCTACCCGTTCGTTCTTCCGCCCCTAATTCACGAACACCCCCGCCTACATTCCTCCAAGGTCACTCTGAACGGTCATCTCCAGATGAGTTATTTGAAAATACATCCAATGCATTAGACTACTGGTTAGACCAGGAACCTCCGCTTACACCGGAGGAGGAGGAAATAGCCAGAACTGCGACCCTATGGGTCTCTCAATATAAGATATATGACAATGATCTCATAGCCCAGCTTTTTCTAGCATTACCACGCTCACATCAAAGATTAGCAAGTCTCTACATGGTACAACATCTCATCACACTCAATGACACTCATTTTAAACATGATCCAAGACTCGAAGATTTTCTGTCTGACTGCGCTGATAACATGTTCCTCCACAATAGTTCAGTTTTTCTTAACACATTTATAGATTTTAGACAGAAATACCAGAAAGTGACTGGATATAGATCTCCCCATAATACGTGTGGATCAACTAATAGACTTCCTCAAACACGCCAGTTCCCCATGAGAGAGGTCCACCCCAGAGCTGACACGAATGGCGCGCTACAACGTGTCTTCATTTATGTACCCTTGACAAAACTTGAGTTACTAAGGATGAAAGAGATGGTTCCCTCCCACTCAAAGGATCCTGCTGGATTCTTTAAGGAATTAGGAGATGTATTAATGATGGGAACATATACTCTTTCTGATATCACAGCAATTCTGAAATTATTGTTGCCATCAGGTATATATGACAAACTAAGAGAAAAAGATTGGGAAGTAACAGGTGAACACATTAAATGGACTGAACTTCAGAATGACGAAAATACTAGAGTAGCAGGTCAAGGTATAGGAGACAAACTAAAAGCACTTCCTGGCACTATTTTAAAGGTGCTACCACAGTTACTAACAGTGAAAAAGGAGGACTGGGATGCCATTTCCTCCTGCAAACAGAAACATGGTGAAGACATAGGAGATTATTACACTAGACTTGAAAAGTGTTTTGCGGTAAATAGCGGCCTTACGCCAACAAGTGAAGCTTACCCGCATCTGTTTGTTTCCAAATTAGTAGATAACGCCTTGCCAGCCATTAAGGACAGAGTACTAAAAGTAGAAAGTACCTGGCAAGCACATACACCTCCACAGGTGTTACAAATGCTACAATATCACCAGAATCGCATTAGGGATGAAGAAGAAAATGATAAGAAACGCATGAAAGACACAAAGATGAAAGCATTAGTAGCCCAAACTGCACCCCAGCGTCAACAGACACCAAGTAGCCAGACAAATATAAAAAGCACTTGTAATTATTGCAAAAAGATGGGACACTTCGTTAAAGATTGCCCTGTCTTAAAGCACAATTTGGCTACTGGTAAGACACAGCCACGCCCATATCAGCCAAAACAGAATGGTTCCCTAGACAGGTCAACACCTTCAGTTCCACTGACAACACAAATGGCCCAAATGAATATTATAGACAGCGCCTACACTGAATATTACCCAGATTTCTCATGATGTTGCCCAGAGAGAGAAGATGACAAACTGCCCCTAATCCCCATTCCAGTAGATCAGACAGGTCCATTTATAGAGGTCCGACTTCTTGGGGAGGATAGGAAGTTTCTACTAGACACTGGGGCCAGTAAAACAACAATAAGCCATCAAGAGGTCCCAGAGGCTCCTCTCTCGGGTTCAAAAGTATTTCTCTGGGTTTCTCGGGACAACCTGTGACAAACGTCACGTCAAAGCCACTGCCCTTGCAGGTTGGTCCCCTCATGACAACTACAGATCTTATATTGACAAAATCATGTCCAGAAAACTTGCTTGGTATAAAAACATTGAAAGAATTAGGAGCTGTCATTGTTTGCTCACCTACAGATGTCAGACTATTTCTGCGAGATTTCAAGGGCCACTACACAAGTAGAGAATTAGATGAGCGTTTGAAAGATTTGCCACACACCCTGTGGGCCACTGATTCCACCACAGTAGGATGTATGGAAATAACACCTCACAAGGTTACACTGAAAGAGGGAGCCCAACTACCACGCATAAGGCAATACAAAATTCCACCTCAGGCTGAACAAGCATTAATGTTAATTATTCAGGACCTAATACAGTCAGGTGTGATTAAGGAAACAACTTCTAACATTTGCAATTCCCCTGTTTTACCAGTTCATAAAAAAGTGGAACCAGGAACACCACCTGTCTACAGACTAGTGGTGGATTTGAGAGAGCTCAATAAATGTGTCGTTCCACAACACCCTGTGGTTCCAGACATCTCCACCCTACTCACAGCCATAGATGCGGAAGCAACGCATTTTTCAGTCATTGACTTGAAAAACGCATTCTTTAGCATACCTATTCACCCAGACAGTCAATACCTTTTGGCTTCTCCTTACAAGGACGAAGTTTCCAATTCACAAGAGCTCCTCAAGGTTTCACAGAGAGTCCAAGCGTATATAGCCAAGCATTAAAAAGACAACTAGATACTGTTCAAATGCCCACGGATACAGCCATACTACAATATGTTGATGATATCCTCATTACGGCCAGATCTGACGCAGCATGTGCTGAAGCATCACTACTAGTACTAGAATTCCTAGCTGCAAATGGCCATAAAGTTTCCCCTGGTAAGCTCCAATTTTGTTTACAGCAAGTGGCATACTTAGGGCACTTGCTGTCAAAGGAGGGTAGGCAGCTTACACAGGAACGCATCCAACTCATACAACAAATACCACAACCAACAACACAGAAACAAGTTCGAGCCTTTGTTGGTCTCACCTCATATTGTAGACAGTGGATCCCACAATTTGCACTCATTTCCAAACCGTTAGTGCAGCTGACAACACTCGAAGCTGGCGCTACTCCACAATTACCCTGGACAGATGAACACACGCAAGCCTTTCAGTCTCTTAAAAAAGCTATGTGTCAAGCCCCAGTGCTGGCAACACCTAATTACACCAAAGATTTTACATTATTTGTAACAGAAAACTCAGGTACAGCACTATCAGTTCTGACCCAACTTCAAGCAGACAAACATAAACCATGTGGTTATTTTTCAAGCACATTAGATCCAGTAGCACAAGCATTGCCTGCATGTCTAAAATCAGTAGCAGCTACTGCACAAGCTATTAGACAAAGCGATTCTATTGTATTGGGACATCATCTGATAGTTCAGGTCCCACACGCTGTAGAACTTCTGTTAAACAGAACACAAACACAGCATCTGACAATAGCCAGACTCACCGGATATGAGATGACACTTTTTCAGCCACACATTGAGATTAGACGCTGCAACATTTTAAACCCAGCAACACTGTTGCCACTGACCTCTCCTACTGAAGAAATTCACGATTGTATTGACATAATTGATTTAGTGACCAAACCAAGACCAGATTTACAAGATACTCCCCTTGCTAAGGCAGAAATGACACTCTTTGTTGATGGTTCATGTATGAGACTCCCCACAGGAGAATTAGCAGCAGCCTATGCCGTCACAAATGGTACAGACACTTTAGAAGCACACAAGATAGAGATACTGTCGGCACAGGCAGCAGAACTCATAGCCCTAACACGAGCATGTCACTTAGCAAAAGGAAAGTCAGTTAACATCTACACTGATTCACAATATGCCTTTGGAGTTGTACACAACTTCGGTACATTATGGAAAGAGAGAGGATTTCTCACATCACATGGGTTCAGAATACAGCATGCTACACTCATCACTGCCCTCTTAGAGGCCAGTCAGTTACCAGAGAAAATCGCAGTGCTAAAATGTAAAGCGCACACAAAAGGAACAGATGAAATATCAAAAGGAAATGATTCTGCAGACAGTGCAGCCAAGTTAGCAGCAAACACAGAATTAAGTATACCACACCGCCAATATACAATACGAGACCCCTTTTCTGACATCCAGGATGTCCAAAGTCACGCCACACCACAGGAACTGCTAGAATGGAAGGAAAAGGAGGGGTCCTTACAGATCAAGGCTGGATGACACCTGAAAGAGCAGTATGGTTTCTACCGGATGCCATGGTACAAGTTATGGTAAACACCATACATGGACCAGCACATCTGGGAGAAAAAGCAATGTTAGACAGCATACAGAATATATGGCACAACAAACATTTGAGAGCTGCAGCCAAACAAAAAGTTAAAACGTGCATGATTTGTAATCAGTTCAACCCAGGAAAAGGCACAAAGGTGGAACAGGAGGATTCCAACCCCTGACCATCCATTTGAAGTTCTCCAGATGGACTATATCCAGATGGAGAGATGTAGAGGTCACAAGTATGTGCTAGTTGTAGTGTGTGCTCTGACCAGATGGACAGAAGCCTATCCCGTCCCAGATTACACTGCAACGACAACTGCTAAACAATTAGTTGGAGAGTTTTTTCCGAGGTATGGGTTGCCCCGTGTCATCTACTCAGATAACGGCCAACCTTTTTCCTCTGAACTCATGAAGCAAGTGTCTCTTCTGTTAGGGTACACTTGGAAGTTTCACTGTGTAAGACATCCTCATGCAGCAGGTCTAGTAGAAAGGCACAACCAAACTTTGAAGACAAAATTGGCCAAGATATGCACTGACAAAGGCGTGGACTGGATGGTAGCCTTACCGGTTGCCCTCTTCTACATGCGTATGGTAGCCCATTCCAGAACTGGCTTATCTCCATATGAAGTGGTCTTTGGCAGACCACCAAATATGTGGGGTACGCCAAGGCCTAAAAGAATAACTGATGTTGACAGTACTATGCTGACTGACTACCTGGCTTCCTTGATGTCTGCACTCCAATCTTGTCGTTCTCAGGTTGCTGCCACCTTCCCTGACAAAACCAACCCGGAAGAAGACGCCATCCGACCCGGGGACTGGGTCCTCGTGAGGAACTTCGACCGGACCAGTGCCCTCCAGCCCAGGTGGAAGAAGCCAAGACTCGTACTACTAACAACACGGACAGCAGTGAAGGTCGAGGGCAGGAAGGGCTGGCTCCACGCAAGCCACTGCCGGAAACATTTTGGACAAAAAGACACTGTTGCTGATGGCCCTGCCAATCCCACTGACATTGTGACTGAACAATCTTTATTGCCTTTGGAACTAACCCCACAACAGGATTACAAATCAAAGTTAAGGTCTGCCATTCGGACTCTGGCTAATTAAGTCCATTGGGCGTCGGTCCAGTGGTGAAGCGGTTGGAGCATGGGAATGGATTTTAACACCTTGACTATGTGGGAGGAAAAAAAAAAAAATGAACTCTAGAAAAAGACATAATGGTCCTATTATATGTTTGACAGTATTATTTTTCCTCATGGCAGTTATGACGTGTCTTGGTTGGATTCTCCACACTGTTTTTCCCCCAACACAACACACCTCTCATACACCCAACAGCACTCAGGAACACACCTATCACGACCTACCCCCTCATGAACAAGCCCATAGACTAGCCTTGCGAAACAATACCTTCATACAGATGCTACACCACACTCAGCAAGCCAGTAATAGCACCAATTGTTGGATATGTGGCCGCATCCCACCTCATCAGAAAAAGGGAGGGATGCCTCTTTTTCTTTCCCATTCTCTTATAATGGAACTTGTGAAGCCTGGTTCGCCCTAATAACAGCTGACGCTACTACCCCCACCTCCTGCCCTGACGGAAATAATTCATGCAAGAATGGGTGGCCTTGGGGGATTTAAACAAGGTACTCAATACTGCCTGTTACCCTAATAAGGAGGGAGATCCTCAGGCGACCGGTACAGTCCTAGAAAGTGAAGAATACAAGCAAGGGAACATGACCATGTCCTACAAGATGTTAAATACCAAACCTAAAAAGAATGCTGGTTCCCCTTCCATCTCGGTCTCACCAGTAAAAGGACACCTGTGCATCCAGAAAAATGGCTCTGTTCCATTAGGACACAGTGACTGTCATACCACTATAAGTTTTGAAGACAGAGGAAAGTCCTCATTTCTAGCATCTCGCCATACTTATTTCATCTGTGGCCAAACGGCCTATGTGCAGCTGCCCTTGAACTGGGGGGAACTTGCTATATAGCATTCCTGTTACCCCCTGTCTTTGTGGCCCCATCCACTTACCACAGAGACCTCCTAGTGCCCCATGTCAGACATAAAAGAACGATCGATACCTCCTTGGTTGACCAAACGGAAACCTCATGGGAACAGTATACAGATTTTAACAAAGGGTTCTTCTTCTTTGTTGGCCCTGTACAGAACAGCAAGCTTATACGCAGGTTGACAAGGACCTTAGAGGCTGTAGTAAACCAGACGGCGTCTGCCCTGGGGAGCTTAACCCAGGAGCAGTCTGCCATACGATTGGTTACTCTCCAAAATCGCCTTGTCCTTGACATCATCTTGGCTGACAGAGGCGGAGCCTGTAAAATTATAGGCTCTAGCTGCTGTATATTTATTCCTGATAATTCCCCATCTGTATACACGGCCATAACAAAATTACACAAGATAGCCGTAAGTTTACATCAAGAACCTGGCACTTGGACGTGGTCTGACTGGTTCTGGAAGATAATATCGTCCTGGGGATGGCAACTGCTGTCAGCAGCAGGCATAATATTCCTGATAATAACTGGATGCTGCCTTTGCATCCAATGTGGTCCTGCCCTATGCGGTCTATGCGCTGCAAAATGCATTCCTAAACCACTTGTCCAGCAGAGAGAAAGGGAAAGAATCATGTTACAAGAATGTATAAATGATCTCATGCAAATTGAGATATAATGTAGGTACACTCTGGGGCAAGGAGGGAATGTGGAAATAAAATCTATAATTATGCCCCTTCGCTGTCCTCTGCGCGATCTAATTATGCCCCTTTGCGCGATCCCCTTTGCGCGATTAATAATTGCCCACATTAAAAGCCGACACCATTTTGTTTTTAATTCACCCTTTCGTGTCCCAAGACCCCGAGCACGAGCACGACACCCCTGCACCTGGTTTTCCTCATTTTCACCATCTGTCTCTGTGGTTTCTGCCAAGTCCGGGAAACCAGTACATGAGTTCCTGCTCCCCCGCAGAGATGGTTCATGTTTCTGACATGAAGCACGAGCACAAACCCCCAAATGAGGAAGCCTTCCCCTTCCAACTGTCAGACTATTTCACATCGCAAGTCCCCTCACGAAGCCTAAGACACGCCCCCATTTCTTCACACTCTGCTCCTCTTGCTGAATCTTTGTTCCTCTATCTGCCACGACCTGTTTGTTCCTCTATTTTGCCTCGTGACCAAGACTGTATAAATATTCTGCTGTTGAAAATAAAGAGCCCCACTTAAAGAGAGGGACTTGAGAGATTGCTCCTGTGCCCGCTTGGTGCTGGAAGCGCTCCCTTTAACTCGAGTTATTGGTCTTCTCCTCCTTCATTTGAGCACCACAGACTCCTCGCTTTGCATTGACAAGAAATTATGATTTATTAAGCATAGAAATTCAGAAATGAGGTAATAAGTAAATTTAATTTACCACAGGGGGATGGAGGGGGGTCCAAGGAAGGCCAGAGGTATGGGGAGAAAAGGGAGGATGGTGCTGGACAGGTACTGTGAGCTATGAAAGGTGAATGTAGGGGGACAGGTAACAGGTGGAATGGGGGGGATTGGGCTAGATGGTAATTGAGGGATGAGTGAGGGACTGCAAGGTCAGAGGGAGGGACGAGGAAGGAATTACCGAGGAGGGAGACATGGTTGGGAAGCAAAGGATGAGGGAGGGGAGGTTGAAGAGAGATGGGAAGTAGAAGAGAAGAATTTAGGGTACGGGGGACTGTGAAGAGCGGAAAGGGATGAGGTGAAAGGGGGAGGGAAGGGGGAAGGTAAGGAAAGTTGATCGGTAGACCAGGTTGTAAGAAAGGTGGAATAAGTAGGGGGGAGGTGGGTTGGATTAGGGGGATTAGGGGGGGGCGAAAACGTTGGAGTATCGGGAAGATGCAGGGAGGGGAGGGGGAGTGGAGGCCGGAGGAAAGGCAGACGAGATAGGGGGAGGAACATATTAGGAAGGGGGAAGAGTGGGAGAGGAGGGAGCAAGAGCAGGGGGGAACAAGGGGTAGGCCTGAGTCTCCCGGGAGAGCGGCCTGCTGGAGTATCAGGGGCTCAGGGGGGGAGAAAGGGAAAAAGGAGAGGAGCTCAAAGAAGAGTTGAGGGAGATCATGGTTGTATGGGTTGGGCGAAGGGAGTGGAAGAGATGGTCAAAGAGAGAGAGACAGGAGTCTGTAGCTTGAATCATGACAGTGCCATTATTGTAGAGTGTTATGGTGAGAGAGCCATTAAAGCTAGTGGAGGGGGAAATTTGTAGCCGCTGTCCATGCGGGATAGATGAGGAGGAGGAGACATTAAAGGAATTGAAGAAGCTGGTGGACCAGGAAGGGATGTCGTGAGTGAAAAAAAATGAATACATCATAGAAATGGGGGATGCACACCCTCTTCAAACACAATTCATCCTGGTGGTTAGGTCATTCGCCGATGCGTGCTCACTGGTGAAGTACCTTGCCCAAATGGCACTTGGATCCAAAGTGCCATTTGGGCAAGGTACTTCACCAGTGAGCACGCATCGGCGAATGACCTAACAAACAGGATGAATTGTGTTTGAAGAGGGTGTGCATCCCCCATTTCTATGATGTACACATGAACTTTGCCCGAACCGGGGTTTGCACCCACATCAGAAATTGGACTAAAGTTGGAATTTTGGGAATAGCGGTATCATCCACACACTAGGCGGAACATCTCGTTCACCTAGCATTTTTTTAATTGAGAGGCTCCTAATGAATGGTAAAACATTTGTAGCGTATGTTTGACATTTAGAACAAGGTTGATATGTGGAAGCTGCGTTTAAAAGTCATGAACATGGATTTTTAACAAAGAGTACTGTGATGTTACATCGAGCTGACATATTGCATTATGGGTACTGTAGTAGTTAAGAATCGAGGGCAGGATTTGTAGTGAGAGAGGGTCACAAGGGCGGTTGATTAGTGATTAGCATAGTGGGAGGGTTCTGAACACAGGTGTGGGGTTTAAATACTGGCGGATGAAAGTAACATGAAATCCTTTCGTGGAAGAGATTCTAGGACGGATGGTTTTTAGCAGGTACGTGAGTTAGGGTTTGTAGATAACAAGCAGCGCAGCAAATAATAGAGGTTATAGGGTGTTGGAATTGGGGTGAATGAGAGTGAGTATGGGATAGGAATTAGGTGGCTGTCAGCAGCATGTGAAAAACAGTGGCTGTTTAAAAATGAAAAAAGCGGTTGCCAGCATGAAGATGGAAAATGTGCAGCGCAAAGCGCACAGCTTAGACAGGTACAACGAGGGTGTGTATCAAAGGTTAAGGAAAGGTGGGATATAGTGTGGGGGGTAGAGTTGGCCAGGTTTACATGAGAGGGGAAGAGATTTGAGGGTATTTCTGCGCTTAATATGAGGGTTTAATACACAGAGGAAAGGATGACGTTACAATTGGGGAGGAGAAGAGTGTGTTCAGGGCAATGTTTAATTAAAGCGGGAGTTACTGGGAGAGTAACGTGAAGGTGTTATAGATGAAAAGAAGTGAGATTGTTTTTTGTTAAAGGTTCTTGCTACTGTACAATGGGGTGTAATTATGTTGCTAACGGTATGATTAGGATTGTGACGATTATGGAGGACTGAGAAGCAGCTAATTCTCACATGAATGTTTTAAATGTCGTTGCATAATACATTTTTGTCAATGGATTTGTAATGCATGTTTTATTGTTATTTGTAGTTACCCCTGACGAAGGGCCCCAGCAGCCCGAAATGCATTGGGTTTTTAATAAAAACTGCTTTGGATGAACAACGCGCTTGTACGTATTCTTGAAGAGAGGTCCGGATGGGCACATCTTGAATATGAGAAAACTTTTGAAAATTGCATTACCCTGTGTGTGGAATATACTGGATTAAAGTGAAAGACGGAATTAAACAGCTGATTAAATGGAATAAAATGGGTTAAAAAGACGGTACAAAATTTGAAGAAGTCACATAAGGCTGTGCCATTGGTTTTGGGGTGGAATGTCACCCCGATAATAATGATGTAATTTGAAAAAAAATGAAGTCATTTTTGAGCTTCCCTAGGTGCCCATTATGGAATTGGTCAACAAAGAGGGAATCAGGGAATTGTTCAATGGTGTTGTGCTTGAACCGTTTTGCTGCTGCTTTGGACAGATTAGGGGGATAGATGACTTTGAAGCAGTTAACTCCAGACTTAATTCGAATGGAAGCCATGATAGGGAGGTGAGGGGAAGTGGGGTATGGGGGGGTAGAGAAAGGGGCCACTAGGGTAGCGATAGCGCAAAGAAGTATAATATGAGGAGGGCGCATATTCCGGAAGTCGAGTGAGGATAATCCAATAGGATTGTGGTCAGGAGGCGACTAGAAATGCAGGGCCAAGGACTCTGGGCCAACTCCCCTATAAAACATCATACCGGTGGGATAGAGGGCTAGCTTGTCTCCAGTGGCGGAGTGGGTAAGGGACCATTAACGGGGCAAACCCTACCACCAGGGATTAGGCCCTCCAAGTACGGAATCCAGCATGGAAATGGGTGTCACCTAGTGGATCACAGTGATAGGTATAGACATTTGTCCTGACCTGGATCGAAACTCCGGGCGAAGGCAGCTCACCGGGCAGGTAGATGGCCGCCGTAGTAGCAAATCCAGTGGGGAGGCTCGTGGGAGGCCTTACAAGTTAAGCAGAGACACAGGCGGTTGGAGGGCAAGCAGAATAGGACCAATAAGGAGGAACTATTGGCCACCAGAGGTGGGCCAGCTGGCCAGAAGGAAAGAGAAGTCCAGGACTGGTGACTGACCCCAACCGATCCAAGATGGCTGCCTCATTAGCTCAAACAGAGAGGAGGTTCGTGGGAGTCCCTTCTTTGTTTGCATGGCTCTTGTGCCCCAAGCAGGAGGAAAATGGCCCAAGCTGGAAAAAAAAAAAATGGCTGCCTGATTGTAGGCGACTCTCTGGAGGGGATTCAAGCCTTCAATCATTCCTTTCATCTGATCTGGGGGGGGGAGGGCGAGCTATTCGTGGAGCCTCCTGGGGTTCCAGGGTTCCGATGAGGCCGGCCGGTCCGAGAGGAGGGAGAAGAGGAAGATAAGTATAACGGTAGGTGGTCTTCCGGGCCCCCGATGAGGCCGATGACCCGCCAGACACAATCGGATGCATGCCCCGACCAAAGATGGCGGGCGGCACAGGGGGAAATGCAATGAGCTCTGCCGGCTTCGCGGCCGCCTCAAAGACTCCCGGAGAGATTGAGAGCCCCGCTTTGCCCAATTTGTTCATTCCTGGAGGGAAGGGGCGGGCAGTCAGCCGCAAAGAGCCGTCCTGACTCAGCAGCTGCCTGCACGGACAACAGGCAGTGCAGCCAGAGATGCAGAGAGCCCACCCGGCTCACCAGCAGCGAGTGCGGTCGGTCGCCTGGCTGCTCGGGGATGCGAGGAGAAAGGGGACTCACCACAGCCTCTGGAAGTCCCCATGTCCCATCCTCGTCCCTCCAGCCTTCGAGATTCACTCCACGAAATGGGAAGCCTGGCCAATCGGCTGTCCACTGTCCCCGGCAGCGGCGGAGCCCTCCTCGCCGAGAGGGAGGCGGCAGGCGCTGGCGGTGTGGCAAAGAGCCGTGTCTCGGACCAACGGCTCGCGTCCAAATCCAGAGTCGGAGCCTGGGCGCCTGAACGAAGAAGCGGGCTCGGTCGGTGACAGGAGACGAGGTCCGGCGTCAAGGTCCTGAGGTCAGTCCGATGGGGGGGTGGTGCGGAGGGAGAGAGAAACTTTCTGGTACAAGGCTAATCGAGATTTCAGCTCATTAGAGCGATCTCAGCCTCGGGAGCTCCATCTTGAGCTCACCTCCCTCCGGCGGCCATCTTATTCGATGTTGGTGCATGGTGTCGCTGTACAGTGGTTCCAACAAATCCAACCCTCTAAGGGGCAAGGGGGGCATTGCCAGAGTGGGGGTGTTGACCACTCAGTGCATGGACGGTCACGAGCAGCAGCGGGTAGCTCACCACTGCTCGGCAGCTGAATGTTGGTGCATGGTGTCGCTGTACAGTGACTGGTTCCTAGCGTTCACACCCTCTAAGGGACAAGAGGGGCATTGCCAGAGTGGGGGTGTTGACCACTCAGTGCATGGACTGTCATGAGCAGCAGGGGGTAGCTCACCACTGCTCGGCAGCTGAATGTCGGTGCATGGCTGTCGCTGTTCAGTGAGTGAGTCCTGGAAGTCGCACCCTCTAAGGGACAAGAGGGGCATTGCCAGAGTGGGGGTGTTGACCACTTAGTGCATGGACTGTCATGAGCAGCAAGGAGTAGCGCACCGCTGCTTGGCAGCTGAATGTTGGTGCATGGTGTCGCTGTACAGTGACTGGTTCTCTGCTGCTATTGGTCTGTTTATGGACAAACCTCTGCAGGTAGCCTTTCGGTTAGCCACTAATATCCAAGAACCAAAGAGACCTGTGAATCATGCAGGGTTGGGAGAGGTTGAGCGTCTACTTGGGAGACGTTGTGAAACAGGTAAATTATGGCTCAGGTGGGAGAGGGGTCTAGTATTAGAGGAGTTATCAATCTGCAAAGATTAAATTAAATCTTGGGGTTCCTAAAGGTGGTCAGAGCTAGTAGAGTGATAGGTGCCCTAAAAGGTGCAGAGTTAAAAGCACAGTTACAATGAGAAGATACTGAAGAATCTAATTATAGGCACACAGGAGGACAGGATGGGTTCGGGCTACAATAGAGAAGCTTCTATTACATCATGTTGACATAAACAATATTGACATATGAAATATGAAATACCAGCATTTGTAAAGCGCACAGCTAACTCCGGAGAAGTGTCCCGGCGCTGGGGGCCCTCGAGAAGATTAAGCGAGCTATTGCCCAGAGTCACATGGTGCTGGGTTAAACTGCCACCGGCAGTCGAACCGTGAACCCTGTGGTCCGGAGTCAGGCACCCTGGCCGCTGCGCCACACCTCTTCCAGTACAAAAATATTGTCAAAAATATCAAGAACACAAATATCGTAAACCTGTACATAAAACTTAAAAGCACAAATAGACAAGATTAACGAAAAGAAGAAAAAGAACAGCCCTCCAAATAATACTGAACTTACCTACCTGAAAAAAGAAGAAACTCCAGAAATGTTAATTAAGAGTGCTATGGCATGGCTAAGGGTGCGCAATCACCCTCCAAATGTGACTGAAATTCAGGTTAGGAACATCCTACAAGCTCACAAGAGCCCACAGGACGTATACTAAAATTAGAATTCTCTGAGTCCCTGAAAAAGCTACCCTAACAACTCCCTCACATAGAAAATCTAACAAGACTAATGAGTAGAACAAAGTAACACAAAGTACACCCAGAACGTATTCAGAAGTAGAAATCCCTCAATGGTTCACAATAAAACATTCTAACCAAGAATTCTTTCTGCACGACATTGCAAATGATGACAAAAGAATCATTGTCTATACAACTAACAATAACTTACTAATCCTAACAATGTGCAACAATGTGATGATGGACACGCCCACCACAATTTACACAAATATTTATTATCCATGGGCAATACCATAACACAAATGTCCCGCTAATACTTGCACTGCTGCCAAACAATCAAAGCGTAACGTATAACAAACTCTTAGCACTAATCAAACAAAAAATACATAATTACAATTGCCCACAAATTATTATTGATTTTAAGTAGAATATGATTTCTACTATCCTAGAGAAACAAAAGCAAACTCTCACCTCTAAAGGGCCATTTTGACGACATTTGGGTTGGTCACTTACACCAGTCAGGGCACAGACACAAACCCAAAATTCACATCCCATGGTGGAATGTCTGCTACCGCACCATGGGCCAGATGTAGGTAAAGTCAGTTTTCCGAGTCCTTAATAGCGATTTTTTCCGAATCGCTATTAAGGAGTCACAAAATGGAATGTATGTAGGAATCGCAATAATTATTGCGATTCCTTAATATTCCTTAATTGCGAATCGCAAATTGAGATTCGCAATCAAGGAATACCTTCCCATTCATTCCTATGGGCCAAGAGGCCCATAGGAATGAATGGGATTTGCGCACGCAATTTGTGAGTAACCAAGAGGTACTCGCAAATTGTGTGCGCAATTTCAAGGTTGCAAGGGTTCCAAAAGGACACCCTGTTGCACCCCTGAAATGTGCATGTGTGCCACATGGCACTTTGAAAAAAGCAAAAAAGTGCTTTTTAAAGGAAATGCAAATTACCACCAACTTGAAGTTGGTGGTAATTTGCAATTCCTAAGGCAATATCGCAATTTGCGATGCCTACTAGCATAGCATTTAGGAAATCGCAAATTGCGATTCTCTAAATGCTTATACGACAATAAGGAATCACAATTTTTGCGATTCCTTTTGTGCGAGAGGGTATTTGCCTACCTACATTGCACACAGTCAAATTGCGATCGCAAACGCTGAAATTCTGCAAATTTCAGCGTTTGTGATCGCAATTTGGCTTCCTACATCTGGCCCCATCTCTCTAGAAGCAAATGCACTTGAAGTGTAGAACCATTCATTCCAAGGAACGTTTGGAAGAAGCAGCCCAACCTCTACCAATTTCTAGAAAAAATGTCCATGCTATCCTGAACTAAGACTATCATGACTCAAACCAAAAAATACTAAACAGTAGCACTAAATGCTAGCAAACAAAGGGTAACATATTTATTAACAACCAATGCCTAACCTACCTTGAAACAATAGCCAGACCACTATAAAAAAAGTCACCATAAAATAAATCCATCTAAAACTTGAATTAACTAAATTAAACAACAAAACCTACACAATTTTATAAATAAAAATTTGAAAGTTTTTGTCACTCCGAATAAAAATGTAAAAACAAAGAAATATAATTTCAGAATGATAAAAAGAAAAATATTATTTTAAAAAACTGTTTTCCCCAAATACAACGAACATGAATGAAAATAAATTACACATATGTGAAAAACTGTACATAGTATATCACAATAACATCACACATAATTACAAAAATTGCAAAATATGAGCAAATGCAAACTCAAAACAATTAAACACTTAAAAAATAATATTACTCACAATTTTGTAGCTGCAGTCCTCCATAGCTAATATGAAATCCATAACAAAATATGAATCACCAAAAACTTGTAAAAATTGTAGCCCCCATAAAAAAATACAAAAATAAAAACACCAATATATGTAATCAATCTATTTCGACCAAATACAATGCAGGGACACTATTCAAAACCAAAAAAAAAAAACACTAAAAAGATAAAAACCACTCCAGGAAAACTGCAAAAAACAAGGAAAAATAAAGTAAACAATTGGTTAAAAAAATCTTAACTATTTTTCTCTGGAAAAAAATAAAATACACCCACCAGCTAAAAACAGAATATATACTTCAAATCCAGAAGAGCGAGCTGGCATTACAACATGTGGACTGCGCAATAGCAAGGAGGGTAAGATGCTCAACCTTTCGCCCAATTTCCCCCACACTTGAAATACACAGGGCCAAAGGCCTAGGTGCAGCCCTTTAAGGGGCCGAACTGTGGGGCCTGGAGAATACAAAACAGTTAGAGGTAGTGGAAAATAAATTTTTAAGGGAAATCCTCAATGTCCCTACCAACACATCAATATTGCCACTATGCCTCGATTTAGGGATCAAATCCATTTCACACTTTGCTGTTCTAAAAGCACTGATGTTTTGGGTTAGAATTTGGACTAACAATACGGAGATTCCTGTAAAAGAAGCAGTGGCGGAATTACTAACTCTCCAAAGCCAGAAAGGCCAATTGCCTTGGTTTAATAGGGTTAGGAAGTGGTTGTATAGGCTGGGCTTGGATATGATGTGGGAGGCCCCACGTTCTATAACAAAAAAAATGACCGCCTTGTTAAAGAAGAGATATTGGGATTTTATAAACTCTTCCTATAATGATACTGTAGCACGTGGCACTTTAACCCTGCAATTTTTAAATGTTAAAAGCTGTTTTAACTTTGACATGTATATGGATGAAATTGAACCACCCCAGGCACGAGCACTTTATATTCAGTTCAGGTTAGGGACTCTTCCATTAAATGCATGGAAAAACAATTGGGCAAATGTAACTATATCTCCCCTGTGCCCATCCTGTCATACTGCGCAAGAGTCCATAGAGAACTTTATTTTCTTGTGCCCTGCGTAAGGAAAACATGGATTATTCCAGCCTGCCGACTGCTTTCTTTATAACGCCCCTCCGAAGCTTTACGCATATTCAGGTCAGACACAACAAAGTGGCTTGTCTTTGTAATAACTAGATACCTGTTATATGCCTGGTGGCAGAGATCGAAAGTTTTATTGCAACAAGTGCTGGGGTTAGATTGGTCTTAATATATGTGTCTTTATATCTGTATTTCCATTTTTAGAATTGTAAAACTGCAATTTTTTATGTTTAATTGACAGTTGATTTAAGCAAGGTTTTAAATCATTGTTTTAAGAAATGTTCTTAAATGTATTATGTGATAATATGTGTATTTGAGATTTTATGCCGGTTATGATCATGCTATTGGTCGATCAATAAACAACTGCTACTTCAAATAAAAAAACTTTTTAAAAACCCAGAAAATTCCACCCTCAAAACAAACAAATCCCATGTAAATACTAACAAACAAATCAAAATACCTAAAAATAGTTCAAATCTAACATATTTTTAACATTAAAATATATATATATATACACACAATAAAACAGACTCATTCCTAGTGCATGTATGTCAAACAACTACGGGAAAGACGCACACTAAATATAACCCAAAAAAATAACATCAAAGTATTAACCTAATTAACACCATAGCACCTCCTCTCAGACGTATTAAGCATAGAAAATAGTTTAAAATCAAACTTACCTTTAATGGTAAACAACAATTGGGAATCGCTAGCCTGTAGAGCCGCTGCCATCCAAACACTATGAAAACAGGCTAAAAACTAAAGCAAACCATAAAGAAAAAATAATAGCAGAATAATGGAACTGGAAAAAAAACCACTTTCTTATTATACAAACCAATGGAACACATAAAAACAAACAATACATTTCATTTCTAAAAAATGTTTTAAGTATATGAAAAATGTAAATGTATGTAAAAACTCTTAAACAAATTATCTTATAAGCAAATGTAAATATATTTTAAAAATACTGCTAAACGACAGTAACAAATGTATTTATAGTATTTATTTTTAATATATAAACACTAGAAAAAATATATAAATTGAAAAATGTAAAGTTTTTTTACTAAAATGTTAATAACAATATGCATATAAATATCTACACCAAGTGTATTAAAATAGCAAAAAATATAAAAAAAATCTTTTTGCATTATTACGAACTTGAAAAACCTGTATTTAAAAATTAATGTTTTAAGTTCAATACAATTGTTATATTCAACTTATTTTTTATTGAAATGTGTCTAAAAAGAGAAAAGGTTGAACGTTTTTAAAAGTAAGTTTATATCATTACAAAAAAATAATAATATGTACATAACCATACTAACCACTTATATTGGGTATTCCCACTCCAAACGAAAATTTGAGATAACGCCAAGGCATACATAAGAAACATGACTAAAACCATAAAACTGGTGGCATAGCCAACCGCCAAGGAAGATGACCGCTTTCTGAAATGGCTTCCGTCACCAGCCGCACTAATTTCCTACCATCCGTCCATATATCCGCCTACCATGACTGAAAAACCCGATGCCTGGGTTCCGCTAACTGCGAGACAGCTGTAAATGTTACTGTCGGTTCCCAATATTTTCCCTCTGATGAGAAACGTAGTGCAGCCTTGTTGATGAGGTGGCGCCGTGGCCTCGAGTACATCTGCGATAGGGGAGTGAGCACGCAGGTGGAGGCGGTCCGTGTACAGGGCCAGATTGCTTACGACTGAGGGAGCCCTGAGCCAGACAGATGTGCAGTGGCACGGACTGGGGGCAAATGTTGATGACGATGCTGGTGGTGGTGAAGACCCAGCAAGTGAGGCGCTCTGAAAGAAGTCTGGCGGGGCCTCTAATTGCAACTTTGGCCCAGAGGTGAGAGGTCGATATACTGCAGAAGAGCACACCTGACTTCCCCTGCAACTGCTTTGTGACCACAGCTCCTCGGATTCCTGGACTTTGAGGTGCAAGATAGACCGCCTGTCTCGCTGTGACACCACCGCCATCCCGCAGTTGCAGCTGGACTCTCCTCATGGCAGCCCCTGACCACAGTGCCTATTGTAGCAGTGCCGTGTGGTGAACGTACTCTGGGGCCCCCTCTCTAGTGTTGAGCTTCCTGCATCAATGCTCCAAGTACTACAGGGGCCCAAAGAGACTGGGGCGCAACTTCTAGAGTGGCGTGCCTCAGGTGCAGAGCCTGCAACTGGGGAGCGGCTGTTTCCTCCCCTGAGGACGCTCTTTCCAGCAGCAGTGAGTACTTTTGACTGTGGAGAGGGGGAAGGTGCCTATCCAGCCACTCATAAAGGGGTACGCCGCGATCAGCTGTCGTGAGGTAACATTGCAGCTAACAATGAGTGCTATGGCAGTGTCTCCTGGTGCTTCAGAACTTCCTCCCTGCTACACCATAGGCATTTTTGGAGGGTGAATCCCACCTCGGGGCACTGATTGAACACTCATCGACCTGCTTAGGTGGGGGTGGCACCCTTGCATCCACCTATGCTTGTCTGGTGGCCTTACATTTTGGAGCACATTTCTGGAAGGTCTACAGAGTCTCCATTGAGCCCATTGTGAGAAGTGGAGTGCGCTTCATCAGCTGATCCTGCTGTGCAGATGGAGCTCTCTGTACAGCCAGGGGAGGGAGAAGGGATAACTGACAGGACACAGGCGGGTACTCCATTTGCTCCCTGTCAGGTGGCGGCGAGTACTGAAGTACACCGCCATTAGCGATGACTAGCGGCAAGGGACCCCGCACTGTCCACCAGACCAAACTGGACAAATATACCCAGCCGAGAGATTCCACCACCGCACCAATGGTTGAGGGACAGCAAACTGAAGCAGCCCAAGCCCCTCTGACAGAAGAGACACCCTCTCTTACAGACATAATGACGGCGATACAAGGAATCCGCACTGCCTTGAATACAAAATAGACTCAGTCTCCACTGCAGCGCCTGGAGACCCTCACGGGTGAGTAGCGCGCTTTATAAACCCCTGATTGATTGATTGATTGAGGTTATCCTGATGCGTGCGGATCTCTGAAATATGGGGTCCAAGTCAGGGAGGCAGAGGACTCAATTACCACCCTACAGGCGGACACTCAGGCCTCAAAGTCCCAAGTCAAGTAGCTGTGTGCTACTGCTAATGCCCTAGAAGCCAAGTTGGAAGATTTAGAAGGGCACTGCAGGAGAAACAATGTCCGTATAAAAGGAGTCCCTGAACGTTCAGAGGGTCCAGCAGTTGATTTGTTCTTGGAAGGCCTTCTACTCAAACAGTGGCAGCCACACAGCCTCTCAAAATGCTTCTCAGTTGAGCGTGCCCACAGAGTTCCTGACACTCCACCACAACCATGGGTGCCACCATGTCCCATAATAACACGTATCTTTAACTACTGTGACCGAGACGTTATCTTACAGTCCGCTCGCAGTGCGCCACCAGTCTGCTGTGATAAGGCCACCATCGCTTTTTTCCTGGACTTTACTCTCCGAGTGCAGAAACTACGTTGTTCCTTTCTTGAAGTCAAAAAAGCATGAGAGAACGTGAACTGGAGTACTCCATGACATTCTCAGCGAGTGGTAGCATAGGGTAAAATCTGACACTTCACCACCCCAGAAAAGGTTTGGGACTGGCTGGATGGCTGGAGAGTGAATGGTGATTCTGGACCCCGATTTCACTGTGAAAGACAACAATCTGGCGCTGGGACCCCAGAAAAGAAGCAAGATGCAACCAGCTAGTGGACACTGATATAACCTGCTGCAGAGCGAGACCCCACCTAGGGCTTCCCAAGTGACACTGGCTGACATCGAGCGACTGAGACAGCTCAGGGTCTATTCCGTGTTTATTCAAGTCATCTAGAACTGACACTATGACTGTGGGTGCGCTGACCCCTTGCCATAATGGGGTATGTCTGACGACAGTTGGGACAGGAATTTTCAAAATGTTGACTCTTTCAGGGGTAGCATTTCTCCTTTTAGATGTGGGAGGCGGGTGCGGCGGGGTGGCATCTTGGTGGGTTCCACAGCCTCCTTTAGTTAGTATTATTTTTTGGGGCAACAGGCACTTTGCACAGTTGGGGGAGCAGGCAGTTTCAGGTCTGTTATGCAGGGAGGCAGGGTGCTGAAGTTTATGTTGACTTGTTTGTTTACTTTTTGGCATATCAGTATTATGGTGATGTTCTCCCGCTGACAGGGCAGCAGGTCAGGCCGCACATTCCTGAATTACATCCTTCGCTCACCCCCACTGTTTGGGGGGGACTCGGCCCTGACCCAGTCCCCGATAGACTCCAAGATAGTGTCATTGTTACCCCTGCTGCTTACCGCACAGCCCCAGACTATGGTAGGGACCAGCACCCATGAGCTTTATCCATGTTCTCTTGCCAATAGTTACCCATGGCTACCGCCATACGTAGTCCTCCTGCAGGAGTCGCACCTACAGGGGAACACCTAGCACAGCGTAGCTAGATGGGGGCTATAAAATCATTGACCATGTGGGATAAACGACAGGCTCTAGAGGTGTAGGCATTCTAATGCATAGATCACTTCCAACTATCATATAGATTACCTGGCTAGACTCATGCGGGAGATATGTAGGGTTCACGGAACAATCTGAGGGCAATACCCTCAACATCATTTACTTTAAATACTCCCTAGATGTAGCATTTTCTGACCTCAGTGCACTTCTCAGTGGACTTTAATGCTGCCCTGTGTGACGCCAACGACCATTGGCCTCCTTGCCAACTGTGGCAGGTACGTTGCGCCTTAACCAACTTTATGTTGGTGATCGGCCTTATCGACACATGGTGTGCCTTTAACCCCACACCACGACAATACACATACCACTCAGGAGCCCATGGGAGCCTCTTGCGTATTGATTATATACTTACACTGGCTCAGCACCTTCTCCACATTGGTGAGTTTCACCTTGCCAGGGGTCATTTCAGATCACTCCACAGTTTGCGCAACCTACGAACTGGCAGATCGTAGGAATAGGCGAAGAGTGGTGCTTAATCCCTGGTATATAAAGGTACCATGCACTTGGGCAGGCCTTCATGAGACCACGGAGCACTACTTCAAGGAAAACGAGGGCTCTGTGAACTCCGCATGAACGCTGTGGGAAGCGTACAAAACAGTCATTAAAGGTCAGGGAATGGCATTGATAGCGGGGCACAAAAAGGAAAAGCGAGCCAGACTAGACACACTCTAAAGGGAAATCCAGGATTTGGAATTCCAACTCTCTACTGATGATCTGGTAAAAGTGCAGCATAACTTATCCTTGAAGCAAAAGGAATACAAAGATGTCACAACAGAGGTCGCAATGGCTCGTCACCTCGCAACTCAACACAGCCTTTATGAGATGATTGATAAAGCTGGGAGGCTTCTGGTTTGGCTGGACAAAAGGGAGGCAGTGTCTTGGTTGGTACTAAAGATCTTAAATTATAAGGGTGAAAACATTAAGGACAGACAGGGCGTGGCCGATGTCTTCGCAGACTACTACGCTCGCCTGTATTCAACGGCACCTATAGCCACGGCGGAAGAGTCTCACAAGCTTTTCTCTGATATCCAGATGCCGAGGCTCTCGCAGACGGATAAATCTCTCCTAGAGGAGGAGCTGACAGAAAGCGAAGTGACGCAGGCTATCTGTGATTTGACATCTGGAAAAGCTGTGGGCCCAAATGGCCTGGCTATCGAACTTAACAAACTAACAGCCACAACAATCTCCTCTTCTCTCCAGCAGATGTTCCTAGAGTGCCGTGATTCTGGTGAACTGCCCAAAGATCAGAGATTAGCTAACAGTTGTTATCCATAAAGAAGGTAAACTGCTGGAAGAGTGTGCCTCCTACAGGCCCACATCTTTGTTAAATGTAGAAGTGAAGATTCTGGCGAAGCTATTAGCAACACGTTTGATAAGGGTGATTTGATCCTTGGTCCACCCGGATCCATCTGGCTTTATGCCGGGAAAGAATACTGCGCTTAAACTGCGACGATTGCACGGGCCCTGAGCCGTGCAGAGAGAATCTGTGAAGACGCTCTTGTGTTGTCTCTTGATGCACGGATGGCCTTTGGCATGGTGGAATGGCCCTGTATGTATGCAGTTTTGGAGAAGCTGGGGTTCGGCCCTTGCTTCATCTCCTGGATACGGCTCCTATATTCTACTTATAAGCCATAGACAGCACTTCTCTGAAATGCCGCCCCCCCCGAGCAAAGGCTGGTATGACAGGGGGCTAGCCCTCCCCGATCTACAAAAGTACTACTGGGCATCACAACTTATCATCATTAATCACTGGGTTCATCTCTAGGAGGATGAGCCAGCCTATAGGATGTATAGGCGGGACATGCGTTCTGGGGTTATCTAATTGCCATCTATGGGGGCCTGCGCACCACCGCCTCCCCAGCCACACAGCGGTCACACTTACCCTTTGGCACATGACACTGAATGCTATAGGCTGACGGGGTAAAATCACACGAGCCACTCCCTTGTGGGAATCCACACGGTTGGGCACTTTGGCCTTGCAGGGGGGGATTTGATAAGTGGGTTCTTATTTGCCTGTCCAAGGTGGGAGAGTTGTGGAAACAGGGTGAAGTACTCACATTCAAAGAGTTACAAAGAGAATACCAAATGGCACCCACTGAGACCTACCGCTATTAACAAATCCGTCATGCCCTACAAAAAGTACTGCCAAGGGGTGAAGAACTCCCTGAATCCTCCACACTTGAAGATAGGTTGTTGGACGACTATGTGCTGAAAAAGGCGATCTTGCTTACGTACAATAAATTCATGAATAATTCCCCTGACCCTTTCACCCACTTGCGAGGGAGTTGGGACCATGATTTAGGGAGTCTGGGGGATGATAAGTGGCCTGAGGCTTTGGCGTCCCCCCGGGAGGTGGCTATCAGATCAAGATTCGGCCTGCTGCAGCACAACATTCTCAAGAAAGGGTTACTATGCTTGTACCACATTGGTTAAGATGGGGAAAATGGATACGGCACTGTGCCCCAAGAAATGCGGTCAGAACGGTACATTTTTCCATATGGTATGAAGTTGACCAAAGATATTGGGAAGCGATGATTGACTGTGTTTGTGGGAGTGACATGGTACCGTCAGCAAAATGGTGCCACCTGAATATATAGGACGAAACAGATCTCACCCGTATGGACTGTCTCTGGCTCACACTGGGGATGATGGTGGCTAAACCTAATGTAGCACAACTGTGGGGGCTCGAGTTAGCACCGTGCATAAGCGATTGGAAGAGGAACATGGACTGTTGTATGCAGTAGCAGCTGCTACCGGACTTGGGTGGTGGGGCAGGAGTGGAGGCAGGGGGGTGACGAAAAAAACTTTTTTAAAAAACACTTACCTGTGATAGCCGGCCGGCCGCCGCCTCTCCTCCGTCCTCTTCTTCCTGCTCCGGTTCTGCAGCAGAATACAGGAACCAGCAGGAAGCACCCAGCTCCCAGGCTCCCGATAGCCAATCACAACACTTCAATGCTCGTTGTGATTGGTCTGAGTGCCGTGGATCGGCGCTCAGCCACAGAATGGGGGCCTGGGCATGTTCTCCATGCAGGCTGTAATGCAGCCTGCATGGAGAATATGGGAAGTGCGCATGACTGTTTTGGTCGGCCCGAGAGGCTGACCAAACAGTCATGTGCACTTAGGAGTGGGCAAACCACTCCTCCCCTCCTCCCTCCTACGTCCTCGGAGCAGCCCTGCCCCACCCAGAAAGTTGCCGCAGCAGAAGGAATCATAAAATTATAATACCTCAAGTTATTATCATTTTATGTTTCCTGCTGCGGAGAAGTGGGGCGACGCTCCTCCACCTAAGCGGAGGAGCCGACATCGGTTGTATGCAGGCGGAGAGAGTGGAATGCATATCGGGGTGAGCTGTGTGCTCCTATTGTTGATGCTGCTAGAGATGCTTGGGGTCAAAGACGCCACTGCCCTGTGATCTGTCGGGCGGGTGGCTGAGTGTGCAGGGGTTTCAGAGACCATGTGGGAAATTGTCACTATATATCTATGTTTCACCACTGTGCGGCATGCTGCTGAATGTCAGCACATTTCTATTTGTTTTCTATGCAATAAAAATATCTTTAAAAAAAAAATAAACCACGCAAACAAAAATATAGTTCGACAAAATGCAGCTAAAAATCATTTAAAAATATATATTTATTTCTTTAATAAATATAAATTGATACAGATAAATGAAACATATATGAATAGTAGAAAAACAGTAATGAGCATTTACCATATAAGGTACCAATATTTCAAACTACTAAACCAGCAACCAATGAACTTAAACTTTAAAACAGATAACAAATAGAAACACTTACCCAATTAAAAACAATTTTAAATGAAACATATATGTGCATCTAACTGCTGCAAATGAAACCACCACTGCTGGAAAGTGTCACTCTGCTCGACTGATGCTAAAATCTGAAAGGCTTAAATACTCTCCAGAAAAAAAAACCTGTGGGGCATATTAGCAAGGAACAGCGATATCTATCGCTAACGCAAGTTAACGGCAGTTTTTTTATCGCCGTCAATCCCTGAAAGTTATCGCCTTGTTAGCGACGTATTACCAAAACGTCGCTAACAGGCGATAGCTACAGGGATCAGCGGCGAAAACTGCCGCTAACTGCAGCTTGATGGCGATAGGAAAACAGGCGATAGCGGGCGGAATCCAGTGATAAGCCCATTAGCGATAAAAAAACGCACGCTAGGTAGCAAGTGAGGACTTTGAAAAAATAGCCTATCAGTCCACCTCCCATAGAAAAGATGCCCAAAAAAACAGTTAAATGCAGATTGGAGCAGCCAGGGCCAAGTGCAGCACACATCAACAACCCCCACAAGCCACCCAACAACCAGGATGACCAGGATGAGAGCCTGGATGCCTCGCTGGACCTGCGTCTGGAGCCTGGATGCCTCGCTGGACCTGCGTCTGGTGCCTGGATGCCTCGCTGGACCTGCGTCTGGAGCCTGGATGCCTCGCTGGACCTGCGTCTGGTGCCTGGATGCCTCGCTGGACCTGCGTCTGGTGCCTGGATGCCTCGCTGGACCTGCGTCTGGAGCCTGGAGTGGGATGCGGAGGAGCCGTTGAGTCAATGAGTGGTGGCGTGAGACATTGATGTGCGACGATCGCCCGTACCTGGTGGTGAAGTCTGGCAGGTCGCATGGAGACACGTTACTGACCTGTGTGAGAAGTCCCCCTTGCGCACCTTGGAGCAGTTAATGGTAGAGGCGCTCATGTGCACCAACGTAGTGAGGTCCGCATCGCATACTACAATCCACCACCACACCGGAGTGCACGGAGGGGATTACCAACGGTGGGTGCCGACTCCCTGCATCACAGGCCGGATGATGTTGGGCTGGCCGTACGCTTTGGAGGGTGAGGCCCCTGTGCTACGCCGAAATTGTGTGGTCTGAGCGCTGCAACTACACACCTAAGGGAGCCCTGCTGCATCAACTGCATCAGGAGGTCCACCAGCGGACTAGGTGCCGACTGCTGTACCCAGCCCAGTGAAATCACACATGGCTGAGGCTCCTGCTGGCTGAGTCACAGATTTGGAGAGAGTGCAGTGGATTGCGCCACGGTGTCAATGTCCAGGTAAGGAGAAGGTGGGACGCGTAGCGCAGGAGGGCCGGGGGGTGAGTCGCTCATGCCTATCACACGTAGATGACGCACCCCCAGTGGCGGCTCTACCGATATGGCGGAAGAGCGTTGCCCCACCGCCTCAAGCAGTGCAGAAGAGGAACAATCATCACATGATGATAACTCAATCAATCAGGGCAATTGCAAGCGCGCTACTGACCCGTGAGGGTCTCAAGGCGCTGAGGGGGGGGGGGCTGCAGATCTGTTAGCCGAAGAGCCAGGTCCATAGGGACTTCCTGAAGGTGTTCAGGGAGGGGGCGTGTCTGATGTCTGCCGGTAGCTCGTTCCAGGTCTTGGCTGCAATGTGGGAGAAGGATCTTCCGCCTGCTCTGGCACTGTGGATGCGCGGGGTTTCGGCCAGTGCGAGTTTGGAAGATCGGAGGTTTCATTTGGGTACGTGGAAGTTGATTCTGTCATTGATGTATTTGGGTCCGTTGTTGTGTAGGCATTTGTAGGCGTGAGTGAGGATTTTGAAGGTGACTCTTTCTCCACGGGGAGCCAGTGCAGTGTACGTAGGTGCTGGCTGATGTGTTCGTGCCGGGGGAAGCCGAGGATGAGTCTGGCGGCGCTGTTCTGTAATGTCTGGAGTTGGCGGAGTTGGGACTTGTAAATGCCGGTGTAGAGTGCGTTTCCATAGTCCAGTCTGCTGGTGATGACTGCATGGGTGACTGTCTTCCTTGACTCTGGGGGGATCCATTTGAAGGTCTTGCGGAGGATGCGGAGGGTGTTGAAGCAGCTGGAGGTGACGGCGTAGACCTGTCGGTTCATGGTGAGGGATGAGTCGAGTACAATGCCGAGGTTTTTGGCGTGGTCCCAGTGGATGCCTTTCATGGTCGAGGCGGTGTCTTTGGCTGTGACCGGCACCCAGGTGGAGATGGTGGGCTGGCTGGTGTGTCTGGGGGGTGGGGGGCCGGCTGTGGCGTCTGGTGGATGTTTGGCAAAGCTGTCGTAGAGTTTTTTGATCTTGAGGAGGAAGTAGGTTCCACGCTTATCGCAGAGGTCTTGGGACGGGGTGATGTCTGGCTTCGCTGCGTGAGTTGGTGAATTCATGAATGACACTGAAGAGTTGCTTGGAGTTGGTGGAGTTGTCGAGGATTTTGTTGTGGATAAAGTCCCTCTTGGTGGTTCTGATTTGGTTGTGGTAGTCTGTCATGGCGTCCTTGTAGGTGGTGTAGATTTCGGGTGTCTTGGTGTTTCCCCAGTTCTTCTCCAGGCGTCTGCAGGTGCGTCTTGCTTCTTGGAGATCGGTGGTGAACCATGCGGCTTACCTGGGGCGCTGTTTGTCGGGGTTGCGTAGCGGGCCAGCTCGTATGTGCAGTTGGAGATCCAAGTGTGGAGTTATCTGGCTGCGACGTTGGCGTCGGGTGCCCAGGTGTGGTTGTCTCGGGTGAGGGTGGAGTTGAGTTGCTCATCAGTAACCTTGCTCCAGTTCCTCTGTGGTGTGTGTGGGGCTGGTTTGGGTGCCTTGGGTTCGTCAACGGCGAAGTGTACGCAGTGGTGGTCGGTCCATGGCGGTTGCGTTGTGTGGCTGAAGTGAACGCTGTTTCCTGCCGCAAAGATGGCGTTGAGGGTGTTGCCTGCTCTGTGGGTCGGTGTGGTGACTAGTTGTTTAGGTCCGATGTTGGCGAGGTTGTCACGAAGGATGGTGGAGATGGGGTTCGCTGGGGTTGTCGAGGTGGAAGTTCAGGTCTCCAATGAGTATGTCGTTCATTGAGGCGATGGCGTGGGGTGCGATGAAGTCGGTGATGGTGGTGGCGAAGGGTGTCCGGAGGGGTCTGTAGACGAGGGTTCATTGGAGTGTGGAGTTGTGGCTGGTCTGGATCTGGAAGTGCAGGTGTTCGGCGGAGGGGAAGGTTTTGCTGGAGGTGGTGAGGCGGAGGGTGCTCTTGTGGGCGATGGCGAGGCCCCCTCCCAGGTGGTTGGGGCGGTCCTTCCTCTGGATCTTGTATCCGTCCGGGATGCGGGTGTTGATGGGAGCAGAGGAGGCTTTGGTCCAGGTCTCCGTGAAGAAGGCGATGTCGGGCGAGAGAGAGTTGAGTAGGTTCCAGATTTCCATGGCGTGTTTGTGCACTGAGCGCACATTGAGGAGGATGCATCTTAGGGTGTCGCCGGTGCTGGCGTCGGCTGTGTTGGAGTCCGGGGTGGTGGTTAAGGTCTGGCGGCAGTGGAGGCAGGAGAACTGGCCGTGGGTCGTGTTTGGCGATGCCTGTTGGCAGTCTCTGACTTTTCCGGGGTTGAGTGCATGGAGGGTGGCTGTGCTGTAGCAGTGGGTGGCCCGGGATCCAGGGTTTCTGGCACTGGTCGCGGTCGGGTCGCGGACGGGCGCAGACAGGCTTGGCTTAGGCGCGCCTTTTGCGTGCCAGCAGCGCACGTCCGCTGCGCAACCGCGCAGCGGCCGCCATTAAGTAGGGGACGGTGGAGGAACGATCAGCTGGGAGGCGGAAATGGGCGAGGATAGGGGTGCGGGCCGCAGGGCAGCAGCGGTGGGAAGCGGGCAGTGCAGGCTCAGAGAAGCCAAAAAAACTGATTAAAAAGTGAAATACAAGGGATAACTAACTGATGTAATCATGCTATGTATCCTCAGGGGGTGGGAGGGTGGGTAGGGCATGGGCGGATTGGCATGGGCGGATTGGCATGCCCACTCAAGTGCGCAATGATTTTTTGGTCGGCCCACTCAGGCCGCCCAAAGCAGTCATGCGCACTTCCCTGTTCGCAATGCAGGCTGCATTACAGCCTGCATGTAGACCATGACTTGTCCCGTTGGCAATTACCAATGCCACCGCCACATCGCAGCGTTGTGATTGACTCAGGGGAGGGAGCCTGGCTGCCTACTTCCTTTTCCTGGAAGCAGACGCAGGAGAGCAGAAGCTACGATGACACGGGACACGGCTTAGAGGTAAGACTTCCCTCAATAACTTTTTAGCAACACCCGCTCACACACACATCCCCGCGTCCACGCACCATCCAGTGGTCTTTCCAGCGTTTACCACCACACAGCTGTCCAGCCCCCCGGCACTTCTCAATGGTGGCCGCTGTGCGCACATGCACAGCAGGCGTACCACTCGTGTGCCAAAGGCACATACGTAGTTGCGATGCATGCCATAACATTGCATTCCATTCCAATGCATACTAATACTAGGCACATTGCAACAGTAGAGTAGGTGTTGCATAGCGGAGACGTTAAGTTCACTGTTCCCACTTCAGTGAGTGCTACCCAAAATTGACCTTTGCACCGCAAACCCAACCGTGAAGGCTGGAATTCCTTTTTGAGCCCCCACAACACACCCACAGATCTCATTTGAGACTAATGCACACCCCATTTTTCATATTTTACCCCAAAACACACCCCATTTTTCATATTTTACATCCAAAACCCATACCCACCCGAAAACTTTAAATTACCCCATTACTGACCTCACAATGCGTTGTATTCCAATGCCATGTTAAGGCACCTGCGTTGTCAGAGTTGCGTTGTTCAGGATGTACTGCATGCGTTGTAATGGTCGTCTCCGTGCCAAAGGCAACCATAGGCTAGGCCGTTTGCGTCCGTCTGCCCCTGGACCGCGCTCAGCACCAAGGATCATTCCTCTTGGACACTCCACCGATACGACGCCAGCAGCCTCCTCGCCATCAACCCTGGACACCACCTCGCCTGCCAGGACCAACCTCTGCTCCGGACCAGACATCGCCATCGCCGTCACTGACGGCTGCAGTATCACCCGAAAGGAGCACCCCAACCGTCAGAGAGGAGGCATTGCCATCACCTACAGAAGCACACTCCGACTGACCATGCACTCTAATGACCCAAGGGTGACCATGGACTACGGCAACTCCAAGATCCGGACCAGGCCCAAGAACATCCTCTGCGGCACCCTCATGTGCAGGCCCCCCGGGCCATGGCCCCCCATTCTCCAATACCATTGTAGACTTCATTGCACCCCAGGGTCTCCCATCCACCGACGACATCCTACTTGGTGTACTCAAGTTCCACCTGGACAACACCAGTGAGCAGGACACCACCCCCTCATGGGGAAGGTCCCCTACATCAGACGCAAACAGCAAGTCACCGCAACAAGCCACATGGCAGGACACATGGTCGAGCACGTCACCTCCGCCAGCGTGCACTTCAACTGCAGCCACAACACCGGACTCTCCTGGACCGACCATCATTGGTAACATCACGTCTTCACCTTGTCCACCGGACGCCACTGCCATCATCGCACCCCCTCGCAGCTGGATCAAGGCCACCGAAGAACATCTCGTCAACTCCCTCTGCACCAACACTCCACCTATGCTTCCAGACGATGACACCACAGCGCGCAACCTCCACCGATGGATCTCCAACAGCGCCAACATTCGGGCACCCCTCATGAACAGCACTGCGTCAGTATCTTCCGCCTGCCTGATGGCAGACATGAGGGTGAGGCAGTGCCACAGGGATAGGCTGGCCCCATGCATTGCTGGAGTTGCGTCATGGTTGTGACACGACTGCTGCAATGCGTGACTTTAGCGCTAGCAGATACGTCAGGATTCCTGACGTTTCTGTCATTTCTTGCGTCATGGAGCGCTGTCCAGTGATTACAGCGCATCCATGCTGTCACAAGCAGGGCGTAGTGAGAAGTGTTGCAACGCTGTTTTGTCACAGTGCAGCAACACTTTTCATGACTGGGGCACAGGAATGCGCACTATCTTATTGATTGTGCGCATTCCTGCACTGTAGTTTTGTCGCAGGGCAGCGCTGCAACATTGCTTGCAGCGCTGTCCTGCACCAAAAGCTGCATTAATGAGGCCCCAAGTGTTATCACCATTTTTAAGACCTGCTTTTTTCTGGTCTTCTGGTTCCTGCAGCTAACTGGCCTTAGCGCGAGTTTTTTTATCGCTTCGCGGATCCGGGCTATCCTTGATGATAGGGCGAAGTGGTGTTAGCGTGAGTTTTTGTGAAATTTTGAGAGGGAACGCCTACCTTGCATGTCATTAGCGAAAAATATCGCTGGCATGCAAGGCGATGGAAATTCCGCCGCGATCGCCAGGAAGCTGTCGCTAACGCCTGTTAGCGACAGCTTGCTAATAGGACGATAAAAATATCGCCACTTTAGCGGCAAAAAAGTGCCGCAAAAGCGGCGATGAGCCCTTGATAATATGCCCCTGTATATTTACAAACTAAGTTCTAAAGTACAACATCCCAGGTAGTGCCTTTTGTCATACATAACTATAAACGAGCCAAATGTGGAACTTATATTAATGCCTCCTGGACCATTGGACAAAAATGTGAAGGACAATAGTGGATCTAGGGTCTTTCCCCATTTGGACTGGGCCAGAGAGGAAGGTGTGTGGGGCAGATAATGTGATGATTTAGGCATGGTAGGCAACAGCTTTTTCCAGGTTTGTACAAAAGGGAAGGTGCACCAGAATCAAGTCAAATAAACTCCAATTGTATCCGAAATATCTTTTTATTGTCGTAGAAGTTAAAAATTGGACATCAGCTTTTTCCAGGTTGTAGCTTGCCCCCCTTTTTACGAGATAAATGCGGCTCTACAAAGGTGTAATGCTTGTACCCAGAGCTTCGGCCAACCCAGCCCCATACCTATGAAGGATACCGGTATTCTATTCTGGAATGTTGCAGGGATTGCCCAGAAGTTGACAGATCCAGATTGGGCAAACATGATTGGTGATTATCACATAATTTGTCTGCAGGAAACTTGGACATGTGAAAGTTTGCATCTAAAGGTTTTTTTTTGCTATAACCTCTCCAGCCTTCCCTGTTGCTCATGGGCATAACAGCAGTGGACGGCTGACTTTGAGTGGTGCAGCTTTGCCATGTCAGATAGTAGACAGGGTTCCTGATTCACCACACTTTCAGATGATGGGGCAGATTTACAAGCCCCTTCCGACACATTTGCGCCCCCGTTGCGTCACTTCTGTTGTTAGTACCCAATTCTTTTAGTAGGCCATGAGTGGCCATGATTTTCTCCAAGCGAGGTATGGTTTGACTAGTGGTGGTGGACTCCATGATCTTGACTTCTGGGTACTTCGAAAAATCATCCATAACTACAAACATGTGCCGACCATCCGGGAGGCTACCAAAATCAGCACTAGCCCTTTGCCAGGGAAAAGGCGTGATGTCTTCCGTGAGGATAGGCGCAGGTGAATCAGCGGGTCCAGTAGCTTGACACAGGGAGCACTGACGCACAGTTCATTCCACCAGGTCTTCTAGATCAGGAAACCAGACTTTGCATCTCAGTCAAGACTTGGTCTTGACGATCCCTTGGTGGGCCAAATGGACATGGTCGACCACTCGTTGATGAAGAGCTCTGGGAACCACTAGCTGGAGACCCTTATAAGACAGCCTTCCGGGAATTTCACCAATTCAGTGAGAACATTGTACAAGGAAGTTAACGTCAACTTCCTGTTGTCTGTGTGATAAGTAGATTTATTCCTTAGGATGTCCCAGCTTCCGGACCTCACGGCAGAGATGCCCAGCTAGAAGCACTCATCAGTCAGAGTGGCTTGAAAGATCTCCTCTAAGGATATGGGTAGTGGTTGGGAGCATTCTACGACCAGTCAAAAGTATTCTTCCACTTCTTGTGCATCCCCTTCTTCGCTTTCAGTGGCCGGTCTGGCATGCCGGGAGAGATAATCAGTGGGGTTAAACTTGACTGTGAAATGATAGTCTTGCAATTGTAAAATCCACTTTTTGATCCTGGGTGAGGGTTTGGAGGCTGATCCCATGAACAAAGGAATGAGGGGTTTGTGGTCAGTGTGGACTACAAATGGCTGGCCATATAGATACAGGTGAAAATGGCGGCATCCCCAGTGTACAGCGATGGCTTCCTTCTCTTTGTGTGAATAGCGTTGCTCAGTTTCAGTCAGTGCTCGACTTGCATAGGCCACCGGAGCCCACTCCCTGTTGTTCTGTTTCTGGGAGAGCACGACACCAAGGCCGATGGGACTGGCATCTAAAGATAGTTTGGAGTCCTTTTTTTGGGTTAAAATAGACTAATGTGGTGTCAGCTGACAGTGCTCACTTTGTGGCCTGGAACACTTCTTCCTGGTTCGGCCCCCAAATCCAGATGGTGTTGCCTTAGTCAGTTCTCTCAAGGGGCCAGTGAGGTCTGTGAGGTTCCGAATGAATCGACCACAGTAGGTGACCATGCCGAGGAAGCTTCGTACACCGGACACCGTGGTGGGAGCTGGGGTAGCTTGGATGTCCTGGACCTTGGCAGGATCTGGTTGCACACCCTCATGGGAAAAGATATACCCAAAAACCGATATTTCCTCTTGGGGGAAAACGCACTTGTCTCGGTGAAGGGTGAGACCGTTCTCTCTGAGATGTTGAAAAGTGGCTCTCAATCGATCAAAATGTTCTTCGAGCATGGGGGCATGGACCAAAATGTCATCACTGACTGTCTAGGCCAGCCAGCACACTTCGGATGGTGTCCTGAAAAATCTCAGCGGCGCTAGATATTCAGAAACTGAGACATTTGTACCTCTGTAATCCTACATGGGTAGAATAAAGTGGTGATAGCTCGAGACTCGGTGTCCAACATTAACTGGTGATAGACAGTAAGGTAGGAGTCCTAACTTTACTACTACTAAATGCCTTCTGTGAATACCAAAAGTAGTAAGTTTAGGATTTTATCTCAGTTTAGTAGTAGTAAAGTTAGGAGTCCTAACTTTACTACTACTAAATACCTTCTGTGAATACCAAAAGTAGTAAGTTTAGGATTTTATCCCAGTTTAGTAGTAGTAAAGTTAGGATTCCTAACTTTACTACTACTAAATGCCTTCTGTGAATACCAAAAGTAGTAAGTTTAGGATTTTATCTCAGTTTAGTAGTAGTAAAGTTAGGAGTCCTAACTTTACTACTACTAAATACCTTCTGTGAATACCAAAAGTAGTAAGTTTAGGATTTTATCTCAGTTTAGTAGTAGTAAAGGTAGGAGTCCTAACTTTACTACTACTAAATACCTTCTGTGAATACCAAAAGTAGTAAGTTTAGGATTTTATCTCAGTTTAGTAGTAGTAAAGTTAGGAGTCCTAACTTTACTACTACTAAATGCCTTCTGTGAATACCAAAAGTAGTAAGTTTAGGATTTTGTCTCAGTTTAGTAGTAGTAAAGTTAGGAGTCCTAACTTTACTACTACTAAATGCCTTCTGTGAATACCAAAAGTAGTAAGTTTAGGATTTTATCTCAGTTTAGTACTAGTAAAGTTAGGAGTCCTAACTTTACTACTACTAAATACCTTCTGTGAATACCAAAAGTAGTAAGTTTAGGATTTTATCTCAGTTTAGTAGTAGTAAAGTTAGGAGTCCTAACTTTACTACTCCTAAATGCCTTCTGTGAATACCAAAAGTAGTAAGTTTAGGATTTTATCTCAGTTTAGTAGTAGTAAAGTTAGGAGTCCTAACTTTACTACTACTAAATACCTTCTGTGAATACCAAAAGTAGTAAGTTTAGGATTTTATCTCAGTTTAGTAGTAGTAAAGTTAGGAGTCCTAACTTTACTACTCCTAAATGCCTTCTGTGAATACCAAAAGTAGTAAGTTTAGGATTTTATCTCAGTTTAGTAGTAGTAAAGTTAGGACTCCTAACTTTACTACTACTAAATGCCTTCCGTGAATACCGAAAGTCGTAAAGTTAGGATTTTATCTCAGATTAGTTCTGTGAATCGGCCCCAAAGTTAGGATTTTGTCTCAGATTACTTTTGTGAATCGGGCCCATTGTTTCTAACACTTGAATTGGCATTTGTCAAAGAAGCGTCAGACTCAGAGGGGCATATTACCAAGGGCAGTATCGCCACTTTAGCGGCACTTTTTGCCGATAAAGCGGCAATATTTTTATCGCCCTATTAGCAAGCTGTCGCTAACAGCTGTTAGCGACAGCTTAATGGCGATAGCGGCCGTTTTGTTGCCGCTTTGCATGTCAGCGATAATTATCACTAATGACATGCAAAGTAGGCGTTCCCAACTAAAAGCAACTGCAAACAGTCGCAAACACAACTTCCCCCTATTATCAATGTCCGCGAAGCGATAAAAAAAGTCGCGCTAACCGCGATTATCGCTGGAATTTAACACCTGATAAAAACTTGACTTAACCATCTTGTCAATGGGAGGTGGATTGTAAGGTTAAGTCATCACCTGCCTATTAGCAAGCTTTCCATTAGCGCAGTGAATTTATCGTTGGATTTCTCGCGTTATTGCTGGGTTTCGCCGCTATCGCTGGATTTTTTATCGCCTTGGAGATCAGCGTTGATAATAACGCGTTATCTCCACGATGAAATCCAGCGATAGCCGGCGATAAAAAAAACAGCGCTAAGCGCTCTTTGCGATAACTATCGCAAATCCTTGGTAATATGCCCCAGATTTCTTTAAGAAAACTACTCTATTAAGGATTTAAATTCTTCCACCTTCTGTCTTGATAGCATTTCTAAATAACTTAGGGGCATATTATCAACGGCATGCGTTGAATATCGCAAATCGTGCTTAGCGCGAATTTGATTATCGCTGTCTATCGCTGGATTACATCGCCGTGTTAGCGGCGTATTAGCAACGCTTAGCTCACAGGCGATGTACAAACCAGCGATAGACGGCGATAATCATCATTAGCGTGTGAAATCAAGCGATGATTTCACAGCGCTAATGAAAAGCTTGTTAATATGGGAGTGTGGACTTAACCTGTCAATCCACCTCCCATACTAAACATGCTTAAGTCAGGTTTTGACCAGACGTTAGGATCCGGCGATAACCGCGGTTAGCGGGACTTTTAATATCGCTTTGCAAGACCGGGGCCGCCTTGTTAATACAGCGCTGTTGTGTTCGCGCCCTCTTTCATGTTGTATTTTTGAAGGAACGCCTACTTTGCATCTCATTAGCGATGTTTATCGCTGGCATGAGATGCGTTACAAAATCGGCTGCTAACATGCGCTAATGCATGTTAGCGACGCCTTGTAAATAGGGCGATAAAAATATCGCCGCTTTAGCGGCAAAAAGTGCCGCTAAAGCAGCGATACTGCCCTTGATAATATGCCCCCTAATGACTAGGGGTGGGCGAAGAATTTCGCTCCGCCGGCGGAGTTTGGGAGTTTAGCCCACTCCGTGCTCCGTGCAGAGTTACTCTGCGAAGTGACACGGAGCGTAGTTTTTTTTCTCTAGCGGCTCGTCAAGGGTAAGTTGGCCAGTGCTTGCGAGAAAAATAACGCACTAGAGCTCCTCCTGGTGAGATTTCTCATCACAGGCGGTTGCAGAAGGTCGCAGCCGCTCGAGTTGAGAAATCTGCCATTCGTGTTGAGGAAACTGCCGCTCAAGTAGAATGTCTACTCGAGCGGCAGAAAGCAGCAGCTCCCTCTGGCGTGACGCGTAGTGCAGTTTGTGCTGTTTTTACAGTGCGGGACAAACTCCTGGAGCTAAAAATCAGTGTGAGCAGCACGACTTAACAGACTCCGCCACTGGCGGAACTCTACAGAGCGTGGTAGAGTTTTTCTGGCACTTCGTGGAGTTTCGCTGGGTAAAAGTCTGTGAATTCCACCCAGGCTTATTAATGACCTTCCTAGGTTCAGCAAACTTTGATCCAGGTTGAGCTCCAAAGGGAGTTCTGATCTTTACCATGTCACCCACCTTTGCATCTAATTCTCTCACAACATGTCTAGCATCACTTTATTTTTCCTTTTTACCATTTTCTCTTGCTCTTTATCTCTCGAGCTGTAATTTATAGAAACATTAACCCAACCTTTGTTCCAATCCATCCACCCTGGAACTAATTTTGAACTTGGTTTCTTTCCCCTGAAAATTTCAAAAGGAGACTTCCCAATTGTCATGTGAGGCAAGAGACGATAAGTAATGAAACAATTCTGTAATTCTTTTTCCCTGTCCATACCGCAGTTTCCGGTTAACTAATATCAGTGGCGTAGCTAGGCACTCTGCCGCCCGTGGCGGTCCCTGCCTTTTGCTGCCGCGCTGAGGGGGGGGGGGATGCTGGCGATGATTTTTGCGGCGGCGGCCGCCCCCAAAACTCGTACCGCCCGGGGCGCACCACCCCCTCCGCCCCCCCCTTGCTACGCCAGTGACTAATATCCTTCCTTTGGTGTTCTGTTGAATCCTTCTACCATACCGTTAGATCCGGGGTGGTATAATGGAGGCTTCCTGTGTTTAATTCCATGCAATACCAAAAAATGATCAAATTCCTTGGAGCTAAATTCCACAACATTCTCTGGCAATACTCTTTTTGGAATTCCCTCTCTTCTGAAGAGACCCACCAAAAAGTGAATAACAGCTCCTGTTGTTATATCAGCCACACAGCACTTCAGCCCACCTTCAGAAAAGATTCACTACAACAAAAAGATAGGGTGTTGATCTCGCTCCCTTCAATGGATCGACTAAATTAAGAACAATTTCTTGAAAAGGACCATTAGGAACTTCTCTGCAAACCATGGGCACACTTCTTAGCTTATGTATTTTGCCACTCTCCTTATGTTCATGACATTCACAAATCTTCCTCTCTTTTTCTATATCCAGACCTGGCCACCAAAAGTCTGACCTAATCCTTTCTTTGGGTTTGACTACACCTTAATAACCATTGTGAGCTACATCAATATTTCTGTTTCGCATACTGTGGGGAGCCACAAGACGTTCACCTCCAAAATTAACCCATCATGAACAGAGAGCTCCTCCCGATTCATCCTAAAAGGACACTGTTTTGTTTAAGTTATTCTTTGTGGGCCACCCATTCAAGATGTATGGAATGTTTGACTTGAAAACCACATCCTTCATCATCCGAGTTCTCCACTCTTCCCCACTAATGGCAAGCACAGTCACAACACACATACTTTTGTTAGCCCATATTACTTCATCAAAACTATCACCATCTGAATTTTGTTCTGATACCAAACGTGATAAGCAATCTGCAGTACAATTTTGTACACCTGGAATATATTCAACAGAAAAAGTGTACTCCTGTAACTCCACTACCCATTCATGTGTTCTGGAATATTTAATATCAAAACCTTTTTCATAAACATCTCTCTTAAGAGGTTATGATCTGTCCCTACAGTAAAGGCCGTGCCCCAAAGAAAATACTTAGGGGCGATTAAAAAATCATTGCACAGCACAGCAAGTCACCTTGCTGAGCTGAGCTGCGCTGGGTGATAGGAAAAGGGCAGGAATGTGCCTTACTTAACAATATACGGCTCGTTCCTGTCATTTCCCCACACTGGTGCAAAATGTGCTGCCTAGTGCAAGTGCAGGCACCCTTGCTCCATCTCTCAAAGAAAAGTGATGCTGGCAGACATAGAAAGAGGAAACAACGAGGAGAAATAAAGATTTTTCTCCTTGTTACGCCTCCCCTGGGGAGGTGTAGCATGTTGACGCATTCCCGGTTTACCACTGTTGGTAAACCTGGGAATGCGCCAAAATCCATGGGTGGATGCGCGGGAAAACCCACGCTCCACCCACGCTCCACCCACGCTCCACCCACGCTCCACCCACGCTCCCCTCACGTAATGCCTCCCTGGGGTAGAGTAATGAAACGCCGCGATTGGCGCTGCGTTTTGTTACTCTGGATTTATCAAGCCACGCAGGGAAATGTACTGGTTTATTTCCACTGTAATTGTTGCTCTGCTCTCGATGAATTTTCAGTTCAAACCTGATACATTATCAGCATCTGCACGTTGCTTCACTGTGCCTATTCATTCATAACACGTGATTTCATTTGTGAAAATAATCGATAAAAACCCTCCGTTTTGGGGGCGAGCCAGCAGATTCTCCTGTCCTAGTAGGGATGCTATCCATTGCTCTCCGATTTTGCTGACCACTTGGGACTTAGAATAATTTCTGATTGTTGCATTCTCTATATAATTTTCATGGGGAGCCTTCGTGACATTGACTCTGTACCGCTTTATTTGTTAATTCTGTTATAAAATCTTTAAACTTTTATTTGGTTTAGAACTCAGCTATTGAGTGGACCCTTTTACTTCATGATTTGTGTTTTTTGTTGCTTGGGAGGTGCCTTAATGTGGGGACACATTGCTTTATGAAATTGAGGTTTAACACCGTCTCCGATCCAGTAAAATGTGAGAACTCTGATTGAGGTAAATTTTAGGGTTTCTAAAATTTCAGTATGCCTCTTGCTCCCACAGAGAGGGTTCCAGAGTTGGTGTTTAGTTGTGTTCTGTCACTGTGTGTTCCTGTCCTTCTCCCCTGAGGTGTGGTGTGACGAGGGGTTCTAGAGTGAGTGCTTGTCAGCGTGTTGTGTCCTGTGTCTCGGTCTGTCACCTTTGGCTCGAGTTCAATGTCCATGTCATTGAGTGCCCCTGCTCTAGTCCCTTGACATGTAACACAGAGAGGGTTCTAGAGTGAGTGCTTGTCAGCGTGCTGGTCCTGTGTCTCGGTCTGTCACCTTTGGGGTGAGTTCTGTGTCCCTGTCATTGTATTTTCCTGTCCTATCCCCCTGAGATTTGATGTAGCGAGGTCTCTAGAGTGAGTGTTCTGTCTCTCAGTCTGTCACCTTTGGGTTGCCTTCTGTCCCTGTCACTGCGTGTTCCTGGTCATCTTCCCTAAGATGTGGTGAGACGAGGGTTCTAGTGTGAGTGTTTGGTGGCCTGTTATGTCCCGTGTCTCAGTCTGTCACCTTTGGGTTGAGCTCAGTGTCCGTGTCACTGAGTGCCTCTTCTCTAGTCCCTTGGCAGGTAATACAGAGAGGGTTCTAGAGTGAGCGCTTGTCAGCGTGTTGTGTCCTGTGTCTCGGTCTGTCACCTTTGGGGTGAGTTCAGTGTCCGTGTCATTGAGTGCCCCTGCTCTAGTCCCCTAACATGTAATACAGAGCGGTTCTAGAGTGAGTGTTTGTCAGTGTGCTGGTCCTGTGTCTCTGTCTGTCACCATTGGGGTGAGTTCTGTGTCCCTGTCATTGTATTTTCCTGCCCTAGCCCCCTCAGGTTTGATGTAGCGAGGTCTCTAGAGTGAGTGTCCTGTGTGTCAGTCTATAACCTTTGGGTTGAGGTCAGTGTCTGGGTCATTGAGTGCCCCTGCTCTAGTCCCCTGACATGTAATACAGAGCGTTCTAGAGTGAGTGCTTATTTATTTATTTATTTTTAGAGTTTTCTATAGCGCGAACAAGACCCAGAGTAGGGTATCAGAGCACTTTACAAAACAGAGTAGAGTAAATATAAAAACATTTTGCAAGAACAGAGCAGAGAAAATATCACAATATTGTTAACAAGATTCGACAGGTAGCAGAAGCGATAAAACGGGATGATTTGTTCTGAGCAGTAGGAACAAGTTCGGGTGCAAGTAAGTCATAGAAGCTAGGGAGTCATTAGGGGAGTGTAGAACAGTTAAAGTAGTGGACTGGATCAGTGCCTTGCAAGTCAGTGAAATAGCCGGTGTGATAGTAGTGCCCCATACAGTGAGGCATATGCATAATTAAGGAAGGAATTTGCTCATCAGGAATGATTTTGATTCCCTTTTGATTAGTGGTGTAGAAGAGATTTTTGTGATGCTAGGAGGTAGGGCGTTCCAAGTTCTTGGTGCCGCTCCAGAGAAGGCTCTGTCCAAAGTTTTTTTCTTGCTGAAGCGAGAGGGTTTCAGGAGTAGATTGTCGGAGCTCCTAGAGTGTCTGTTTCCTCCAGATAAAGTACGTTTTTGGGAAAGGTACTGGGGGGTATTGTGGTGTAGAGCTTTATGAGTGACGCAGGCCATCTTTAGGTGGATTCTAGCTTCATAGGGTAGCCAGTTGAGCGCCTTCAGGTGTGGCGATATGTGGTCACATTTCCTAGATCCTGTTAGGAGTCTTATCAGTGTGTTGGTCCCATGTCTCCGTCTGTCACTTCATGGTTTGCCTTCTGTCCCTGCCCCTGTGTGTTCCTGTTCATCTCCCCTGAGATGTGGTATGGGGAGGGTTCTAGAGTGAGTGTTAGTAGTGTTTTGTGGCCTGTATCTTTATCTGTCATCTTTGGGTTGAACTCTGCCCCTGTGTGTTCCTGTTCATCTCCCCCTGAGATGTGGTGTGACGAGGGGTTCTAGAGTCAGTGTTAGTAGTGTTTTGTGGCCTGTATCTTTGTCTGTCATCTTTGGGTTGAACTCTGCCCCTGTGTGCTCCTGTTCATCTCCCCTGAGATGTGGTGTGGAGAGGGTTCTAGAGTGAGTGTTAGTAGTGTTTTGTGGCCTGTATCTTTGTCTGTCATCTTTGGGTTGAACTCTGCCCCTGTGTGTTCCTGTTCATCTCCCCTGAGATGTGGTGTGGGGAGGGTTCTAGAGTGAGTGTTAGTAGTGTTTTGTGGCCTGTATCTTTGTCTGTCATCTTTGGGTTGAACTCTGCCCCTGTGTGTTCCTGTTCATCTCCCCTGAGATGTGGTGTGACGAGGGGTTCTAGAGTGAGTGTTAGTAGTGTTTTGTGGCCTGTATCTTTGTCTGTCATCTTTGGGTTGAACTCTGCCCCTGTGTGTTCCTGTTCATCTCCCCTGAGATGTGGTGTGGGGAGGGTTCTAGAGTGAGTGTTAGTAGTGTTTTGTGGCCTGTATCTTTGTCTGTCATCTTTGGGTTGAACTCTGCCCCTGTGTGTTCCTGTTCATTTCCCCTGAGATGTGGTGTGGGGAGGGTTCTAGAGTGAGTGTTAGTAGTGTTTTGTGGCCTGTATCTTTGTCTGTCATCTTTGGGTTGAACTCTGCCCCTGTGTGTTCCTGTTCATCTCCCCTGAGATGTGGTGTGGGGAGGGTTCTAGAGTGAGTGTTAGTAGTGTTTTGTGGCCTGTATCTTTGTCTGTCATCTTTGGGTTGAACTCTGCCCCTGTGTGTTCCTGTTCATCTCCCCTGAGATGTGGTGTGACGAGGGGTTCTAGAGTGAGTGTTAGAAGTGTTTTGTGGCCTGTATCTTTGTCTGTCATCTTTGGGTTGAACTCTGCCCCTGTGTGCTCCTGTTCATCTCCCCTGAGATGTGGTGTGGGGAGGGTTCTAGAGTGAGTGTTAGTAGTGTTTTGTGGCCTGTATCTTTGTCTGTCATCTTTGGGTTGAACTCTGCCCCTGTGTGTTCCTGTTCATCTCCCCAGAGATGTGGTGTGGGGAGGGTTATAGAGTGAGTGTTAGTAGTGTTTTGTGGCCTGTATCTTTGTCTGTCATCTTTGGGTTGAACTCTGCCCCTGTGTGTTCCTGATCATCTCCCCTGAGATGTGGTGTGGGGAGGGTTCTAGAGTGAGTGTTAGTAGTGTTTTGTGGCCTGTATCTTTGTCTGTCATCTTTGGGTTGAACTCTGCCCCTGTGTGTTCCTGTTCATCTCCCCTGAGATGTGGTGTGACGAGGGGTTCTAGAGTGAGTGTTAGTAGTGTTTTGTGGCCTGTATCTTTGTCTGTCATCTTTGGGTTGAACTCTGCCCCTGTGTGTTCCTGTTCATCTCCCCTGAGATGTGGTGTGGGGAGAGTTCTAGAGTGAGTGTTAGTAGCGTTTTGTGGCCTGTATCTTTGTCTGTCATCTTTGAGTTGAACTCTGCCCCTGTGTGTTCCTGTTCATCTCCCCTGAGATGTGGTGTGGGGAGGGTTCTAGAGTGCGTGTTAGTAGTGTTTTGTGGCCTGTATCTTTGTCTGTCATCTTTGGGTTGAACTCTGCCCCTGTGTGTTCCTGTTCATCTCCCCTGAGATGTGGTGTGACGAGGGGTTCTAGAGTGAGTGTTAGTAGTGTTTTGTGGCCTGTATCTTTGTCTGTCATCTTTGGGTTGAACTCTGCCCCTGTGTGTTCCTGTTCATCTCCCCTGAGATGTGGTGTGGGGAGGGTTCTAGAGTGAGTGTTAGTAGTGTTGTGTGGCCTGTATCTTTGTCTGTCATCTTTGGGTTGAACTCTGCCCCTGTGTGTTCCTGTTCATCTCCCCTGAGATGTGGTGTGGGGAGGGTTCTAGAGTGAGTGTTAGTGGTGTTTTGTGGCCTGTATCTTTGTCTGTCATCTTTGGGTTGAACTCTGCCCCTGTGTGTTTGTGTTGGTTCCCTTAAGATGTGGTGTGACGAGGGGTTCTAGAGTGAGTGTTTGGCGGTGTGTTGTGTCCTGTGTCTGTCTGTCATCTTTGATCTGTGTCCCCGTGTGCTCCTGCCCCAGCTCCCTGAGGTGTGATATCTTGATAGCTCTAGTGAGAGGTCCGAGGGTGACCCTTGATGGGGGTCAGTGACCCCATACTCACATATGCTCTCCTGGTGGGGGCTTGTGTAGTTATTGCCAGGGCTTTAAGTGGGCCGGGTCTCACCGGTGCTGAGCACCGGCAGTTTTTTAAAGGAGGCCTCGAAACGGGTCTCTAAGGGGCTCTGTTTTGTGCCCTGGCACATGTGGTCCGTTTTTTTTCGGACTGCAGTGACAGCAGGCACATTGATGTGCACGTGCTCACACTGCTCACTTCTCACTAGTGAAGAAGTTACGGCATGACGTCATGCCAGGTGAGCGTTGTAGGGGAAGGGAAATCCTTTAAAGAGTCATTTTGTCTCTGGATTTCCCTTCTTTTTTTGAAACTCAGGAGCAGCAACATTGTCGTTGTGTCACCAGGGCTTTAAGTGGAAGCTTTTTCAATATTATATACAAGCCATAGTTGCTGCTTATTTATCTTATGCAACTAACAACCATTGGCAAAGCCAATAGTCCTGACTTGTTATAGGTATGATGTTACTTGTTGTATCATATATCTGGATGCAATGACTGAAACAGCAAAATACAAGTCGGGCGACACACTATGCTAAGCACAGATTTTTAGTTTACGTGTTTTTAAGCCATGCCCTTAATTACATTGGCCACGCCCCTTTGAGAGACCCCCCAGATTTTTCATCCCACTTAAAGCCCCGGTTATTGCTCATATGTGATGTTATAGTCTTTGCTGACGCGTCGGACCTTCTGTTATTTCATTTTTAAATGTGAAAACACATTTTTGTCGCTGTCATCACTTTCCTCTCGAAGATATTCTGGGTTCACGTCTCTGTTTCATTACTTCTTTTTAATTAATTTCTCTGCTACAAAAGTCCTTTATAGATCGTGTAAACGGTGTAGTTGGAAATAGCCCGGCAGCCGCGAATAGAGACAGCTCCCTCTCGCCTTCACGCCACTTCGAGGCACTTTGGCAGCCTCTCTCCAAAGGCCACTGGCAGATAATTATATTACACTCATTTCCATGACTTCAGTTTATGATTGTAATTAATTCTTTACAGGAAGTCTGCAGGCTGGGGGCCGCCGAGCCTCATCCGACCCCAGGTCCCTCCTGGACGTGATCTCTGACTTTCTTTTAAAACTCATTTCAAATTAATGCAACCCATTTTCAGGGGGAAGGAGTGGGAGTTTTTATAGTGCTGCGCGTCGCAAAGGATATCGGATGCTTTATTTGAAGAACAAAGTCAGTGTCTGATCAAAGATTGAACCGGAATGAGATTTTCCATCTAGTTTAAGGTTCCTGGTTTTCTCTTTTTTGGATGTCCCAACGTCCGTCAGGGCGGCGTAGGACTTTCCTCTGCCACCCTGGCTAGATAACCGCTCACCATATTCAGAGATCTTCGCCCCCTGTCAGTGCTTAACTTGAGCCAGTGATTTCCGGTGCTCGGCTCCAGCACTTAATTGTCAACACCGGCGCGTGTGCAGTCTGCCACAAGGTGGCGCTGTCTGGCTAATTTAGAGATAAACACAAAAATAGCCAATTATTAATTCAGTACACATTAAAAAAGAAAGACTATTACCTGCCGCCCAGGCCATTTTTATAGGTTTGGGACCAGAAATAGTCCAAAATGTCATACTTGTAGGAGTGTGATGGTTAGTAGTTGTGTTGTTACTATCATTGAGCACTGGCAGGGGCAATGTGTGGTGCAAGCTGCAGTAGTCTCCTGATGATTGCCCTGGCACGTATTTTTTTTTTTACAAATTAAGCACTGCCCTCTGTGAGTGCTTTACAGCTCGTCTAAAGCCACTAAAGTCGGATGAGTGGCTGCAGTGTTTCAGGCCGCTGCTCACCAAATGTTTTTGGTTTCCAAAAACAAGCTGCCAAATTCGGATTTTTGAAGAAAAAGAAATTATTTATTATCCTGACACCAAAGGAGTTTTCTCCCAGAGTGTGGGGGTCATTTCCTATTTTTTCCTGTTTGGGACCACCAGAGTAAACACGGCTGATGGTTTTTGGTACCTACTCTGGTGGCTCAATCTCCGTCAGGCCTTTGGTGTTGGCTTCCGACAGCAGAGCCAGTGGGGGCACTGCAGTTGGGAACATGATGGTCAGTCCGACTCAAGACAGAGTGGGTGGCTCGTCACTCGAGCAGACAGAGTCCTAGAGTGCCCTGTCCACCGAACTCTGAGTTAGGCCCTTAGTTTGTCTTGGAGCACAAGCGGGCCAGTGTGAGCCTTCCTGTGATCATGGCTCTCTCCCCAGTTATGGGATAAGTCTGTCTGGCCTGCTGGCTCCCGTCCACATGTCCATAACTCCACACGGCCTGCATTTCAGAAAGAGTGGATGGACCCTGAAAAACTCTCATTTCCTTCATTCATGTCCAACTGTATCCAGCGGCGGATGAGAGGCCCGTTCTCTGGGATAGGGAGCCTGTTGTGCTGCCTGATGAGTCTGGAAGGCTCTATGGCTTTTGATGAATTGTCTTCCAGGGACTAAGTAGATGGTAAAGTGGATTTGCCCTTCCGAAGGCTTACTGGCTCTACACCTTCGTTATGTGCTGGGGGGCAAACTGCATATGTGGGCAAGCCTCTCAAGATATCTCAAATAAGACACATTTTCTCTGATATTTTGTTTGTCATGGAGGAGCAGGCAACATTCTTGGCTGATATGCCTTTCGATTCTGTCCTGGCGGGGCCTTCCCTCGGGGCTCCACCATTGCTTGCTGCATGGAGGCACATTTTGTTCAGCTACTGGAAGACTTATGCTTCTCAGAAGCATGTGTTGATACACATGACCTTTGGGGTCAGACCCTTTTAGATCCAGAATTGGATTAGTTGGTGAAGAACCCTTTTGAGAATCTCAAGTACATCTTTCAGTTGCAAGTCAAGCCGAAGCCTGCCTACTGTACGGCTGAAGATCATTGGTGGCCTACTGTATGGCTGAAGATCATTGGTGGCCTACTGTACGGCTGAAGATCATTGGTTGCCTACTGTATGGCTGAAGATCATTGGTGGCCTACTGTATTGATGAAGATCATTGGTGGCCTACTGTATGGCTGAAGATCATTGGTTGCCTACTGTATGGCTGAAGATCATTGGTTGCCTACTGTGTGGATGATGATCATTGGTGGCCTACTGTATGGATGAAGATCATTGGTGGCCTACTGTGTGGATGAAGATCATTGGTGGCCTACTGTATGGCTGAAGATCATTGGTTGCCTACTGTATGGCTGAAGATCATTGGTGGCCTACTGTATGGCTGAAGATCATTGGTGGCCTACTGTATGGATGAAGCTCATTGGTTGCCTACTGTATGGCTGAAGATCATTGGTTGCCTACTGTATGGCTGAAGATCATTGATTGCCTACTGTATGGCTGAAGATCATTGGTGGCCTACTGTATGGCTGAAGATCATTGGTTGCCTACTGTATGGCTGAAGATCATTGGTGGCCTACTGTATGGCTGAAGATCATTGGTTGCCTACTGTATGGCTGAAGATCATTGGTTGCCTACTGTATGGCTGAAGATCATTGGTTGCCTACTATATGGATGAAGATCATTGGTGGCCTACTGTATGGATGAAGATCATTGGTTGCCTACTGTATGGATGAAGATCATTGGTGGCCTACTGTATGGATGAAGATCATTGGTTGCCTACTGTATGGCTGAAGATCAGAAGATCATTGGTTGCCTACTGTATGGCTGAAGATCATTGGTGGCCTACTGTATGGCTGAAGATCATTGGTTGCCTACTGTGTGGATGAAAATCATTGGCTTGACTCTTCTGCTTTTTCCAGTGCCTCTGGTAGACCACGCTGCATTCCCCAGGGGTGGAGGGATCAATCATGCTTCCAGCTGCAGCAGGGGAAAAAAGTCTTCGTCCTCTGACTGAAGGCTAAGTACTTCATCGAATGCTCTAGTGAGTGGACACTTGAAAGACTTCCAGGATGTGGGCACTTCGGGGCCAATGGGCGCTGAAGGTGTCACCCCCAGATAAGGGGCCAGATTTAGAGTTTGGCAATGGAGGGCTTTGTCTGCCAAACTGATTGCCAAACTGATTGTCCGCCTTTCCCATTTAGGGTCAGGGAGACCCCGCCTTTCCGTCAATAAGGCCCTTGGTGGCTCCATCGGTGGAAAGCTTCCTCCGATGATTCGACAGAATAGGGGCCATACAAAGAAAGGTATTACAACGCATGCCATATTTAGGGTGGGTGGAGTGATGTCCTTGTTTCTGTCCATCACTGCTAAGTAAAACCTGACAGTGAAGGACAGAACAAAACAAATATGGACCCGCACCCCCAGGGAAGAAAATTACTGGGTGTGAAGGGAGGGGAGGAAGGGGGGGGGGCGTTCATTTTTTGGTTTTCAATAATTAACCTCACTTTGAGAGTTTGTTTTTGAAACACAAAAAATTGTAAAAGTTAGATGGATGGCCATACACTTAAAGCAGCCAACCACCAAACTTTATGTACTTTAAGATTAAAAGCCATGATGGTCTCAGGGTGGCCAGGGCTTCAGCAACTGAATTGTACTTATTGGCCACGAAGAGGGTTTGCTTTGTCCTATCACCTTGTCCCTTCTTTGGAACTAGTGCTCATTTGACCTTGTTCCAAACCAGTGATGTTGGTGACCAGGAAACCTCAGGGCTTGCAAGGAGTGGTGAAGAGGGTCCTAGCACTACTCATACCCCAAGTTGACAAGCTGAGGGGCCCCATTTATGTACGGAAGGCTGGGGGCCCCCTGCACCGTGGGGGCTGCAGGGGTGTCAGTTACACTCCTGTTCCAAACCTAGAAAGTGCATGGTCTTTCTTCTGGATTGGAGGGTGATGGCTCTCCAGAATTCTCTGCAGGTCCTTCTTCACTTCAGCTCAGCTCAGCTCCTGAGAAGACTGGGCTTCAATTGCAGAGCTGTATGGCATCCACGGTCTTCTTGGTGAAATGGGTAAACTTCCACTTGAGACCAAATGTTATCTTATCTTCTGACTAACATATACTTTGGGGGTGTCTAGTATCAGTCTGGACACCAATCCCTTAATTAATGTTTTCTAAACGTGCAGAACCTATATAGATTTGTAGGAACTACATGACAAAATGATGGGACTTGAGTTCAAGTCAGTAGCTTCTTCATCCGATGGTGCCTCTGTCTCTGCATCTGGCTTTGTGTTGGTGGTAGCTCACGCCAATCCTGGTTCAAGAAGAAGCTTTGGATTACCCCCCAACCCCTTCTGTGATTTGATTTCAGACACCAGCGCCAGGGGTTGGGCACCACCTTGTGATCTCCGAAGAGTGATGGTCTGTTGACTATGTCGGGATCTACTCAATCCTCAAAATAGAGGGAGTTGAAGGACATTATGAGAGGTCTTCTGACCTTTCTCCTCAAAGGTGATCCAGGGAGACCTTGGTGGACAACACAATGTAAACTGTTGTTGGACAACAATATAAATCTTGATATTACATATTCATTGAACTGGCCAACACAGGTGGAATTGAGATTTGGAGACAGGTAGATTGTGGGCGGGTGGCATGTTGTTTGGTGATCGGTTAATGGGTATTTTTAGACATTTAAAAGTGTCCTTGGTAATGGAAGAGGAAGGTCTGCAGAGAAGCGCCTTTCGTGTAAGTTTGCTGTGCAGATGCCTAATTTGTGTTGACTCTCAGCACAGATGATCTTGTAGTCTGGAGAGATGGAAAGAATAAAAAGTTGATGAGTCAACCGGAATGTTTGCTTAGCCATGAATCAGTGATGCAAAGGATGTGGAGGTTACCTGAGGGCACACGGCAGCAAACATGTTAGGTAGGTGATGGAAGTGGTTGTGGAGGTAGAAAATGACTGAGGAAGTTTGATACTATTAAGATTGGAAACATTTGAATTTGCACTATTTATTTTTATTTACACTGTTCTGAGTGTCCCCTCTATAAAGCTTTTCATGCGCTGCTGTTATGTGAACGTACCTATATTGTCTACGTTGCTGCCTCACTATGCTGATATCCCATTTTGATTCACTGTTTAGTACACGTTAGCATCTCATCTTGTTTCACCCCTTGACTCGTACATCTTACCTCATGCTTATGTTGTCACTCCCACACTCATCACTTCGCTCACTGTCACTCGAGCACCTTTTCACTTATTGCGCCTTCATCCTGCATTCCATTTCCATCACCCAACATCTCAGCCTCATCACAAATCCCCCATCACAAATGTGCTACCCCCAAAATCTTGATGGATTATTCAAATCATTTTGCACCAGAGTCATTCCAATGTCTTGCCCTACTGCCACTCGTATGGGATCCACATTGACGGGGGATGAGCCGACTCATCTGGTGAGGTACCTTTCTACCTAGACATGTGAAATGAGAGTGGTCGCTCAAGCTCCCATTGTGAGAATGGTTTCTAATAGTACCCACTTGAGTGGTATGATGTTAGTTTAGGATCTGTTCATTCTGTAGCCATTCCACATCCAATATTTTCGGGTTACTTCCAAAACAACAGGAAAGGAAGTTGCAGGGTCATTCGCCAACAGAAACAGCAGGTGATCGTCTGCCAACATCCAGGTTTTTAATTCATAATGCCATGGTAGGAAAGCATGTTAATGCTAATAATGCACAAGTGAATAATGTAGGACATCCTTGTTAATGTGTGTATTCCAAACATGAGCTCTGCACATGTCTTTGCTCCTGTGTGTATGCCAATCATTCGCTCTGCACATGTCTTTGCTCCTGTGTGTATGCCAATCATTTGCTCTGCACATGTCTTTGCTCCTGTGTGTATGCCAATCATTCGCTCTGCACATGTGGTTTGCTGTCCTGGTTCTCACATTATTGGTGTTTAATTTCATTCTTGGGGGTGATGTTAACTTGCCTTCAGATGTATGGATGGATTCAAAATGTAGACACTCAGGGATCACCATTCACCTCTTTCAGAGATGTCAAACCATGCAGAACGCCGCAGCCAGACTCATCCTCGACCTCCCTCGATGAACCCCTATCTCCCGCACCTCAGAAAACTCCACTGGCTCCCCGTACAAAACAGATGCCAAATCAAGTTGACCCACCTACATCAAACATCGCCTGAGCTTCCACAAACCCTACAGACACCTGCTCTCCGCATCCCTCTCGCGCACCCCCTGCATCCAACGAAGCAACAGCTACCTCATGGCAAAGACATGGAACGACCTCCCCCTGAAGCTACGGACAGCCTCCTCTCTTTTCAAATTCCAGAGAGCACCAAAAACCTGGAAGTTCAACTGAGCCCCACCAGCGCCTGGATACCCTCCCGGGTGAATAGCCACGCTATGTAAATCCACTCATTGATTAATTGATTGATTGATGTAATAAAAGGGGAAATAATGGAGGAAGCAAAGTAGAGCTGAAGCAACTATGCAGTAAAAAAGAAGCTGGAAGCAATTAAGGGCAATAAATTGTTTAATTGCACGTCTGGACCATCACGGGCAAAGCAGTCGCGGCATCGACAACCACCAACTGTCGCGCCCCCAACGCTCGGTACAGAACACTCAGGCATTGAGGTTCTGCACCGATGAACATTCCCACCAGACAAGAGCACGAGCTACTACATGGGTCTTCCTCAAAAATACAAAAGAAAAGAAAGAAGGAAAACCACAAGAAAGAAGAGAAAAGTGGTAAGAGAAAAGAAAAGATGAAAAAGGAATAACAACTAAGAGTGAAAAAAAACCTGTGAAAACAAAAGGTATTAATAAGCGAAATTACACCAACATGTGCAAAAATACACAATCAGAACATGGTAAGATAAATACCAATTCCTGTAGGGAAAATAAAAACACAGTAATAAATATTCAGACCTTATAATGTGCAGGAATATTTCTTGTCCTGGAACTGTTTCAAAACAGTCTGACTGTCACATGAAGAACCCATATGACCACCCATGCTACAACCGCAAGATGGCTCATCAACCACACCAGATTTCACCAAGAAACACTTGTTCCACCACTGGCCATTCGGAAGCTTCACAGAGTTGCCCATGACTACCTCAATAGTAGGGCCAAACTTGGAACCACCCTTCCTCACATGAACAGGTTTCTTCACACGAACACGATCACCAACAACTAACTCTAAGACTTTGACATTCTTCCTAGTGTCATAGTATTTGTTTTGCCTTTCCTGAGTAAGACTCACCCGTTTCCTAACACATGCATCAGACCATTGTCCACCTTTAACCCATCTATTCATCCAACTCGGTGAAAAAGAAGTGCAAGCTCTTCGTCCACGCAACTACTCAAAAGGTGACACACCAGTAGAAGAATGAGGAGTGGTGCGATAGACCAAAGCATACTCTTGACAGAATTAGCAACCACGCACTTATTGGACAAGGCCCACTGTATACACTCCACCAACACCCTGTTCATACGTTCCACTAGACCATTGGTCTGAGGGTGATAGAGTGAACTCTTGAGATGTTTGATCCCACTTTTAAGAAGAAAATCCTCCACTTCACTAGCGACTAGAGTCCCATTGTCAGTCACAAGAAACTCCGGAAAACCTTCCTTCAAAAAGATATCTTTTAAAAATTCAACAACAACCTTTGATGTAACCTCTCTCACAAACCTGATTTCAGGCCTCTTAGAGTAATAGTCCATCATGACTAAAGCAAACCTTGAAGAAGCATTAAGCGCATGAAAAGGACCAACAATATCAAGCCCCAATTTCACCCAAGGTGCAGAAGGCAACTCTATGGGAGAAAGAGGAGGGGTGCGCAACTTGGCAGTTTTATCACAGCTAGAACAAACGACACAAGAGGTGACCATTTCATCTACCTCCCTGTCCATAGAGGGCCACCAAAAGGAGAGCCTCACCCTTTTTTTTGTCATAGTGGCTCCCAAATGTCCCTCATGAGCACGTACAATGATACCAGATCTCAAACATACAGAAGGAACCAACTTATCAGTTCTCAGCAGCAAGCCATCCTCAATGGACAATTCATCCGCCACCTGTACATATGTTTTCAATTCAAAACCCAGGTTCCTTTCCTTAGGCCAACCTGTCTCCACATACTTCATGACAGTCAGCAAAGACACATCATCACTAAGAGCACAACGCCACTCATTCTCTGTGATCACACACAACTGTGGTATATCAACAGCAGCAACAATAAACTCTTCCTTGTCCTCCTCACCAATGACAAATTCATCCTCCACAGTCTCAGAAGAACGAGAAAGATATTCTGCACAACCATTCTTTTTTCCAGGAATGTACACAGGTGAAAAATCAAACTGGAGCAGTTTAGATGACAACCGAGCAATACGAGGAGTGAAACCTCTGACATTTTTCCCACTCAAAATAAAAACTAAAGGCTAGTGGTCAGTCTGGAGACAAAACCTTCTTCCCCAAATGAAATTTCGAAATTTCATCACCGCCCGCCAACAACTCCTTCTCGATGACTGAATATTTCTTTTCAGTAGGAGAAAGAACCCTTGAAGCAAAAACAATGGTCCTGACCTCATCACCTTTTGTTTGACTCAAAACAGCCCCCACACCTACATTACTAGCATCCACAGTCACAGTGCAGGGCATGTCAGGGTAATAATGTTTCAACACTTTTGGCGAAATAAGCTGTTCCTTGACCCACTCAAACACTCTCTGGCAATCAGCACTCCACTCAAACGCAAAACCCTTCATAAGCATTTGCGAAAGAGGCCTCAACTTGGTTGCAAAATCTTGAACGAAATGTGAATAAAACTCACAAAGCCCTAAAAAGGACTTGAGAGTAGCCTTATCAGATGGTGCCTTTGACTTGACAATGGACTCTACCAGACTAGACTTGGGAAGGATGCCCAGTCCCGTGATCAAGTGTCCCAAGTAGTCAACCTGTTGTATTCCTCTTAGGGTGTCCATAAACGGGCTTTCCAGTATCATGTCCTTATATAGGCACAATTCGCCCTGCCCTTATATAGGCATAAAATCCCAGCCCTTATTTAGGCATTAAACCGTGCACTCCAAATACAGGCATGGTCTCTGACATCCGTCCACCCTAACGTCACAACGAGTTCATGAAGAACAGACCCTTAGGCTGCGGGAGTTTCCCTAGCCCAGGACTATTGATTTCTTCAAGGCCTCATATATTATGCATGAACCATTATTCCTTAGGGGTTCATCCATGACGTCTTTCGCTGTCCAATTCACGTCAATGCTAACATTCCTAAGGTACTCTCAGGTATAAATATACCTTCCCTAGCCCCTGTAAATCAGAGGAGACCTCGACTTCAGAGGAGCCCGTTTCCCGGCCTGACGCACTGAGAAGACGCTGTCATCCCTGCACGCAGAGAGTCCAGCTTCCAGTGATCTGACTTCCCTTGCGGGGTGTTTCATGTTCGAGTCTGGCAAAGAGATTCCTACCTCTCTCATTCTTCAGGTATGGAGCTGACTAGAACCTAGAGGGACTCTTGGCATACTAGGCATACTAGACTTAACATACTCTTAGTATACCATAGTAAGGAATACTTCACCTACTTCATACCTCGTCCTACACCTAGGTTAGGTTAGGTACATTGGGGTAGAACTAGATTAGAAACGCATCGTATGAGTACTCGCATTTTTAGTCTGTGTTATTTATGTAACAGCATATGTACTAAAAGATAATGCTAACGCAGTAATTTTTATTTCTACTGCTCACACTGTACATTATTTATCTCGCATACTGTCTTGTGATCGTAACAGCACATTTTACTTACACCAGAAACAAGACTGTTCAATAAACCTTTTATTGAAACGCCCGTCTATTTCTTTCTGTGTAACTTTGGAGAAAACTAAGCATGCACGACTGAGCTGAGTGAAATAGTTATCTATTGTTTCCACGACTCTGGGACACGTTCTGATTCTAAAGGGAAACACAGTGGTCATGTTTTGCGGCTGCCAGAAACTACTCCCTTCTTGTTGTCAAGGAGTTTCTAGTGGCCTCTGAGCTAGCTGGCACAAGTAATTAAGTTTAATATACTCGATAGGGACATACTGACCTTAGTCCTACCTAACCTATAGGATATATTATTCCAATGCGCAGAGCCTATTAGGGAAATAGGAGCTACACTACATGGCGCCCAACGGTTTGGTAAGGCGGTAATTCAACGTTAGATACTGAGTAACTCAGCCGTGCTTTTTCTCTCAGAGACCCCTACCCATATACTCCAAAAGACGTCTGGAGTGGGCAGGGTTAAGTATCCACCAAGGCTACATAGGGCAGTACCCTATATATTAGCTGTTTGGTTTGCTCAACGTTGAAGGATACAGTGTTCCAAAATATTGTGCACCTAATCTTTGTTTCCTTGAAACTTGTTCTACATTTTTCAAAACTCAAAATGCCTGACAACGACAATAACACCGAAAACGGTGGAGCTGCGGCTGATCCAGCCCTAGCAGCAGTTTTTAACTTTACCGGTTTAAATGAAACCGAGGAGGGTGTTATAGACATCCCTCAAAACTTAAGAAGAGCCATTTCTCTAAAACTTATAAAACATGGCCTATCACCAAGAGGAGGTAGAGCAGTTTTCGTGATAGAGGCACATGAATCCTTTCAGACAGAGGTATTCTATTCATGGGTAATATTTCCTGAATCCAATTCAGTAACACACATGTTTCACTTCTACAAAGAAGATGATCCACCAGAGGAATACATTCCTTTCGAGGATATAGAAATTCCATTAACATACCAGGAGCATCAGCTCTGGTTTAAAGGCGCCCTAAAACATCACAAAAACATTACTAGGCTCGGTCCACTAGGTAGACCAGGAGCAACATGGCCGATTTTAGCCGGCTACACACCTCATCCTGACATTGAAGAGATGTCAGATGAGGATTTACTTACTCAACTCACAGAGTTAATAAAAATCTACAGACAATTGGTCCAATATGTCATGCGGACTTTTACAGTCCAGCAACCATTAACAATTCCAAATCAAACCCCTCACCAGGAGAATACACTAAAAATTACACCACAGACTCTATACGCAGTCATAGGTAAAATGCCCACAAAACGTGAGCAAATTCCGTTTTGGATAGCTCCAAAAATTACTCAAATCGAAGCAGTATTTCCAAATACTAGCCCGTATGAGAAACACAGAATCCTAACCATCAGTTTACCAATGGGGATCACACCACAACTGGAAGACTGCACCACTTGGGGCTCAGTCTTTGCTGCCATCTATACTAAAACACATGGCATTCCGTCAATTGCGGTAATACCTGATGTCCTTAAACAAATTCAAAATGAATACGGGGCAGAGCCTGCTCTAAATTTAGATATGAAATTACTGAAAAATTTCGACCAGGTTTCAACAATAATATTATCTAATATTAAAGGGGAGGCAGCAGCAGTGGCGATCCGACAAAAATTAAGGGAATTCGATGTTACAGAACATCAAACTGAGCTACCCAGAATAATAGAACAATCTTATGCAGAATTAGGCAGAGATAGTTTGGGTGGAAGACCAGTGAAACCAAAACTATCTGAAAGTCCTGAGAAGGACTCTATTAAACAAACTCCTACATCTTCTAAAAAGAAGTGGGAAACTAATAAACAAAATTCAAATGAGAAGCGTTCTCAATCCCGAGGTAGGTCTCCTCAAAAGGAGCCCTTTGAAAGGAGGTATAACCTCAGGAATAGGGATAATTTGAGAAAGCCTGACAGGTATCAAGATACTGATACACGTTCCTCTCATCCCTTTCAGATCTCATCACAGACTTCGGAAAGAAGAGGACGGTCAGAACATAAAGAAGAACGTGTGAAATCGAAAGACGACAAACACGCTCCAAAAAATAAAACAAAACCTCAATTCTCCAAAAGAAAGTAGCAGGTCTGAAGATCAGACATGCCGAGAATACTGAGATCACAACTCAAGAACGGAGAATGGGCTCAGACAATGCTGGACAGTGCAGCAGAAGTCACAATAGTTCGCCAGAACGTGAAGGAACTTCTGGAGATAGTGGACTTGAATGAGTACATCACAGTTGAGACTGTAGACACCAGGGTTAGTACTCCACAAAGGTTATATGAAATAACACTCCGGATGGAGGGAGACAAACCTAGACAGGTGAAAGCACTTTTTTGGGAAAGACTATCAAGAGGCTATGACATACTTCTAGCAGAAAAAGACTGGCCACCACAATTTGTCAGGGAGTGCCCACATGGCGAGGACATTATTATGCCTGCCTTCTCCAACCATATTCCAATTCATCTAAAATATACATATGCCAGGAAATGGGCAGTAGCCCAGGCCCCAGCATTATATAAAAATCATGTAGGATGGGATGAGGACTCACCTCACCATAAAATACATCTGAAACATGAACCAACTGCACAACGGCAGTACCCTATAAAGCAAGAAGCTAAAAAACAGGTCAGGGAGATCTTAGATCAACTTGAATATCAAGGGGTGATTGAAACATGCACCTCCTCAATGAACAATCCTTTGTTTCCTGTCTCCAAACCAGACAATACATATCGTCTAGTTTTGGATTACAGACACCTAAACACTTGTTCTAAAACTTTTGCAGTGCAAAATGCACATAGCACAGCATTAATGAATAACATTGTGCGTAAAAAATATAAAACAACATTAGACATCTCAAATGGTTTCTTTTGTCAAAACATAGCACCTGAAAGCAGGTACTTAACAGCATTCTCCATAATGGGGAACCAGCGTCACTTTTGTCGACTACCACAAGGGTTCAAGAACAGCCCAGGTTTATTCTCAGCGAGAGTAACGGAGTTACTACAAACTTATGACAATGAGGCATTGTCCTATGTCGATGACATATATCTGACAGACGATGACCTGGACAAACACTTGAACAGGGTGAGCACCATTATACTGGGTTTCGCCTCTGAGGGTTACAAATTCAACTTTAAAAAGTCCAGAATTGCCCATCTCAATGTCCTATTTCTAGGATATGAGCTTTCAAGTGAAGGCAAGAGCTTGGCAGCTAACTTTTTAGAAAAGTGTGCGCTGCTCCAACCTCCAAAGACGCTAAAAAACTTACAATCCATCCTGGGTTTCCTAAATTTTGGAAGAACATACATTCTAAATTATGCAAAAAGGGTTAAACCTCTCTATGCATTAATCAAACCTGATTTTTCGATCAGAAACTGGACACAAGAACACACAGAAATCTTGCGTTCACTTCAGGCTAACATGTTAGCAACAAATCACTTACAAACACGTGTAAGTCAACGCAATTTGGTGATCCGAATAATTTCGGGTCAATGTGGATTCACATACTTAACTTTCAATGAAGGTGAGAAAATACCAATTGCATACAAATCCCATTTGTACACACAAGCGGAAATGCGCTTCAGTTCAACTGAAAAAATTCTGACAGCAGTTCAAACCGCTGTAGCAAAAGAAAGAGCCTTAGCCCAAGGGAAACGCATTATTGTCGTAACCCCAGTACCAGCTTTAGAAGCGGTCACAAAAGCAAGCGTTCCAAATGCTAAAGCATTACATCCGAGATGGATACAATGGGTTAATTCTCTTGCTGCAACAGATGTTGAATATGTTTTTGATCCCGATTTAAAAACACAAGCATTCCTGCAATATGAACAAGAATGTCCTCTGCCTACTGAAATTCTGCCTCTCGATCAGTACGAATTTATAATTTAAACTGACGGATCCGCACAACCCGCAATAGGGAGTAAGCAAGCTTACAGTGCAGCGTGTGCTATCGTTAAAGGTCGCATGCGAGATGGCATCTTCAGACCTATGGTCACTAAAACACAATCTCTAGGGGATTGCACAGCTCAGCGAGCTGAACTGCAAGCATTCAAACTGGCACTTGAAAGTACAGATCGAGGATTCCCCACACTAATAGTGTGCGATTCCTTTTACTGTGTTCAGTCGTATAATGACTATATACAAAACTGGCTTGAAAATGGTTTCAAAGATGCGAAAGGTGGCACAATAAAGCACAAATTGCTTTGGGAACAAGTAGTTCAGTTGAAAAACGAACTACCACAGGCTCACGTGATCCACACACTGAGTCATCAACGTGATGGCGTTCACGTTGCAGGGAATTCATTGGCTGATGAAGCCGCAAAGGGGGCTGTGCAGACGGCTTCCGTAGCTGCGATCACTCGTTCCAAAACAAAAATAGACGGTGAGATAATGTTGGCTGTCAATGCTTCGAGCAAAGGCAGCAGTGCAGCGTTACCAAAAAAGTTTCCACTCAAGTACTCTTATGTAATTGATGCGAACAACGTTCCTTTTGCTCGAATCCCTGGAGTGGGGGATAGGGTAATTCCAAACATGGAACGTAGAGCAGCCTTGATTTATGAAACACATTTGGGGGAGGGTCTGTCACACAAAGGGATCTCTAAAACAATCTTGACGTTAAAAGAGATGTACTGGTGGCCTGGAATGAATACAGAAATTCACATATTCATCAACAACTGCTTAGACTGTAAATTACAGCGAGAGAGCCACCAGACACCGTGCTGCGAATGCAGCAACCCAGTGCAGACACCATTGTTAGACAGCATTAGACTATCTACGCACCTGCGTCCTACTGGACAAAGGCATTCCCACAAATACTGAATCTGGGTTCCTATGGTTATGGCCTCAGCGCTCAGATGACGCTCGAATTGTTATAAAAGATTTGCGAGTCTTTATCGGCATATACGCAATAGGCACGCTACATTCTGACCAGGGTCCTGCGTTTAGCTCTCGGGCTTACAAAGAAGCCATGGCCAGTCTGGGCGTTGCATTGCGGTACTCCTCTCCATTCCATCCTGAGGGAAATTCGGTTGTGGAAAGGAAAAACCGGGACATAAAGCAGTCTATAACAGCTAGGGTATTAGGCTCGGGTGATGGGTGGGTCAAACACCTTAGTGGGGTCCAACGTGCATTGAACAATCTGCCAAGAAGTTCTCTAGGGGGGGTCACTCCATATGAGGTCCTATTTGGGACAAGAATGTGGGTGCCAGACCTTGAACACGTAGGCACAGTGGTGGAAAATAAACCCTTTGATATCAAAGATCGTTTGACTGTTTTACAGGACTTAAACAAATTAAGAACGAAACAAAGCAACATATTCCTACAGTCAACCACCACTGGGGATCAACCGGCTGTCCCAGCAAGGCCTGTCTGGATTCCAAAAGTTGGGGATCTAGTCAGAGAAAAGATTGAGGACAAGAAGGAATTTGGACCTTCTTACAGACAACCAGTACCTGTCCTAGCAGTTCAAGGAACAAGGACAGTGCTTCTGCCGCCCCTTGCTGGAAGAAAGGAGAAAAGATTTGTGTCCATCGACCTCATCAAACCACAGTATGTGGCCAATACTAAATTGTAGGCCTCGTGGACTCCGACCTAGTAGCAAACGCACTCCTCTCGCTACTATCCAAGAGGTTCAGACTGAAAGACTGATAACTATCGAGAATTCAGCTGTAACAGATGGAGGACTAAGCAACAATGCAATGGAACTCATCCCTCTTGAACACCAACTAACAGTTCGTCCAAATACACCTGTCTACACCAACGTGGCAAGTGATGAACTGGTTCCAGTGATTTCTACAAATCCTGATGCAATTCCAACAATTGATAGAACTGCTTCTGGCTATTTCATTGACTTTGATACGTTCTAAGAAGATCCCAGTGAACCTGAAACGACGCCAGCATCATTCAAATTCAAGCAGCAAGTACAAGACTTTCTTCACTTTCTGAAAAAGACTTATTTGGTTTCTCCATGGATTGAACTCTGGATTACATCTGGACTTTTTGTTTTCCTGCTCTGGCTAGCTTTGGTAACAACTGTGAGCATGCTTATAAGTGGCAGATACATCCATGTGGACACTGAAGGAAAAGGCGTAAACGTACTTTTGAAAACTCATAAATCTTCCCATCGTGAAGCAAGAGACTTGTCATCAGTGAACATCACAGCTGTTCCTATACAGGATGGTATAGTGTGGGACAAAACAGATTATGAAATCTTCGGCCCGACGGAACAATTGAACATTCCACATTTGTTTAAAATTTCACTAAGTGATCTAATTACGTCCAGTGCCTATTCTGATGATTGGGACTTTGAGACTGTAAACGACATTATGTTTGACCTAGAAAAATCTGCTGCATTTTCTAAAAATGAATATTTAGAGGGTTCATCAGACTATGAACAACTGTATAACCACTATGGTCATCATTATTTGCATAAAACTGCATATCCAAGAAATGTGTTTATGTTTAACCAATGGGAACATTGTCCTACACCACCAAAGGTAGTTCAAAAACATTTGCTAACAAGTTTCCATATTTTTCAGGATACAATACATCTGATCCAGAAATGTTTTACTATAAAAATGTGAACAAGACAGGACTGAAAATTATGTTAACAAATACAAAACAGATTTATTCTGCATTATTTAATGCCCAACTGTCTAGACAGGGTTTCGACTTTTGGAAAGACACAATAGACACAAAAACGTTGTGGGGTACTAAAGATTGGCAAGTGCAGGGGATAGAAGCTTTATTTAGAGCCTGCATCATCCCTGAACAAATAATGTTTTTGAATGAAACCATCCAACAAACGTCTTGTCTTGGATTAGCCAAGATCAAAGAGATGAACACACCTTCTGTACCAACACCTGCCAGTGATAATGATACAAAGGCAGTGGTGACAGTTGACAATATACTACAACTCAACAGATCTAATCCTGATTGGAAAAAATGGTTGATCTGGCCCACAGACACGAATAACTGTCAGGAAAGATTCCTGAATAAAACTCAGGGCTTTACTATTAATAGGCCAGACCCAAGATACGTCCAAAGACAACATCCGGGGGTAGTAACAACATACAGTGTAGGTAAATTATGCCTCGATTGGCTGCATAAATCTACACTACAGGATGTGAAACAACACTTAACCTTACTTAAAGAGGACGCAGACCTTAGGGAATTCTTGCTTGGACCAAGAAAACCGCGACAAAAACGTTTCATATATGCCGGCATTTATGCTGCCTATAATGAAGCATGGAAAGTATCACAAATGGAGGCTGCAGAACGAATACGTGAACTTGATCGTATTAATTTGGAAAAAACACTCTCTGTGGTCGACAATGGGTTAACAACTTTGTCCTCCAGAATATATTCATTGGATGGCATTGTATCCTCTGCTATCGACATACTAGAACAAGATTTGGCGATGTTACAACAAGGCCAGTCTCAATTACGTTCTATTGTGTTATTAAGCTGGACGCTGCAATCTTTGCGAGCGGGCTATGTGCCTTGGCGTTTTATCAACACAACGGCTCTGTTTGCAGAATACAATCTCACTGATAAACAGATCGAACTGGCACAAAGAGGAGCAGAGTATACAGTGCTGAGCATTGAAAAACTGGAGAAGTTACCATTCACAGTAGCAGAAAAACTAGCTACAGAATGGCTTATTCATGGCAAAATAACATTACCTGTGAGTACTTTTCAGTTTCAGTATTGCCTCAGACAAGTGCAAGCAGGCAAATATGAAAGGTTGGGTAAGGAATACATTAAGACATCTTGGGATTTACCGTATACATATAGATGTTGGAGTGGGGATCGTGAAGTGTTTTTGAGCGGTACACACTGTAAACGTGCACTAAGCGGTTCGCTTATATGTCAGGACATTTCCTTGCACGGGGCTTGTAATGGTTCTGTGGCAAATTTGTCTTGCCATCTGCAGGGTACACCAGCTGCTGTGATTAATCCAACGTTTGGACAACTTTCTAACGGGAGTTACCTCATGTTGAATGATCAGAGTTGCTGTGGCATACTGCCAGGCATCCCATATCTGGTAACGGTCAACTCCAGGGTCACTTGCTGTATGCAAGTATTGTTTCCCCCAATAGACACAGTCAGGGAGTCACCTCTATGGCCTTCGCTGAACGTCTCTTTTATAAGATTTGATACTCTAAGCAGAATGAAAGCCATGCTTTTACAGCAAACAGTGCCTTTGACCTCGGCCAAAGAAACCTATGATCTACAAATTGCAAGGACTTCGGCTGAGATACAGACTTTAATACGTACAAACTGCCCTATACATTTCGTAGAAATGATATCACGTATCTTCAACATGTCTGATACAACTGGAATTGTACATGTATTTAAGAGCATCTGCTCCGGTCTGTTAGCACCTTTCCAAGCAATACTCGGAATCATCCCGAACTTTGCACATTCGGTGTTTGGTGGCATACCATTAGTTCTAGCACTTGTTGCCGGAATTCTATTTCTCTTCCTGCTATTGCGCTATGGCCAGCCTATTCGCCGACATCACTCCGAGCGAAATGGAGAAAGCTCTCCTTGAACGAAAGTGCCGTGAGCAAATAGTAAAGCTTTTGGGCATGACTCGTCTACGGGACCTTAATACAACTTGGTTCCTGTCATTCAGACCAATCTGGCAAGATTGCATCTTACCTGTTCTACGATGCCTGCTATGCGGTGAAGAATGCGTGTTGGACACCTGTCTAACATTTCCATCAGCAACGCCAACGGATGTCGATACTCTGCTGGACCCGATAACGGCCCATGCTCTGTGTTGTCCCCAGAGGCTTCCTATCCTGATGTCAGCATTCATTGAGATCTCACAGACGCTTCCGGCTGCTGCTGAGGTTCGAGAAAGATCTACAGGCACACAGGTAACAACGGACGCAAACATTGCTGAGGCAACTTATGCTGGAAGCGATGCTTCCCATCTCTGTGCAATTGACCTGCTACACGAGGTGTTCCAACTGACGCCGACTACAGTGGATGATGTTTTGTCTATCGAAATAGATGATCTCATGTTTACACCAGACCCGTGAACTGACTCTGATTCAGCAAACAGTGTTCCAGAGATGCAGTGACAATTTGGCCTTCATTTTTTAAAAAAACTTGGAACTCTACCAAAATTGAACTTTTTTTCCATTTTTTACGAACGAAAATGGCACTACAATCTGCTTAAAGTAGAACTAGCCTTATAGTACAGACTTGGCGGTACTTCCACAGACATTTAGTCATCTTATGTGTCTAAAAACAGTTCATTAATTTTCATGACATGAAATGACTTTGATTTTTGAACAACTTATCGATCATTTTCTGTCACATGTAAATATTACTGCTTATTTCATTCCAATTGCATTTATTTTCTAACTTTATGCCTGAAATGATAAGCAATGCTTCGAATGTACAGTACCTTTTGCATTCTAATGAGTTTTTTAAATGCCTTTTTAAATGGTTTTATGAAATATTTTAGAAATATGCGGTACTCCATTTTAATGTTTAGCATTTTAAATGTTTAGCATTTATGTATTATCGTACACACGAAAGTGGAGTGGGTGTTGTATTCCTCTTAGGGTGTCCATAAACGGGCTTTCCAGTATCATGTCCTTATATAGGCACAATTCGCCCTGCCCTTATCTAGGCATAAAATCCCAGCCCTTATTTAGGCATTAAACCGTGCACTCCAAATACAGGCATGGTCGCTGACATCCGTCCACCCTAACGTCACAACGAGTTCATGAAGAACAGACCCTTAGGCTGCAGGAGTTTCCCTAGCCCAGGACTATTGATTTCTTCAAGGCCTCATATATTATGCATGAACCATTATTCCTTAGGGGTTCATCCATGACGTCTTTCGCTGTCCAATTCACGTCAATGCTAACATTCCTAAGGTACTCTCAGGTATAAATATACCTTCCCTAGCCCCTGTAAATCAGAGGAGACCTCGACTTCAGAGGAGCCAGTTTCCCGGCCTGACGCACTGAGAAGACGCTGTCATCCCTGCACGCAGAGAGTCCAGCTTCCAGTGATCTGACTTCCCTTGCGGGGTGTTGGAGTTTGAGTCTGGCAAAGAGATTCCTACCTCTCTCATTCTTCAGGTATGGAGCTGACTGGAACCTAGAGGGACTCTTGGCATACTAGGCATACTAGACTTAACAGACTCTTAGTATACCATAGTAAGGAATACTTCACCTACTTCATACCTCGTCCTACACCTAGGTTAGGTTAGGTACATTGGGGTAGAACTAGATTAGAAACGCATCGTATGAGTACTCGCATTTTTAGTCTGTGTTATTTATGTAACAGCATATGTACTAAAAGATAATGCTAACGCAGTATTATTTATTTCTACTGCTCACACTGTACATTATTTATCTCGCATACTGTCTTGTGATCGTAACAGCACATTTTACTTACACCAGAAACAAGACTGTTCAATAAACCTTTTATTGAAACGCCCGTCTATTTCTTTCTGTGTAACTTTGGAGAAAACTAAGCATGCACGACTGAGCTGAGTGAAATAGTTATCTATTGTTTCCACGACTCTGGGACACGTTCTGATTCTAAAGGGAAACACAGTGGTCATGTTTTGCGGCTGCCAGAAACTACTCCCTTCTTGTTGTCAAGGAGTTTCTAGTGGCCTCTGAGCTAGCTGGCACAAGTAATTAAGTTTAATATATTCGATAGGGACATACTGACCTTAGTCCTATGTCAAACCTATAGGATATATTATTCCAATGCGCAGAGCCTATTAGGGAAATAGGAGCTACACTACAAACCTCTTCTGTGAGGAATACACATTTGTCCCTGCGTAACACCACTCCTTTAGACTGAAACCTGGACAACACTTCCTGAAGAATGACATCATGGGCAGCCCTATCAGGTGCAAAAACTAAAACATCATCCTGAAAGACAGACAATCCATCAATTCCCTTGAGCATGTCATACATTAAGTGCTGAAAAACAGACGCAGCTGACGCAAGGCCGAAAGGCATGCGGACATACTGGTAAGTACCAGAAGGTGAGACAAAAGCAGTGAGATTTCTGGATTCAGGGGCTAACTCAACCTGGTGGTAAGCGGAGGCCAAATCTAGTTTAGAAAAAACCTTAGCGTTCTTCAGACCTGCTAGAAGTTCATTGATGTTCGGAAGAGGATGGGAATCCACCCAAATCTCCTTGTTGAGACAGCGTATATCAACACATACCCTCAACTCCCCATTCTGTTTACGGGCAATCACCATGAGAGATAGCCACAAAGAGGAGTTAACAGGTTCAATAATCCCTTTTGCACACAAAGAATTAAGCTCATTCTCCAAATCATGCCTAATGCTAAAAGGAACATTCCTAAGCTTGTGTTTAATAGGTCTTGCACCATCTTTCACAATGATCTTATGTTGATAGCCACTAACCTTCCCTAGTTCACCAGAAAAGACATGAGGGAATTTGTTACTAATTTCTTCGAGATCCAAGTTGTCCCTTACAACAACAGCTTGCTCACTGGACCCAGGTCTAAGTACCATTCTGAATAGCCCCTGGTGAAACCAGCCCAAAATGTTTAATACTTTGTGTGCAACATACACTTTTCCTGAAATTTTCCTCCCTCTAAACTCCATGATATCCTCGATGTATCCAGACAAATTGATTTCCCTTCCCTCATACGAAACCGCTTAGCAATCAGGAGGTAAGAGAGATCTAGTGGGCTAAGTTTTGTCAAAAAGCTCTTGAGTAATCATTGAAATGCGGGCACCCAGGTCCACTAAAAGTTTCAGGACTTTGTCTCCAACTTGGACTTCAACATAGGGATCAACACAAAGCTCAGGATTTCTCACTTTGACTACTTCATCTTCTACGACCACAATCATATCTCTTAGATCCCTAGAAATAGATTCATCACCCTCGGCATACACATTTTCATCTATGACATATTTGACAGACGAGGATTGTCTACCCCTACCGGCTTGACAAACATTCGCAAAGTGGCCTGGTTTGTTGCAAATCCTGCAAGTGACAAACCTTGCTGGACATTTGCTACCTTTCATATGGGACCTGTATCCACACCTAAAACATTTTGTTGATTAAAGAACAAATTTTGTTTTTCCCCAGAACTCAAACGTGACTTGTCAAACTGTTTTGTATCCTTGGAATCTTTAACCTTGACAGCAGAAACTGCTTCACTGTTTTTCGACTCTAGTTCCTTTGCCGACAACTGAGACGTCTCAATGCTTTTTGCCATTTTGATAGTGTCTTCCAACGTCGGATTGCCCATTGAGAGAAGTTTCTGTTTGATCATTTAAACTGATCACGTACCAACTGGTCTGCAAAGTTCTCAAACTGGCACTCAGAGACCAACCACCTCAAAGCAGTTATGTAAGTATCAACATCCTCATTAGTATTTTGGACACGCAAAAAAAATTTGTGTCGCAACACCACCAAACTAGGTTGGACATCAAACCTGGTTTTAAGTCTTTTCACAGTATCTTGGTACTCATCAAGAATCTCTTCACCAACAACAACAGGTGGAGGGAGGTGTTTCAAAATTTCCCTTCCCTCAAAATCTAAGGAATGCAGTAGAAGATATTTCCTTCGCTCACATCTGAATCTCATGGCACCAATTGCAGCACGATATGTCTCAAACCCATCAAACCACTGTTTCCATTTGATGGGTGGGTCACCAGGTGTTTCCAAAAATGGTGGAGGAGGAGATACAGCCTGCATGGTGTCAACAAATATGCAAAATTCTTCACGAATAACAAGAATAAAACGAGAATTTTGCACATAAAAAAATGAGGAAGATGTGGTAAAAGAGACAAAATAAGATATAGTGTGAACACTTAAAAATCTTTTCACAATATATCAATAAAGTCTTTTTTTAATTTATAAAGAAGACGTTTTTTCTTTAAAAAGAAGACCTTACCAGTATTGCTGACCAACAATTGTCAATGGGACCTACAATGTCCCACACCGTATGTAAAATATGAGGAAAAACACCAACTCCAAGTTTACTATGCAAAGAATAAGCCCTGTAACACTGCTCTGCTGTAACTGTAGAGATCAGCATTTATGATGCACCTCCCCGCTGAACGAGGAAAATTTGAAGGCAGGCTTTATGACGTAACAATAGAGACTGGACGCGTCTCTTGGTTCCGTGGAAACCAGGAAATCTTTGTTTGCGTTCCAGTTGTACTCCCATACGCTCACCGTGAATACGTCAGCACGCCGTTGTTTTTTATACGTCACTGCAACGTCGGTGAAACGCAGATCCTTCAATGCGTTTCACTTCCCTCCAAGGCATGTAAATACTAGGCCTGGGCGGAAAACTACGCTACGCTCGCGTAGTTTGCGAAGTTTGCGCTACTTCGCACAACGCGAATTGCACGTAGCACAGTGCAAACACGCGTAGCGTAGCGTAGTGCAGCGGTCATTTTTTGCTTGCTCGCGGTCCTCAACGTCAAGTTGGCGACCGCGAGCAAGCAAAATGACATCCCGGCGAGACTTTTTCTCGTTCGCGATCAGCAACACAAGTTGCCGATCGCGAGTGTGGAAAATAAACCTCCCGGCGAGATTCTCAACGCGGGAGGTCAGGTTTCTCATTGCGAGTGGTCGCGTATGCTCGCGACCGCTCGCGATGAGAAACTACCAGTCCGCGTTGAGAAAGCTGCCGCTCGAGTAAAAATCTACTCGAGCGGCAGTAAAAGACAGCTCGCACTGTGCAAGATGCCGTTTTCAATGATTGCACAGTGCGGACAAGCATCCGGCACTGTGTAATCATTGCGAACACGCACTACGCAGTTCGCGTAGTGCTACGCGAAGCTCGCGTAGTGCGAACTTCACTTTGCGTAGCTTCGCGAAGCGCTACTTCGCGAACTACGCCCAGGGTTAGTAAATACTGCTTTGCCCCTGGCGCAAAGTGGAAGAGTCCAAAGTCGCCCATCCATACGCCGAACACCTCAAAATAGGGATAAGAGGACTCCTGTCGCCGAACCTCACGAGAAACAATTAAGCCTCAAATAAGTTTCTCTGGAAACAGGCACGCAGGTCCGTGTTGATGGCCCAGCACTCGTCGCCATAAAAAGTCTGTAGTAAAGAAGAAGCTGGAAGCAGGTAAGTGCAATAAATTGTTTAATTGCATGTCTGGACCATCACGGGCAAGGCAGTCGCTGCGTCGACAACCACCAACTGTCGCGCCCCCAACGCTCGGTACAGAACACTCGCGCAGTGAGGTTCTACACCGATGAACATTCCCACCAGACAAGAGCACGAGCTACTACAAACTACAATCTGCTTTTAGCCCATGAAGACGAAGGGAGCATCAACCAAGGTATTGCATAGGTGTGGCGTAAAGTGCCTCAAAGCACGGATCGATTTACTTACCATTGTAGAAGCCTGAGGAGGACGGCGAAAAACTGCAAAGGGCCACACAAGGGCCTGACCAACCCGTCGTAGATCGAAGGCCTGGTGTCTACTGACCCCACAATGACAGACTATTTGCTTTATTTTAAAGTGCACAATTCTTAGTGAAAGTTTGACTTGTAATAGCCAAAGGTCTTGTGGCCGTCACTCAGGCAGGCACTTTAGGAAGCATCATCCTTCTGATCGCGCCGCAGCCTCAGATTATGTCAACAAATTCATGCTCCAGAACAGTTTGATTAAGCCGTATTGTCTGAAACAGCGGGCATAAATGGCTGTTAATTACCCTCAATCGCAATTCTGGGCTGAGCCGTAGGTAAGGGCCTAAAATCAGGGGAGGGCAATTGACAGCAGGTGTGGGCAATAAGGCTATTTGCGAACCCTTAAAACAAATTGCAGCACTGCAGGAGGAGGAGCTGTGTCTTACCTGAAAAGATTCGCAAATAATATATTAAAATAAAACACATGTGCAAATAATATATTAAAAAAACACTTACCTTATGAACACAACGTACTACGGTCCGGACCTCTTTTTCGCATGAACTGGAACTGGATGCAGCAACTCCCTTGCCCAGTTCTGGCGCTGCTCACATGCAGCATGTGAGCAGCGCCCTGATTGGAGGGAGCGGCCTCACTCTGTGCTCTCCAGCGCACTGGAGGCCTGTACTTGCTTTAACCAGCTGGGTTAGAGATGTTTAAAGTGCGCATGTGTGGCTGGCCGTCGCAAGATGGTCGGCCAAAAAGACGAGCACTTTAAACAGTGCACAGCTAGCCCACCCTCCTCCCTGCTGCTGTCACTCAGCAGCGGCCCCAACCCCATCCTGACGCTCTGTACAGGACGGGGCATGAAAAATAAAATGGTAATAAGTTACCATTTTATTTTTCATCTCTGGGGCTTTGGGGGACTTTTTAGTGGGGCAACGCTCCTCTGCTCCATACCCCGCCAAGAGAGTCTCCTGGACTCTACCAATAGCTATAGGACGCAAAGGGAGTTTTCTTATTGGCTGACCAACTCCCAGCATTCCATATGGGTGCTAAATGGAATTTGTATCCAGAGTCACATGTTCGGAGCTGGCCAACCAATTAGAATGCCCCCCTTGCAGGCTATAACTACCGTTACAGGCCCTCCGAGGGTGCATTTTGTGGATGTCAGCTCTCAGTTCGGTTCCCCAGGCATCCCTAGACCTGGTGGGCAACAACACACTGCACCTTACTCCACCTTACTCCACCTTACCTCCAGGCAAAGATTCAACACCCCACCCTCCTGTGATTAGTGCAACAGCAGATACTTGCTCTGGAGCTCTCTCGTATTCTCTCTGTGCCAGCCTCTCTCCACCCCCTTCAAAAGAAAAATATAAGCTGTAAAGTCCTCCAAAAAGTAGAAAAAATAACTGATTTTTTAAAAATTCTGTTCTGGTGCTTATAGTTCAACCTTGAGAAAGAAGGGAAAGGTAGAACAGAGTGAAAGGGGTTGGGGCTGAGGGGAGGGGGGGCTTCAGAAGAAAGAGCTGCGGCTGCACCCCTCATGTGAGCCCTTTGTCTCCCAGTGAATTACATTCACTTTTAGGGAAGAGGGAGTGAGTGCTCCTAGGCTTGTTGCTTTACCTGCTGCGCAATAACAGCTGTTAATCACCCTCTCCACATTATGTGCCCCAGCCATAAAAACATATTGAAACAGCCATTAGCTGGCATCAATAATGTCTCACCCCTGCTGAACCTAATCAGTCCTGAAAGGTCAAAGAAAGGATGAAAAAGCCTTTGGAACAAATACTGGAGTATGAGAAAAAAACAAAGCTTTGAGAAAACCCCAAAGGTAAGGAGTCTGGGAAACCAGGGAACCAGCCCCACCCCACCCACCACTCCCGCCCCTTCCTCCGCCAGGAAACGTGTCAAAGTGATTAACACCAGACCTTGAAGGACAGCTGCCTAGGGGAAATGGACCAGAGGGTTTCAAATGGTGGGTCTTGAAGGACAGACAGCAACAAAGAAAGATCACACACCTGAGCCGGTGAGGACCAGGAAAAACCCTTCAATAGACGAGAAGCACATGGCTCAACTCTGCACAGTGGCCCACGGTCCACGAAAACCCGAAGAGCCGCCCACTGAATTCAGAGGGTGGATGAAGATAGACCCAACTCAAAACCCTCCTGAGGGATCCTCAAGATGTGAGTATGGTCAGTCAGAAACATGGCCCTCTTCTGGGAACCCCAGGGACTGAAGGTAGTCCAGTAAGGAGTTTAGGAATTTATGGTGGCAGGACGCGTCAAGTATGAGAAGCAGACACTAAAGGAAAGCCCCGTCACTTGAGCTCCCACCTCCCATCTTCTACACGGACATCTGAAGCCTCCGGGAGGTTTCTGGGTACATAACGGGGAACCTGGAGGGCCAAGGTGACAAGCGGATCTCACACTCATGTGCGATCACCTATCCACTTTACAACCAGTCTCCGACCTACCTGCGCCCTCTGAATCTGAGCCGACACGGGGAATCGGGGCAAAGGGAGGAAAGCAAATAGGATCCCTCAAACACCTGATTCCTGTAAGCAAACTCGCAACGGAGACATCAAGGCCCTGGCCCTTCATGCAAAGACCACTGTCCCACCACAAATATGCACAGCCTTCAGAGCCAAATAATGGATCTCTGCCCCAGAGTAAATGTGGACAACTACTGCCTTCAAGGTCTCAATAGGTGGTGCCCCCCTGAAAATTTACACACGGTTGTATGTGATGTCATAGAGAAATGATTTCATGGAATACCATTACAGAGAAACCATTTCATCTAAACTGTTTAATGGGCACTTTCAGAATGAATGCCATTTACCTTTTCGTAGAAACTAATTCATAGAATGTCTTTTTGTTTCGAAACTGGCTATTGAATGCTTACTTTCTAAGTGTAAATGCAATGGTCGCAGGTCTTACTTTCAGAAACAGGTTTTCTGGAGATATTTATTTCAGTTCCTTACTTCAGGGGACATCAATGTTGTATTCTGATATATTTTACATTGTCAAACAATTACTTCAGATGTTTTTTTTTGCTGACCCATCACCGCCCGTAAACAGTATCCATCACTGACCCCTCACAACCCCTAAACACCATCAATCCCTGCACCTAAAACTTCTCACCACACCTAAACTACACTCATCCCTGAAGCCTAATAGCCCTTTCTACCCCAACATCTACCATCCCTGAACCATGAAACCTCTCACTACCCCTAATGCCACCCATTCCTGAACCCTAAAAACCCATTTCTATGCCTAAACCCCACCATCCCATATCCCTTACAACACCTCAGCACACGCAAACTCCACCTATCCCTGAACCCTAAAAAACACTCCCCATCCTTAAGCACCAGCCCTCCATGACCCATAAGAACCAGGGGCGGCTGCTCCGTTTGAGCAGAGGAGCGCTGCCCCACTGGTTAAAACGCCCCTCCATGTCCCAGAATTGAAAAATAAAATGGTAATAAAGTTGGTTTATTACCAGTTTATTTTTCAATGTAAGCGTGTCCTGACGCTCGTGTCAGGACAGGCCGATGCTGAGTGACAGCAGGAGGGAGGGCTGCATCTGCACTTTTCAAAGTGCACATGTCTTTTTGGCCTGCTGTCTTGCTATGGTCAGCCAGACGTGCGCACTTTGAAACCTCTAACCGAGCTGTCTTAAGACAGCTGCGTTAGAGTTAAGTGCAGGGCTCCAGTGTCCTTAGCAGTGGCGAGTGAGGCCGCTCCCTCCAATCTGGGCGCTGCTCTCATAACATGAGAGCAGTGCCAGTGTTGGTTAAGGCACTTCTCAAGGGCTTGCGCTGCAGGAGAAGACGTGGAGCGAGGAAGGGCTCAGAGTTGGACGTGTCACGGGTGTTTTTTTTAATTTTTACTGACCATCCATATGCCCGCCCACCCCTCCCCATAGATGCCAGCCGCCACTGATACAAACTCATCACCCCACTACTCATCCCTGAACCCTAAAACCCCTTTCTACATCTAGACTCCACCCATCCCTGAATCCTTAAACCCCTTTTTACCACCCTAAACTCCACCCCATCCTTTGCCCATCAATAAAACCTGAAAACCCCTCAACACCCTTACATTTCACCTATCCCTGAAACCTAAAAACCCTCAGACACCTAAACACCACTCATCTGTGAACCCTAAAAACCCCTCACCACCCCTACACTCCACCCACCTCTGAGCCCTAAGAAGCCCTTTCTTTGCCCAAACTGAAATTAATCCTGACCCCTAAAAACCTCTCCCCCACCCTAACCATCACCTAGCCCTGAACCCAGAAACCCCACAGTAGTCCTAAACCACTGGTGAAACGAAAATTGAGGGGGCCCCCCTGTAAGATACTTGGTGGACTCATTTTGGAGCTTGCCTACCAGAGTATTGTGCTGAGGTGGCCCCCTGGAGCTTGGGCTACCCCCCCCCCGCGGGGGCTTGTGTTACACCCAAGTTTAATGTAATTTTGGAGTTTTCCTAACATTTTCTTTTTTTTCAAATGTTTCCTTTAATTTTCAATTTTTTTTGTATTTCCTTAAAATTGTTTTTCCATGATTTGGTTTCCTCCAATGTGGTTTCTCAGTTTTCGTTTCCAATTAATTCACACAAATCATTTGCATATACCTTGCAGACGGTATTGGTGGTAGGAACCACCATGGACTGGCCCTGAAAGAAAGCAAAAAAGCCCTAAGTATGGCAGTCATATGGAGGACTTGGACAAATCTTCCCCGCTCATGGACCCTGGGTCGAGAGGGCACCCATGGTCAGCCTCACTGCATACATCCTTCGGCCACTGTAATCTTCAGCCGATCCCAGTCGAGAGGACAATGGGGCGTCAAGAGGGACCTCGGCATGATCTTGTCGCCCTGTATTTACAGCCCATTGCAAACCGGGTGCCCCCTCCAGCAAAGGAGGAGGCATAGACGAGAATGCAACGTGTTTACGCAAGCCTTGAGCAGGAACACCAGACCCATCTCAAAGTGAGAGCCCATGACCTGGAGAAGCTGTGTCAGCACCAGGGGCGTAACGGACACCCCTGCAGCCCCAGCGGTGCGGAGGGGCCCCCAGTCTTCTATGCATTAAGGGGCCCTCTCAGCTTGTCAGCTAGAGTGTATGGGTATTGGCAGGGGCCCCCGCAACATCTCTTGAAGGGAGACCCCCAAGGTTTCTATAGACCACTGGTCAGAACCAGGTGCTGTTAGGGCACGTGGAACCTCAACACCTCACACGCCCTCAGTGAAGCTGCCTGCGCCGAGTTAGCATGAATCATTGATTCATCCACTCATCCAGGCAGGGATGAACAGAGACTCTCTTGTAGACAGCCTCCACCAAAGTTACCAATGCCTTCTTGTAGCCACTCATCGCTGGTTCCTAGAAGCGAACACAGAAATCCACCACAGCAACACTGAGGTAGTGGGACTGTGCTCTGCTGCTACCCGGTTAGCTTTGCACTGCATAAGTACAGTACATACATACACACATATGACTGGGATACATGGGTGCTGAAAGGGAGGTGTCTGCCGGATCCAGTGAAGCCATGAACCCCCTCGCAGCATCAGGACTGCGCTTCAGGCATCCATCTTGGAATGGACCAAAGCGACATAAGGGCTGATAGTCTGAAGAGTGAGAATCAGTCAGACGCCTCCTGGGTCCTTTTCCAAACTAAAGACACAAGGATGCTTACCCAGCCCCCTCTCGGGAGAGAGCTCTGGGCAGAGCATCCCTGATGACAGCAGCATCTCCAGACTGTCCTAGAGCCCAGACTTTGGCCCTGTCCTGAAGCAAGCGAGTGGAGACGCTGAAAACTCCACTCTGTGCCCTCAACAAACACTTCCACGACCCAAAGGTCTATACTGAGTCCAAACACATGTCGAGAAAGGACGGGATGCGACCGCCCCCAGGGAACACTGTCCGGAGGTGTCGTCACCACTGCTGCACTGTTCTGAAGTTTGGTCACCAGTGCTGCACTGTCCTGGAGGTGTGGTCACCAGTGCTGCACTGTCCTGGAGGTGTGGTCACTAGTGCTGCACGGTCCTGGAGGTGTGGTCACCAGTGCTGCACTGTCCTGGAGGTGTAGTCACCACTGCTGCACTGCCCTGGAGGTGTGGTCACCAGTGCTGCACTGTCCTGGAGGTGTGGTCACCAGTGCTGCACTGTCCTGGAGGTGTGGTCACCAGTGCTGCACTGTCCTGGAGGTGTGGTCACCACTGCTGCACTGCCCTGGAGGTGTGGTCACCAGTGCTGCACTGTCCTGGAGGTGTGGTCACCAGTGCTGGACTGTCCTGGAGGTGTGGTCAACAGTGCTGCACTGTCCTGGAGGTGTGGTCACCACTACTGCACTGTCCTGGAGGTGTGGTCAGCAGTGCTGCATCGACCTCGAGGTGTGGTCACCTGTGCTGCACTATCCCAGAGGTATGGTCAAGACTGCTGCACTGTCCTAGAGGTCTGATTACCACTGCTGCACTGTCCTGGAGGTGTGGTCACCACTGCTGCACTGTCCTGGAGGTGTGGTCACCACTGCTGCACTGTCTTGGAGGTGTAGTCACCAGTGCTGCACTGTCCGGGAGGTGTAGTCACCAGTGCTGCACTGTCCTGGAGGTGTAGTCACCAGTGCTGCACTGTCCTGGAGGTGTGGTCACCAGTGCTGCACTGTCCTGGAGGTGTGGTCACCAGTGCTGCACTGTCCTGTAGGTGTGGTCACCACTGCTGCACTGTCTTGGAGGTGTAGTCACCAGTGCTGCACTGTCCTGGAGGTGTAGTCACCAGTGCGGCACTGTCCTGGAGGTGTGGCCACCAGTGCTGCACTGTCCTGGAGGTGTGGTCACCAGTGCTGCACTGTCCTGGAGGTGTGGTCAACAGTGCTGCACTGTCCTGGAGGCGTGGTCACCAGTGCTGCACTGTCCTGGAGGCGTGGTCACCAGTGCTGCACTGTCCTGGAGGCGCGGTCACCAGTGCTGCACTGTCCTGGAGCTGTGGTCACCACTGCTGCACTGTCTTGGAGGTGTAGTCACCAGTGCTGCACTGTCTTGGAGGTGTAGTCACCAGTGCTGCACTGTCCTGGAGCTGTGGCCACCCCTGCTGCACTGTCCTGGAGCTGTGGTCACCAGTTCTGCACGGTCTTGGAGGTGTGGTCACCACTGCTGCACTGTCCTGGAGGTTTGGTCACCAGTGCTGCACTGTCCTGGAGCTGTGGCCACCCGTGCTGCACTGTCCTGGAGCTGTGGTCACCACTGCTGCACTGTCTTGGAGGTGTAGTCACCAGTGCTGCACTGTCCGGGAGGTGTAGTCACCAGTGCTGCACTGTCCTGGAGGTGTAGTCACCAGTGCTGCACTGTCCTGGAGGTGTGGTCACCAGTGCTGCACTGTCCTGGAGGTGTGGTCACCAGTGCTGCACTGTCCTGTAGGTGTGGTCACCACTGCTGCACTGTCTTGGAGGTGTAGTCACCAGTGCTGCACTGTCCTGGAGGTGTAGTCACCAGTGCGGCACTGTCCTGGAGGTGTGGCCACCAGTGCTGCACTGTCCTGGAGGTGTGGTCACCAGTGCTGCACTGTCCTGGAGGTGTGGTCAACAGTGCTGCACTGTCCTGGAGGCGTGGTCACCAGTGCTGCACTGTCCTGGAGGCGTGGTCACCAGTGCTGCACTGTCCTGGAGGCGCGGTCACCAGTGCTGCACTGTCCTGGAGCTGTGGTCACCACTGCTGCACTGTCTTGGAGGTGTAGTCACCAGTGCTGCACTGTCTTGGAGGTGTAGTCACCAGTGCTGCACTGTCCTGGAGCTGTGGCCACCCCTGCTGCACTGTCCTGGAGCTGTGGTCACCAGTTCTGCACGGTCTTGGAGGTGTGGTCACCACTGCTGCACTGTCCTGGAGGTTTGGTCACCAGTGCTGCACTGTCCTGGAGCTGTGGCCACCCGTGCTGCACTGTCCTGGAGCTGTGGTCACTAGTGCTGCACTGTCCTGGAGTTGTGGTCACTAGTGCTGCACTGTCCTGGAGTTGTGGTCACTAGTGCTGCACTGTCCTGGAGGTGTGGTCACCAGTGCTGCACTGTCCTGGAGGTATGGTCAAGACTGTCAAAGAAGCTTGGGTGGGGGGTAGCACAGAGAGCCGCTTGCAGACACCTTTCTTGTAGGACTGACCGTTGAAGCTGAAGTGAGACTTGTCAGACCAGTAGATGCCAGAGGAGAAGGCTTCTGGGAGCTATGAAAGGCACTGGGTGCTTCCTCACCTTGGACACGTGAAGCAGTAGTTACTTACACGCACTCTCATAAAGATAACTGCTTTACTCTGAGTCGGGTACGTGTTCTCAACTTCCAGCATTCTTATGTGTCTAAAACACAGAATAATTTGGGACTCTACACCAGCGAGTAAAACTGCCTTTCATTATGATCCTTGAACTAATTTGAGTTTTCAGATAAAAGGGATTTTCAGATTAACTATAAGAATCTCAAAATGACTTTATTTTTCAAACCGTTTTATTTCAGGGAATAGATGAAATTATGTGACCCCCCCCCCCCCTTGTAAATTATGAGGCATGGTCACTGTTCACCTTTACAAGCCGAAGAAGATTCTGATCGGAGATGGAGACCTTGGAACCACTTGGAGACCTGTCCCAGGACTTCTGAATCCCTGGACGTTCCATATCAATGGCAGGTTGTGCGGTATACAAATGTCATATAATTTAACACTGTATGGCATGTATTGGGAGAGTCACTCCTAAGGTATTCTACCAATAAATGAGCCCTGACACGTTTGCATCACTTTTGTTGAAGTGCTGAAAAAAGGGAGAGGGGGTTCTGACGGGGGGCTTGAACTTGATTTAAACACCCAAAGTGACTGTTGAGGATATCTTAGAGTTGAAGGATGTGTGAGACGGCCAGGCACTCTTGCCGCATGAAATATCTGTCCAAAGCAGAGAACTGCTGCTGGCCCGTAGACTAACAGTCCACCCCACCGGGGACAAAGGGCAGAAACCTGGCCAGAGCCAGACCAGGAGAAGGGTCTCCATCTTTTGGGCATTTATGGGATAAAGAAAATGTCTTGATGGAACCGGCGGCGCAAGGGGCTTGTAAATAAGCCTCTGGGTCTGCAAGTATGACTGGAACAACATACGTAGCATGATAGAGGACGTCACAGGAAATGTCACGACAAGCTTTTCCCTTATAACTTCCCAGAAATGATGACATGCCCTTTAACATCAAATCCATCACATGCAGTGACCTCGAGGGTCATGGCATGATAGGTGGAGACATCAGTGAATAGGTTAAAGCACAATAAATTAATTTAAACAAACACAGAAACATGAAATAGGCACACTTTCTTACAGCTCACTAACAAACCCCATTACAATAACAAGAACCTTGAATTTTAATATTGTATACCAAGCTAAAAAAGTAAACAGACTAATGTACAGCTTGGTGAAAAATTGGCCAACAAAGAATGCTGCAAACAATACATTCAGGTACCCAGCTTCCTTGAAAGAAGCAGTTTACTCCCATCATGCCCCCAATAGAACAGTTACCCCAAAAACATACAGTTTGTCACCCAGAAAGTGGTCACCCCAGCTGGTCTCCTGCCTCGTAGAACTGCCCATCATTACCCCCCTTAATCGATAATTGGATCTTATGTACGGTATTTGAAGTGTTCACCAGCTCTGGTTCATCCACAATAACCTACGGTGCACGTGCACACGAGCTCAGGGAAGTTTGCAGATTTAAAGGGAACCCAGGGAAAAATACAGGTCATAGGTTCTGCAAGAGAAAACTCCTGCAAACTCTACTTTTAGCAGGAGAAATTGTTGCTAAACAATTCTCCTGCAGTCAAAGTTATCAACTCTGGCCAACTTACCAGTGGAATTTGAAATCCATCTGCTGCTAACTAGCAGACATTGGTAATATTTAACTAACAGACACTGGTAGTACACATCTAGTAGATGTTGCTAGTGTTTATCTATTAGACATTGTCAGTATTTATCTAGAAGACATCGGTAGCATTTATTTAGTAAACATTTGTAGTAATACTGTAGACGGTAGTTTTTAAGTTGCAGACATTGGTAGCAGGCAATGGTAGTAATTGACTAGCAGACATCTCAACTATTTAACTAGTGGACTGTGGTAGTAATTAACTGGTAGACATTGGTAGTATTTAAGGAGTAGACATTGGCAGTATTTAAGCAGTATACATTGGTAGTGTTTATCTAGGAGACATTGGTAGCATTTATCTAGTAGACATTGGTAGTATTTAACTAGTAAAGATGGTCGTATTTAACTAGTAGACATTGGTAGTATTTAACTATCAGACATTGGTAGCATTTAACTAGAAGACATTGGTAGCATTTAACTAGTAGACATTGGTAGTATTTAACTAGTAAAGATGGTCGTATTTAACTAGTAGACATTGGTAGTATTTAACTATCAGACATTGGTAGCATTTAACTAGAAGACATTGGTAGCATTTAACTAGAAGACATTGGTAGCATTTAACTAGAAGACATTGGTAGCATTTAACTATCAGACATTGGTAGCATTTAACTAGAAGACATTGGTAGCATTTAACTAGTAGACATTGGTAGTATTTAACTAGTAAAGATGGTCGTATTTAACTAGTAGACATTGGTAGTATTTAACTATCAGACATTGGTAGCATTTAACTAGAAGACATTGGTAGCATTTAACTAGAAGACATTGGTAGCATTTAACTAGAAGACATTGGTAGCATTTAACTATCAGACATTGGTAGCATTTAACTAGAAGACATTGGTAGCATTTAACTAGTAGACAATGGTACTATTAATTTCCAGACATTGGTAATATTTATCTAGTAGATATTGGTAGTATTTACCTACTTGACACTGGTGATATTTAACTCGAAGACATTGGTAACATTTAACTAGTAGACAATGGTAGTATTTAAATACCAGATATTGGTAGTATTATCTAGTAAATGGTAGTATTTAACTAGCAGACATTGACATTATTTACCTAGAAGACATTGGTAGTATTTACCCAGTAGGCATTCACAGTATTTATCTAGTAAGCTTTGGTAGTATTTAACTAGCAGATATCTATAGTATTTAACGTGTAGATGTTTGTAGTATTTGACTAGCAGACATTGGTAGTCTTTACCTAGCAGATTTTGGTAGTATTTAACTAGTAAATGTTTCTAGTATTTAACTAGAATGCATTGGTAGTATTTAACTAGTAGACATTGGTGGTATTTTACTAGCAAACATTGGTCGCATTTACCTAGCAGACATTGGTAGTGTTTAACCTGTAGGTATTTGTAGTATTTACCTTTGAAACATTGGTAGAATTTAACAAGCAGACACTGGTAGTGTTTATCTAGCAGACATTGGAAGTTTTTAACTAGAAGCCATTGGCAGTATTTAACTTGTATACATTGGTAGTATTTAACTAGCAGATATTGGTAGCATTTAACTAGCAGACATTAGTAGTATTTAACTGGTAGACGGAAGTATTTAACTAGCAGGCATTGGTAATATTTAACTAGTAGACATTGGTAGTATTTAACTAGGAGACATCAGTAGTATTTAATTAGTAGACACTGCTTGTGTTTACCTAGCAGACATTGGTAGTATTTAACCAGTAGGTATTTGTAGTATTTATCTTGTAAACATTGGTAGTATTTAACCAGTAGGTATTTGTAGTATTTATCTTGTAAACATTGGTAGTATTTAACCAGTAGGTATTTGTAGTATTTATCTTGTAAACATTGGTAGTATTTAACCAGTAGGTATTTGTAGTATTTATCTTGTAAACATTGGTAGTATTTAACTAGCAGACACTGGTAGTGTTTATTTTGCAGACACTGACAGTTTTTAAAAGAAGCCATTGGTAGTATTTAACTTGTATACATTGGTGGTATTTAACTAGCAGATATTAGTAGCATTTAACTAGCAGACATTGGTAGCATTTAAGTAGTAGACGTTGGAAGTATTTAACTAGCGGGCATTGGTGATATTTAACTAGTAGACATTGGTAGTATTTAACTAGCAGACATCAATAGTATTTAATTAGTAGACACTGCACGTATTTAACTAGCAGGTATTGGTAATATTTAACTAGCAGACATTGGTACTATTTGGAAAGAGTGTTTACAGATCTTAGGGGCTCATTACGATGGCGGGCGGAAGCACAACCGCCGTGCTGGCGGATGCAAAAACCACCAGTTACCGCCGGCACGCAGCAGTCCACACGCCCGCCCAATTACGATGCGAAAAGTAGGCCAAACACCGCCGGCAAGCCAGCAACACCGTCCGCCATCAAAGTGCGTCCGCACACGTAGCGGCGCAGCCCAACTGACACACACCGTCCGACGAAACACGTCCCGCCCGGCGTATAAATTACGATGCCGCAAACAAACGGCTCCCACGGCCAAGAGATACCGTACGACAAACCGAAGCGGAACACGGACGCCGAGCACGGACAACGAAGAAGCGGCTCCCCGAGCATGAATCCAGCACTGCAGGCCCTCCCCATGCTCCTGCTGATGCACCACCAAGGACGCAACGTACCGCGGAGACGCAGGTAGGCACACACACAACAAGTGCACGCAAACAGCGCACACAGTGCAAGGGCGGAAAAAGCGGACAACCCCCCACCAGCGCGTGTACACTACACATCCACCATTGCATCCACATATGACACACAGGCCAAATCGTAACATCGCGTAACACATGTGTACACACCACCTGGGACTAGGAACCAACCACCCCGTCACGGCCCCAAAGCGGCGATGACGCCGCCACACATGCGCACAACGCAGAGGCCAACCGCAGCGCCATGCATGCGTCGCACACAGACACAGGGACACAACCAAGCAGCACACACATCAGCCCCACCCCGAACGCACATGACACGTGACAGGCCTGCCACAGACATGTCCCCAACGCCCAATTCACGGACAACACCCAACGCCACACAACCGACGCACACATGTCAACGAAGTCACGCAACAGCAGGACACACCCCAGTGTAACAAACATGGCGTAGCACACAGCGGCGGCAACACCAACTAGGAGAAGCAGGGCCCCTTCGGGAAGAGGAACGCCAGTACCACACTGAAACACCCATACCACCCTGCACATATGAACAAGACATATAAAACGGAACACCAAAGAGCCCGGGGACCGACAACAGGTGGCCCAAGAATAACATTCACACACAAGGCCCAACGCAGAGCGGAAAGGCAGCCTGCCGCCCACACAAGGGAGAGCAGACAGCACTGAATGACCTTCCATTCCAACTCCGAAACCACAGCCCTACGACAGAAGCCGGTGAATACAGCCATTGTCCAAGAATAGACCAACACAGGCATGCCGAGGAGACCGACCACAGGGCAGATAGCGCATATCACAGAAGCACACAACGGACGGGGAAGAAAGAAGAAAACACTCCCCCATGTCGGCCACATGCAAGTTAATTGGAAGGAGTCACACATCACTGACCTTGAACTGTCTGAGAAGCATGTGGGATGAGGGCCTGTGTCCTCCAAACAAGCCAACAGAACACAAGTCCTGTCTCCCTACGACTACACAGAGCTCACAGCAACCTCGGAGCGTGCACATTGCAGACTGCACACACAGCCGGAGCATGCCACCACAACGCACCGCTGCGAAATGGCAACAGCAACACACCTACCCAACTACGCCGAACAGCTCAAGCTGTACAAAACCAACCTGTTACATATATTGGGATGCGATCTCCTGTCCCTGCTGAACGTAAGTTACCGACTGACTTACCGCATCACATTGTTCAGCTGCGTCATGCCCGTCTTCTACTGTCGGAGGTGTCCCTACCAGCATCCCGTGGAGATATGCCTCTCCAACCCGGCATGTCTGAAGGCGGACCTGCTACCACTACTCCTCCCTCTGGACGCACACGACAGGGCCTGCTCTGCCCATGGGGGCATGGCCTATGTGGCCAACATCGCACCCGCACTGAAATGGGACCACTGTGCCTCCACACGACGGATCATCGAGAACAGCTACATCGAATGTCACCCAGCATGCCCCATCATGGTCCTCCAAGGGACAACTTACGAACAACACCTTGACAGCCACCATCCGCTACATTGGCTGGCAAACATGTACACCACCAATGACATGGAAGCCCTGCTGGACGGCATCGCATACCTGACAACCTGTAAATTCGTCGGACCACAACGCAGGTTCCCCGATTGACCTATGATGTCCAACCCCGCACCCATGCTTAGCTTCCGCACGGACTGGCCAGTCACCACCACAACAGCCATACCAAACGACCGGCAACTGTAACCACACCATCAACGACATCGCCATGACATCGGATATGACCGGGACATGCACACTGTTCCCCATCACATCCAGGAACACCGCATGCATCGTGGGAGGCAGTGGCATGGGGTCTGTGTATCGCACCCACATGGACGGAACTGCACGAACAACCAGGACATGACATGGATCCAGCGCCCATGGACACACACACCGCTCAGTGGACATGAATAGGTCGCCTGGAGTCTGTGGGTGCTGCACCCCTCCCACCCCCGCCCCGGGAATCCCATACCAGGACCTTTGCATGGACGACAAGTGCATACAACAACAACACGACCCCAGTGACTGTGACATGTCCAGTAACCACCACAGTGCAACAACAAGTGGCACGCCGCTGCATGCACGCAAGCACATGCCCTGATGTCATCTCACATGCACGCGTGCATGAGGAACAACCGCAGCAAACCTGTCACATGGAACTGAGATGGACTGTGCCCATGATGCCAAGCGGTCTGGTAGGCTACATGTATACCGTCTGTGTCAAAGTCCGCAGCTCCGCAGCTATACGTAAATGTACATTAGCACAGCCTTGGCCAAGCAGATGCCACTTTGAAGCCCACATCCCACATGCAACAGCCAATCACATGTAACCCCACACCCTATCCCATTTGCAATCATGCTCAGTATATCCTCAACATGTATTCCGCTGCCAGTAGTGTCCACTATACTGCACCACAGAGGACAGAAGACTCAATATAATGTTTGAAACCAAAACTGTCTCCGCTGACTCATTTCACAAGTACGAATGAGAGAGGATGAGAGTATGTGAAGTACACGGCAGTCGTGACATGACCATGTAGTCCACTGGTATTGGATGTCAACGCAAATGAGTAGCACAACTGTGGAAGACACACATGTGTCGTGTGAAGTCGTATGGACGCAGTGCTCAGGTGGGTGGGTGTGTCGGGTAGATGCGCACATGCCAAGTTGGAGCATGCCGTGTTGGGAGGGCTCATGAACAGTACACCACCGCTTCCCTGGGCATTGTGAGAGGACACCTGTCGGGGGGGGAGTGAACACGTGTGTGCACAGCAGCCGGGCACACGTACAAAGCGGTACCAGGCGCACCTCAGCCCACCCTCTGTGGACAAGCTGGATCCTGTTGTGCGCCCGCCATGCCCCTTGACAAGGCACACACAGCCCCAGTCGACCAGGTGTAACCCCAACATAGTCAATCCGCACAGGCGATACAGGGCACGGGATGGCAGTGGAGCATGGTGTGTGAGAGGTCTCCTCGCGCTCCTCCTGGTCATATCACGCAGGCAATAGAACCTCAACGTCTAGCATGGCACAAGTCAAATGGAAGTGTAGGGGGACGCACCACAGCACGAGCAGCACTGACGTCACGGGAGGTGGCTCGCACCATCCCATCCATTGCCCATAATACCAACCACGCCACATGCCATTGCGACTAAGTGCAAGCGCGTGCGCCACCACCCCCGAGCCCTCCCCAGAGAGGCCAAAGAGTGAATGTGTGGGCCATCAGTCACAGACGGACGCGGCCTGGCCGCAAGGGCAGCCACAGCCACTGGGTGTCGCAGGTGGCGGATCCGGAAGGCGAAGACTGTGATGCATAGTCCATGCAGGCCGGGTCTCCATTTGGGGCACCACGCAGGTGGACGGCGTCCCGCAACACATCATACCCTGAGACAGCCCACTCGTGCAACTGGACCCACACATACACTCCTTGCCCTCTCTGGTGCGAGCTTGGGGCTGCCTGTGCAAGCGCTAGCCTCGCAGGTGCACATGCATATTGGGGGAGCGAGGGGAGGACATGAGGGCTGGGGCGAAGATGACTGTATCACTGTCAGTGAGTACAAGGGATGACCCAGATGTGGAAAGGAAGAGACGTGTCCCGTGTGTACTGCAACTAGTCGCCAATCCAACTACCCCCCATGTCCGGAATGTAAGCCCGCACCTAGGCCCGCCCATCCGCCACATCGAACATACCACCAGCACGACAACCTTCCCATTCGAAACACTGACTGGGGGTGGCGACCAGTGAACAATCATGTGTAGCCTACCCACGCGTACATGTGGGCCCTCCATGATCCATGTCACCTGCGGCAAAGTCATGACATGCGCAATGAGGGAAGTGAGGAGAGCTGTCCGCCCCACGCACAGAAGGTGCATCAGCTCCACAGACCCAGCAGCGAGTCCAGCAGGGGTCACATGTGCAGGGGCAGCTGTGCCTGGTGTGAAGGCACATGCATATAGACAGCACATCGACCAATGTGTAGTCTGCCCACATCTACAGTCCATCATCATGCGGACATAGGAATTGAACACAGGGCAACACATCTTAGTGGGTGCACCCACCGTGACCAACAATGCGCAATCATCGACGTACCCGCCCTGTGCATGGCCCCCCACCCAACGGAGGCACATCCAGTGCCACCATCCCACACACACAAGCCTTCCACGGAACATGCTGTGTCCAATGGTCAGTACAGAGTCAGCGCCCATCTGGTGGATCCTGAACAGGAGACACATGCACACACATGCCAGCTCCCACTATGTACGTCTGCCACCTGGCACGTGCAATGTAACCTCTCACCTGTGACGTGTGACTGCAAGCACACAGCCGTCTTGGCATGGGGCTGTCAATGTGGACACCTGTCAATGTTTCGGGAGGTGTGATCCGTACAGTGCTGTACATAGGGTGCAGTGCTGACACCTACTACTGTCTCATATCCCCTCGTGCCACAGGTCCCACTTGTTTTGGCCGCTCAGCCTGTGCCCACATCGTCGTCGTCGTGTGCCATACTCATCCAGCCTCGGAAGCAGTTCCATGCTCAGCAGACATTCATGTTGCCGTGGCGTTGCCGCTTGACAAATATGCAGTCAGTCCCCATCAGCACGCCCCGCAAGTCATTGGGGCCTAGATCCCCATGTGCATGCACATGGCAGTGGTCTGTATCACTAGCCATTGCCATTGTTGGGAGACCTGTGTAAGTGTATTGTGGCCGTGCCGTCCCAGCTTGACAGCTGGGCTGTGGCTCATGTGCTTGCTCAGTCATGTCAGTGATGTGTATGCGAAATTGCTATGTGTCGTGTTGCTTTGACATGTGTCCACTGCCATTTTCCCTAGGCGGAGACCGAACATTGACCGCCCATATCAATTGCTGGCGGACATGGACGATACAGAGGTCATTAGGAAGTTTCGGCTGGAAAGGCCAACCCTGCATCGACTGTGTGCCATGTTAGAACCCCATCTCCGTCCCCGCAGGGTGTATCCGACAGCTGTCACCCCCACGGCTAAGGTGATGGCCGCCATGCATTTCTTCGGCACTGGGTCATTCCAGCACACAGTGGGCAGTGGAGGAGGGATGTCCCAGCCCATGTTCAGCAAGGTGCTGAGGGATGTACTGGCAGCCATGATGCTGTACCGAAACAGGTACATCCGCTTCCCCAGGGCTCGTGAATTGGCGGCAGTGAAGGGTGCATTCTATGCCCTTGGCAGAATCCCACACGTCGTTGGAGCCATTGACTGCACACATGTTGGCCTTGTTCCACCACAGGCCACTGAGCACCTGTACCGCAACAGGAAGCACACGCACTCCCTGAATGTGCAAGTGGTGTGCCTTGCGGACATGGTGATCACCCACATGTGTGCAAAGTTCCCAGGCTCGGCCCATGACGCACACATAATGCGCAACAGCATCTTGCCACGACTGATGTCCAATCTGCAACAGGATCGTGGCTGTATTGTCGGTGAGTATGTGGAGTGGTGTAGCGTGCTGGTTGTGCGATGCTGTCCCCTGTCCAGTTGGAATAGCAACGGTTCTCTGTGTCCCTCACACCCAGGTGACTCTGCGTACCCGAATGGGGCATGGCTGCTCAGTCCATTGAGGAATCCTCGCACCCCAGCAGACGATCGCTACAATGAGGCACATGGGAGGACCAGACGTGTGGTCGAGCGTACCTTTGGCCTCCTCAAGTCCAGGTTCAGGTGCCTGGACCGCACCGGGGGTGCGCTGGCGTACTCCCACAGAAGGTGTGCCAGATAGTGGTGGCGTGCTGCATGCTGCACAATCTGGCCATTCGGAAGCAGATCCCCCTCATCGTGGATGACGGAGATCAACCAGGGCCCCAGCCCGCAGACCAGGACAGCTCGAGTGAGGAGGACAGCGGAGAGGAGGAAGCTGGTAATGTGCGGCAGCAGCTCATCGCCCGCTACTTCACTTGACGGTGAGTGTCCATGTACGACGGCTGATGTGGCTGTATCTGTGCAGGTGTGTGTGTGCTGTGTCAGGGTGGCCGTTTGTTCACTGCGTGCTGTGTGTCAACGCTCCATGGCCAGGGTAGTATGCCACTGTTGGTGGCTGTGGCATTGTGCCCTATTGCTCTGTGCGATGTGTGTACATTGCTTGTAGTTGTTGACATGTACTGTGTGATGGGTGTGTGACACACTCATTGAATGTGCTCCTGTTCTGTCTCCCACCCCTAGGTCCCTACAGGCCCTCCGGTTCCATTGCCATGCCACGCATCAGGTGCCTTTCCGCCCAAGGTGGCCGTTGTATTCCGTACAAATAAAACACAGGGCACAAACAGCAGTTTGTGTAAGAGGTGCATTTATTTCAAACTGTGACATGTGATTGTGTGTAAGGTGATGACAAAAGTGGTGCGTGCAGTGACAATGAGCTGTCGGTCATGGCTGCGTGATGCTCAGGGTGTACCCACTGGTTCTATGTCCATAGTCCAACACACACATGCCATCCAGATGGCTGTGTGGAGTGGGATCGTAGTCCAAGTCAATGCAGTGGCTGGTCAAGGAAGGCTGGCTGGCTGCCTCACTTGCGTCTGGAGCGTGCGAAGTCCTCCCGGGAGATCTGTTTCCTCTTCGGACGGCCCCTTCCACGTTTGCGAGGGGGGTGCCTGCTTGCGACATGCTGGTGGTTGAGGTGTGCTCACTGGCTGTGGACGCAGGGGAACTGGACACTGCTGCTCGACCCTGCGCCCCGGCAGGTGGTGGCGGAGGGGGAGCTGCTGTCCCTGGCTGTGACTTCACCGCCACCACCAGCTGGCCCATGAGGTCCACGAGTTGGCCCATACGGGCGTCCATGGACCTCAGCACCCCCAGCACCTCACGCGTGTCCGTAGCTGACCTGGCCCATTGTCCTTGGGCCTCTTCATAGGCCCCAAGGACTCTGGCCATTTGAGGCAGGGCATGGCTCCCAGGGGAGGCTGGCGTTTCCCTGACCCTGCTCCTCCTACCAGTCCTGCTGCCACCGGCCTGCCCACTAGCCACATTGCTCACCACGGTCCTCGCTGTGGCTCCCAGGGTGGATCCAGTCGGCCGGGCCACCACCTGCGCTGGGGCTGGTGCCAGCGAAGACGTGGTGGTGGTGGCGGCGGTGGTGGTCGGTGCGGCGATGGTGGCGGTTGCGGCAGTGGTAGTGGCCGCAATGACCGTGGGTGTGGCCGCAACGACAGTGGCAGCAGGGGGCTGGGAATGTTCAGCAGCCCTGGATGATGGGTTGGTGGGTAGGAGGGGTCCTGGGGAGCGGCTGGGCCCTGCCACACCAGATGTGTCCTCGTTGGGGGCTTGTAGGCTGGCTGTGCTGGCTGCTGGCTCCATCCCCAGCATCCAGCAGTTCGTCACCTGTGGAGAGAATGAGATTTGTTATTGTGTTGCACCTTGCGAAGTATGTATTTGTCGTCTGACATTAACAGTTCGTGCAATCTCGTACATGGGTTTCCCGGAGGCGTGTGCGTGGCTGTACCATTTGTAGTTGTGTGTGCTTGGCAATGGGACTGTGTGCTGTGCACATGTGGCATGGGACGGATTGGCCATGCCGATGGGTGTGTTGCTGTGCCCCTACTTATTGTGACTCTGGTGTATGCGGGCTCCTGGCCCATCCTGGGTCTGGTTTGTACTTTGCTTTTGGGGTTCAAATGGAACGCTTAGGAACGCATATGGCAACATGGGGGCCATGCCCCAGATTCGCATTTGGGTGGGAATATGCTTTTGGGGTTCAAATGGAACGCTTAGGAACGCATATGGCAACATGGGGGCCATGCCCCAGATTCGCATTTGGGAGGGAATATGCTTTTGGGGTTCAAATGGAACGCTTAGGAACGCATATGGCAACATGGGGGCCATGCCTCAGATTCGCATTTGGGAGGGAATATGCTTTTGGGGTTCAAATGGAACGCTTAGGAACGCATATGGCAACATGGGGGCCATGCCCCAGATTCGCATTTGGGTGGGAATATGCTTTTGGGGTACATGCTGTGAGCCATGGGTGCCGAACGTGACATGTGTTGTGGCAGCATGACAGTGCATGGTTTGAGGTGTGTGCATGCTTGACATGGCCTGCATATTTGCTGTCTGTTGTGATTACTGGACATGGCATTGGACGCATCGTTATGAGTGAGTGATGGTTGTGTGCCAGCCAACTTATTGCAGTTGTCCCATCTCCTTGGTGTGCGTGCTGCCCTGTGCCATGTGCATCACTGCAGTGCTCGGGGGTGTGGCCCATGTTGTGTGTTGTTGCTCACAGTGTGTCGTGCGCTTCATTGACTTCTGGCACATGGTTGGTCATGGGCATGTATCTTAGCGTGACTGCTGTATGTGTGGCAGCTGTGCGGATGACATGCCTTTCATGAGACTGGGGCTGACGGATGGGATGGATGGTATGTTGTATGTGCATGGTGTGTCTGTGTGTTTGATGGGTTCAGTGGTGTTCGTGTGCATTTATGTTGTTCCGCTCTGTTGCGTCTAGTGTTGTTTGTCTTACATAGGCGTAGTTGTGGGGTGTGTGGTTGACAGGCAGTAGGGGCTACATGGACAGGACTTCAATGGTGTTTCGGTTGTGTGTGATGAGTTGCACAGTGGCTGCCGTGTGGTACTATATTCAGTGTGGCTTGTGCATGCAGACGTGGCTCCTTGGGTGTTGCTATGTCTGTGATGGGTCATGTGGGGTGTGAGTCTGTTGTTCATGTCCGTGTGCACATTGTTCACTTGTTCGTGACGGTGGGCGGTGCTGCGTGTTCGTCTGCTACGTGACATGTCCCATGTGTTGGTCGTGTTCTGGTCCTCATGCCTCCAGTAATCCAGCCCTGTCCAGTTTCCCACCTGCAGGTTGTTCGTGCGTGCACTGTACTGGATGCCACATGGTTCTAAGCGGGGGGTGCTCCATGTTGCAGGTCTGTGGGGGTGGGGGGTGTTGTGGGTCGTGGGGGTGGCTGGACACCCACTGACACCGATTGCTGTGGACTGTGATGTCTGCCTTTCGGCTGTCGTTGTGCACTGCGGTGGCTGACACGTGGCTGTGGGGTGTGGGGGATGCTCCTCCTTGCTGTGCTGTGGGACTAGGGGCCTGGTGTGTGTTGTACTTGGGCTGTCCACCGTCCCACCCACTGCACTTTGTGTTCCTGCCACTTACCTGTTACTTGTCGGTTAGTGCAGCTGTGGCGGACACATGTGTGTGGTGGGTGCTCGTTGTGGCGCTTCTGGCATATTTGGGGACCTGTTGGTGGTTACGTGGCTGGCTGAGTGTACACATGTCCCCACGCATCTTACAGTTGTTCTGTTTGGGCTGTGTGTGGTGGTGTCTGTTGCATGTGTGTGTTGTGTATTGTGTGCTGGACATGGGGGTGTTTGTCCCTGGGAGCTGTGGCATGGTGGTAGTGCATGTGAGTACATAGCGGTGTGCTGGTATACATTAGTTTGTACTTACCAGCCTCCACTCCCCCTGCTAATCCGGCGAGGATCTCGGGATGTATGATGACTCGCACCTTCTCCTCCCACGCTTTGAAGGTCTTGAAGAGCGCGGGATTCCCTCCGCCAGTGACGGCAGCCAGCTCTCTGTTTTTGCCCTCCTTCTTCTTGACCAGGCTCTTGACGTCATTCCACCGTTTGTTTATTTCTCCTCTGTTCCTGGGCAGGGTCCCGACTGCATTGACCTGGTCTACGATCCGGTTCCACATTCTGTTTCTGGTGGCTAGTGGTGTGTGCTGGACCATGTTCCCATAGATTTGTGGGTGCACCTTGATGATCTCGTCGACCATGACCGTCAGCTCAATGGGCGTGAACTTGGGCATTCTTTGTGGTGCCATGGTGTTTGTGGTGCTGGTGCGGTGTGTGTTGTGTAATGTGCAGGGGGTTTGTGGTGCCGGTGTTTGGTGGTGGTGGTGGTTGTGATGTGTGCGTTTCTGTGGTGTGCTGCTGTCCTTGCTGTGTCACTGTGTCCTCTCCTCTCCTCTCTGGTTTGCAATGTTGCAAGGGGTTGTGGTCTGTGGGAGTGCTGCTTTTGTACTTACCTATGTGGGTGTGTCCTCATGGTCTGTTGTTTTCAGGTGTGTTGTGTCTGGGGTTCTGGCCTTTGTAGTTTTTGTTTGTCCGGGGGTGTTTTCGGGATGTGTACTGTGCTTGTGTATTTGTGCGTGCCTTGCTGTGTGGACTTGTTGGCCATGTTGTGTGCTATTGGTTTTGTGAGCGGATGGTTTCTGTGCAGGGACGTGGGCGCCATGGCTTCTGCCGTGTCAATTCTCATTGGCGTTGTTTGCGCTGGCGGGCGGTATATTTGTAGTTTTCCCGCGCTCATGGCGGTGCGATCGTAATCTCACGTGCGGTGTGTCGGCCGTGAGGGCGGGCGGTTTTGTGTTGTCGTGCGTGTTTCCGTCCGTGGCGGGCGGTTTGACTCCGACTCGGACGATGGGGGGCGGTATCTTGTGTGATTTTTCCGCCGATGGCGGTTTTCGGTTTGTGTAATCGTAATGGCGTGGTCGGTGTTCAGACGGTGTGTGCGGGCGGATTTTTGCCGCTTCCATGCCTGGCGGATTTTTTTACGCCGGGTATCGTAATGGGCCCCTTAGATTTCAACCAAGTATTCTCTGATATGGATTTTCTCTTGGGATCTGCTACTTGTAATCATCGGCTTCTGATACACCGTGTGCTTCATTTCTACATCGTCAGACTTTCCGTCTTACTTCATTCTCCACCATTCTCAGCTCTAAGTCCACTCTCATCCTCTTCCCCACCCTGCCTCTTTCCTTCTTGTAATTCATCCATCACCTTTTCTGTTCTTCTTAATCCACCACACAGTCCTCCCGTGTTCCTCCACTGAATCCCCTTCCCTCAACTCTTGCTTTTCCTCAAATGATTTGTTCCATAAGCCTTTTCCTACCTCATCGCTCACCCTACAGCTCTCTCGACTCCTCTTTCCCTCAAACCCCCTCACCACTATCCATTAGCTCCACGTCATCCTTGTCCTGCTTCATCGTCTGCTTCATTCCACCTTCCTTCCGTATCCTTCTCATCAGATGATTTCACCCTCCAGCCTTCACCCCACAATCCTTCCCTCATCCACTTCCTTCACAGCAAAGGCTCTGTCCCTCCTGATCCCTTTACCCTGACCCCTCCCCCCCACATCTTTCTTTCCACCTTTTCCTCTATTCCTTTCCCCACAGGATTTCATCCCCTCTTCCTCCACAAAACTGTCCTTCCCTTCCTCCATCCCTTCAACCAGTCGCCTCTTCCTCCCCCGCCTGTTGACACACGTCAACCTCTACATCATCAGGGCTGTCTGACATTAATTGTCGGTTTCAAGTTGTGGTGGAAACAGAAGAAGTTCATAAATGCATTAACTGCTGGGCATTAGCAGGTCACAAGCTTGAGCCAGGGTGATAACTGCACTGATGACACACAAGCCGGAAATCATAGTTTAGGGTTTATTGTAAGGGGCACCACCAGCACCATGTACGCATTAAGGATATGAGATCCATGAGTAAGTGGAAGAGAAACCCCATAGCTCTGTCGTGACGCAGGTATGCTTGCGGAGAGAAGGGCTGTTGATGACATTGAGCGGGCAATGATGAGGAGGGCGAACATTGTCCCCTGTAAGGGCGCACGAGGTACCATCTCCTTGTTTGTGCACAAGTGGATGAATGTGAGCATTGAAACTGGAGCCTGTAGATTGGGAGCTACAAGATAATAGTACTCAGTGTTGGTGAATAAATTCTACAGGTAGGGGGTATACGAGTTGCTTACTTTAAAGAGTCGCTTATGGTTTTGTGTACTTTATCTACCTCCCCTCTCGCCTTCCAGAACAGTCCATGACAGACTCCTTGGTTCAGGGCTTCTAGATTCTCTAAGCTCTGTGTCCATGACTACCCACAACGTTCATCAGACCTCTAGCACACAGTGTCAGCTCCTACACACAACAGGCATGTGATTGTTCAGGCGTGAGCATGCAATCACTTACTCGGAGTGAGGCACAGCCCTCAGATCTAATGCTCCTCCACACACATAGAAGGAAAGAGAGAAAAGAATCTACACCCTTACATGAGTTTCCAATAACATTTACTGGGAATAGACTGGACCACGGTGGGATAAACCAAACGAGGCGTCTACACAGTGGACACGTTGAGGACTTGTTCGGAAGGTACAGTGCAGGTGTATTCTGTTGCTCTAGGTGGAGCTGACTCTGGTGAAAGGACTCTTGGGAGAGTGGGACTCGGAGACGTGGTAATGTGACAACACCATCAGAACTTCACACATTGTTCCTTTCACCGAAAGATCCGTTTAGGACATTAGGTTCATTGACTTGGTGCAACAAAATTCTACTAGGGTCATAGATCTCTTTCTTACAGTCCAGGTAGGCTTGTTTCTCTGCCCTGTAAACTGCCCAAAACACAATCTTCAGAATTCATAGTTGATCCTGTGACATTGTCCCCAACATGCACAGGTTCCCGTTCCAGGCAGCAAAACTGAATCTACATTGGCGTCCATCCCATGCATCTATCTCTTTGCAAACATTCTGTGAATTCCTTCAGGCGCGAGACTTCTGTAAACTTTCTTCACTAAGTGTGCACAGGAGTATTGAATACATAATGCATGCAAAGGTACTTTAACAGATTGTAGGTTTCACTGAAAAAGGCATTAAAAAGAAATCACCTTGTGACATGTCAGATCTGACAAAGCCAACCTCGCGTGCATCACGATGAACGTTGTCACCGTACTTCATCTTTTGGAGGTGCAGGCTCTGCCCAAGTCTCTTCTTTCCTATTGTCTTCTCTTAATCCCTTCCATATCCATCCTTCTCTATTTTTAGGTCGAGCCTGGGCAGCGCATGCGCTGCTCTGCGAGTCATGCTGTATTCAGGTAGGGACTTGAAGCTCCGCCCACTCTCCACCCACATTTTTCATTGGCTTGTGTCATTGTCCACTGTAAACTGTGGCTGTTCATTGATCAATAGGCTTTGTAGTCCTTCCATAGTACTGCCTTGTCTCATTTTGTAACCTCCCCCTGTTACGTGTGTTGTTACTCGGTAAGCTTTAATTACAACCTCCAAGCACTATTTTCTCAAATAGCTTTGTCCTGCATGCTGATGCAGGTAGGACTCGCTCTCTCCAAACTCTTTTTTTTAAAAATGTTATACAACCAACGCATTCGCAATGCAATAGGTCTCGCAATTGCGAGAGTTTAAGGTATTGGTATTGTAAATGACAATGCCTTTTATTTATCTGTTTTAAAAACAACTCATAAATAAAAGGCATTGTCGTTTACAATGCCAATAGCTCAAACTCTCGTAAATGCAAGACCTTTTGCATTGCAAATGCTTGTTTCAAATGTAATTACTTATTCAGGAGATCGTACCAAACCACCATACAAATATGAGCTGCTTTTCCTGCATACCTTCTCACCCCTGAGCTCTCTTCCTGCTCCATCATTAGGAGCGTTGTCATGCGTCCTTTGCATGATAGAGTAGACATAGAAGACACACTACCATCACCTTTTTTATTTACTCAATACATCCTCACTTTATTTCCATGAAACACAAATTATTTGTAAAATTCCTTGGGGCAGATTTACAAGGCCCTTGCGCCACTTTTGCGTCATTTTTAACATGGGAAAAGTGACGCAAAAGTGGCGCAAGGGGCTTGTAAATCTGCCTCCTTGTATTTTAGAAACTAGAATAACTTTTGTTCTTTTATGTACAAAACGTGGGATTCAATCCTAGATGTGTGCAGACCTTCGTCTAGAGGAAGAGGTGTGGCGCTGCGGCCAGGGCGACTGACACCGGACGCTTTGGCTCACGGTTCGATCACCGGTGTCAGGTCAGCCCAGCACCATGTGACTCTGGGCAATAGCTCGCTTAATCTTCCCGACGGCCCCCAGCGCCGGGATGCCTCCGGGTAGCTGTGCGCTTTACAAATACTGGATTTACATTTTTACATTTATTTGTTGACTTCATCCATTAAAATAGGCCACCTACCCAAATGGGTCCTTGCACAGAAAGGGATTTTCTCCAAACAGGGCTCATAAAGAGATTTTCTCAAAGTGTTTTTTGCCAGAGAAGCACAGCATCGTTTCACCTCCTCATCAGCAAGGATGAGTGCACTCAAGGGCAGCGGTTCTTAACCTGGGGTCTGTGGACCATTCGGGGTCTGTGACACCTACTCAGAGGGTCCGTGACTGTTTATAAAATTAAATTAAATAATATTAGCAGATAAATAAAGTATACAGAAATAAAATAGCAAAATTGAAAATTAAATATTTTAAAACACTCTGTAAGTGTGAAGGAAATTAAAATTGAAGGCTAAGAATTAAGTTGGTTTCTTTAGCTTGATTCGTGGGAGCAGTGCAATAACCGTAAACTGAATCTTTTATATACGATTAAAGGCCTCAGTTGAAGCACCGGTAGGCGCCAACAAAAAAGAGAAATCATTAGGAGCAAAAAAGACAAAGTGGTATGCCAGAGTCCATCTAGCACATCACTTCCTCGTTTACAAATAAATGAAAATTCTGAAACACGTCAGCCTTCCCATTAAAATTAATATTTTGTATATCTTTTGTATTTTGTGAACTAAATAAAATATGTAATACTATGTTTATTAGCTTGATGCATACTTGTTTCTGTAATTTGTGTATCGCTCTAAAGTCCGTATCATCTACGCTGCTTAAGCCGGGGTCCCCGTCTTCCAATAGTGATTCAGTGGCGGTCCGCAGAGGTCGGAGGTTAAGAACCACTGTTCTAGGGCACAACTCCATACGGAATCAGTGGGTAGTATTTTAACACAAACTCCAAAACATCTTTTGCAAAAACATACATTCCAAAACATAGACTATCAAAATCTAAACCTTACATAAATATCTCCCTGCTAATGTTCTGACCTTTACTCGTGACCTCTGTCAAGGTAGTGCCCCGGATATAATCCAGTCCCAGCATATGTGGGATGAGGGAGGGGTGACCTAGTAATTACATACAGGTCACACATTTTCTGGGACATATGTATGTAAGGTCCAGATTTTAGCAGTCTCTGCTCTGGAGTGGATGTCTTTGGAAACCATGTCTTGGCATTCAGTGTTTCACAGAAACCCCGCAGACAGCATGTGCTGTTGTGGGTTCTAAGCTCCTCAGCATGTGCTGTTGTGGGTTCTAAGCTCCTCAACATGTGCTGTTGTGGGTTCTAAGCTCCTCAGCATGTGCTGTTGTGGGTTCTAACTCCTCAGCATGTGCTGTTGTGGGTTCTAACTCCTCAGCATGTGCTGTTGTGGGTTCTAAGCTCCTCAGCATGTGCTGTTGTGGGTTCTAAGCTCCTCAGCATGTGCTGTTGTGGGTTCTAAGCTCCTCAGCATGTGCTGTTGTGGGTTCTAAGCTCCTCAGCATGTGCTGTTGTGGGTTCTAAGCTCCTCAGCATGTGCTGTTGTGGGTTCTAACTCCTCAGCATGTGCTGTTGTGGGTTCTAACTCCTCAGCATGTGCTGTTGTGGGTTCTAAGCTCCTCAGCATGTGCTGTTGTGGGTTCTAAGCTCCTCAGCATGTGCTGTTTTGGGTTCTAAGCTCCTCAGCATGTGCTGTTGTGGGTTCTAATTTCCTCAGCATGTGCTGTTGTGGGTTCTAAGCTCTTCAGCATGTGCTGTTGTGGGTTCTAAGCTCCTCAGCATGTGCTGTTGTGGGTTCTAAGCTCCTCAGCATGTGCCGTTGTGGGTTCTAAACTCCTCAGCATGTGCTGTTGTGGGTTCTAAGCTCCTCAGCATGTGCTGTTGTTCTAAGCTCCTCAGCATGTGCTGTTGTGGGTTCTAAGCTCCTCAGCATGTGCTGTTGTGGGTTCTAACTCCTCAGCATGTGCTGTTGTGGGTTCTAAGCTCCTCAGACCTCAGCATGTGCTGTTGTGGGTTCTAAGCTCCTCAGCATGTGCTGTTGTGGGTTCTAAGCTCCTCAGCATGTGCTGTTGTGGGTTCTAAGCTCCTCAGCATGTGCTGTTGTTCTAAGCTCCTCAGCATGTGCTGTTGTGGGTTCTAATTTCCTCAGCATGTGCTGTTGTGGGTTCTAACTCCTCAGCATGTGCTGTTGTGGGTTCTAACTCCTCAGCATGTGCTGTTGTGGGTTCTAAGCTCCTCAGCATGTGCTGTTGTGGGTTCTAAGCTCCTCAGCATGTGCTGTTTTGGGTTCTAAGCTCCTCAGCATGTGCTGTTGTGGGTTCTAAGTTCCTCAGCATGTGCTGTTGTGGGTTCTAAGCTCTTCAGCATGTGCTGTTGTGGGTTCTAAGCTCCTCAGCATGTGCTGTTGTGGGTTCTAAGCTCCTCAGCATGTGCCGTTGTGGGTTCTAAGCTCCTCAGCATGTGCTGTTGTGGGTTCTAAGCTCCTCAGCATGTGCTGTTGTTCTAAGCTCCTCAGCATGTGCTGTTGTGGGTTCTAAGCTCCTCAGCATGTGCTGTTGTGGGTTCTAACTCCTCAGCATGTGCTGTTGTGGGTTCTAAGCTCCTCAGACCTCAGCATGTGCTGTTGTGGGTTCTAAGCTCCTCAGCATGTGCTGTTGTGGGTTCTAAGCTCCTCAGCATGTGCTGTTGTTCTAAGCTCCTCAGCATGTGCTGTTGTGGGTTCTAATTTCCTCAGCATGTGCTGTTGTTCTAAGCTCCTCAGCATGTGCTGTTGTGGGTTCTAAGCTCCTCAGCATGTGCTGTTGTGGGTTCTAACTCCTCAGCATGTGCTGTTGTGGGTTCTAAGCTCCTCAGACCTCAGCATGTGCTGTTGTGGGTTCTAAGCTCCTCAGCATGTGCTGTTGTGGGTTCTAAGCTCCTCAGCATGTGCTGTTGTGGGTTCTAAGCTCCTCAGCATGTGCTTTTGTTCTAAGCTCCTCAGCATGTGCTGTTGTGAGTTCTAAGCTCCTCAGCATGTGCTGTTGTGGGTTCTAAGCTCTTCAGCATGTGCTGTTGTGGGTTCTAAGCTCCTCAGCATGTGCTGTTGTGAGTTCTAAGCTCCTCAGCATGTGCTGTTGTGGGTTCTAAGCTCCTCAGCATGTGCTGTTGTGGGTTCTAAGCTCCTCAGCCTGTGCTGTTGTGGGTTCTAAGCTCCTCAGCATGTGCTGTTGTGGGTTCTAAGCTCCTCAGCATGTGCTGTTGTTCTAAGCTCCTCAGCATGTGCTGTTGTGAGTTCTAAGCTCCTCAGCATGTGCTGTTGTGGGTTCTAACTCCTCAGCATGTGCTGTTGTGGGTTCTAAGCTCCTCAGCATGTGCTGTTGTGGGTTCTAAGCTCCTCAGCATGTGCTGTTGTGGGTTCTAAGCTCCTCAGCATGTGCTGTGGTGGGTTCTAAGCTCCTCAGCATGTGCTGTTGTGGGTTCTAAGCTCCTCAGCATGTGCCGTTGTGGGTTCTAAACTCCTCAGCATGTGCTGTTGTGGGTTCTAAGCTCCTCAGCATGTGCTGTTGTGGGTTCTAAGCTCCTCAGCATGTGCTGTTGTTCTAAGCTCCTCAGCATGTGCTGTTGTGAGTTCTAAGCTCCTCAGCATGTGCTGTTGGGGGTTCTAAGCTCCTCAGCATGTGCTGTGGTGGGTTCTAAGCTCCTCAGCATGTGCTGTTGTGGGTTCTAAGCTCCTCAGCATGTGCTGTTGTGGGTTCTAAGCTCCTCAGCATGTGCTGTTGTGGGTTCTAAGCTCCTCAGCATGTGCTGTTGTTCTAAGCTCCTCAGCATGTGCTGTTGTGAGTTCTAAGCTCCTCAGCATGTGCTGTTGTGGGTTCTAAGCTCCTCAGCATGTGCTGTTGTGGGTTCTAAGATCCTCAGCATGTGCTGTTGTGGGTTCTAAGCTCCTCAGCATGTGCTGTGGTGGGTTCTAAGCTCCTCAGCATGTGCTGTTGTGGGTTCTAAGCTCCTCAGCATGTGCCGTTGTGGGTTCTAAACTCCTCAGCATGTGCTGTTGTGGGTTCTAAGCTCCTCAGCATGTGCTGTTGTGGGTTCTAAGCTCCTCAGCATGTGCTGTTGTTCTAAGCTCCTCAGCATGTGCTGTTGTGAGTTCTAAGCTCCTCAGCATGTGCTGTTGTGGGTTCTAAGCTCCTCAGCATGTGCTGTGGTGGGTTCTAAGCTCCTCAGCATGTGCTGTTGTGGGTTCTAAGCTCCTCAGCATGTGCTGTTGTGGGTTCTAAGCTCCTCAGCATGTGCTGTTGTGGGTTCTAAGCTCCTCAGCATGTGCTGTTGTGGGTTCTAAGCTCCTCAGCATGTGCTGTTGTTCTAAGCTCCTCAGCATGTGCTGTTGTGAGTTCTAAGCTCCTCAGCATGTGCTGTTGTGGGTTCTAAGCTCCTCAGCATGTGCTGTTGTGGGTTCTAAGCTCCTCAGCGTGTGCTGTTGTGGGTTCAAAGCTCCTCAGCATGTGCTGTGGTGGGTTCTAAGCTCCTCAGCATGTGCTGTGGTGGGTTCTAAGCTCCTCAGCATGTGCTGTTGTGGGTTCTAAGCTCCTCAGCTGGCTTCATGATGAAGATGATGAAACAAATGTGTAAAGCGCACAGATGCTCCTAGGAGTGTCTTGGCGCTAATCCTCCAAATGTGTTCCATGTTCTCGACAGACACCGACTTTCAGCCCTTGATGTATTTAATACAATCGGGGGCACCATCTGATCACCAAATAGACAATTTATCTCTGATTGTTTCATAGTAGGAAGCTCACCCCAATTCAATGCAAGGTTTGGGGTACAAGGACCCAGACCGGGATGTTGTTCTGCACAAGAAAACGGATTTCATGTATTTCTGCAAAATCAGCCTCGTTTATTATCGACCACAACGAACCAAGAATTAAAGGCAGGATGTTGAGTCTTAAAGAGGGCAGAGCAACGCAATCAGCATGGTATATTTATGAAGATGACGTAAAAAAGGCAATTTAAACATGTCTCAGATACAAAACAATAATTTATTGTAGCTTCCGTCTTACTTTCCATTCCTGTCCGGGGTTAGTTGTCATTGTATGAAATTGCCCTTTTAATCCAGATCGTTCAAACAAATAAAGAAAACAGCTATTAATGTGAACTGGTAAAATTATATTTCTTAAAAACAACCAGCTGTACATGCAAGTTCCGTGTGGCGGGCGGCGGTGTCGCAAACTGTTAAAGCACAGAATATTTGGCTTAAGGATCTTAGACTTTAAAGAAAAATGTGCTTCTAAAAAAATCTTAAACCCTCATTATTGATGGTTTGATGATAAGTCTAAGGCTGATCGATGGATAAAACTTTACATTGTAGGGGAATCGCCTACCCAGGCTGCAAACCTGCACTCCTGTAAATATGGATAATAGTAGGGTACAATATACAAGGTACACAACAGCAAGACAATCCTACAAAATGCAGTTTCATAAAAAAGACTTTTACATTGGCAGGTATGTTTGTGTTTTGTGTCTTTTTGTTGCAAAAGGTGTTTTTCTATGAATATAGTTAAAGCAAATTGCTTTTGAAGCTATGATTAAGAAGTTTCCTGATATTCAAAAGCTGTCTGCAAAAAATAAAGAAAGTACAATAGAGATTTCTCCAAAAGCATTGCTCACTAAAACTGCCTTCAAAAACGATGCTGGGTGGCCTTGCTTCCAGAGTGTTGTCACCCAAGGGCGTGTCCTGATTAAGGTACTCACTCTGACCCAGGGGTGCCATTTATGATTTATGTACAGGACTTGCCACTTTTATCGAGGCAGGAAGTCTACCTCTAAGGGAGCAGTATTTACACATGGTCAGAGCCCTGAAGGATCATGTTTGTCAAGAACCGCTGGCGAAGCCAGTTGTAGGCGTAAGATGTGTAGCGGATGCACACACGTGCAAAACCACGGGGCAGAGGAGTTATTAGAATGAGGCGACCTGGGCACTTGCCTCCATGTTGATCTTACACAGTAGTTACAGATAAGAGGGAATTGTACACTCTGGTGCCATCCGGGGACTTGGCGCCATGTGTCAGCAGTTCCTGGATCGTCATCCAGTTGTCGAATATCTTTTTGTTTCGCTTCTTCATCATTTTTTTGTGGCTGAGGTCGATAATGTTCACCTCCTTCCTCTCATCCGAGCTTTGCTGCTCCTTGAGACAGTCTAACCTGCTCTGCATCATGAACTCCCGCCTCCGCTTCTGCTCGGTGGCCTTGCGCGCGTGCTGCTTGCGCTCTTCCTTGCTCCAGTAGCGCCCCATCTTGAGCTCGCTGATGGCGTCATCATCCGTCGTCATGCCGCTGCGCTCTTCTTTGATCTTGATGGCTCGCTCCCTCAGCAGGCGGTCCCGCACTGGTCTTTTGGTGATGTAGCGCGTGCCATCGCTCCTCACCTTGACCTTCCACTCCATCCGAGCCTCGGCCTGGCTCGAGGCGGTCAGGTCTTTGCACATGCTGACCAGGCTCATCTGGCTCTGCGCGTACTCGACCGCTGACTTCTGCTGGATGAGCTGCATATAGCTCTGATAGTGCTGGGCATGGGCAGGGATGTGGGCATGTTTGTATGGCGAGGAGTGACCAGACGGCTTCTGAGCCGGACTCTTGCCAGCCTCACCACTCACCCGTTCTTTGCCCTGCTCACTCTCCCTGACCGATGGCTGGGCTCGGGCAGGGCTCGACTCGCGACTCTTGACAACGGGTAGCAAACTCTTCTGGGAAATGCTGAAGGGTACCACACTGCCTGTTGCCCCCTGCGTGCTTTGACAGTTGATGCCCTCCATAGTTCTGCGCAGTGAGTTGTCCGGAGAGAGTTCCAGAGTCAGTGGGGTGCTTCGACAGCTTTCACCAGTGTTGTAGGCGCTGGAGCTATCCTTGTCCGATTTCTCAGGGAGCTCCGTAATGTCAGAAAGTTCATGTCTGCGAACATCAATGCTTGTGTTGTAGTTTCTAAATCCACTGTTGTGCAGCATCCATGAATCCCTGTACTGATCCTTCAGCTGCTGCATCTTATGCGCCCTCACGATATTTAGACACTCCATCTCTATGCTTTGCAACTCTTCGTTCAACATTTCCAGCTCCCTGTCAACACTTTCTTGGTCATTTTTACTGATGTCCATTGCATTGCTTTGGCTATACAGGTTGCCTTGGGTGGCACACTTGACTTGGCACTTGAGTTCCAGCAGCTCCCGAAATCTCTCACACTCATCATCTGGTATGCCAAGAAAATCCGCATCCGTATAGTCTGCCGAGATGAAGGACTCATTGCTAAACTGCATGTCGCCACTTCCAAGAGTGTCCTGGCTGTACATGAGCTTCTTCTGACTTTCAAGGGTGTTCAAGGAAACATTCTGATCATCTGCTACGTTCTCCTGCTCTGAGCTCTCATCATTTCGGGTACTCTCGTCCGTGCGTCCCACGCCGCTGTCCTTTTCATGCTGGTTCGACAAGATGGTGGCTGTATCCGTAGTGCCTCCATCTTCTTCGAGTTTTTTCTAAACAGAGAAAAATTGTTGGAAGGTGTGAATACATGTGGCAATGTAGTTTTATTCAAGACAGTGACAGTAAAATATTTAAAGAACAGTATCCCATTTTAAATCCACCCCCCAATGGTCCTATTTCATTGACTCAATCAGATATTCACAAAGATGCCCATTTATACTTTCCTTTCCCTAAATCATTGACAGGTAACTCACTTCATGATTAGAATTTTGTTTAAAAACAGAGACAAATAATGTCTGCAACACAAAATTACAGTTTCCCGTTACCTGCTGGAGCATACTGGCAGTATACTGCATCGCTTGGTGATGTTGTTCCTCCAGCATATCCATATGTAATTCATCCAGAAAATCATTTCTGTCATCATCCATCCATCCCTCATCGAGCTATCAAAGACAGAATCAAATGAAGAGGATTCAATATGGTGAAAAGGACAAAATTCCTGTGATCGACACAAAGCCAAAGGTACCCATCTTCCATTGTCATTATAATAACAGGTGCATGCTTGGATGTTTTAATCTTGCTTAGTGTTTGCAGTGGTCATGATTGTAGCATTCAGATGTGGTTACAGATGATTTGCATACTTAACTTCTTTTTTTACACTTTAGTAATCTGCATGTTGGAATATGTCACAGTGGGGGTGTGCTCAGAGTGTACAGCTACTTCATTATATATGATTGTGTCAGTAGACCTACTCGCCTAACTTTATGCCAGAGATGTGAAGTGTCAAGCTCCAAGAAACCCAGGTGAGTAGTGTGAGCCATATAAATGGTGGTGGTGATGACAGTTGTGCATGTGTATGCTCGTTGGAAGCCAGTGGAAGACACACCTGCAAGACTGATACATTAACATGACGTTACAGTTTCTGCAAGTCTGATGGGGGGCTGTTGGTTTTCTGCAATCTAGTGATCATGTCCTGTAGTAGGGAAGTTTGCACCGAGTGACAGTTGAAGAACTGATTCTGATTTATGTGTAAACTGGAGTTTCCTTTCTTGAATCATGATTGAAAGATCAGAGCCTAGGGACAACACCACGTCAAAGATTAGTACACAAATTCTATCATACTACCTAGGGACTCAGGCTCTGATGTAAACTCAAAAACACGACAGGCTTTAAGCAACAGCTGTCCTCATGCTTCTGTTTTAAGAAAGTCATTCTCTAACATTCAGATTAAGAAACCCAGAGCCACCCACAGAGGGGATATGCCTGGATGAAACCGATCAGACCAGTGGTGAAAGAATCGCGTAGCCAGTCATGTGTCAAGCGTTGGCCAAGGTGGTTTTCAGGCAACCGGTCATGTTAATTAATTAATTAATGTTGGTCAGTTTAGAACAGAGTTGATATCATGGAGCGGATGTGTTTATGAGTTTTCAATTTTAAGTGGAGCAGCACATTTAGGGGATGTTTGATCAGCTGCTGAGGATAAGTGGGAGTATGATCTAAAAGCTGCTGAGGATAGGTAGGAGTATGATCTAAAAGCTGCTGAAGATAGGTGGGAGTGCAGGGCCGGCTTTAGCGCTGGTGGCGCCCAGTGCGACAATCACTTTTGGCGCCCCCCACACCCCATGACTGTTTCCTCGGTACCTCCCACTACCACCGGGCAAAAGTGCACCTCATCTCTCCAATCATAAGATATTGTTAAACACAGCGACTCCCTGGAGTCAGCCCCCCTCTCCCCAGGTCAGCGCCCTGTGCGGCCGCACCAGTCGCACTGCCCTAAAGCCGGCCCGGGGAGTATGATCTAAAAGCTGCTAAGGATTGGTGGGAGTATGATTTAAAAGCTGCTGGGGATAGGTGGAAATATGATCTAAGAGCTGCTGAGCATAGGCGGGAGTAAGATCTAAAAGATTCTGAGGATAGGTGGGAGTAAGATATAAAAACTGCTGAGGATAGGTAGATGGGAGTATGACCTAAAAGATGCTGAGGATAGGGGAGAGGATGATATAAAAGCTGCTGAGCATAGGTGGGAGTAAGATCTAAAATCTTCTGTGCATATGTGGGAGTAAGATCTAAAAGCTGCTGAGGATAGGTAGGAGTATGATCAAAAAGCTGCTGAGGATATGTAGGAGTACAATCTAAAACCTACTGAGGACAGGTGAGAATACGAGTTAAAAGCTGCTGAGGGAAGGCGAGAGTATGATATAAAAGCTGCTGAGGATAGATGGGAGTATAATCTAAAAGATGCTGAAGATAGGTGCGAGTATGATCTAAAAGCTGCTGAGGATTGGTGGGAGTATGATCTTAAAGCTGCTAAGCAGAGATGGGAGTATGATCTAAAAGCTGCTGAGCATAGGTGGAAGTAAGATCTAAAAGATGCTGAGAATAGGTGAGAGGATGATATACAAGCTGCGGAACATAGGTGGGAGTAAGATCTAAAAGCTGCTCTGCATATGTGGGCGTAAGATCTAAAAGATGCTGAGGATAAGTAAGAGGATGATATAAAAGCTCCTGAGGATAGGTAGATTGGAGTATGATCTAAAAGCTGCTGAGAATAGGTGGGAGTATGATCCAAAAGCTGCTGAGGATAGGTGGGAGTATGATCTAAATGCTGCTGAGGATAGGTGAGAGGATGATATAAAAGCTGCTGAGGACAGGTGAGAGGATGATATAAAAGTTGCTGAGGTTAGGTGGGAGTATGATCTAAATGCTGCTGAGGATAGGTGAGAGGATGATATAAAAGCTGCTGAGGATAGGTAGATTGGAGTATGATCTAAAAGCTGCTGAGGATAGGTGGGAGTACGATCTAAAAGCTGCTGAGGATAGGTGGGAGTATGATCTAAAAGCTGCTGAGGATAGGTGAGAGGATGATCTAAAAGCTGCTGAGGATAGGTGGGAGTATGATCTAAAACCTGCTGAGGATAGGTGGGAGTATGATCTAAATGCTGCTGAGGATAGGTGAGAGGATGATATACAAGCTGCTGAGGACAGGTGAGAGGATGATATACAAGCTGCTGAGGATAGGTGAGAGGATGCTATAAAAGCTGCTGAGGATAGGTGAGAGGATGATCTAAAACCTGCTGAGGAAAGGTGGGAGTATGATCTAAAAGCTGCTGAGGATAGGTGGGAGTATGATCTAAATGCTGCTGAGGATAGGTGAGAGGATGATATACAAGCTGCTGAGGACAGGTGAGAGGATGATATACAAGCTGCTGAGGATAGGTGAGAGGATGCTATAAAAGCTGCTGAGGATAGGAGGGAGTAGTGACCTCATTTATGCCCAGTGGGGATGAGTGAACCGGATTCTCTCATCCCCTATTTGGTGATGGCTTCTCTCGTTCTTAGGTCTGATTTAAACGTATTTATTTTCATTTCTCACAGCAGAGCAGGACTGGCTCTAGTGAAGTGTGAATCATGAGTCACACTCGAAGGAAGGCCTTAGTGAGAAGATGCTTTTACGAGGGAAGAAAGAATTCCCTTGCCGCCCATGTCTCAACATGGAGCTCTTGAAGAACATGAGCTGTTAGGGAGAGCATGAGCCCCCAAGACAGGACATCTGCATGGGAGAGCATGAGCCGTGCAGAGAGTATGAGCTGTGTCAAATATGAGCAGAGCGGGAGAGCATGAGCCGTGCAGAGAGTATGAGCTGTGTCAAATATGAGCAGAGTGGGAGAGCATGAGCCGTGCAGAGAGTATGAGCTGTGTCAGATATGAGCAGAGTGGGAGAGCATGGGCCGTGCAGGGAGTATGAGCTGTGTCAAATATGAGCAGAGCGGGAGCGCATGAGCCGTGCAGAGAGTATGAGCTGTATCAAATATGAGCAGTGCGGGAGAGCATGAGCCGTACAGGGAGTATGAGCTGTGTCAAATATGAGCAGAGCGCGAAAGCATGAGCCGTGCAGAGAGTATGAGCTGTGTCAAATATGAGCAGAGCGGGAAAGCATGAGCCGTACAGAGAGTATGAGCTGTGTCAAATATGAGCAGAGCGGGAGAGCATGAGTCGTACAGGGAGTATGAGCTGTGTCAAATATGAGCAGAGAGGGAGAGCATGAGCCGTGCAGGGAGTATGAGCTGTGTCAAATATGAGCAGAGCGGGAGAGCATGAGCAGTGCAGAGTGTATGAGCTGTGTCAAATATGAGCAGAGCGGGAGAGCATGAGCCGTGCAGAGAGTATGAGCTGTGTCGAATATGAGCAGAGTGGGAGAGCATGAGCCGTGCAGGGAGTATGAGCTGTGTCAAATATGAGCAGAGCGGGAAAGCATGAGCCGTACAGAGAGTATGAGCTGTGTCAAATATGAGCAGAGCGGGAGAGCATGAGCCGTGCAGGGAGTATGAGCTGTGTCAAATATGAGCAGAGCGGGAGAGCATGAGCCTTGCAGGGAGTATGAGCTGTGTCAAATATGAGCAGAGCGGGAGAGCGGGAGAGCATGAGCAGTGCAGAGTGTATGAGCTGTGTCAAATATGAGCAGAGCGGGAGAGCATGAGCCGTGCAGAGAGTATGAGCTGTGTCGAATATGAGCAGAATGGGAGAGCATGAGCCGTGCAGGGAGTATGAGCTGTGTCAAATATGAGCAGAGCGCGAAAGCATGAGCCGTGCAGAGAGTATGAGCTGTGTCAAATATGAGCAGAGTGGGAAAGCATGAGCTGTGCAGAGGGTATGAGCTGTGTCAAATTTGAGCAGAGTGGGAGAGCATGAGCTGTGCAGGGAGTATGAGCTATGTCAAATATGAGCAGAATGGGAGAGCATGAGCCGTGCAGGGAGTATGAGCTGTGCCAAATATGAGCAGAGCGCGAAAGCATGAGCCGTGCAGAGAGTATGAGCTGTGTCAAATATGAGCAGAGTGGGAGAGCATGCGCCGTACAGAGAGTATGAGCTGTGTCAAACATGAGCAGAATGGGAGTGCACGAGCCGTGCAGAGAGTATGAGCTGTGTCAGATATGAGCAGAGTGGGAAAGCATGAGCCGTGCAGAGAGTATGAGCTGTGTCAAATATGAGCAGAGTGGGAAAGCATGAGCCGTGCAGAGAGTATGAGCTGTGTCAAATATGAGCAGAATGGGAGAGCATGAGCCGTGCAGAGAGTATGAGCTGTGTGAAACATGAGCAGAGTCGGAAAGCACGAGCCGTGCAGAGAGTATGAGCTGTGTCAGATATGAGCATATTGGGAGAGCATGAGCAATGCAGAGAGTATGAGCTGTGTCAAATATGAGGAGAGTGAGAGAGCACGAGCCGAGCAGGGAGTATGAGCTGTGTCAAATATGAGCAGAGCGAGAGAGCATGAGCAGAGCAGGGAGTATGAGCTGCGTCAAATATTAGCAGAGTGGGAGAGCATGGGCCGTGCAGAGAGTATGAGCTGTGTCAAATATGAGCAGAGTGAGAGAGCATGAGCCATGCAGAGAGTATGAGCTGTGTCAAATATGAGCAGAGTGAGAGAGCATTAGCTGAGCAGGGAGTATGAGCTGTGTGAAATATGAGCAGAGTGAGAGAGCATGAGCCGTGCTGGGAGTATGAGCGTGTGAAATATGAGCGGAGTGAGAGAGCATGAGCCGTGCAGGGAGTATGAGCTGTGTCAAATATGAGCGGAGTGAGAGAGCATGAGCCGTGCAGGGAGTATAAATTGTGTGAAATATGAGCGGAGTGGGAGAGCATGAGCCGTGCAGCGATTATGAGCTGTGTCAAATATGAGCGGAGTGAGAGAGCATGAGCCGTGCAGAGAGTTTGAGCTGTGTCAAATATGAGCAGAGTGGGAGAGCATGAGCCGTGCAGGGAGTATGAGCTGTGTCAAATATGAGCAGAGTGGGAGAGCATGAGCCCTGCAGGGAGTATGAGCTGTGTCAAATATGAGCAGAGTGGGAGAGCATGAGCCGTGCAGAGAGTATGAGCTGTGTCAAACATGAGCAGAGTGGGAAAGCACGAGCCGTGCAGAGAGTATGAGCTGTGTCAGATATGAGCAGAGTGGAAGAGCATGAGCCATGCAGAAAGTATGAGCTGTGTCAAATATGAGCAGGGTGAGAGAGCACGAGCCGAGCAGGGAGTATGAGCTGTGTCAAATATGAGCAGAGTGAGATAGTATGAGCCGTGCAGAGAGTTTGAGCTGTGTCCAATATTAGCAGAGTGAGAGAGCATGGGCCGTGCAGAGAGTATGAGCTGTGTCAAATATGAGCAGAGTGAGAAAGCATGAGCCGTGCAGAGAGTATGAGCTGTGTCAAATATGAGCAGAGTGAGAGAGCATTAGCTGAGCAGGGAGTATGAGCTGTGTCAAATATGAGCAGAGTGAGAGGGCATGAGCCGTGCAGGGAGTATGAGCTGTGTGAAATATGAGCGGAGTGAGAGAGCATGAGCCGTGCAGGGAGTATGAGCGGTGTCAAATATGAGCGGAGTGAGAGAGCATGAGCCATGCAGGGAGTATAAATTGTGTGAAATATGAGCGGGAGAGCATGAGCCGTGCAGAGAGTATGAGCGGTGTCAAATATGAGCGGAGTGAGAGAGCATGAGCCGTGCAGAGAGTTTGAGCTGTGTCAAATATGAGTAGAGTGGGAGAGCATGAGCCGTGTAGAGAGTATGAGCTGTGTCAAATATGAGCAGAGAGGGAGAGCATGAGCTGTGCAGAGAGTATGAGCTTTGTCAAATATGAGCAGAGTGGGAGAGCATAAGCAGTGCAGAGAGTATGAGCTGTGCCAAATATGAGCAAAGAGAGAGAGAGAGAGCATGAGCCGTGCAGGGAGTATGGGCTGTGTCAAATATGAGCAGAGTGGGAGAGCATGAGCTGTGCAGAGAGTATGAGCTGTGTAAAATATGAGCAGAGAGAGAGAGAGAGAGAGAGAGCATGAGCCGTGCAGGGAGTATGGGCTGTGTCAAATATGAGCAGAGAGAGAGAGCATGAGCCGTGCAGGGAGTATGAGCTGTGTCAAATATGAGCAGAGTGGGTGGCCATGAGCTGTGCAGAGAGTATGAGCTGTGTCAAATTTGAGCAGAGTGAGAGAGCATGAGGAGAGCAGGGAGTATGAGCTGTGTCAAATATGAACAGAGTGGGTGGCCATGAGCTGACCAGAGAGTATGAGCTGTGTCAAATATGAGCAGAGTGAGAGAGCATGAGCCGTGCAGAGAGTTTGAGCTGTGTCAAATATGAGCAGAGTGGGTGTCTATGAGCTGTGCAGAGAGTATGAGCTGCGTCAAATATGAGCAGAGTGGGAGAGCATGACCTGTACAGGAAGTATGAGCTGTGTCAAATATGAGCAGAGTGGGAGAGCATGAGCTGTACAGGGAGTATGAGCTGTGTCGAATTTGAGCAAAGTGAGAGAGCATGAGCTGTGCAGAGAGTATGAGCTGTGTAAAATATGAGCAGAGTGGGAGAGCATGAGCTGTACAGGGAGTATGAGCTGTGTCAAATATGAGCAGAGTGGGAGAGCATGAGCTGTACAGGGAGTATGAGCTGTGTCAAATATGAGCAGAGTGGGAGAGCATGAGCTGTGCAGAGAGTATGAGCTGTGTCAAATAAGAACAGAGTGGGAAAGCATGAGCTGTGCAGAGAGTATGAGCTGTGTCGAATATGAGCAGAGTGAGAGAGCATGAGCTGTGCAGAGAGTATGAGCTGAGTAAAATATGAGCAGAGTGGATGACCATGTGCCATGCAGAGAGTATGATCTGTGTAGAATATGAGCAGAGTGGGAGAGCATGAGCTGTGCAGAGAGTATGAGCTGTGTCAAATTTGAGCAGAGTGAGAAAGCATGAGCCATGCAGGGAGTATGAGCTTTGTCAAATATGAGCAGAGTGGGAGAGCATGGGCTGTGCAGGGAGTATGAGATGTGTCAGATATGAGCAGAGCGGGAGAGCATGAGCCATGCAGGGAGTATGAGCTGTGTCAAATATGAGCAGAGTGGGTGTCCATGAGCTGACCAGAGAGTATGAGCTGTGTCAAATAAAAGCAGAGTGAGAGAGCATTAGCTGAGCAGAGAGTATGAGCTATGTCAAATATGAGCAGAGAGAGAGAGCATGAGCCGTGCAGGGAGTATGAGATGTGTCAGATATGAGCAGAGCGGGAGAGCATGAGCCATGCAGGGAGTATGAGATGTGTCAAATATGAGCAGAGCGAGAGGGCATGAGCTGTGCAGAGAGTATGAGCTGTGTCAAATAGGAGCAGAGCGGGAGAGCATGAGCCGTGGAGAGAGTTTGAGCTTTGTCAAATATGAGCAGAGCGAGAGAGCATGAGCCATGCAGAGAGTATGAGCTATGTCAAATGTGAGCAGAGTGAGACAGCATGAGCTGTGCAGAGAGTATGAGCTGTGTCAAATATGAGCGGAGTGAGAGAGCATGAGCCGTGCAGAGAGTTTGAGCTGTGTCAAATATGAGCAGAGTGGGAGAGCATGAGCCCTGCAGGGAGTATGAGCTGTGTCAAATATGAGCAGAGTGGGAGAGCATGAGCCATGCAGAGAGTATGAGCTGTGTCAAACATGAGCAGAGTGGGAAAGCACGAGCCGTGCAGAGAGTATGAGCTGTGTCAGATATGAGCAGAGTGGGAGAGCGTGAGCCATGCAGAAAGTATGAGCTGTGTCAAATATGAGCAGAGTGAGAGAGCACGAGCCGAGCAGGGAGTATGAGCTGTGTCAAATATGAGCAGAGCGAGAGAGCATGAGCTGAGCAGGAAGTATGATCTGCGTCAAATATGAGCAGAGTGAGATAGTATGAGCCGTGCAGAGAGTTTGAGCTGTGTCAAATATGAGCAGAGTGGGAGAGCATGAGCCGTGCAGGGAGTATGAGCTGTGTCAAATATGAGCAGAGTGAGAGAGCACGAGCCGAGCAGGGAGTATGAGCTGTGTCAAATATGAGCAGAGCGAGAGAGCATGAGCTGAGCAGGAAGTATGATCTGCGTCAAATATGAGCAGAGTGAGAAAGCATGAGCCGTGCAGAGAGTTTGAGCTGTGTCAAATATGAGCAGACTGGGAGAGCATGAGCCGTGCAGGGAGTATGAGCTGTGTCAAATATGAGCAGAGTGGGAGAGCATGAGCCCTGCAGGGAGTATGAGCTGTGTCAAATATGAGCAGAGTGGGAGAGCATGAGCCGTGCAGAGAGTATGAGCTGTGTCAAACATGAGCAGAGTGGGAAAGCACGAGCCGTGCAGAGAGTATGAGCTGTGTCAGATATGAGCAGAGTGGAAGAGCATGAGCCATGCAGAAAGTATGAGCTGTGTCAAATATGAGCAGGGTGAGAGAGCACGAGCCGAGCAGGGAGTATGAGCTGTGTCAAATATGAGCAGAGTGAGATAGTATGAGCCGTGCAGAGAGTTTGAGCTGTGTCCAATATTAGCAGAGTGGGAGAGCATGGGCCGTGCAGAGAGTATGAGCTGTGTCAAATATGAGCAGAGTGAGAAAGCATGAGCCGTGCAGAGAGTATGAGCTGTGTCAAATATGAGCAGAGTGAGAGAGCATTAGCTGAGCAGGGAGTATGAGCTGTGTCAAATATGAGCAGAGTGAGAGGGCATGAGCCGTGCAGGGAGTATGAGCTGTGTGAAATATGAGCGGAGTGAGAGAGCATGAGCCGTGCAGGGAGTATGAGCGGTGTCAAATATGAGCGGAGTGAGAGAGCATGAGCCATGCAGGGAGTATAAATTGTGTGAAATATGAGCGGGAGAGCATGAGCCGTGCAGAGAGTATGAGCGGTGTCAAATATGAGCGGAGTGAGAGAGCATGAGCCGTGCAGAGAGTTTGAGCTGTGTCAAATATGAGTAGAGTGGGAGAGCATGAGCCGTGTAGAGAGTATGAGCTGTGTCAAATATGAGCAGAGAGGGAGAGCATGAGCTGTGCAGAGAGTATGAGCTTTGTCAAATATGAGCAGAGTGGGAGAGCATAAGCAGTGCAGAGAGTATGAGCTGTGCCAAATATGAGCAAAGAGAGAGAGAGAGAGCATGAGCCGTGCAGGGAGTATGGGCTGTGTCAAATATGAGCAGAGTGGGAGAGCATGAGCTGTGCAGAGAGTATGAGCTGTGTAAAATATGAGCAGAGAGAGAGAGAGAGAGCATGAGCCGTGCAGGGAGTATGGGCTGTGTCAAATATGAGCAGAGAGAGAGAGCATGAGCCGTGCAGGGAGTATGAGCTGTGTCAAATATGAGCAGAGTGGGTGGCCATGAGCTGTGCAGAGAGTATGAGCTGTGTCAAATTTGAGCAGAGTGAGAGAGCATGAGGAGAGCAGGGAGTATGAGCTGTGTCAAATATGAACAGAGTGGGTGGCCATGAGCTGACCAGAGAGTATGAGCTGTGTCAAATATGAGCAGAGTGAGAGAGCATGAGCCGTGCAGAGAGTTTGAGCTGTGTCAAATATGAGCAGAGTGGGTGTCTATGAGCTGTGCAGAGAGTATGAGCTGCGTCAAATATGAGCAGAGTGGGAGAGCATGACCTGTACAGGAAGTATGAGCTGTGTCAAATATGAGCAGAGTGGGAGAGCATGAGCTGTACAGGGAGTATGAGCTGTGTCGAATTTGAGCAAAGTGAGAGAGCATGAGCTGTGCAGAGAGTATGAGCTGTGTAAAATATGAGCAGAGTGGGAGAGCATGAGCTGTACAGGGAGTATGAGCTGTGTCAAATATGAGCAGAGTGGGAGAGCATGAGCTGTACAGGGAGTATGAGCTGTGTCAAATATGAGCATAGTGGGAGAGCATGAGCTGTGCAGAGTATGAGCTGTGTCAAATAAGAACAGAGTGGGAAAGCATGAGCTGTGCAGAGAGTATGAGCTGTGTCGAATATGAGCAGAGTGAGAGAGCATGAGCTGTGCAGAGAGTATGAGCTGAGTAAAATATGAGCAGAGTGGATGACCATGTGCCGTGCAGAGAGTATGATCTGTGTAGAATATGAGCAGAGTGGGAGAGCATGAGCTGTGCAGAGAGTATGAGCTGTGTCAAATTTGAGCAGAGTGAGAAAGCATGAGCCATGCAGGGAGTATGAGCTTTGTCAAATATGAGCAGAGTGGGAGAGCATGGGCTGTGCAGGGAGTATGAGATGTGTCAGATATGAGCAGAGCAGGAGAGCATGAGCCATGCAGGGAGTATGAGCTGTGTCAAATATGAGCAGAGTGGGTGTCCATGAGCTGACCAGAGAGTATGAGCTGTGTCAAATAAAAGCAGAGTGAGAGAGCATTAGCTGAGCAGAGAGTATGAGCTATGTCAAATATGAGCAGAGAGAGAGAGCATGAGCCGTGCAGGGAGTATGAGATGTGTCAGATATGAGCAGAGCGGGAGAGCATGAGCCATGCAGGGAGTATGAGATGTGTCAAATATGAGCAGAGCGAGAGGGCATGAGCTGTGCAGAGAGTATGAGCTGTGTCAAATAGGAGCAGAGCGGGAGAGCATGAGCCGTGGAGAGAGTTTGAGCTTTGTCAAATATGAGCAGAGCGAGAGAGCATGAGCCATGCAGAGAGTATGAGCTATGTCAAATATGAGCAGAGTGAGACAGCATGAGCTGTGCAGAGAGTATGAGCTGTGTCAAATATGAGTGGAGTGAGAGAGCATGAGCCGTGCAGAGAGTTTGAGCTGTGTCAAATATGAGCAGAGTGGGAGAGCATGAGCCCTGCAGGGAGTATGAGCTGTGTCAAATATGAGCAGAGTGGGAGAGCATGAGCCATGCAGAGAGTATGAGCTGTGTCAAACATGAGCAGAGTGGGAAAGCACGAGCCGTGCAGAGAGTATGAGCTGTGTCAGATATGAGCAGAGTGGGAGAGCGTGAGCCATGCAGAAAGTATGAGCTGTGTCAAATATGAGCAGAGTGAGAGAGCACGAGCCGAGCAGGGAGTATGAGCTGTGTCAAATATGAGCAGAGCGAGAGAGCATGAGCTGAGCAGGAAGTATGATCTGCGTCAAATATGAGCAGAGTGAGATAGTATGAGCCGTGCAGAGAGTATGAGCTGTGTCAAATATTAGCAGAGTGGGAGAGCATGGGCCGTGCAGAGAGTATGAGCTGTGTCAAATATGAGCAGAGTGAGAAAGCATGAGCCATGCAGAGAGTATGAGCTGTGTCAAATATGAGCAGAGTGAGAGAGCATTAGCTGAGCAGGGAGTATGAGCTGTGTCAAATATGAGCAGAGTGAGAGGGCATGAGCCGTGCAGGGAGTATGAGCTGTGTGAAATATGAGCGGAGTGAGAGAGCATGAGCCGTGCAGGGAGTATGAGCTGTGTCAAATATGAGCGGAGCGAGAGAGCATGAGCCGTGCAGGGAGTATAAATTGTGTGAAATATGAGCGGAGTGGGAGAGCATGAGCCGTGCAGAGAGTATGAGCTGTGTCAAATATGAGCCGAGTGAGAGAGCATGAGCCGTGCAGAGAGTTTGAGCTGTGTCAAATATGAGTAGAGTGGGAGAGCATGAGCCGTGTAGAGAGTATGAGCTGTGTCAAATATGAGCAGAGTGGGAGAGCATGAGCTGTGCAGAGAGTATGAGCTTTGTCAAATATGAGCACAGTGGGAGAGCATGAGCAGTGCAGAGAGTATGAGCTGTGCCAAATATGAGCAGAGTGGGAGAGCATGCGCCTTGCAGAGAGTATGAGCTGTGTCAAATATGAGCACCGAGAGAGAGAGAGCATGAGCCGTGCAGTGAGTATGGGCTGTGTCAAATATGAGCAGAGTGGGAGAGCATGAGCTGTGCAAAGAGTATGGGCTGTGTCAAATATGAGCAGAGAGAGAGAGCATGAGCCGTGCAGGGAGTATGGGCTGTGTCAAATATGAGCAGAGAGAGAGAGCATGAGCCATGGAGGGAGTGGTGAGCAGTCAAAATATCGAAAATAAAATATCGAAATACAATAATATCGAAGTTAAAATATCGAAGGGACAGAATATAGATGTGAAGAATATCGATGGACAGAATATCGACCCTAAGGTAAGTAATATCGAATTTTTTAATATCGATGTAAATAATATCGAAGTTAGTAATATCGAAATCAAATATATCGATGTTACTAATATCGATGTTACTAATATCGATATTTGTATTATTGTTATGTATTTTGTTATGTTTTTAGTATGTATGTGTTATATGTGTTTTTGTTAAGTGTTCTACTTGTTTAAAAATATATGTATACAATTTTTATATGTTAATAAAAAAAAATGTAAGTTATTTATTTTTTTTGTACTGTAGCGGGTTGTGGGTTTATAGGGGAATAGGGTGGGAAGTGATTTAATTATACTAAATTAATTATTAATTTTTAGGAATTATAAATTAATTTTAATTATTTTTTGCGTTTAAGTTTTGTAGCGGGTTGTGGGTTTATATGGGAATAGGGTGGGAAGTAATTTAATTGTAATTAAGTTAAAATGTATTTTAATTAATTGGTATTGATAATTATATTATTATTAATTAATTAATAATTGGTAATTAATTTGTATTAATTGGTTATTAATTTTTATTAATTGATTAATTGATTATCATGTAATTTAAATGTAATCAAGTTATAATTTATTTTAATTAATTGTTATTGATAATTATATAATTGGTAATTAATTAATAATTGGTAATTCATTTTTATTAATTGGTGATTGATTTTTATTGATTAATTTATCATCATGTAATTTAAATGTAATTAACTTATAATTTATTTTAATTAATTGGTATTGATAATTATATTATTGTTAATTAATTGATAATTGGTAATCAATTATTATTAATTGGTAATTAATTATTATTAATTAGTTATTAATTTTTATTAATTGATTAATTGATCATTATGTTAAGTGTATTATTTTATCATTGGAGTGTGTTGTGCGTTTATAGGGGAATACTTTTGGAAGTAATTGAAATCTAATTAAGTAATTATTAAATTTATTTTTGGGTATTGATAATTAATGTATTGGATATTAATTATTAATAGGTAATTTTTTTAATTAACATTTTTTGGTTCTAAAAATTAATTTATTGTTGTTTTATCATTAATTGGTAATTAAATATTATTAAATATTATTTATTGATACATTTAATTAATATATTAAGAATTATTTATTAATTGATAATTAATGTTTAATTATTATTATTATTGGTATAAAAAAGCATAACATTTTTCAATATTAGTTAATTGGTAATTACGTTTTAATAATTTATATGTTTTTGTTATTAAAAATATTTTATTGTTCAATATTTATTATTTAGTAATTAATATTTATTAATTATTATTTATTGGTATTTATTATTAATTTGTTAATAAATGTTCTATTGGTAATTATGTTTTTAATAATTATTTATTGGTATTGGTAAATAGTTTAGAGTTATTTAATAATTCATTATTAATTATTTTAAAAAATTAATTTATTTATAAGTATGTTATTGTAACTTCTACACTATCCAACACTTTCCCTACTGTTGCACTCTCTGGAGTGGGAATAGTAATTTTTACCCTCCCGCTATCCAACGCTTTCCCTACTGTTGCACTCACTGGAGTGGGAATAGTAATTTTTATCCCTACGCTATCCAACACTTTCCCTACTGTTGCACTCTCTGGAGTGGGAATAGTAATTTTTACCCCTACGCTATCCAACACTTTCCCTACTGTTGCACTCTCTGGAGTGGGAATAGTAATTTTTACCTCTACGCTATCCAGCCCTTTCCCTACTGTTGAACTCTCTGGAGTTGGAATAGTAATTTATACCCCTACGCTATCCAACACTTTCTCTACTGTTGCACTTTCTGGAGTTAGAATAGTAATTTTTACCCCTACGCTATCCAACACTTTCCCTACTGTTGCACTCTCTGGAGGGGGAATAGTAATTTTTACCCCTACGCTATCCAACACTTTCCCTACTGTTGCACTCACTGGAGTGGGAATAGTAATTTTTACCCTCACGCTATCCAACGCTTTCCCTACTGTTGCACTCCCTGGAGTGGGAATAGTAATTTCTACCCCTACGCTATCCAACACTTTCCCTACTGTTGCACTCTCTGGAGTTGGAATAGTAATTTTTACCCCTACGCTATCCAACACTTTCCCTACTGTTGCACTCTCTGGAGTGGGAATAGTAATTTTTACCCCTACGCTGTCCAACACTTTCCCTACTGTTGCACTCACTGGAGTGGGAATAGTAATTTTTACCCTCACGCTATCCAACACTTTCCCTACTGTTGCACTCCCTGGAGTGGGAATAGTAATTTCTACCCCTACGCTATCCAACACTTTCCCTACTGTTGCACTAGCTGGAGTGGGAATAGTAATTTTACCCCTACGCTATCCAACACTTTCCCTACTGTTGCACTCTCTGGAGTGGGAATAGTAATTTTTACCCCTACGCTATCCAACACTTTCCCTACTGTTGCACTCTCTGGAGTGGGAATAGTAATTTTTACCCCTACGCTATCCAACACTTTCCCTACTGTTGCACTCTCTGGAGTGGGAATAGTAATTTTTACCCCTACGCTATCCAACACTTTCCCTACTGTTGCACTCTCTGGAGTTGGAATAGTAATTTTTACCCCTACGCTATCCAACACTTTCCCTACTGTTGCACTCTCTGGAGTGGGAATAGTAATTTTTACCCCTACGCTGTCCAACACTTTCCCTACTGTTGCACTCACTGGAGTGGGAATAGTAATTTTTACCCTCACGCTATCCAACACTTTCCCTACTGTTGCACTCCCTGGAGTGGGAATAGTAATTTCTACCCCTACGCTATCCAACACTTTCCCTACTGTTGCACTAGCTGGAGTGGGAATAGTAATTTTACCCCTACGCTATCCAACACTTTCCCTACTGTTGCACTCACTGGAGTGGGAATAGTAATTTTTACCCCTTCGCTATCCAACACTTTACCTACTGTTGCTCTTGCTGGAGTGGGAATAGTAATTTTTATCCCTACGCTATCCAACACTTTCCCTACTGTTGCACTCTCTGGAGTGGGAATAGTAATTTTTACCCCTACGCTATCCAGCGCTTTCCCTACTGTTGCACTTACTGGAGTGGGAATAGTAATTTTTACCCCTACGCTATCCAACATTTTTTTTACTGTTGTTTTTTTGGGGGTTGTAATAGTAGTTTTATTCCCTACGCTATTTAATATTTTTTGTATTATTTTAGTTAATATAGTATATAATTAATTTTAAAAATATTAAAAGTAAATTTTATTTTTTTAATTTGTTATACATAATTATTTAATTTTAATTTATGTTATTGTGTTATGTGTATAGATGTATTTGTAATTTATAATATTTTTTAATAATGTATAATTTATTAAAATAATTATTCAAACTGATTATTAAGTAAGTATATATATTATATATTATATGTATATGTTTAATTAATGTTTTATTTAATTATATATGTTACTTATTAATTTTAAATATTATAAAATATTTTTAACTATGTTTATTGTAATTATAAGTATTATTTAGTTTATTTTACATATTATTTTTAACAAAAAAAACGATATTTTTCATAATTATATTTTTGACATTGATAAATTTTTTTCGATATTTTTGTAGGTTGATTTTTTGACCTTCGATATTTTGTCAGTGATCCGGAGGGAGTATGAGATGTGTGAAATATGAGCAGAGTGGGTGGCCATGAGCTGTGCAGAGTATGAGCTGTGTCAAATATGAGCAGAGTGAGAGAGCATGAGCCGTGCAGAGAGTATGAGCTGTGTCAAATATGAGCAGAGCTGTGCAGAGGGTATGAGCTGTGTCAAATTTGAGCGGAGTGAGAGAGCATGAGCCGTGCAGAGAGTATGAGCTGCGTCAAATATGAGCAGAGTGAGAGAGCATGAGCCGTGCAGAGAGTATGAGCTGCGTCAAATATGAGCAGAGTGGGAGAGCATGACCTGTACAGGGAGTATGAGCTGTGTCAAATATGAGCAGAGTGGGAGAGCATGAGCTGTACAGGGAGTATGAGCTGTGTCGAATATGAGCAGAGTGAGAGAGGCTTTGCTGAGCAGGGAGTATGAGCTGTGTCAAATATGAGCAGAGTGAGAGGGCATGAGCCGTGCAGGGAGTATGAGCTGTGTGAAATATGAGCGGAGTGAGAGAGCATGAGCCGTGCAGGGAGTATAAGTTGTGTGAAATATGAGCGGAGTGGGAGAGCATGAGCCATGCAGAGAGTATGAGCTGTGTCAAATATGAGCGGAGTGAGAGAGCATGAGCCGTGCAGAGAGTTTGAGCTAGGTCAAATATGAGTAGAGTGGGAGAGCATGAGCCGTGTAGAGAGTATGAGCTGTGTCAAATATGAGCAGAGTGGGAGAGCATGAGCTGTGCAGAGAGTATGAGCTTTGTCAAATATGAGCATAGTGGGAGAGCATGAGCAGTGCAGAGAGTATGAGCTGTGCCAAATATGAGCAGAGTGGGAGAGCATGCGCCTTGCAGAGAGTATGAGCTGTGTCAAATATGAGCACAGAGAAAGAGAGAGCATGAGCCGTGCAGGGAGTATGGGCTGTGTCAAATATGAGCAGAGTGGGAGAGCATGAGCTGTGCAGAGATTATGAGCTGTGTCAAAAATGAGCAGAGAGAGAGAGAGAGCATGAGCCGTGCAGGGAGTATGGGCAGTGTCAAATATGAGCAGAGAGAGAGAGCATGAGCCATGCAGGGAGTATGAGCTGTGTCAAATATGAGCAGAGTGGGTGGCCATGAGCTGTGCAGAGAGTATGAGCTGTGTCAAATTTGAGCAGAGTGAGAGAGCATGAGATGAGCAGGGTGTATGAGCTGTGTCAAATATGAGCAGAGTGAGAGAGCATGAGCCGTGCAGAGAGTATGAGCTGTGTCAAATATGAGCAGAGTGGGTGTCCATGAGCTGTGCAGAGAGTATGAGCTGTGTCAAATATGAGCAGAGTGAGAGAGCATGAGCCGTGCAGAGAGTATGAGCTGTGTCAAATATGAGAAGAGTGGGTGTCCATGAGCTGTGCAGAGAGTATGAGCTGCGTCAAATTTGAGCGGAGTGAGAGAGCATGAGCCGTGCAGAGAGTATGAGCTGCCTCAAATATGAGCAGCCTCAAATATGAGCAGAGTGAGAGAGCATGAGCCGTGCAGAGAGTATGAGCTGCGTCAAATATGAGCAGAGTGGGAGAGCATGAGCTGTACAGGGAGTATGAGCTGTGTCGAATATGAGCAAAGTGAGAGAGCATGAGCTGTGCAGAGAGTGTGAGCTGTGTAAAATATGAGCAGAGTGGGAGAGCATGAGCTGTACAGGGAGTATGAGCTGTGTCAAATATGAGCAGAGTGGGAGAGCATGAGCTGTGCAGAGAGTATGAGCTGTGTCAAATAAGAGCAGAGTGGGAAAGCATGAGCTGTGCAGAGAGTATGAGCTGTGTTGAATATGAGCAGAGTGAGAGAGCATGAGCTGTGCAGAGAGTATGAGCTGTGTAAAATATGAGCAGAGTGGATGACCATGTGCCGTGCAGAGAGTATGAGCTGTGTAGAATATGAGCAGAGTGAGAGAGCATGAGCTGTGCAGAGAGTATGAGCTGTGTCAAATATGAGCAGAGCGAGAGAGCATGAGCTGTGGAGAGAGTTTGAGCTGTGTAAAATATGAGCAGAGCGAAAGAGCATGAGCCGTGCAGAGTATGAGCTGTGTCAAATATGAGCAGAGCGGGAGAGCATGAGCCATGCAGAGAGTATGAAATGTGTCAAATATGAGCAGAGCGAGAGAGCATGAGCCATGCAGGGAGTATGAGCTGTTTCAAATATGAGCAGAGTGAGAGAGCATGAGCCCTGCAGGGAGTATGAGCTGTGTCAAATATGAGCAGAGCGAGAGAGCATGCGCTGTGCAGGGAGTATGAGCTGTGTCAAATATGAGCAGAGTGGGTGTCCATGAGCCGTGCAGGGAGTATGAGCTGTGTCAAATATGAGCAGAGCGGGAGAGCATGAGCTGTGCAGAGAGTATGAGCTGTGTCAAATAGTAGCAGAGCGAGAGAGCATGAGCCGTGCAGAGAATATGAGCTGTGTCAAATATGAGCAGAGTGAGACAGCATGAGCTGTGCAGAGAGTATGAGCTGTGTCAAATATGAGCAGAGCGAGAATGCATGAGCCGTGGAGAGAGTATGAGCTGTGTCAAATATAAGCAGAGCGAGAGAGCATGAGCCGTGGAGAGAGTATGAGCTGTGTCAAATATGAGCAGAGTGGATGACCATGAGCCGTGCAGAGAGTATGAGCTGTGTCAAATATGAGCAGAGCGAGAGAGCATGAGCCGGGCAGAGAGTATGAGCTGTGTCAAATATGAGCAGAGCGAGAGAGCATGAGCCATGCAGAGAGTATGAGCTGTGTCAAATATGAGCAGAGCGAGAGAGCATGAGCCGTGCAGGGAGTATGAGCTGTGTCAAATATGAGCAGAGTTGGAGAGCATGAGCCGTGCTGAGAGTATGAGCTGTGTCAAATATGAGCAGAGTGGGAGAGCATGAGCCGTAAAGGGAGTATGAGCTGTGTCAAATATGAGCAGAGTGGGAGAGCATGAGCTGTACAGGGAGTATGAGCTGTGTCAAATATGAGCAGAGTGGGAGAGCATGAGCTGTACAGGGAGTATGAGCTGAGTCAAATGTGAGCAGAGAGAGAGCATGAGCCGTGCAGGGAGTATGAGCTGTGTCAAATATGAGCAGAGTGGGAGAGCATGAGCTGTGCAGAGAGTATGAGCTGTGTCAAATAAGAGCAGAGTGGGAAAGCATGAGCTGTGCAGAGAGTATGAGCTGTGTTGAATATGAGCAGAGTGAGAGAGCATGAGCTGTGCAGAGAGTATGAGCTGTGTAAAATATGAGCAGAGTGGATGACCATGTGCCGTGCAGAGAGTATGAGCTGTGTAGAATATGAGCAGAGTGAGAGATCATGAGCTGTGCAGAGAGTATGAGCTGTGTCAAATATGAGCAGAGCGAGAGAGCATGAGCTGTGGAGAGAGTTTGAGCTGTGTAAAATATGAGCAGAGCGAAAGAGCATGAGCCGTGCAGAGTATGAGCTGTGTCAAATATGAGCAGAGCGGGAGAGCATGAGCCATGCAGAGAGTATGAAATGTGTCAAATATGAGCAGAGAGAGAGAGCATGAGCCATGCAGGAAGTATGAGCTGTTTCAAATATGAGCAGAGTGAGAGAGCATGAGCCCTGCAGGGAGTATGAGCTGTGTCAAATATGAGCAGAGCGAGAGAGCATGCGCCGTGCAGGGAGTATGAGCTGTGTCAAATATGAGCAGAGTGGGTGTCCATGAGCCGTGCAGGGAGTATGAGCTGTGTCAAATATGAGCAGAGCGGGAGAGCATGAGCTGTGCAGAGAGTATGAGCTGTGTCAAATAGTAGCAGAGCGAGAGAGCATGAGCCGTGCAGAGAATATGAGCTGTGTCAAATATGAGCAGAGTGAGACAGCATGAGCTGTGCAGAGAGTATGAGCTGTGTCAAATATGAGCAGAGCGAGAATGCATGAGCCGTGGAGAGAGTATGAGCTGTGTCAAATATAAGCAGAGCGAGAGAGCATGAGCCGTGGAGGGAGTATGAGCTGTGTCAAATAGGAGCAGAGTGGATGACCATGAGCCGTGCAGAGAGTATGAGCTGTGTCAAATATGAGCAGAGCGAGAGAGCATGAGCCGGGCAGAGAGTATGAGCTGTGTCAAATATGAGCAGAGCGGGAGAACATGAGCCGTGCAGAGAGTAAGAGCTGTGTCAAATATGAGCAGAGCGAGAGAGCATGAGCCATGCAGAGAGTATGAGCTGTGTCAAATATGAGCAGAGCGAGAGAGCATGAGCCGTGCAGGGAGTATGAGCTGTGTCAAATATGAGCAGAGTTGGAGAGCATGAGCCGTGCAGAGAGTATGAGCTGTGTCAAATATGAGCAGAGTGGGAGAGCATGAGCCGTAAAGGGAGTATGAGCTGTGTCAAATATGAGCAGAGTGGGAGAGCATGAGCTGTACAGGGAGTATGAGCTGTGTCAAATATGAGCAGAGTGGGAGAGCATGAGCTGTACAGGGAGTATGAGCTGTGTCAAATGTGAGCAGAGAGAGCATGAGCCGTGCAGGGAGTATGAGCTGTGTCAAATATGAGCAAAGCGTGAAAGCATGAGCCGTGCAGAGAGTATGAGCTGTGTCAAATATGAGCAGAGTCGGAGAGCATGAGCCGTGCAGAGAGTATCAGCTGTGTCAGATATGAGCAGAGCGGGAGAGCATGAGCCGTGCAGGGAGTATGAGCTGTGTCAAATATGAGCAGAGCGCGAAAGCATGAGCCATGCAGAGAGTATGAGCTGTGTCAAATATGAGCAGAGTGGGAACGCACGAGCTGAGCAGGGAGTATGAGCTGTGTCAAATATGAGCAGAGTGGGAGAGCATGAGCCGTGCAGAGAGTATGAGCTGTGTCAAATGTGAGCAGAGTGGGAGAGCATGAGCCGTGCAGGGAGTATGAGCTGTGTCAGATATGAGCAGAGCGGGAGAGCATGAGCTGTGCAGAGAGTGTGAAATGTGTGTCTGGGAGTGTCAACACGGACTATAGTTCACGTTAAGACCAAGTCAAGGTCACTCTAAAGCAGAGGTCTTCAAACTTTTTGATGCCGAGACCCCCTGTCAAAACTTTTTAGGCGTAAGGACCCCCTCCTGACAAACATTTCTGGAACCTGGTACTCCTCATCCTCGACAACCATAAACGTCCCACAGCAAATTATTTTTATGGTGGGGAAACAATATTAAACAGTGTTTAGCAAACCAAACAAAAGTTTGTGGGTGCCTGTGGATTGGTATCAGAGGCTTATTACACAGTTCAAAAAGAATTACCCAAAAATTCAAAATGGTACTTTTTCACCAATAAAACATATTTTGGCAAAATCTATTTGGATGATAACACCTTTCTGATCTAAAGTGATGAGTGTGCTTGTTTTCTCCAGAGAGACGGTCAATCTGTGATTGCATCGTATAAATACAAGTTTAACACCCAAATATAGCAAAAGCAACAAAACGGTGACCAGTCCCGCTTTGCAAAGGGCCCTTAGTGCGCAGCAACACGTGTCGCTGATTTTTAGTAACTAGTGAACCGGTTGAGCTATAAACACATTTTTTGTTAAAATCAGCAGCTTATGTGGCAGATGATTGACTATGTGGCAAATCTATAATTATGTGAAAATCACTGCGGTTGCACAATCGCATAATCCTAGTGCCCCTGGGTACAATGGCTGTAATGCATGGGCTGCAACTTTAGTGCAAGGCATCCGAGGAGAACCATACTATATTTCATGGGATGCTGGTGGCTTGGCTTTTACAACTGCATGGAACTGGAGGTTGCTGAACATCATTCATCATCATTGAAACATACCATTTACAGTCATTAATGATGAACTGTAAGGTCCAAGTAGGATGCTTTCTTTAATTCCAGGGGAGGAAGTGGTCCCTTAAGCTTCTTTCACACTGTTTTTCTAAAAAGGTTTTATTTTTGACATTATGAAAACAGACACTTCTATTTTAGCAAAAACTGACTCCTGGTTATATTAGTTTGCTGCTGTTGTTGATTTCAGTCATCTTTGGGAGGCGGCTGGAGGGCCTTGAGAGTGTGAGCACTTGGGTGTGTCAAAGGTAGCTACATATAAATTAAGGGTCAGCTTAAATAAAAAATAAATAAAAAAGTGCTACTCAGTGGGCAATGCAATATAGTACATTATTAAACCTCTAGTAGTTAATCCACCTTAATAAACGGTCTGTGTGTAACTAGAAAGCCACAAAATTAAATCTTGGTTGGTGCAGTGGAGAATAGTGACTTGGGTATTTGAACCTCTGCTTCCCTCCCGGCAGGTTGCCAGCAGGACACGCTGTGCCCTTGTGGTTTCAGACGTCCTATTAACACCATCAGCAGTACAGTTTTGTGGTATAAGTCACTTGGGCTTTGTTTTTTAACGTGCAGGAGGTTGTAAATTTGTAGGTAGCTCGGAGAGACCTAAGTTTACAGTGTGCATATGATGTTCATCTGTGCCCGTGCACTGTGCGTCACTCACTGGGGTTGCAGGTGTTTACAAACCAGTATTTTGAAGGTTTGCTTGTCTTGTAAAAAAGTGTTCACTGATTCAGTGTTGTAGCAGTAGCGCATGGTCCCTTAATCTGCCTCATATTTTAGGCAGCAGGCATCGTATTTATGACATATACAGACTATAAAAGCTGCCTTACCGAGAGCAGCACAAACAGCCTCGCTGCACAGATCTACGGAGCCCTACGAAAAATTACATTTTTCCGTTTGAGTGCTCAGTTTTCCCTAACAAGGGCTTTTGAGGACACTATTGTTATATGGCCCGCTTTTGGGGTCATTTGTTTATGCAGGCTGTAAGGCAGCTATTTTCAGTGGCCTTAGTTAGGGCCACTGGAATTATGCAGCAGGGGAGGCCCAAATTATGCAGCAGGGTTGGATAAATTATGTGACAAGCAAAGGTGAATTATGCAGCACATTTTGGGAAAGTATCACTTCATTATTTTGACATTTCTAAACTTGCTAACACTGTCTGGCATTAGTTGCAACTCATTAGTACCACTTTAACACCCAAAGACAGCCATAAGTTCCAGAATTATGACCAGTCAACCTTTACAAAGGATCTTCCACTGCGCAGCAACACCTGTTGCTTTGTTTTTAATAACTTTTGAACCGTTTGAGCTCGAAACTATTTTATGTTAAAATCTGCATATTATGCAGATGATGATGGATTAAGTGGCAAATGTATAATTATATGAAAATCGCTGTGGCCGCATAATCACATAATTCCAGTGGCCCTGGCCTTAGTGTTGCACTAGCTCTGAGCACAACTTCACTGCCAGGCATCCCTGCTACTGACACATATGGTAGTGCTTCGCCCCATTTGTGACGTCTGACACGACGCTATGCTCCACGTTGAGCAGAGCAAATGGGTGACGCAATGGAGGACATGCAAGACACCACGCATCTTTTTCCTAAGCCTAGACAGCAGACTTCAAAACACCCAAAGCTCTGGAAGAAACACCCAGATTTCAGAAATACTGGGAGTACTTTTATTTATTTTAATTATGTGGTATTTCAAACTCGAAGAGCTGCTACAGTTGGTAAGTAATATACTCCAGGAAAATTCCTTTACAGATATGTGCTTAAGAATAAACTGGCCACAATAATTTACAATAGATTTGCAATGCAATAGGTCTAGCTTAAGCTATTGGATTGTAATGACACTGCCTTTTATTTAAGTTTTAAAAACCAAAACATAAATAAAGGCATTGTCATTTACAATGCCAATAGCTCAAACTCGCGTAATTGTGAGACCTATTGCATTGCAAATGCGTGTTTTTCTTGCTCCTTACTGGCCTTCAACACCTCCTCCGCGATAGTAATCGCTATGTAAATATATTTACAATTAGGAGCGCGCACTTCACAGCTCATCACAAAGCTTCCAGTGATTCCATCAATGAAAGCCAGTACAGGCTCCCAAGCATTACAGCTGCAAATTGCCCTTTACATATTCAGATTCACTCGTAGCCATATTTCCATTCCTTTCAAGCGAGCAGGCATCCTGGAAGGAAACCTTGTTTAGCTGTCCGATCAGCTCCGGTTTCACATCACAAGAGGACACTCCCTGAATGGCATTGCAGCTTTTAGTATTTTAATTTCATAATGAACTGTCTGGGGACGTTTTTCTTTTCCAGAGTCCAGGCAGAAGTGAGGCCCGGGAATGCGCGACCCCCTTCCCATGACTCCACGGCCCCCGTGGGGGTCGCGCCCCACAGATTGAAGACCTCTGCTCTAAAGTGACCTTTGACATCACTTCAGATCATAATGCGATTCTCAGCTTTTGATGTGAACAATAATAACAAACAGGGTTTGCACCTTCTACCTTTGTGTTAACTTTTGGTGTAAACTCTCTACAGGGGCTGTCGAGTGTGAGGACAGAGAATAGCGGAGGTGTGGGTGTACCGTCTACGTCCTCGTCCACAGCAGCGTTCAAGTGGGGGGGGGGGGGGCTGCTTCAGACTGCACCGGATGACGTCACATACGCACAGTAAAGTGCACGGCCTAAGGTTTCAGCCAGGGCACAAGTCCTAAAAAAAGAAGTGGGGGGACTAACCTAGTTAATCAGTGTGCAAGTGACAGCACGGCGCTTGACATCACGGCGCGTGACATCACAGGAATTGGCATCATAAGAAGTGACATCAGATCTTAAGCCCTCACATATATGTTTAACATGTCTATCATGAGTACATTGGAGCACATTTTCAGTATACAGGGAAACCCTCCTGAAGATTCACACTTTTGTGAGCTACACATAAAACAATGTTGCCTTTTGTCAGCTAAACTTCCTCTACCCCTAGTGCTACACAAGAAGAAATAGTGATATTTAAATTATTTCAACGCCCCCTCTGGGGTAGTAAGCACTATATAAATGCTATTTATTTTGTGTAAATACTGGGAAAGACCAACACATCTGACATTCTTACAGTGCATGAATATCTCCTAAACTGGGACTGAACAAAGTGAAAAGCTGCCTCTCTCAAGTATGTGTGAAGTGCTAACAAGGTGTGAGCCTTTGTTTCCCCTCTGCTTCATTTGCATCAGTTGTGAGGCTCCTGACTGCTCCCAGTGAAGAGACTCCAACTAAAGGGGGCCTGATGACCCCTCAGGTTCGGCCTTTGTTATGGGTCCAGCAGGAGTCTGAAATATGAAAGCCCCGTCCCCGCCTGCACGTTGTTGCGGATTGAAAGCAGATAACAACGTTCAGGCGCTGCTGAGTGTGTCCCTGTGTTTGCAAATTACACCGGGACGAGTAGAGCACATTTTTCAGTGGGGCCCAACTTCTTCCCTGTGATAATAGTCGGTGGACGCCGTCCACCCGCGTGTACCCCCGACTCGTGCCCTGGTTTCAGCCTCGGATGCATCACAAAGGTCTTTAATGTAAACACTGGTGCCACGTTACCTGGAGCTCCGGCCTCGCGACCAGTAGGGACACCGTCTTACAGTCTTCGCTCGTGAGCAGCGCCACGGCCTCCTCTCTGTTCTGGACTTCGACGCCATTTATCTGAAAAGTACAAGAGTGTGTGGTAAGGATGTGTGAGAGGGAGGTTCAATGTATGCTCTTCTCATCCCACGCACTGGGCGCCCGTGCACCATATTACAGGAGCCCCATAGGATGGCCCTGTCAGATCCTATACATCCGACCGGAATCCCTTCGACACTATCATGGGTCCTGCCCAGGCAATGTTCACAGGTTGAGCCTGTGGGTCTAACCCTCCGACAGCCCCGGGCTCTGGTGGACTCTGGGGGTCTCCAACTCACGCGGCTGGTGCCACAAATCAAAGACCTGATCTCGGCACTACTGGGAAACAGCGTGTCCTGTGCGTCACTTCTTGGAAGGAGACTGTGCCACGTGTCCACCTGGAGAGCCCCCCCCTTCTGTCACGCGCTAAAGACCCCCTCTTTCCTTCACCTCCATAGCTCCTGCCTCCCTTGTACATGTGCTGTTCTCCTAGGTAGCCCCTGAAGGGAGGGTGCATGGGCTCTACGCCCCTCTGTAGGCTTCAGGGAGCTGGATGTGTGGGGATGGGCCTCGTGACTATCTCACGTGTCCACCTGGAGAGCCCCCCCTTCTATCACGCACTAGAGACCCCCTCTTTCCTTCACCTCCATAACTCCTGCTTCCCTTGTACCTGTGCTGTTCTCCTAGCTAGCCCCCGAAGGGAGGGCGCATGGGCTCTACGCCCCTCTGTAGGCTTCAGGGAGCTGGATGTGTGGGGATGGGCCTCGTGACTATCTCACGTGTCCACCTGGAGAGCCCCCCCTTCTATCACGCACTAGAGACCCCCTCTTTCCTTCACCTCCATAACTCCTGCTTCCCTTGTACCTGTGCTGTTCTCCTAGCTAGCCCCCGAAGGGAGGGCGCATGGGCTCTACGCCCCTCTGTAGGCTTCAGGGAGCTGGATGTGTGGGGATGGGCCTCGTGACTATCTCACGTGTCCACCTGGAGAGCCCTCCCTTCTGTCACGCACAAGAGACCCCTCTTTCTTTAACCTCCATAGCTCCTGCCTCCCTTGTACCTGTGCTGTTCTCCTAGGTAGCCCCTGAAGGGAGGGTGCATGGGCTCTATGCCCCTCTGTAGGCTTCAGGGAGCTGGATGTGTGGGGATGGGCCTCGTGACTATCTCACGTGTCCACCTGGAGAGCCCTCCCTTCTGTCACGCACAAGAGACCCCTCTTTCTTTAACCTCCATAGCTCCTGCCTCCCTTGTACCTGTGCTGTTCTCCTAGGTAGCCCCTGAAAGGAGGGTGCATGGGCTCTTCGCCCCTCTGTAGGCTTCAGGGAGCTGGATGTGTGGGGATGGGCCTCGTGACTATCTCACGTGTCCACCTGGAGAGCCCCCCCTTCTGTCACGCGCTAAAGACCCCCTCTTTCCTTCACCTCCATAGCTCCTGCCTACCTTGTACATGTGCTGTTCTCCTAGCTAGCCCCCGAAGGGAGGGCGCATGGGCTCTACGCCCCTCTGTAGGCTTCAGGGAGCTGGATGTGTGGGGATGGGCCTCGTGACTATCTCACGTGTCCACCTGGAGAGCCCTCCCTTCTGTCACGCACAAGAGACCCCTCTTTCTTTAACCTCCATAGCTCCTGCCTCCCTTGTACCTGTGCTGTTCTCCTAGGTAGCCCCTGAAGGGAGGGTGCATGGGCTCTATGCCCCTCTGTAGGCTTCAGGGAGCTGGATGTGTGGGGATGGGCCTCGTGACTATCTCACGTGTCCACCTGGAGAGCCCTCCCTTCTGTCACGCACAAGAGACCCTCTTTCTTTAACCTCCATAGCTCCTGCCTCCCTTGTACCTGTGCTGTTCTCCTAGGTAGCCCCTGAAGGGGAGGGTGCATGGGCTCTACGCCCCTCTGTAGGCTTCAGGGAGCTGGATGTGTGGGGATGGGCCTCGTGACTATCTCACGTGTCCACCTGGAGAGCCCCCCCTTCTATCACGCACTAGAGACCCCCTCTTTCCTTCACCTCCATAACTCCTGCTTCCTTTGTACCTGTGCTGTTCTCCTAGGTAGCCCCTGAAGGGAGGGTGCATGGGCTCTACGCCCCTCTGTAGGCTTCAGTCACCTGGCCTCGTGGGGTTTATGATACTGTGCTACTTAAGTGCTCTTTCCAGAACTTCCTCCAGAGCGCCCACCCCCGCCCCCGCCCCACAACAGAGATGTGAGTACCCTCGTGTCTACCGCGCCCCCTTCCAAGGGGTTGGAAAGCGCTATGTTAACTCCAACCCAATACGCCTTCTCAAGTCACCTCAAGCTCTGTTGGCCTACGCCAGGGGGGCCCAACGCGAGTCCACAAGAGACACATCCAAGACTGATTTCAGAGATACCTGTAGATCAGTGTACGTCGAATCATTCCAAAGGGAGTGGCCCTGGCCACGTGGGCCAATGCTGGACACCACTCTAAGGCATGCAGTTGTGACCTACAGCCCCCTCCTACTGCCAGCCCCCCCTTCGGGGGAAAAAGCGAGAATAAAACGGATTGGCCAATGGAGTTTATCAAATGTTCTTTTCTGCGGATCTCACTCGTGCACGTTAACTGTAAAACCCTCATGTGCCCAACTATAAAACTCAGGGGCATATGTACAAGCCCCTATCGCCACCACAACGTCACTTTTATGGACGTTGTGGTGGCGATAGGGGCTGCGCCTTATGTACAAGGCAGCGTTAAGCCACTTAACGTGGCTTAACGCTGCCTTGTACATAAGGCCCCCTTTCACGCTATGGTTAGCGTGAAAGGAGCGTGCAGTGGGTGTTGGGGTGGGCGTTCCACTGCAACACCCATTGTATTTGACACTGCCTCCTATGTACAAGGGTGGCGTACATAGGAGGCAGCGCCAAAGTTAAGACCAGGAAAACCCTGGTCGTAAGTTGGCAAAACGAGGAGAAATGCATTATTTCTCCTCGTTTTTGCTTTTTCCATGTGTGCTGCCTTGTGCAGCACACATGGAAAAAGCAAAATGTTAGGTTTGTTTATGTACAGGAATGTGTCCCTTCCTGTACATAAACAAACCTTAGAAAAAAAGCAATTTTGTCACTTTCATGTGTGCTGCATGCACAGCACACATGAAAGTGACAGGATGGCATTTTTAGGATTGTTTATGTGCAGGAAGGGACACCTTCCTACACATAACCAATCCTCCCCTGCACGCAGACAGCCTTGCACTATGGTGCAAGGGTGCCTGCGTTGGCGCTAAGTTTCTAAACTTAGCGCCATCGCAGGGGGAAACGCAAGGCTGCTCCACATTCTTGTAAATACGTACAGCCCTATGTTTCAGAAGTGGCAGCGAGGCGTTAAGCCCAGGAGGCTAACAACACGCTCCGCCACTTCCTTGTACATATCCCCCTCAGATAATTAACAACTGTTCTGCTTTCTGAATTGTTTTGTTTCAACTTCCTGGTTGTGTTCTCAGCCTACAGTACCCCAAAACACACTGCCTGCTCTGGCAATGTTTTGTGCAGCAACACCCTGAAACCAGAGACAAAGAGCCTGCTTCTCCGAAAATAACTTCAAGTAAAAAACACAATTGCATATCCGCATAAAAAGACCAACTAGAAATGCAGGTGCTAACTTTTTTCGTGTGTGGTGTGTGTGGGGTGTGTGTGGTGTGTGGTGTGTGGTGTGTGGTGTGTGGTGTGTGGTGTGTGTGTGTGTGTGTGTGTGTGTGTATATATATTCTTGCCAACCGAAAGAAATAATTGTGTGTAAATCCCGCCGTTTCCAGGACAGGAAGTGCATACAAGCAGATTATCACTGCAAAAGTCGTGCTCCGCTCATAAAAGCTATTGGCACGTGAAAGAGACCCTCATACGTGCAACCAAACTTGTGAATGACGTTTTAAGGCCTTACCCACAAATGTACGTGCTCTGAGAGGGTTAAAACTGCGCTCTTACCTGTATGATGCGGTCACCTTCCCGGATGCGCCCGTCCTTGGCAGCGATGCTGTTCGGATCAATCTAGGAGGAAAAAAAGCATCTTTACCGTCCCTGCTTAATGCTGCTGGAAGCTGACACTGTGGGCGCTAGAACCTCAAACACCCAGAAATAGCGTTCTGGAACAAATCTCTCACATATCTTATTTGTGGGATTTTTCACCTGTTAAACGATGCTAATCTTGTGAAATTATCAATATTGTAATAAAAACATTACGAAGCTGCTTTCTAGTAACTTCTCGCACAGGGACAGGAGACCCTCTTTTAACACCTTTTGCACAGTGACGTGAAAAAAGTGCTTTCTAAATCCGGTAAAATCCATGCAGCGAATAGCGCTTTCTCTGCTCTACACGGAAGCAGCGCTTTCTCCTCTGCCTTGACTGCTCTCTGGGCCTTGGCGAAGTTGTAATCACAGCGGAGTCATCGAAGGAATCTGTCATTTTGTATCACTCTTTTGACACCAATTACCGAAAATTACATGATTAAGCCCGTTTGCTTTACGATGAGTAATTTGGCACAAAAATCCTACTACATGAGCACAAGAACAACAAACATAGCGCTGTGAGTCTCTGCTGAGTGCTTCTGTTCGTGTTCTGTTGCGTTAAGCGCTATTTCTTAGCCAAAAAGGCATCCGGGGCTCCGTTTTGGACGCACGCGTACATTTTGCTCTAAGAAAATAGCGCAAAATGCTGGGCTACACTCCTTGCATAAAGCTGTATGATCTTGCGTAATTTTCTTGTAATTTACATAATTACGTAACAGCAAATTACGCGAGTTTCGCCCCTCCCCCCTGACTCTGTTGGCCCGCCCGTTCCTCACTGCAGTCATGCGCCTCTCTTATGTATGACTTCACTCAGCTGCTTCTATGCAGAGAATATTATGGTCTTGTTCTGCACATTCACTGCAGTAGAACAGAGGGCATTTAGCAGTTGACTGGTGTTTCTGAAAAGCCAGAAGGGCTGGGAGGGAGTCAGTCACATAACAGGTGATGTTTGGCATGTGAATAACCCTCGCATCCAGCAGGCCTTCCAGAAGCACTACAACAGCCTGACTGCCTGTCTATGTGTCTGTCTGTCTGTCTGTCCACCTGATTACCTGAACTTCGGATTCCGCTAGGGGGCGCGACCACGAGCAAGCCCCTGACGCATCCTTACCCCACCGTGTGCGTCCCTGTCCCCACAGTAACTGACACGCAGGATCCGCCAAGACCTGTCTTGTTATCATGACTTCTTGCAAAGTGCTTGGAATGAAAGTACCGAAGTGTAGGCACTCTTTATCCCACACTACATCTATGCCACTACGAAGAGCTGGTATTCGCCCTTTAAAAGTATTGCTTCCCAGATGAGAAGTGCCGCTACTCTCCCGTTAAAAGTATTCCCCACCTGAGGAGAAGTGCCGCTACTCTCCCGTTAAAAGTATTCTCCACCTGAGGAGAAGTGCCGCTACTCTCCCGTTAAAAGTATTCCCCACCTGAGGAGAAGTGACGCTACTCTCCCGTTAAAAGTATTCCCCACCTGAGGAGAAGTCACGGTACTCTCACATTAAAAGTATTGCTTCCCTGATGAGAAGTGCCGCTACTCTCCCGTTAAAAGTATTCCCCACCTGAGGAGAAGTGCCGCTACTCTCCCGTTAAAAGTATTGCCCACCTGAGGAGAAGTGCCGCTACTCTCCCGTTAAAAGTATTCCCCACCTGAGGAGAAGTGCCGCTACTCTCCCGTTAAAAGTATTGCCCACTTGAGGAGAAGTGACGGTACTCTCCCTTCAAAAGTATTGCACCCCTGCTGAGAAGTGACAGTACTCTCACATTAAATGTATTGCACCCCTGCTGAGAAGTGACGGTACTCTCCCTTTAAAAGTATTGCACCCCTGTTGAGAAGTGACAGTACTCTCACATTAAATGTATTGCACCCCTGCTGAGAAGTGACGGTACTCTCACATTAAAAGTATTCCATCCCTGCTGAGAAGTGATGGTACTCTCACATTAAATGTATTGCTTCCCTGCTGAGAAGTGACAGTACTCTCACATTAAATGTATTGCACCCCTGTTGAGAAGTGACGGTACTCTCCCTTTAAATGTATTGCACCCCTGCTGAGAAGTGACAGTACTCTCACATTAAATGTATTGCACCCATGATGAGAAGTGAGGGTACTCTCACATTAAATATATTGCACCCCTGCTGAGAAGTGACGGTACTCTCACACTAAATGTATTGCACCCCTGCTCAATCAATCAGGGGTTTGTTAAAGCGTGACTACTCACCCGTAAGGGTCTCAAGGCGCTAGGGGTGGGGGTGGGGTTGCAGGTTCCATTCCATCAAGGAGGGGGTCTGTCGAAGAGCCAGGTTTTGAGGTTTCTTGCGAAGATGGGGAGCGATGTTGTCTGTCTGAGGTGGAGCGGAAGGGCGTTCCATGCTTTGGCCGCGAGGAAGGAGAAGGAGCGGCCTCCCGATCTGGTCTTTCTGGTGCGGGGGACCACGGCGTAGGAGAGCTGGGCTGATCGTAGGGTCCTTTGGGGTGCGTGGAATTTGAGTCGGCTGTTCAGGCATGCTGGTCCGGTGCCGTGGAGGGCCTTGTGTGCGTGGGTGAGCATCTTGAAGGTGATTCTCGCCTCGACGGGGAGCCAGTGGAGTGTGCGCAGGTGCTGGGAGATGTGGCAGTGTTTTGGCTGGTTGAGGACCAGTCTTGCGGCGGCGTTCTGGATGTTCTGTAGCTTGCGGGTGAGGTTTTTGTTTATTCCGGCGTAGAGTGCATTGCCGTAGTCGAGTCTGCTGGTGACCAGGGCGTGAGTGACGGTCTTTCGGTGTTCGAGGGGATCCATTTGAAGGTCTTACGAAGGAGGCGGAGGGTGTGGAAGCAGGAAGACGAGACAGAGTTGATCTGGCGGTCCATTTTGAGCTCGGAGTCCAGGATGATTCCCAGGTTGCGTGCGTGGTCTGTGGGGGTTGGCGGGTTTCCGAGGGCGGGGGCCACCAGGTGTCGCTCCAGGCATCGGGGTTTGGACCCATGATGAGTACTTCTGTTTTGTTGGTGTTTAGTTGTAGGCAGCTGTTTTTCATCCATTTGGCGACGGCTTCCATGCCTTCTCGAAAGTTGCGTCTGGCAGTGTTGGGCTCGTTGGATAGGGAGAGGATGAGCTGGGTGTCGTCTGCGTATGACACGATGTTGAGTCCGTAGATTCTGACGATGGGGGCAAGTGGAGCCATGTAGACTCGCTGGTGGGTTGGGCGAACTCCTTGATGATGCTGAAGTGTTCCTTGCTGTTGTGCGCGTGGGTGGAGATTCTGTCTTCAATCGCTTTTTTCCTCGTTTCTCTGATGAGTTGATGGTGGGCGTTGGTGGCGACTCTGAAGTTGTTGTGGGCTTCTGTGGATTCGGTGTTCCTCCAGGCCTTTTCGAGGCGGCGGCAGGTGCGTCTGGACTCTCGAAGTTCGGTGGTAAACCATCTGGCTTTCTTGGCGCGGGTATTGTTGTTTTTCTTGAGGGGGCTATGGTGTTGGTGCTGTCCGAGATCCATCTATGCAGGGTTCGGGCTGCGGTGTTGGGGTCGTCGTTTTCCGCGATGGTTGGGGTGGAGTTGTTGAGTGAGGAGGTGAGCTGGTCGTCGGTGATTTTGGTCCAGTTTCTTCGTGGAAGCAGGTGCTGGTGTCTGTGGATGGTGGGTGTTCTGAAGGTGAAGTGGACGCAACGATGGTCGGTCCATGGGAGTTCGGTGGTGTGGCTGAAGGTGATGGAGTTTCCTGTAGTGAAGAGGGGGTCGAGGGTGTGTCCTGCTGAGTGCGTGGGCTCGGTCACGATCTGGCACAGTCCAATGTTGTGGAGGTTGTCCAGGAGGGATGTGGTGTTGGGGTCCAGTTGGTTGTCGAGGTGGAAGTTGAGGTCTCCCAGCAGGGTGTAGTTGGTGGATGCGATGGCCTGCAGGGAGATAATGTCCGTGATGGAGTTGGCGAAGGGTCCGCGGGGTCCAGGGGGTCGGTAGGTGAGGGTTCCTCGGAGGGTGGCGGTGGGGCTGGCCAGTATCTTGAAGTGAAGGTGTTCCATCAGTTCTGTGGGCTCGCCGGGGAGTGTGCTCAGGCGGAGGCTGGATTTGTGGACGATGGCGATTCCTCCTCCTGGGCGGGTGGGGCGGTCCTTCCTGGAGATCTTGTATCCTTGGGGGATGGCGATGGCGATGTCCGGTCCCGAGGTGGTGTTGGTCCAGGTTTCGGTGAAGAACGCTACGTCCGGGGTGGTGCTGTCGAGGAGGTCCCAGATTTCTGTGGCGTGTTTGTGGAGGGATCGGACGTTGAGGAGGATGCATTGCAGGGTCTTCGGTTCGGTTGTGTTCTTGTTGGCGGGTTGTGCTGGATCCGTGTTCTTGGCGGTGGTGCAGGTGTGCCGGCAGCGGTGACAGCTGAAGGGTCCGTGGGTGTCGGCTGGTGATGCTAGCTTGCAGTTGTTGTTGCGCCCTGGGTTGAGTGCGTGGAGTGCTGCTGGGTCGTAGCGTTGGCGGGGCGGAGGTCCAGGGTTCCTGGCGCTGGTTGCGGACGGGTCGCAGACGGGCTTAGACGGGCTTGCCTTTGACGCGCCTTCGGTGCACCAGCGGCCGCGGAAGCGCAGCGGCCGCACAGTGGCCGCCATTAAGTAAGGGTCGTGGAGGGCTGGACAGCTGGGAGGCGGGAGCGGGGAGGGGAGCTGGATTGGGCCGGTCACGCAGGGGGGGGAGGGGCCGCGGGGGCAGCAGCGGCGGGGAAAGGTAAAGGGAGGAAATAAGGGATAAAGAAAAAAGGGAAAATAAGCAGAAATAAGGCACAAAAGAGCAGAGATGCAGAAAAGTGCAGAAAGGTGAAAGATAAAAGAGGGTAGAAAAACGAGTGAAAGAGCAGAGCGAGAGAAAGTGAAAATGAGCAGAAATAAGGCACAAAAGAGCAGAGATGCAGAAAAGTGCAGAAAGGTGAAAGATAAAAGAGGGTAGAAAAACGAGTGAAAGAGCAGAGCGAGAGAAAGGGAAAATGAGCAGAAATAAGGCACAAAAGAGCAGAGATGCAGAAAAGTGCAGAAAGGTGAAAGATAAAAAGGGTAGAAAAACGAGTGAAACGAGTGAAAGAGCAGAGTGAGAGGAAGGAGACAGAGGTCCACTGGACCACCAGGGATGAGGCGCAGGAAACCTGCGGGTGGAGGAGGGCCTCGATCACCAACACTCAAGAGTGCAGGGGCAGGCCTCACTTAATGTTGAAGCTGCAAGGGTGGGAGAGCAATTTCACTGACAATGAGTCAGTCGTCTTGCTCGCCTGTCCCGCAGTGGCCGCCATTAAGTAGGGGTCGGGGAGGGCTGGACAGCTGGGAGGCGGGAGCGGGGAGGGGAGCTGTATTGGGCCGGTCGCGCAGGGGGGAGGGGCCGCGGGGCAGCAGCGGCGGGGAAAGGTAAAGGGAGGAAATAAGGGATAAAGAAAAAAGGGAAAATAAGCAGAAATAAGGCACAAAAGAGCAGAGATGCAGAAAAGTGCAGAAAGGTGAAAGATAAAAGAGGGTAGAAAACGAGTGAAAGAGCAGAGCGAGAGAAAGGGAAAATGAGCAGAAATAAGGCACAAAAGAGCAGAGATGCAGAAAAGTGCAGAAAGGTGAAAAATAAAAGAGGGTAGAAAAACGAGTGAAAGAGCAGAGCGAGAGAAAGGGAAAATGAGCAGAAATAAGGCACAAAAGAGCAGAGATGCAGAAAAGTGCAGAAAGGTGAAAGATAAAAAGGGTAGAAAAACGAGTGAAAGAGCAGAGTGAGAGGAAGGAGACAGAGGTCCACTGGACCACCAGGGATGAGGCGCAGGAAACCTGCGGGTGGAGGAGGGCCTCGATCACCAACACTCAAGAGTGCAGGGGCAGGCCTCACTTAATGGTGGAGCTGCGAGGGTGGGAGAGCAATTTCACTGACAATGAGTCAGTGGTCTTGCTCGCCTGTCCCTGCAGTGGCCGCCATTAAGTAGGGGTCGGGGAGGGCTGGACAGCTGGGAGGCGGGAGCGGGGAGGGGAGCTGGATTGGGCCGGTCGCGCGGGGGGGAGGGGCCGCGGGCGCAGCAGCGGCAGGGAAAGGTAAAGGGAGGAAATAAGGGAAAATAAGCAGAAATAAGGCACAAAAGAGCAGAGATGCAGAAAAGTGCAGAAAGGTGAAAGATAAAAGAGGGTAGAAAAACGAGTGAAAGAGCAGAGCGAGAGAAAGGGAAAATGAGCAGAAATAAGGCACAAAAGAGCAGAGATGCAGAAGAGTGCAGAAAGGTGAAAGATAAAAGAGGGTAGAAAAACGAGTGAAAGAGCAGAGCGAGAGGAAGGAGACAGAGGTCCACTGGACCACCAGGGAAGAGGCGCAGGGAAACCTGCGGGTGGAGGAGGGCCTCGATCACCAACACTCAAGAGTGCAGGGGCAGGGCGGCCTCACTTAATGGTGGAGCTGCGAGGTGGGAGAGCAATTTCACTGACAATGAGTCAGTGGTCTTGCTCGCCTGTCCTCGCAGTGGCCGCCATTAAGTAGGGGTCGGGAGGGCTGGACAGCTGGGAGGCGGGAGTGGGAGGGGAGCTGGATTGGGCCGGTCGCGCTGGGGGAGGCGGCGGGGGCAGCAGCGGCGGGGAAAGGTAAAGGGAGGAAATAAGGGATAAAGAAAAAAGGGAAAATAAGCAGAAATAAGGGACAAAAGAGCAGAGATGCAGAAAAGTGCAGAAAGGTGAAAGATAAAAGAGGGTAGAAAACGAGTGAAAGAGCAGAGCGAGAGAAAGGGAAAATGAGCAGGAATAAGGCACAAAAGAGCAGAGTTGCAGAAAAGTGCAGAAAGGTGAAAGATAAAAGAGGGTAGAAAAACGAGTGAAAGAGCAGAGCGAGAGAAAGGGAAAATGAGCAGAAATAAGGCACAAAAGAGCAGAGATGCAGAAAAGTGCAGAAAGGTGAAAGATAAAAAGGGTAGAAAAACGAGTGAAAGAGCAGAGTGAGAGGAAGGAGACAGAGGTCCACTGGACCACCAGGGATGAGGCGCAGGGAAACCTGCGGGTGGAGGAGGGCTCTGATCACCAACACTCAGAGGAGTGCAGGGGCAGGCCTCACTTAATGGTGGAGCTGCGAGGGTGGGGATAGCAATTTCACTGACAATGAGTCAGTGGTCTTGCTCGCCTGTCCCCGCAGTGGCCGCCATTAAGTAGGGTCGGGGAGGGCTGGACAGCTGGGAGGCGGGGAGCGGGAGGGGAGCTGGATTGGGCCGGTCGCGCAGGGGGAGGGCGCAAGGGCAGCAGCAGCGGGAAAGGTAAAGGGAGGAAATAAGGGATAAAGAAAAAAGGGAAAATAAGCAGAAATAAGGCACAAAAGAGCAGAGATGCAGAAAAGTGCAGAAAGGTGAAAGATAAAAGAGGGTAGAAAAACGAGTGAAAGAGCAGAGCGAGAGAAAGGGAAAATGAGCAGAAATAAGGCACAAAAGAGCAGAGATGCAGAAAAGTGCAGAAAGGTGAAAGATAAAAGAGGGTAGAAAAGCAAGTGAAAGAGCAGAGCGAGAGAAAGGGAAAATGAGCAGAAATAAGGCACAAAAGAGCAGAGATGCAGAAAAGTGCAGAAAGGTGAAAGATAAAAAGGGTAGGAAAACGAGTGAAAGAGCAGAGTGAGAGGAAGGAGACAGAGGTCCACTGGACCACCAGGGATGAGGCGCAGGAAACCTGCGTGGTGGAGGAGGGCTCGATCACCAACACTCGAGAGTGCAGGGGCAGGCCTCACTTAATGGTGGAGCTGCGAGGGTGGGAGAGCAATTTCACTTACAATGAGCCAGTGGTCTTGCTCGCCTGTCCTCGCAGTGGCCGCCATTAAGTAGGGGTCGGGGAGGGCTGGACAGCTGGGAGGCGGGAGCGGGGAGTGGAGCTGGATTGGGCCGGTCGCGCTGGGGGGGGATGGGCCGCGGGGGCAGCAGTGGCGGTGAAAGGTAAAGGGAGGAAATAAGGGATAAAGAAAAAGGGAAAATAAGCAGAAATAAGGCACAAAAGAGCAGAGATGCAGAAAAGTGCAGAAAGGTGAAAGATAAAAGAGGGTAGAAAAACGAGTGAAAGAGCAGAGCGAGAGAATGGGAATACGAACAGAAATAAGGCATAAAAGAGCAGAGATGCAGAAAAGTGCAGAAAGGTGAAAGATAAAAAGGGTAGAAAAACGAGTGAAAACGAGTGAAAGAGCAGAGTGAGAGGAAGGAGACAGAGGTCCACTGGACCACCAGGGATGAGGCGCAGGGAAACCTGCGGGTGGAGGAGGGCCTCGATCACCAACACTCAAGAGTGCAGGGGCATGCCTCACTTAATGGTGGAGCTGCGAGGGTGGGAGAGCAATTTCACTGAGAAGTGACTGTACTCTCACAATAAAAGTTTTGCACCGCTGTTGAGAAGTGACGGTACTCTCACATTAAAAGTATTCCATCCCTGCTGAGAAGTGACGGTACTCTCACATTAAATGTATTGCAACCCTGCTGAGAAGTGACGGTACTCTCACATTAAATGTATTGCTCCCCTGCTGAGAAGTGATGGTACTCTCACATTAAATGTATTGCTCCACTGCTGAGAAGTGACTGTACTCTCACATTAAATGTATTGCTCCCCTGCTGAGAAGTGACGGTACTCTCACATTAAATGTATTGCTCCACTGCTGAGAAGTGACTGTACTCTCACATTAAATGTATTGCTCCCCTGCTGAGAAGTGACGGTACTCTCCCTTTAAAATTATTACAGTGGTGTAGAAAAGTGCTCAGGGTTCGCCTATAGAATATTATACCCCTGCTGATAAGTGATGGTACGCTCCATTTAAAAGTATTATGCCTCTGATAATATGTGCCAATATTCTACCAGTAACAGCACTGTGCCTCTGCTGATACCTGCTGGCCCTCCCCCTTCCAAATAAAAGAAGTGTGGGCACCCATCAGAAGTGCTGAGAAGTGCTGGTACTCTCCCTACTGAGTACCAGTGAGTACCCGCCTATTTAAAGCACTGTTCCTGTAGTAATAATGTGCGGAGACTGCGCGGGGTACCTCGCTGATGTATATGCCGGTGTCGTCCTCGTCGTCCGTCCGGTAGCACACCGTCAGGCCCAGTTTTTCCTGGCTGTTCAGTCGGTACAGGTCCACTTGCTGGAAATAGAAAAAGGACAATATGGGCATTCATTAATGTGCTGGACGCATGCACTTTGTATGGTGTGCACTGGATGGGACGTTATGTTATGTTATGTTACTTTAACTTGTAGAGTGCACATACACCAAACGGTTTCTTGGCGCTGAGGTAACTAGCCCAACACGGCGTAGGATACTATTGATAGGTTCGCTTAAAGAGCCAGGAATCTCTGAAAATCATTGGGAGCAGGCTAATCTACAGATCTAAAAGTAATGTATGTATCCGAGATCAATATCCAGAGCATTGGTGACCCCAAACCAATATCAAGACATTTTGAAAGTGAGGCTTCTATTGTTCACGGGAAAGAGAAATTACCAAGAGTTCACACTGAGTCTGAGTATAAATATTACCACTCTCGTAAGCAAGCATTGGCAAAGCCAATATGCTTGGCATTGGTTGCCAGCCTACTGACTTTGCTAATGCTTGTTTTGTTTTGTCAAGGTTTTGTAAAACTTAATTGTTGGGGAACCTGCCAAACTTTCATAAATAGAATAAGAAGAAAAACATTGGCAAAAAGCAAAAATATTGCTGGTCTCAAAAAGTAGACTGGCATGGTGGAACCTGGCACTGAAGGGGACTACTTTGTGTGCGGATGCGTTCCTTGTGAAAGAGCTGAATGCCGTCGCTCAAGCTGAAGTTAGCCAATGCGTGTGGTGGACAGAAGAAATACGTGAATGACGCAACAACGGACCAATGGGTGAAGAGAGCTGGCTGGAGTCTCCTGTGACTAAGTACATTATATATATAATTTGAGTAAACTGAAAAGAGTCTGAATTGTAGCAGGGATCTATAGGCGCCTCGTGCACTGGAGCAACGCTGCACAGAGCATCATATACATACAAAGTACAGTAGACTTATGTTTCAAGTGAACTTTCCACAGAGTCGTCACAACCTTTGTCAGATGCCTGGCACGTCGAGCTCACCTTCACATATAAACATCTATACATGAGCGCATCACATGGCACTTCAAAGTGAAGTAAGGGGTCAGAGGGCAAGGCGCGCCCCCAGGCACATTCCTCCTGAAAAGTCCATTTTAGCCCAAAGTGTAGCTCGTCTGTCAAACAACCGATTATCACAAAAGCGTCTGCGTTCGTGAACTGCGGGGACAGTATCTGGAAGCCCACGTGAGACAGAGACGGATATTAGGGAAAAAACCGCCTTTAAGGTGTTGCATTTTATAAGCAACATGCACAACAATCTAAACTGAGATGGGTGCACACCCGCCAAGACCGGCTCCAAGCTGTTGCCATGGCTCACTAGCCCACAGGGCAGTTGGGAAGTCCCTGGAGAGGCCAGCACCATAGACATGATGGTGGGGTCGGGGCAGTGTCTGCCTGACTTGGACCCGACACATGAGAGACTGCGCTCAGACGGTGAAACCAGGAGTGATGTGTGCCGAGGCAGCGATGCCAGGGGTGATGTGTGCCCAGGCAGCGATGCCAGGGGTGAAGTGTGCCCAGCGAGGCGGTATTAGGGGTGATGTGTGCCCAGGCAGGGGTACCAGGGGTGATCAGTGTCGAGGCAGCGGTGTCAGGGGTGATCTGTGCTCAGGCAGCGGTGCCAGGGGTGATGAGTGTCGAGGCAGCGGTGTCAGGGGTGATCTGTGCTCAGGCAGCGGTGCCAGGGGTGATGTGTGCTCAGGCAGAGGTGTCAGGGGTGATGAGTGCTCAGGCAGTGGTGCCAGGGGTGAAGTGTGCCCAGCTAGGCGGTATTAGGGGTGATGTGTGCCCAGGCAGCGGTGCCAGGGGTGATGAGTGTCGAGGCAGCGGTGTCAAGGGTGATCTGTACTCAGGCAGCGGTGCCAGGGGTGATGAGTGTCGAGGCAGCGGTGTCAAGGGTGATCTGTACTCAGGCAGCGGTGCCAGGGGTGATCTGTGCTCAGGCAGCGGTGCCAGGGGTGATGTGTGCAGAGGCAGCAATGCCAGGGGTTAAGTGTGCCCAGCTAGGCGGTATTAGGGTTGATGTGTGCTCAGGCAGCGGTGCCAGGGGTGATGTGTGCTCAGGCAGCGGTGCCAGGGGTGATGTGTGCTCAGGCAGCGGTGCCAGGGGTGATCTGTGCTCAGGCAGCGGTGCCAGGGGTGATCTGTGCTCAGGCAGCGGTGATGTGTGCTTACTGCTCAGGCAGCTGTATCATGAGTGATGTGTGCTTAGGCAGCGGTACCAGGGGTGTTGAGTATGGTGGCAGCGGTACCAGGGGTGATGAGAGTCGAGGCAGCGGTGCCAGGGGTGATCTCTGCTCAGGCAGTGGTACCAGGGGTGATCTGTGCTCAGGCAGTGGTGCCAGGGGTGATGAGTGCTCACAGCTCAGACGGCAGTGCCAGGGGTGATTTGTGCAGAGGCAGAGATGCCAGGGGTTAAGTGTGCCCAGCTAGGCGGTATTAGGGTTGATGTGTGCACAGGCAGCGGTGCCAGGGGTGATTAGTGTCGACGCAGTGGTGTCAGGGGTGATGTGCGCTCAGGCAGCGGTGCCAGGGGTGATCTGTGCTCAGGCAGCGGTGTCAGGGGTGATCTGTGCTCAGGCAGCGGTGATGTGTGCTTACTGCTCAGGCAGCGGTGCCAGGGGTGATGAGTGCTTAGGCAGCGGTGTCAGGGGTGATCTGTGCTCAGGCAGCGGTGCCAGGGGTGATCTGTGCTCAGGCAGCGGTGTCCGGGGTGATGAGTGCCCAGGCAGCGGTGCCAGGGGTGATCTGTGCTCAGGCAGCTGTGTCAGGGGTGATCTGTGCCCAGGCAGCGGTGCCAGGGATGACGAGTGCTTAGGCAGCGGTGTCAGGGGTGATCTGTGCTCAGGCAGCGGTGCCAGGGGTGATCTGTGCTCAGGCAGCGGTGATGTGTGCTTACTGCTCAGGCAGCTGTATCATGAGTGATATGTGCTCAGGCAGCGGAACCAGGGGTGATGAGTGCTCAGGCAATGGTGCCTGGGGTGATGAGTGCTCAGGCAGTGGTGCCAGGGGTGATGAGTGCTCAGGCATTGGTGCCAGGGGTGATGTGTGCTCAGGCAGCGGTGATGTGTGCTTACTGCTCAGGCAGCTGTATCATGAGTGATGTGTGCTTAGGCAGCGGTACCAGGGGTGATGAGTCTGGTGGCAGCGGTATCAGGGATGATGAGTGTCAAGGCAGCGGTACCAGAGCTGATGTGTGCTCAGGCAGTGGTGCCAGGGGTGATGAGTGCTCACTGCTCAGGCAGCGGTGCCAGGGTGATGTGTGCTCAGGCAGTGGTGCCAGGGGTGATGAGAGCTCACTGCTCAGGCAGCGGTACCAGGGGTGATGTGTGCTCAGGCAGCGATCCCAGAGGTGATCTGTGCTCAGGCAGCGGTGCCAGGGGTGATGAGTGCTCACAGCTCAGACGGCAGTGCCAGGGGTGATGTGTGCTCAGGCAGCGGTGCCAGGGATGATGTGTGCTCAGGCAGCGGTGCCAGTGGTGATCTGTGCTCAGGCAGCGGTGTCAGGGGTGATGAGTGCTCACTGCTCAGGCAGCGGTGCCAGGGTGATGTGTGCTCAGGCAGTGGTGCCAGGGGTGATGAGGAGCTCACTGCTCAGGCAGCAGTACCAGGGGTGATGTGTGCTCAGGCAGCGATCCCAGAGGTGATCTGTGCTCAGGCAGCGGTGCCAGGGGTGATGAGTGCTCACAGCTCAGACGGCAGTGCCAGGGGTGATGTGTGCTCAGGCAGCGGTGCCAGAGTTGATGTGTGCTCAGGCAGCGGTGCCAGTGGTGATGTGTGCTTAGGCAACGGTGCCAGGGGTGATGAGTGCTCACTGCTCAGGCAGCGGTGCCAGGGGTGATGTGTGCTCTGGCAGTGGTGCCAGGGGTGATGTGGGCTCAGGCAGTGGTGCCAGGGGTGATGTGTGCTCAGGCAGCGGTGCCAGGGGTGATGAGTGCTCAGGCTGCGGTGCCAGGGGTGATGAGTGCTCACTGCTCAGGCAGCGGTGCCAGAGGTGATGAGTGCTCAGGCAGAGGTGCCAGGGGTAATGTGTGCTCAGGCAGCGGTGCCAGGCGTGATCTGTGCTAAGGCAGCAGTGTCAGGGGTGATCTGTGCTCAGGCAGCGGTGCCAGGCGGGATAAGTGCTCAGTTTGCTGTGTCAGGGGTGAACTGTGCTCAGGCAGTGGTGCCAGGGGTGATGAGTGCTCACTGCTCAGGCAGCGGTGCCAGGGGTGATGTGTGCTCAGGCAGTGGTGCCAAGGGGTGATGTGTGCTCAGGCAGCGGTGTCAGGAGTGAACTGTGCTCAGGCAGTGGTGCGAGGGGTGATGAGTGCTCACTGCTCAGCCAGCGGTGCCAGGGGTGATGTGTGCTCAGGCTGCGGTGCCAGGGGTGATCTGTGCTCACTGCTCAGGCAGCGGTGCCAGGGGTGATCTGTGCTCAGGCAGTGGTGCCAGGGGTGATGAGAGCTCACTGCTCAGGCAGCGGTGCCAGGGGTGATGTGTGCTCAGGCAGCGATCCCAGAGGTGATCTGTGCTCAAGCAGCGGTGCCAGGGGTGATGAGTGCTCACAGCTCAGACGGCAGTGCCAGGGGTGATGTGTGCTCAGGCAGCGGTGCCAGGGATGATGTGTGCTCAGGCAGCGGTGCCAGTGGTGATGTGTGCTTAGGCAACGGTGCCAGGGGTGATGAGTGCTCACTGCTCAGGCAGCGGTGCCAGTGGTGATGTGTGCTCTGGCAGTGGTGCCAGGGGTGATGTGGGCTGAGGCAGTGGTGCCAGGGGTGATGTGTGCTCAGGCAGCGGTGCCAGGGGTGATGAGTGCTCAGGCTGCGGTGCCAGGGGTGATGAGTGCTCACTGCTCAGGCAGCGGTGCCAGGGGTGATGTGTGCTAAGGCAGCTGTGCCAGGGGTGATGTGTGCTCAGGCAGCGGTGCCAGGGGTGATGAGTGCTCACTGCTTAGGCAGTGGTTCCAGGGATTATGTGTGCTAAGGCAGTGGTGCCAGGGATGATGTGTGCTCAGGCGGTGGTGCCAGGGATGATGTGTGCTCAGGCAGCGGTGCCAGGGGTGATAAGTGCTCAGGCAGCGGTGCCAGGGGTGATCTGTGCTCAGGCAGTGGTGCCAGGGGTGATGAGTGCTCACTGCTCAAGCAGTGGTGCCAGGAGTGATGAGTGCTCACTGCTCAGGCAGTGGTGCCAGGGGTGATGTGTGCTCAGGCAGCAGTGCCAGGGGTGATGTGTGCTTAGGCAGCGGTGCCAGGGGTGATGAGTGCTCATGCAGCGGTGCCAGGGGTGATGAGTGCACAGGCAGTGGTGTCAGGGGGTGATCTGTTCTCAGGCCGCGGTGCCAGGTTTGATGTGTGCTCAGGCAGTGGTACCAGGGGTGATGTGTGCTCAGGCAGCATTGCCAGGGGTGATGAGTGCTCAGGCAGTGGTGCCAGGGGTGATGAGAGTCAAGGCAGCGGTACCAGAGGTGATGTGTGCTCAGGCAGCGCTGTCAGGGGTGATGAGTGCTCAGGCAGCGGTGCCAGGGGTGATGAGTCCCCAGGCAGTGGTGCCAGGGGTGATGAGTGCTCAATCAGCGGTGACAGGGGTGATGAGAGTCGAGGCAGCGGTGCCAGGGGTGATGTGTGCTCAGGCAGCGGTGTCAGGGGTGATGTGTGCTCAGGCAGCGGTGCCAGGGGTGATGTGTGCTCAGGCAGCGGTGCCAGGGGTGATGTGTGCTCAGGCAGCAGTGACAGGGGTGATCTGTGCTCAGGCAGCTGTGTCAGGGGTGATCTGTGCCCAGGCAGCGGTGCCAGGGGTGACGAGTGCTTAGGCAGCGGTGTCAGGGGTGATCTGTGCTCAGGCAGCGGTGCCAGGGGTGATCTGTGCTCAGGCAGCGGTGATGTGTGCTTACTGCTCAGGCAGCTGTATCATGAGTGATATGTGCTCAGGCAGCGGTACCAGGGGTGATGAGTGCTCAGGCAATGGTGCCAGGGGTGATGAGTGCTCAGGCAGTGGTGCCAGGGGTGATGAGTGCTCAGGCATTGGTGCCAGGGGTGATGTGTGCTCAGGCAGCGGTGATGTGTGCTTACTGCTCAGGCAGCTGTATCATGAGTGATGTGTGCTTAGGCAGCGGTACCAGGGGTGATGAGTCTGGTGGCAGCGGTATCAGGGATGATGAGTGTCAAGGCAGCGGTACCAGAGCTGATGTGTGCTCAGGCAGTGGTGCCAGGGGTGATGAGTGCTCACTGCTCAGGCAGCGGTGCCAGGGTGATGTGTGCTCAGGCAGTGGTGCCAGGGGTGATGAGAGCTCACTGCTCAGGCAGCGGTACCAGGGGTGATGTGTGCTCAGGCAGCGATCCCAGAGGTGATCTGTGCTCAGGCAGCGGTGCCAGGGGTGATGAGTGCTCACAGCTCAGACGGCAGTGCCAGGGGTGATGTGTGCTCAGGCAGCGGTGCCAGGGATGTTGTGTGCTCAGGCAGCGGTGCCAGTGGTGATCTGTGCTCAGGCAGCGGTGTCAGGGGTGATGAGTGCTCACTGCTCAGGCAGCGGTGCCAGGGTGATGTGTGCTCAGGCAGTGGTGCCAGGGGTGATGAGAGCTCACTGCTCAGGCAGCAGTACCAGGGGTGATGTGTGCTCAGGCAGCGATCCCAGAGGTGATCTGTGCTCAGGCAGCGGTGCCAGGGGTGATGAGTGCTCACAGCTCAGACGGCAGTGCCAGGGGTGATGTGTGCTCAGGCAGCGGTGCCAGGGATGATGTGTGCTCAGGCAGCGGTGCCAGTGGTGATGTGTGCTTAGGCAACGGTGCCAGGGGTGATGAGTGCTCACTGCTCAGGCAGCGGTGCCAGGGGTGATGTGTGCTCTGGCAGTGGTGCCAGGGGTGATGTGGGCTCAGGCAGTGGTGCCAGAGGTGATGTGTGCTCAGGCAGTGGTGCCAGGGGTGATGAGTGCTCAGGCTGCGGTGCCAGGGGTGATGAGTGCTCACTGCTCAGGCAGCGGTGCCAGAGGTGATGAGTGCTCAGGCTGCGGTGCCAGGGGTGATGACTGCTCACTGCTCAGGCAGCGGTGCCAGAGGTGATGTGTGCCCAGGCAGCGGTGCCAAGGGTGATGAGTGTCGAGGCAAAGGTGTCAGGGGTGATCTGTGCTCAGGCAGCGGTGCCAGGGGTGATCTGTGCTCAGGCAGCGGTGTCAGGGGTGATCTGTGCTCAGGCAGCGGTACCAGGGGTGATGAGTGCTCAGGCAGTGGTGCAAGGGGTGATGAGTGCTCAGGCAGTGGTGCCAGGGGTGATGAGTGCTCAGGCAGTGGTGCCAGGGGTGATGAGTGCTCAGGCAGCAGTGCCAGGGGTGATGTGCGCTCACAGCTCAGGACGGCAGTGCCAGGGGTGATCTGTGCTCAGGCAGCGGTGCCAGGGGTGATGAGTGCCCACAGCTCAGATGGCAGTGCCAGGGGTGATGTGTGCTCAGGCAGCGGTGCCAGGGGTGATGTGCGCTCAGGCAGCGATCCCAGAGGTGATCTGTGCTCAGGCAGCGGTGCCAGGGGTGATGAGTGCTCACAGCTCAGACGGCAGTGCCAGGGGTGATGTGTGCTCAGGCAGCAGTGCCAGGGGTGATGTGCACTCAGGCAGCGATCCCAGAGGTGATCTGTACTCAGGCAGCGGTGCCAGGGGTGATGAGTGCTCACAGCTCAGACGGCAGTGCCAGGGGTGATGTGTGCTCAGGCAGCGGTGCCAGGGATGATGTGTGCTCAGGCAGCGGTGCCAGGGGTGATGTGTGCTTAGGCAGCGGTGCCAGGGGTGATGAGTGCTAAGACAGAGGTGTCAGGGGTGATGAGTGCTAAGACAGAGGTGTCAGGGGTGATGTGTGCTCAGGCAGCGGTGTCAGGGGTGATGTGTGCTCTGGCAGTGGTGCCAGGGGTGATGTGTGCTCAGGCAGTGGTGCCAGGGGTGATGTGTGCTCAGGCAGCGGTGCCAGGAGTGATGAGTGCTCAGGCTGTGGTGCCAGGGGTGATGAGTGCTCACTGCTAAGGCAGCGGTGCCAGAGGTGATGTGTCGCAGGCAGCGGTGCCAGGGGTTAGGTGTGCTCAGGCAGTGGTGCCAGGGGTGATGAGTGCTTAGGCAGCGGTGCCAGGGGTGATGAGTGCTTAGGCAGCGGTGCCAGGGATGATGTGTGCTCAGGCAGCGGTGCCAGGGGTGATGAGTGCTCACAGCTCAGGCAGCAGTGCCAGGGGTGATGTGTGCTCAGGCAGCGGTGCCAGGGGTGATGAGTGCTCACTGCTTAGGCAGTGGTGCCAGGGATGATGTGTGCTACGGCAGCGGTGCCAGGGATGATGAGTGCTCAGGCAGCGGTACCAGAGGTGATGTGTGCCCAGGCAGCGGTATTAGGGGTGATCTGTGCTCAGGCAGCGGTGCCAGGGATGATGTGTGCTCAGGCAGTGGTGCCAGGGATGATGTGTGCTCAGGCAGCGGTGCCAGGGGTGATGAGTGCTCAGGCATCGGTACCAGGGGTGATGAGTGCTCAGGCAGCGGTGCCAGGGGTGATCTGTGCTCAGGCAGCGGTGCCAGGGGTGATCTGTGCTCAGGCAGCGGTGCCAGGGGTGATGAGTGCTCAGGCAGAGGTGCCAGGGGTAATGTGTGCTCAGGCAGCGGTGCCAGGCGTGATCTGTGCTCAGGCAGTGGTGCCAGGCGTGATAAGTGCTCAGTTTGCGGTGTCAGGGGTGAACTGTGCTCAGGCAGTGGTGCCAGGGGTGATGAGTGCTCACTGCTCAGGCAGCGGTGCCAGGGGTGATGTGTGCTCAGGCAGTGGTGCCAAGGGGTGATGTGTGCTCAGGCAGCGGTGTCAGGAGTGAACTGTGCTCAGGCAGTGGTGCGAGGGGTGATGAGTGCTCACTGCTCAGCCAGCGGTGCCAGGGGTGATGTGTGCTCAGGCGGCGGTGCCAGGGGTGATCTGTGCTCACTGCTCAGGCAGCGGTGCCAGGGGTGATGTGTGCTCAGGCAGCGGTGCCAGGGGTGATCTGTGCTCAGGCAGTGGTGCCAGGGGTGATGAGTGCTCACTGCTCAGGCAGTGGTGCCAGGGGTGATGTGTGCTCAGGCAGTGGTGCCAGGGGTGATGTGTGCTCAGGCAGCGGTGCCAGGGGTGATGAGTGCTCACTGCTCAGGCAGCGGTGCCAGGGGTGATGAGTGCTCACTGCTCAGGCAGCAGTGCCAGGGCTGATGTGTGCTAAGGCAGCTGTGCCAGGGGTGATGTGTGCTCAGGCAGCGGTGCCAGGGGTGATGAGTGCTCACTGCTTAGGCAGTGGTCCCAGGGATTATGTGTGCTAAGGCAGTGGTGCCAGGGATGATGTGTGCTCAGGCAGTGGTGCCAGGGATGATGTGTGCTCAGGCAGCGGTGCCAGGGGTGATAAGTGCTCAGGCAGCGGTGCCAGGGGTGATCTGTGCTCAGGCAGTGGTGCCAGGGGTGATGAGTGCTCACTGCTCAGGCAGTGGTGCCAGGAGTGATGAGTGCTCACTGCTCAGGCAGTAGTGCCAGGGGTGATGTGTGCTCAGGCAGCAGTGCCAGGGTGATGTGTGCTTAGGCAGCGGTGCCAGGGGTGATGAGTGCTCATGCAGCGGTGCCAGGGGTGATGAGTGCACAGGCAGTGGTGTCAGGGGTGATCTGTTCTCAGGCAGCGGTGCCAGGTGTGATGTGTGCTCAGGCAGTGGTACCAGGGGTGATGTGTGCTCAGGCAGCTTTGCCAGGGGTGATGAGTGCTCAGGCAGCGGTGCCAGGGGTGATGAGAGTCAAGGCAGCGGTACCAGAGGTGATGTGTGCTCAGGCAGCGCTGTCAGGGGTGATGAGTGCTCAGGCAGCGGTGCCAGGGGTGATGAGTGCTCAGGCAGTGGTGCCAGGGGTGTTGTGTGCTCAGGCAGCGGTGCCAGGGGTGATGAGTGCTCAGGCAGCGGTGCCAGGGGTGATGTGTGCTCAGGCTGCGGTGCCAGGGGTGATGAGTGCTCAATCAGCGGTGACAGGGGTGATGAGAGTCGAGGCAGCGGTGCCAGGGGTGATGTGTGCTAAGGCAGCGGTGTCAGGGGTGATGAGTGCTCAGGCAGCGGTGCCAGGGGTGATTAGTGCCCAGGCAGTGGTGCCAGGGGTGATGTGTGCTCAGGCAGCTGTGCCAGGGGTGATGTGTGCTCAGGCAGCGGTGCCAGGGTTGATGTGTGCTCAGGCAGCAGTGCCAGGGGTGATCTGTGCTCAGGCAGCGGTGCCAGGGGTGATGAGAGCTCAGGCAGCGGTACCAGGGGTGATGAGTGCTCAGGCAGCGGTGCCAGGGGTGATGTGTGCTCAGGCAGCGGTGCCAGGGTTGATGAGAGCTCAGGCAGCGGAGTCAGGGGTGATGAGTGCCCAGGCAGCGGTGCCATGGGTGATCTGTGCTCAGGCAGCGGTGTCAAGGGTGATGTGTGCTCAGGCAGCGGTGCCAGGGGTGTTGAGTGCTCAGGCAATGGTGCCAGGGGTGATCTGTGTTCAGGAAGCGGTGCCAGGGGTGATCTGTGCTCAGGCAGCGGTGCCAGGGGTGATGTGTGCTGAGGCAGCAGTGCCAGGGGTGATCTGTGCTCAGGCAGCGGTGCCAGGGGTGATCTGTGTTCAGGCAGCGGTGCCAGGGGTGATGAGTGCTCAGGCAGCGGTGCCAGGGGTGATGAGTGCCCAGGCAGTGGTGCCAGGGGTGATGTGTGCTCAGGCAGCGGTGCCAGAGGTGATGTGTGCCCAGGCAGCGGTGCCAAGGGTGATGAGTGTCGAGGCAAAGGTGTCAGGGGTGATCTGTGCTCAGGCAGCGGTGCCAGGGGTGATCTGTGCTCAGGCAGCGGTGTCAGGGGTGATCTGTGCTCAGGCAGCGGTACCAGGGGTGATGAGTGCTCAGGCAGTGGTGCAAGGGGTGATGAGTGCTCAGGCAGTGGTGCCAGGGGTGATGAGTGCTCAGGCAGTGGTGCCAGGGGTGATGAGTGCTCAGGCAGCAGTGCCAGGGGTGATGTGCGCTCACAGCTCAGACGGCAGTGCCAGGGGTGATCTGTGCTCAGGCAGCGGTGCCAGGGGTGATGAATGCCCACAGCTCAGATGGCAGTGCCAGGGGTGATGTGTGCTCAGGCAGCGGTGCCAGGGGTGATGTTCGCTCAGGCAGCGATCCCAGAGGTGATCTGTGCTCAGGCAGCGGTGCCAGGGGTGATGAGTGCTCACAGCTCAGACGGCAGTGCCAGGGGTGATGTGTGCTCAGGCAGCAGTGCCAGGGGTGATGTGCACTCAGGCAGCGATCCCAGAGGTGATCTGTACTCAGGCAGCGGTGCCAGGGGTGATGAGTGCTCACAGCTCAGACGGCAGTGCCAGGGGTGATGTGTGCTCAGGCAGCGGTGCCAGGGATGATGTGTGCTCAGGCAGCGGTGCCAGGGGTGATGTGTGCTTAGGCAGCGGTGCCAGGGGTGATGAGTGCTAAGACAGAGGTGTCAGGGGTGATGAGTGCTAAGACAGAGGTGTCAGGGGTGATGTGTGCTCAGGCAGCGGTGTCAGGGGTGATGTGTGCTCTGGCAGTGGTGCCAGGGGTGATGTGTGCTCAGGCAGTGGTGCCAGGGGTGATGTGTGCTCAGGCAGCGGTGCCAGGAGTGATGAGTGCTCAGGCTGTGGTGCCAGGGGTGATGAGTGCTCACTGCTAAGGCAGCGGTGCCAGAGGTGATGTGTGCGCAGGCAGCGGTGCCAGGGGTTAGGTGTGCTCAGGCAGTGGTGCCAGGGGTGATGAGTGCTTAGGCAGCGGTGCCAGGGGTGATGAGTGCTTAGGCAGCGGTGCCAGGGATGATGTGTGCTCAGGCAGCGGTGCCAGGGGTGATGAGTGCTCACAGCTCAGGCAGCAGTGCCAGGGGTGATGTGTGCTCAGGCAGCGGTGCCAGGTGTGATGTGTGCTCACTGCTTAGGCAGTGGTGCCAGGGTTGATGTGTGCTACGGCAGCGGTGCCAGGGATGATGAGTGCTCAGGCAGCGGTACCAGAGGTGATGTGTGCCCAGGCAGCGGTATTAGGGGTGATCTGTGCTCAGGCAGCGGTGCCAGGGATGATGTGTGCTCAGGCAGTGGTGCCAGGGATGATGTGTGCTCAGGCAGCGGTGCCAGGGGTGATGAGTGCTCAGGCATCGGTACCAGGGGTGATGAGTGCTCAGGCAGCGGTGCCAGGGGTGATCTGTGCTCCGGCAGCGGTGCCAGGGGTGATCTGTGCTCAGGCAGCGGTGCCAGGGGTGATGAGTGCTCAGGCAGAGGTGCCAGGGGTAATGTGTGCTCAGGCAGCGGTGCCAGGCGTGATCTGTGCTAAGGCAGCGGTGTCAGGGGTGATCTGTGCTCAGGCAGTGGTGCCAGGCATGATAAGTGCTCAGTTTGCGGTGTCAGGGGTGAACTGTGCTCAGGCAGTGGTGCCAGGGGTGATGAGTGCTCACTGCTCAGGCAGCGGTGCCAGGGGTGATGTGTGCTCAGGCAGTGGTGCCAAGGGGTGATGTGTGCTCAGGCAGCGGTGTCAGGAGTGAACTGTGCTCAGGCAGTGGTGCGAGGGTGATGAGTGCTCACTGCTCAGCCAGCGGTGCCAGGGGTGATGTGTGCTCAGGCGGCGGTGCCAGGGGTGATCTGTGCTCACTGCTCAGGCAGCGGTGCCAGGGGTGATGTGTGCTCAGGCAGCGGTGCCAGGGGTGATCTGTGCTCAGGCAGTGGTGCCAGGGTGATGAGTGCTCACTGCTCAGGCAGTGGTGCCAGGGGTGATGTGTGCTCAGGCAGTGGTGCCAGGGGTGATGTGTGCTCAGGCAGCGGTGCCAGGGGTGATGAGTGCTCACTGCTCAGGCAGCGGTGCCAGGGGTGATGAGTGCTCACTGCTCAGGCAGCAGTGCCAGGGCTGATGTGTGCTAAGGCAGCTGTGCCAGGGGTGATGTGTGCTCAGGCAGCGGTGCCAGGGGTGATGAGTGCTCACTGCTTAGGCAGTGGTCCCAGGGATTATGTGTGCTAAGGCAGTGGTGCCAGGGATGATGTGTGCTCAGGCAGTGGTGCCAGGGATGATGTGTGCTCAGGCAGCGGTGCCAGGGGTGATAAGTGCTCAGGCAGCGGTGCCAGGGGTGATCTGTGCTCAGGCAGTGGTGCCAGGGGTGATGAGTGCTCACTGCTCAGGCAGTGGTGCCAGGAGTGATGAGTGCTCACTGCTCAGGCAGTAGTGCCAGGGGTGATGTGTGCTCAGGCAGCAGTGCCAGGGGTGATGTGTGCTTAGGCAGCGGTGCCAGGGGTGATGAGTGCTCATGCAGCGGTGCCAGGGGTGATGAGTGCACAGGCAGTGGTGTCAGGGGGTGATCTGTTCTCAGGCAGCGGTGCCAGGTGTGATGTGTGCTCAGGCAGTGGTACCAGGGGTGATGTGTGCTCAGGCAGCATTGCCAGGGGTGATGAGTGCTCAGGCAGCGGTGCCAGGGGTGATGAGAGTCAAGGCAGCGGTACCAGAGGTGATGTGTGCTCAGGCAGCGCTGTCAGGGGTGATGAGTGCTCAGGCAGCGGTGCCAGGGGTGATGAGTGCTCAGGCAGTGGTGCCAGGGGTGTTGTGTGCTCAGGCAGCGGTGCCAGGGGTGATGAGTGCTCAGGCAGCGGTGCCAGGGGTGATGTGTGCTCAGGCTGCGGTGCCAGGGGTGATGAGTGCTCAATCAGCGGTGACAGGGGTGATGAGAGTCGAGGCAGCGGTGCCAGGGGTGATGTGTGCTCAGGCAGCGGTGTCAGGGGTGATGAGTGCTCAGGCAGCGGTGCCAGGGGTGATTAGTGCCCAGGCAGTGGTGCCAGGGGTGATGTGTGCTCAGGCAGCTGTGCCAGGGGTGATGTGTGCTCAGGCAGCGGTGCCAGGGGTGATGTGTGCTCAGGCAGCAGTGCCAGGGGTGATCTGTGCTCAGGCAGCGGTGCCAGGGGTGATGAGAGCTCAGGCAGCGGTACCAGGGGTGATGAGTGCTCAGGCAGCGGTGCCAGGGGTGATGTGTGCTCAGGCAGCGGTGCCAGGGTTGATGAGAGCTCAGGCAGCGGAGTCAGGGGTGATGAGTGCCCAGGCAGCGGTGCCAGGGGTGATCTGTGCTCAGGCAGCGGTGTCAAGGGTGATGTGTGCTCAGGCAGCGGTGCCAGGGGTGTTGAGTGCTCAGGCAATGGTGCCAGGGGTGATCTGTGTTCAGGAAGCGGTGCCAGGGGTGATCTGTGCTCAGGCAGCGGTGCCAGGGGTGATGTGTGCTGAGGCAGCAGTGCCAGGGGTGATCTGTGCTCAGGCAGCGGTGCCAGGGGTGATCTGTGTTCAGGCAGCGGTGCCAGGGGTGATGAGTGCTCAGGCAGCGGTGCCAGGGGTGATGAGTGCCCAGGCAGTGGTGCCAGGGGTGATGTGTGCTCAGGCAGCGGTGCCAGGGATGATGTGTGCTCAGGCAGCGGTGCCAGGGGTGATGTGTGTTCAGGCAGCGGTGCCAGGGGTGATCTGTGCTCAGGCAGCGGTGCCAGGGGTGATGAGGGCTCAGGCAGCGGTACCAGGGGTGATGAGTGCTCAGGCAGCGGTGCCAGGGGTGATCTGTGCTCAGGCAGCGGTGCCAGGGGTGATGAGTGCTCAGGCAGCGGTGTCAGGGGTGATCTGTGCTCAGGCAGCGGTGCCAGGGGTGATCTGTGCTCAGGCAGCGGTGCCAGGGGTGAACTGTGTTCAGGCAGCGGTGCCAGGGGTGATCTGTGCTCAGGCAGCGGTGCCAGGGGTGATGTGTGCTCAGGCAGCGGTGTCAGGGGTGATCTGTTCTCAGGCCGCAGTATCGGGGTGATGAGTGCTCAGGCATCAGTGCAATGAGTGACTTCTGCTCCACTAGAGGCAGCAGGACTGACCATCCTGGTTAGGTGCGACCAGATGCGAGTAATGCACTACACTCATTCATGGACCACACAGGGTACGCCAAGCCCAGGGCCAGTAAAATACTGCTGTCTCCGTGCCCATCCAATCCTTGCACTCTTTGGAATTATCAGAAGTAGCAGGGTTTGTTATAATCATATAAATGTGGCACTGAAATTAAATAGCTGCATCTCTCTAATATGAACACACGTCACACTTAGGAGTGCCTCGTCTCTTTATACAGACCAAGCACCATTCATTCAGTCCTGGGCCTTCCTTAGTCCAACTGGATCAACTGGAAGCAAGGACGCGGCCTTCCTTAGTCCAACTGGATCAACTGGAAGCAAGGACGAGGCCTTCCTTAGCCCAACTGGATCAACTGAAGCAAGGACGCTGCCTTCCTTAGTCCAACTGGATCAACTGAAGCACGAACGCGGCCTTCCTTAGTCCAACTGGATCAACTGAAGCAAGGACGCGGCCTTCCTTAGTCCAACTGGATCAACTGAAGCACGGATGCGGCCTTCCTTAGTCCAACTGGATCAACTGAAGCAAGGATGCGTCCTTCCTTAGTCCAACTGGATCAACTGAAGCATGAACGCGGCCTTCCTTAGTCCAACTGGATCAACTGAAGCAAGGACGCGGCCTTCCTTAGTCCAACTGGATCAACTGAAGCACGGACGCGGCCTTCCTCAGTCCAACTGGATCAACTGAAGCAAGGACGTGGCCTTCCTTAGTCCAACTGGATCAACTGAAGCAAGGACGCGGCCTTCCTTAGTCCAACTGGATCAACTCAAGTACGGACGCGGCCTTCCTTAGTCCATCTGGATCCACTGAAGCAAGGATGCGGCCTTCCTTAGTCCAACTGGATCAACTGAAACAAGGACGCGGCCTTCCTTAGTCCAACTGGATCAACTGAAGCAAGGACGCGGCCTTCCTTAGTCCAACTGGATCAACTGAAGCAAGGACACGGCCTTCCTTACTCCAACTGGATCAACTGAAGGACGGACGCAGCCTTCCTTAGTCCAACTGGATCAACTGAAGCAAGGACGCGGCCTTCCTTAGTCCAACTGGATCAACTGAAGCACGGACGCGGCCTTCCTTAGTCCAACTGGATCAACTGAAGCATGGACGCGGCCTTCCTTAGTCCAACTGGATCAACTGAAGCAAGGACGCAGCCTTCCTTAGTCCAACTGGATCAACTGAAGCACGGACGCGGGCTTCCTTAGTCCAACTGGATCAACTGAAGCAAGGACGCAGCCTTCTTTAGTCCAACTGGATCAACTGAAGCACGAACGTGGCCTTCCTTAGTCCAACTGGATCAACTGAAGCAAGGACGCGGCCTTCCTTAGTCCAACTGGATCAACTGAAGCACGGACGCGGCCTTCCTTAGTCCAACTGGATCAACTGAAGCACGAACGAGGCCTTCCTTAGTCCAACTGGATCAACTTAAGCAAGGACGCGGCCTTCCTTAGTCCAACTGGATCAACTGAAGCACGGACGTGGCCTTCCTTAGTCCAACTGGATCCACTGAAGCAAGGACGCGGCCTTCCTTAGTCCAACTGGATCCACTGAAGCAAGGACGCAGCTCCCAGAAAGGTGAACTACTAAATAAAAACAAGTGGTGGGCGGAACTCGCTGAATATGACTCCGTGGAATTCTATGGAGTGACATAAAAACTCTTCGAGATTCCGCAGAGTTCTGCCAACGGGCGGAAATAGGCAAGTCACACTGGAATTTATTGCCGGAAGCGCGTTCAGCGTTGAAAAATCAGCGCCAATGGCACCACGCGGTGCAACAGAGGGCACAGCTACTCGAGTTGATTTTGCTGCCGCTCGCGTAGATCTTCTTCTTGAACAGCCGCCTTCTGACCGTGAACGGTCACAACTGCCTGCGTTAGAAAAATGTCACTGGTTGTCCTCGTGGTGTCCGGAAATCACACTAGGGGACGCCACATCCCACTTGTGCGTGCCAACTTACCATTCTGCAGACTGAGGCCAGAAAAGATTCCGCCATGGGATGATGGGTGGAGTTTAGCGGGAACGCTGCATTACAAGAGCCATGCGAAGTTGCCAAATTCTGCCAATTCCGAGGGAGGGATGGAATATTCCACCCACTCCTAATAAAAACCCAGGTCTAGGAAAAAGTTGTTAGGAAGCGGTTAATTTGTAAAAGAATGAGAGCCGGTGCCCAAAGCGCTGCTCAGAAGCCCACGGCAGGTGAAGTTAAGGCCAATGTGCTGAATGCCCAGACTTGCAGTCTTCAATCTACCTCCTGCCTCTTTAATCCACCACCAGACACTCCCTGCTCCTTTATCACTCTCCTGCAGGGTCCCGCTTCCTACCTTCGGGATGTCTTTCTGCTTTGTGCGTTTTTCCCTCTGTCGCTTTCGGTAAATGTCTGACGCGAAAAAAATAAGTGCCGACCTCTAAATATCAGAGTCGGTGTCCCCCACCGGCCAACACTGTCTCAAATTAAGCACTGGTGTTAGGTGATGAGACCTGGCGCTTCCAGTTAAACTGCAGTTTGCACCATCAACTTTTCTACATATTTATAATGTTGACAATTTCCATTATTTCCATTTTTCTCATTTTAAGGAAATTAAACGTGTTTCCAGTATTTACATTATCAAAATCATATAAGAAAAAAAAAAAAAAACTCACTAGAACATATATTATGCCACTATACTTGTCTTTTATTTTCATTAAGCTGTATTTTTATTACCCTGCAGACATAAAGGGTCGCATACTCCAAATCATTATTGCAGTATATGGAAAATTAGAGCTGTTGCCTTGGTTTGAAACTAGAACTTCTTTCGGTCGGCGAAAGACAACCATGCAGCCAGTGCTGAAGGGAATGACCCCACCCAACATGGATTATCTGAAGACAGCACTTGTGTTTATTTATTCACTCTGGAGGGTGCCAGCGCGCTTCACGTAATCACAAACACAGAGAACACAACAGGAGAGATCTGCAGGAAGTGACGACGGCCACAATCTTGGTAACACAAAAGGTGTCTGTCAACATTGAGGACCTTTTTACCTCTACGGCGGTAGTCATGGGGCTGTACGTGGACCGCCAGACTAGCAGTCCACCGCCATATTGTGACTATGACACTCGGACCGCCACTGGACCACTGCTACCGCCGGAGATGTGCGATCCCTCGGTGGTGGCGCATCGGTCTGAGGCCGCAATATGCTGGTGGTGCCGCCGCAGCACGGCCAAGCATAGTGCGAGTTTCCTCACTGCTGGAGTTTTCATGGTGGTGAGCCTGCCATGAAAAGTGTGGTGGGAGGAATCTAAGGGGGCCCTACAGAGCCCCCTGCTGCCTCTGTGCCAGGGGATGCATGCAGGGGGGCACATAGTGTGCCCCCCTGTATGCATGCATTCCCAGTTCCTGCAGGGCATGGACTTTATAGTCCATGCCCTGCAGGAACGTGCAATGGCGATCCCATTGAGGTGCCGTGCTAAGGTTCACCTATGAGCCTTAGCACGGCACCGCCATGGGCCAGCCGCCGCAGGCCCGCCCCACCACGATTCCAGTCGGAATCCGGCACGTGGTCTAAACTCGTAATAAGGCCCTGAGACCGCCAAACTCGTAATAAGACCCTGAGACAGTAGGTGGTGAGGTCTTCAGATCGGCTTTGGAGACTGCAAGAGGAGGTGGGGAAACAAAGGGATTTTTAATAACGCGCAAAGTACGAGAGAGTGAACGACGCCCACCCAGACTTAGAGAACACTAAAAAAAATGATTACCAGGGCAAACTGGGCACTAATAGGGCCTCGAGGGGCAGGTGAGGTAGAATTGGAGGAGCAGAGGGGCTTGTTGCTCCTTTTCTATCGTCACTTTTTATGAATCTCTCTTCCAAATTTGTGGTCGTTTAAAGTGTGTCGAAGCGCGCCGACAAAGCTTCTGGGCGCTATCTTAAAAACAGAGATAAGAAAACTGATCACTGAAAGAAATCTATGTTTTCATCTTTAAGATCCACTGGGCTCAAAGCACATTTTGTCAACACACAGCTGATCACAAAGTGCTTGGAAGCCTGAAGCACAATAAAATATTCTTTCTAACAAACAGCGCCGCTGACTCTACCCAGCGCCTGCTGCCTGCTTCCCAAGACAACTCTATTTCATGTGTTAAATAATAAAAAAAAAACACATTTTACAGGTCCCAGGGTGCACTGTGACAAACAAACTGCCCATAATTGACAAACCCGAGGCCTCACGTCAAACAGAGACAAATCAGCTTGGAAATCTAAAAGAAAAAAATCTTGGAAAACCAGTTTTGAGACAAAAAGCAGATTGTAATTAGCTGAGAAGAGCCGTTGAGCAGGTGTTCATTACCTAGATGTTTGGTTAATTATGCGGCAAGGCCCGCAGGGACCTGAAGGGGCCATGGAACAGGTACCGCCTCCCTCCCCGGAAATGAAGTCACTTGTCTGTGGGTCAGCCTCCTGGCGCGCGCTGGCCTCGGATACATATCAGGCTATGATGACTGGGCAGGGTTTCATATGTGCATGCTCTGCTCAGGCCTTACATATGAAGCTGTCGCTGAGTGTGCCTTCATGCTGCTGCAGCAGCACAGAAATAACAAGCATTAGCAATGACAATCAGTCTGGCTTACCAAGGTGCAAAGTGTTATTATATTATTCAAGGGATCAGGATTACTAACATATTTGTTTTTTATTTTTATTTAAGTTTGCAAGATTTAGGGTCTGATTACGATGTTGGTCAGAGTTGCCTCCGACCGACACCGTTTCGGTGGAGGAACCGCCCGACCATAGGTTTGTGGTTCCGCACACTAAATTATGATCCGACCACACATAGTGCGGTCGGAAACTCCCATTTCTCAATGGGAGCTTGTGCGGCGGGTGGAAACCGCCCGCCGCACAAGCTCCCATTGAGAAATGGGAGTTTGTGAACATCCGTGCACCGTGTGGAGGTGCCCCCGAATCCCAGATGCGGAGGCCAGAGGTCAAGGGGGCCCTGCTAAGGGCCCCGAATGTTTCTTTCCGACAGCCTCTCCATGTCGGAAAGGCCGACATGGAAAGGCAGTCGGAAACCGACATCATAATCCAGATAGCGAAAACGCCGTCCTTAAGGGGCTATGAGGCCTTTCCGACTGACCAACAGGCTCCATGAGCCCGTCGGATTGCGTCGGTCGGTCCCTCCGACTGCTGCCTCCGACCGCACTCATCGTAATGCATCGGTCAGACAGCAGCAGTAGATGCGGTTCGGACCGCAACTGACAAGCCGACGGTTGCGGTCCAAATCGCATCCTACTCAGGCCCTATATGTGTAATTATTTTTTACATTTAACTAATAATTTATAGTTTAGAAGCACGTTTTTGATCTTGTAGTGGAACAAGGTGGTACGTAATTTAAATTAAAAATTATGTATTTTTTATTTAAACTAATTTTGATGTTAATTAAATATTTAAAGGGAATTCATTTGGTAAATGATTTAATTGATTATTTTAATTATTTAACTGTATGTTATGTTTTAATGTGTAAATGAAAAAAAATCAGTTTCATTAATAACTTATAATTTCAGGCTGGTGGATATGTAGGGAAGAGAGAGGGAATTTATTTAAATATCACATTTTTATTGAATATTGTAAATTCTTTTCATATTAATTGAAAATTTAATTGGTCGTTAAGTATTATTTAGTTGATTAATTGTTGTTTTAAATATTTAAGCGTAGTTTGTGATTTTTTAATGTGTAATTAACATTTTCTACAGTTTCATTACTAATTTATAGTTTAGTAGTGGGTTTTTGGTTTTGTAGGGGTTTGGATCGGAACTTATTAAAAATATGAATTATTGTTTTTATATCAAGTTCGTTTTTTGGTAAATACATTATTACTTAATAATTAAGTATTTAATTGATTTGTTATTTCAATTTGTTGAATTTTAATTAATCAATTAATTGATAAGTGTATTTAATAAAATATTTAAAGTGAGTTCTTTTATTGTAGTTTGATTACATTTTATTTGTGAAATATTTTGAAATTAATAATGTTTTATTTATACTTTGATAAAAAAAAATGTTGGTGGTGGTTTTCTGGGTAACAGGGAGGGAGGTGTATTTATTTTAAATGTATGTATTTTGTTTTATATTTACTTTTAAAGTCAAATATCTCCGCCCATGTGGGCGTGGCCATCCTGTGGCCTGATGGTTATTGTAGTGCTGTAGATTTTCCTCAAGTGAGTCTCCGTGCAAGGACTCTCGTTTTCAATGAGTATTTCCACAGTGGGTTGCGAACTATCAACTTCACCCGCCTGTAATGCACGTAATCATTTCTCCATTGGGCATGCCAGGTCCCAAAGCTGTCACGCCGGTTGATGAGACAGCAGGACTGTACCAACGGTACAGCGGGGCTTACCTCGCGGCTCAGGCTGTGCCGCTATTATCCAAACCACAAAGTTTGCCTGCAGTGAGGAGCCCACACTGGTAAGTTCCATAGCCAACTTCTTTAATGAAGAAACTGCATAACAGACAGCAAAGGTGCTTCGCCTTATTCCAGTCCCGCCCGACGCGTTTCGTGCGTGAGCACTTCCTCATGGGCTGCGGGCTTTCAATTAGGTACATGTCACAGCAGTTTTCTCAGCATACTTTTAAAGTCAAATATCTCCGCCAATGTGGGCGTGGCCATCCTGTGGCCTGATGGTTATTGTAGTGCTGTAGATTTTCCTCAAGTGAGTCTCCGTGCAAGGACTCTCGTTTTCAATGGTATTTCCACAGTGGGTTGCGAACTAACAACTTCACCCGCCTCTAATGCACATAATCATTTCTCCATTGGGCATACCAGGTCCCAAAGCTGTCACGCCGGTTGACGAAACAGCAGGACTGTACCAACGGTACAGCGGGGCTTACCTCGCGGCTCAGACTGTGCCGCTATTATCCAAACCACAAAGTTTGCCTGGAGTGAGGAGCCCACACTGGTAAGTTCCATAGCCAACTTCTTTAATGAAGAAACTGCATAACAGACAGCAAAGGTGCTTCGCCTTATTCCAGTCCCGCCCGACGCGTTTCGTGCGTGAGCACTTCCTCATGGGCTGCGGGCTTTCAATTAGGTACATGTCACGGCAGTTTTCTCAGCATACTTTTAAAGTCAAATATCTCCGCCCATGTGGGCGTGGCCATCCTGTGGCCTGATGGTTATTGTAGTGCTGTAGATTTTCCTCAAGTGAGTCTCTGTGCAAGGACTCTCGTTTTCAATGGTATTTCCACAGTGGGTTGCGAACTAACAACTTCACCCGCCTGTAATGCACGTAATCATTTCTCCATTGGGCATACCAGGTCCCAAAGCTGTCACGCCGGTTGACGAAACAGCAGGACTGTACCAACGGTACAGCGGGGCTTACCTCGCGGCTCAGGCTGTGCCGCTATTATCCAAACCACAAAGTTTGCCTGCAGTGAGGAGCCCACACTGGTAAGTTCCATAGCCAACTTCTTTAATGAAGAAACTGCATAACAGACAGCAAAGGTGCTTCGCCTTATTCCAGTCCCGCCCGACGCGTTTCGTGCGTGAGCACTTTCTCATGGGCTGCGGGCTTTCAATTAGGTACATGTCACGGCAGTTTTCTCAGCATACCTTTAAAGTCAAATATCTCCGCCCATGTGGGCGTGGCCATCCTGTGGCCTGATGGTTATTGTAGTGCTGTAGATTTTCTTCAAGTGAGTCTCTGTGCAAGGACTCTCGCTTTCAATGGTATTTCCACAGTGGGTTGCGAACTAACAACTTCACCCGCCTCTAATGCACGTAATCATTTCTCCATTGGGCATACCAGGTCCCAAAGCTGTCACGCCGGTTGACGAAACAGCAGGACTGTACCAACGGTACAGTGGGGCTTACCTCGCGGCTCAGGCTGTGCCGCTATTATCCAAACCACAAAGTTTGCCTGCAGTGAGGAGCCCACACTGGTAAGTTCCATAGCCAACTTCTTTAATGAAGAAACTGCATAACAGACAGCAAAGGTGCTTCGCCTTATTCCAGTCCCGCCCGACGCGTTTCGTGCGTGAGCACTTCCTCATGGGCTGCGGGCTTTCAATTAGGTACATGTCACAGCAGTTTTCTCAGCATACTTTTAAAGTCAAATATCTCCACCCATGTGGGCGTGGCCATCCTGTGGCCTGATGGTTATTGTAGTGCTGTAGATTTTTCTCAAGTGAGTCTCTGTGCAAGGACTCTCGTTTTCAATGGTATTTCCACAGTGGGTTGCGAACTAACAACTTCACTCGCCTGTAATGAACGTAATCATTTCTCCATTGGGCATACCAGGTCCCAAAGCTGTCACGCCGGTTGACGAAACAGCAGGACTGTACCAACGGTACAGCGGGGCTTACCTCGTGCTTACCTCGCGGCTCAGGCTGTGCCGCTATTATCCAAACCACAAAGTTTGCCTGCAGTGAGGAGCCCACACTGGTAAGTTCCATAGCCAACTTCTTTAATGAAGAAACTGCATAACAGACAGCAAAGGTGCTTCGCCTTATTCCAGTCCCGCCCGACGCGTTTCATGCATGAGCACTTCCTCATTGGCTGCACGCTTTCAATTAGGTACATGTCACAGCAGTTTTCTCAGCATACTTTTAACGTCAAATATCTCCACCCATGTGGGCGTGGCCATCCTGTGGCCTGATGGTTATTGTAGTGCTGTAGATTTTCCTCAAGTGAGTCTCCGTGCAAGGACTCTCGTTTTCAATGGTATTTCCACAATGGGTAGCGAACTCACAACTTCACCCGCCTGTAATGCACGTAATCATTTCTCCATTGGGCATACCAGGTCCTAAAGCTGTCACGCCGGTTGACGAAACAGCAGGACTGTACCAACGGTACAGTGGGGCTTACCTCGCGGCCTTTCCCTGGGCCGCGAGGAGAGCCCCACTGCACGTCTGTGCAGTCCCACTGTTTCGCCAATCGGCGGAGGAGTGCTAGGGGCAAAGTGAAGCCATTGAGGGAAGTGATACAGCAACCTGTACAGCGACAGTGTTTCAGCAACCCACTTGGGATTTTCATATGCAAAGTTGACTGCAGCACGATTCACTCACTTGAGAAGACGGGCACTACATTAACCAACAGGCCACGGGGGTGGCCACGCCCACATGGGCGGGGACTATTATACCTTCATGTAATGCCGGAAATCAGCCCGTGTCAGAACGCTGTTGGAGCCTAGAGCCTTTGAAGAAGTGTCCACGACACGAAACAGCGTCAGGCAAGACTCTGAATTTGGCTGAAGCGCCGAGCTGTTCAATTTGTTTTTCCTCAATAAATCGAAGGCAAGATGTACTCACCTGCGTGGGCTCCCTCATTGCAGGCAAACATTTGGATATATATATATATATATATATATATATATATATATATATATATCCAAACCAACGCCGTTTATGATAAAAAACAGCTACTGTGGACACAGTTTCCTTTTGAAAGCAGCTTTAATACAAATCAATCACCAGCTCGACGCGTTTCGGGTAACACTCCTTGCTCACGAGTACTGTGTGGCTTTACTTCCTGACTATTAAATAAACACGTGATTGCATTCTAATAGCAAGTGACAACAGACTTCATGGCGAGTTAAATCACTCTTAGTCACAAACATTTTTCCAAACTAAATAATAAGTGTTAAAACAAATTAAACATGTTTAAACTACCAGAACTATGAGCGTGGTATTACAATAATCCCTGAATGCAAGGCTGAAATAATATACTTCACATTGAAATTACTCGATAATGTCAAAAAATTCATCGTTATTTTCAACGTGTCAATTTCATGGCCATTACTCATTCACAGTGCAAATAACATGATTTATGCACCAAAAATAAATCAAGCTGGAAATAATAACCAGCACCACATCAATCAGCCCCAGTGGGCAAATACATTGCAAAAAATCCATAATATTCGATCACTGTGATGACATTGTTATTACAATAACAATCCATAATATTCGATCACTGTGATGACATTGTTATTACAATAACAATCCATAATATTCGATCACTGTGATGACATTGTTATTACAATAACAATGTCATCACAGTGATCGAATATTATGGATTTTTTGCAATGTATTTGCCCACTGGGGCTAATTGATGTGGTGCTAGTTATTATTTCCAGCTTGTTTTTTTATCATAAACGGCGTTGGTTTGGATGTTAATGAGGCTCGCCCCCTTGCTGTGGACCGCCGCTGAGGAGAGGAAGGGGTAAAGGCGATTACGGATGCGCGAAGCACCGTTTAGCGGTTGTGTATATATATATATATATATGTATATATATATATATATATATATATATATATAATATATATTTTTTTTTTACAAATCCGTAAGGCGAAACGCGTCTGTCAGGGGAGCGGGGGGTCTGCACCAATAAAGTAATTTTCTACCTGAATTGTTCCCGTGAGTGCTTTCCGTTTGGTACGAAGATGAAATGTACCTTGTTGCAGCATATATATATATATATATATATATATATATATATATATATATATATATTTATATGTATATATCTATCTATATCTATATATATCTATATATATATATATATATACACATATATATATATATATATATATATATACTTAGCATTTTGGAGGTTATTCTGTTCCACAATATTTTAGTTTTTGTAGATGATATTAGAACACAATATTATTGCTCTCGCTATTGGGTCATACAACTCGTCAGGTGTAATCGGCAGGGCCCACAAACTGTGTTTGATGACCTAGTGACCAATCACATTCCTCTGTCTGCCACCAAGAGACAATTCCGGTGAAGGGGTGCAACATGTCACCCGCTCAATGCGAGGAGGAAGAGGAAAGAGACCAAAGAAAAAAGGGGGAAAACAAAGAGGGAGGTGTAGGTGACGGGGTAGGTGCGAATGAGCACCCGAGCAAAATTCCTGGTAAGGTGCGGCTGTCCTACTCTTCTAGCCTATGGAGCAACTCTCCTTTTATTTATAGGTGGTGTCCAGGAGCGGTCACAACTATTTAGTTTTGTAGCCAGACTGTAGGGTACACAGTTCCCTGGCCCGCCCTGACACCCTAAGAGGGCATTTACCCTTTCACTTTTCACGTGCACTACACTTCACTTTGTTTTGATTCGGTCCTGAAGAAGCACCATGGATCTTTGAGACCACACAGGCGCGAAACATGTCGACCTCTTTTATATTTTAGTTACCTGGGCACATTAAGCCGATTGGGGTAACTCTCAACCTACGTGTTTTTACTCTGTCAAGGGTACCGCCACATTAAACTTGTTTTTGGTAACCCTTAGGCAGTTTTAACTTACGTTGCACGCACTACATCACCCTCCAAGAGGACCCACCCCACACACCCGCATGCACCTTACGGCTTTTCTCTAAAGATCTCCCGCCAAAGTGACCCTTCGGGGGACCCGTAGGGCATTGCAGCGCCGGCCCGGCGAGGAGCAAACGCCTGATGATGAAGCATGACATCCTTCGGGGTGTGTGAGGGCAACAAGAGGCAAGACTTGTTCTTCCCTCTCACAAGTGGGTTAATACCTAGGAGAACCTACACCTCCCTCTTTGTTTTCCCCCTTTTTTTCTTTGGTCTCTTTCCTCTTCCTCCTCGCATTGAGCGGGTGACATGTTGCACCCCTCCACCGGAACAGTGTCCCCCCTTTGATTAGACGTTCCACGTTAGGAGCACGGGCACTGGACCACAACTGGCTCCTGGTCCCCCCCTCATTGTATTGATACACCAAGAGACAATTGACATGATCAGCAGTGTATGAAAACAGTGGTAAGTTTTTGCAACGAGTAGTTTGATTTTGGAAAATATAATTTCTCTGAATTTTCCTATCCACGTAGTGCATACTTGGTAAGATATCATAGTGTGGTCAAAATCTGCCCTTTAAACACTCAAAAAAATCTGACAGAGAAGAAAGACTGGCTTTTCTGTGTCTCTTCCAGACTCTGACCTTGAAATCACTACAACTGTCTCCCCGCTGTCCGCCCCAATCTGTTTCACATAGTGACCAGTCCCTACTTTCCATTTACTTCCCGTTCTGATTCAGATCCACTGTTGTCACTCACTGTCCCCCACCCCTGCCCTCTAGCACTCTAGCGCCCCCTCCTTCCGTCTGTATGTCTGTTGAAGGTCTTCTCTTCAACAGAAGTCCTCAGACCCTGGTTAGTTGGTGTCCACAGGATGCCTCCTCCGACCCGGCTCTCACCCGTTGCTCTGTATTACGTCTTTGGACACCACAGACATTCTCCCTCCATCCTCACTAGAGGGGACCAGAATATTGTAGTTAAAAAAATACACAACATTTCAGGAAAATGATGTGAAATTATCTTTATTATTTGCAAAATATTCACTGGGGTATCTTGAGTGAAAAGTGAACAGAAAGGCATCTCTGCCATCAAAAGTCACCCATGAGGCCACAAGGGGAGAGGTCTGAGGTGAAGATATCTTCCATGGCCCAGAGAGCAGGACTTGAAGCTTCTAAAGAAGCCCTTCTCCGATTGTGAGAGAGGGGTTCAGCTTGAACTACCCCAAACTCTTCACTCTATATCAGGGTACTGATGGAGCAAGTGAAACTTTGAAAAAGGTAGCTGCGACTGAATATGCTGACGCTACAAGACACCCTGAAAACCTTGGGAACATTGAGAAGGACATTGGGAGATCTAAGTTCTCGACAAGACCGGCTTAAAGCACATTTATGTCTGAAAGGGTCACTAGAATGAACTGCCTTACATACAATTGCATGGATTTAAAAGTGATGCTGGGTTTAACTGGCAGCCAATGCCGTGACCTCAACACCAGAGTGAGATGCCTCAGGTAGGTATTTGTCGCCTAGCCATGTTCTGGACAAGGTGGAGGCACTGGAGAAGCTTTTCTGGAGCAGCAGTAAGGATCGAACGGTATATTCCAATCCTGATTAACCCAACACATTCCTAACAGGGATATGAAAACCAGGTGGCACATAGGGGAAGAACCTCTTAAAAAATCTAAAGCTGAAGAGAAGAAATTCGAGCAACGCCAGTCACGTGAGGGTCTAAGGACAAGCCATAAGTTAGGGACTGTTTTAGAAGGGGTACATGAAGGGCCCATAATTTCTGGCTATGACGAGCGGTGGCAGTTGGAGACAGAAGGAGGGATCACTAACATCTTGGTCTTCGCAGAGGTAAGTCGCAGAAAGTTGGGTGTAATCCACCAGCGCACTGTTGACAAAACAGAGGCCAACAGGGGGTGATCTTGTCCAGAGGACTTATATCTGTTTAAAAAATGGAAAGCAAAAGCCAACTCAATGTCATCCGCATCTTGATAAATACTTTAAAAATCTGGAACCTTGCGGGGCACTGAAGGCGGGAGATTTGAGTCTGAATAGAGAGAGGACATCCAGACTTGCTAGGATCTGCCAGTGAAGATGGGTCTGATCCACTGAAGCCTGGCACCTCTGGATCTGACCCACTGAAGCCTGGCGCCTCTGGATCTGACCCACTGATGCCTGGTGCCTCTGGATCTGACCCACTGAAGCCTGGCACCTCTGGATCTGACCCACTAAAGCCTGGCACCTCTGGATCTGACCCACTGAAGCCTGGCACCTCTGGATCTGATCCACTGAAGCCTGGCACCTCTGGATCTGATCCACTGAAGCCTGGCACCTCTGGATCTGATCCACTGAAGCCTGGCACCTCTGGATCTGATCCACTGAAGCCTGGCACCTCTGGATCTGATCCACTGAAGCCTGGCACCTCTGGATCTGACCCACTGAAGCCTGACACCTCTGGATGCGACCCACTGAAGCCTGGCACCTCTGGATTTGATTTTGATTTGATTGAAAGATTTATATAGCGCACGAATGCCCATGGGTGTCTAGGTGCTGTGCGGAGGTGTCTGCCAGAGGTTTGGTGGATAGGATGCCTGTTAGTTGGAGAATAGCCATGTTTTTAGAGATTTTCTAAAGGAGAATAACGTTGGGCTATTTTTAATGTCTATAGGAAGCGTGTTCCATAGTTTCCCTGTGTTCAGAACGAAACTTCTTCCTCCCCATCGAGCTTTCTTAAATTTGGGTATCTGGAGGAGTTTGCTCTGAGATGAGCGTAAGTTTCTGGGTGGATGATACCAGATGAAATGTTGTTTCAGGAATGCAGGTCCGATTCCATGAACAGCTTTGTATGCTAGACAAAGAGATTTTGCCTTCTTACGACGTGTGTGTGTCTAGGTCTGTCTTTTGGGGTGTGGACTACCCAGACTGCCTTGACTTTGCATACGGAGAGCGCCACGCATGACATATCTCCCAAGACTTTGGGCCAGAACCTTTTGCGGATGCTTTGAATCTAATGGGGTTGAGGTCTGTGTGCTGGCTCACCCATTTTAAAACCACATAGGATGTAAATGTAAATAAACAAAAATGGAAAATGTCCTCACATGCCCCTACTCATAGAAAGGGAAAGAGGACTGTTCGAAGCTTTCACAACAATAGAAAGAGGACTGAGCTAGAAGCCTTCCATAATAATAGGTCTTTTGCAGGGGCCATCTTGGCATGGGCATACGATTAACAGCCCTCTCAACTGTCTCTACTGAAAGTAACCTGGTAACCCCACCGATCAGTGGATAGACCGATTAGATCCTCCAACCGATTCTTTAGATCCAGAATCTCTCAGTCATTAACTATGCCTCCGCCATATACCTCCAGGAACTCTAAACTCGCTCGCCACGGACCAAACTCATAGTCCATTAATTACCCAGAAAACCTGACCAGTAATGCTAAAAAAAACTTAAAGCATAGAACCCTAAAACAGCACCCAGAAACACTTATTGTTGACAACTACCACACTGCTACTAATGGCGAGACGAAAACTAACTTCATCTTTTACACAAACCGCCCAACTAAGTGGAAAAACACCTTCCTTCTTCATTTTCTAGTCACCAAATCGGTTAATATTCCCTATGGAGAAAAAAATCTCCACAACTGTCTCCCCTACCTTTAAAGGAGAACTGACAATTTCCATCTTCAAAACAGGAAACATTCTCATTCAGGTCTCGGACCCTCACCTCACCACTTTTGATCGGCACTTCCCAACGCTACTCTCCTCTATAACTCATCAGTGCCTTCAAACCCAATCTTCCTTACCGCCCCTCACCCGGTCAAAAACCCTAAACCGACCCAATCTCCCTCACCAGATGACCCACATTACAACTCATGGACATCCACCATCACCAACTATAATCTCACTACCCCTATCATCACACTCCGCCGGCAAACACCCACTACAATGATGGCAACCAATACCACCAGGTCCAGCAAACTCACAACCAGGAATCTCCACAAGGCTGATCCCGTGTCACTTACCCCTCCTGACCACACCCTCTCTACAGCCAACGGCATCAATGATCCATTGGACACTGACCCCCCTCAAACCGCGGCACACTCAACTCCCCCTAACCCCCACCTCAGGCTCAAACCACCCCCACTTCCAATCCTACTGCCAATCCCCTGGACACGGACTTCCCCCTAAACATAGTACACTCACCTCCCTTGGTCCCAAAACCCACTACTCCGTGACCTAACCTCTTGACTAGAAGCAACAACGACCCCTCACCTCACGTCAAATCTATCCCTACTCCTAATCCTAATGCTACCTTAGGGACTCCCTTTCCTTTGCTTTCCTCCTCTAACTCTCTTCCCATTGCTCAGGACGCTACCTTTGGGCCACCCTCTCCTCTGAACTCCCCTAAACCTACTGCTTCCTCTTGCTCTACGCCCAGGGCACAGGATACTACCTGTGGACCCCCCCTTGGACATACTCAAGGGTGTACCCCTCAACCGCCGCTTATGATCCCTGACGCCAGCCTTACCATTCACACTACTCCTTTGGAGCCCACAACTGAGCTTAAGCAGGGGTCCATCTCCCCCTGTAAGAGCTGTATGGAGAAGGGGCATCTCCCTGCACCTTATACTGGACGGTCATCTGATGGTGACTGTCTTCGGCGGATTGAGGAACAATTGGCCGAACTGAAGCGGGACCTCCTTTCTGTAAATGACAACCTCCAGATCCTCCTACAATGCTCAATAAAGAATGAAAAGTTCCTCACACCTTATCCGCCCGCGGGATCGGATCTGCCCTCGCACCCTGCAACTAATTTAAATGATGGAATGGAAAGGTCCTCTGTTACCTGCCCGAACTACCCTCAAGGGCCCGCTCCCCCTCCTCCCTACCTCCACTCCAGACCCTGTAGTTTACAGACGCAGTGGTCTGAGGTTGACACGCTCGCACTCTCACTATCTTATGAGGACTACGCAATCTCGCCTAGCTCCATACCCACTATCTCCTCTGATCCTGATAGAGAACCAAGTGTTAACTTGAGATCCTTGAATAAGGATAACTTACTTCAGGTAGTCACTTCGCACCTAGTGGAAGCAACTACAGATTCCCATATCAAATTGATGCTTCTCAACTGCAGATCAGCAGTGAAGCACGCAGCAGATATCTCCGAACTCATCTTATCACAAGAATTCGACCTCCTGATTCTTACGGAAACATGGCTCAATGACTCTTCCTCCCCAATACTTGACATTTTAATTCCTCCGGGCTATGACATTGTCAGATGTGATAGGGCTATTAAAGCTGTGGGGGGGGGATTGCCTGCATCCATCGGTCCAACCTCGTTTTGAAGCAGACTCATAAGGACTCGATGTCCTCCTGTGAGCTACTTGTCGCTGAAATTTTGAACAAGGGCAAGACTGTCTGTGTGCTTCACTCGATCTACCATCCTCCTGGGGACAACATATTACTCTTCGTAGAACAATTAATGGAATCCATCTCTGCCAGCTCAGCCTTCCATACTAATCACATCTTCCTCGGTGACTTCAACCTTCACTGGAATGACTCTAATGATCCAGTAGTCTGTTCTCTTTAGTCTTTCCTCTCAGACCTCAACTATATACAGGCCTGCAACGGGCCTACCCACTGCATGGGCGCTACCCTTGACCTCATCATAGCTAGAGAGCACATTATTCAGCTAGACGACATAGTACCATGTGATTGGTCGGATCATCTCCAAATCTCCTTTCGCATTCAGGAAAAGGTATTGCTTAGACAAGGGCAACCACTCAAAAACAAGCAATTGTCTCGTAACCTGAGAGATATCAACATCTCTAACCTTTCCATCTTAAGCAAGAATCTACTTGAACCCCCAACTACCATGAATAATTTGGAAGAGTTGACGGATCATTACTTCAACACTATGTCTAATATTCTCGACTCTGCAGCCCCGAAGCTACTTAAAAGGATTCTCTGCAAACAATCCAAACCTTGGTTCAATGGTACCCTTAATGACGAACGTCGCAAGCTGAGACTCTCTGAGAGACGTTGGAGAAATGACCCTCCACTTCTAGCCTTGAACAGTTAAGAAAGATGAGAAGCTCTTACAACAAACTCATTTGCATCTCTAAATCAGATCATTTCAGAGATCAGCTTGACAGCGCTAAAAACCGTCCCAGGAAACTGTTTTATATCATCAAACAACAGGCTAATCCTATTCCAGCAATCAAAATCGCTGGACCCAGTGAGGAGGACTTCTCAGAGCACTTCGCTGAAAAGTCTAGAAGTATTGAGCGGGAACTGCAACGGGCCGCTGAGAATTTGTTGTCTATGAGTTCCGAGGGATTGCCTGGTTACACGGCAGTACACTCCCAAAATCAATGCCTGTACACACCCAAAAACAATGCCTGCTGGAATACCTTCCGACCTCCAGACTTGGAGGAGCTGTCACTTTACCTGGCTTCTCTGAAACCTTCCAACCATTTCAAGGACCCACTCCCCGCCAAGCTGCTCAAAGACCTCAACTTGGCAGTTCTGCCTCTCTGGTCCAGGATCATCCAACAATCTCTCTTACAAGGGAGGATTCCCGACTGCCTTAAAATGGGGCAAGTCACACCCATCCCCAAGAAGCCCAATGCAGACCTTACAGATCCCAGTAACTTCCGACCGATCACCAACATCATGTCCCTAGCGAAATTGCTCGAGAAATGTGTTCACACACAGCTTTGCGGCCACATTGAGAAATTTCAGCTCCTAGACCAACATCAATCAGGCTTTAGATCAGGTCATAGCACAGAAACAGCGCTAACTCACATTGTTGATGACGCATTGAGAGCTCTGGACCAAGATACACCTTGTCTTCTAATCCTTCTGGACTTGCCTCTGCTTTTGACACTATCAAACATGATAACCTGATTAACCTTCTTCAATACAGGATGGGGCTATCGGGCCCTGTCCTAAATTGGTTCTCCTCTTTCCTGCATAATCGAACACAAAGAATCAAAGTCAACCAATCTTTGGCGGCCAGCACTTCAGTCTCTATTGGGGTGCCTCAAGGTTCTGCACTTTCGCCCTCGCTCTTCAACCTATGCATGGAACCTCTAACTGCCATTCTAAATGACTCAAACATTCAGTACCACATGTACGCGGATGACACTCAACTGTATTTGAAGATCTCCTCTCCAGATGACATTAAAACTCTTAACAGAGCGCTTCAAAAAACTCAACAATGGCTAACTCATAACCACCTATTACTTAACTCTCTCAAAACTGAATTTCTCCTGATTTCCCCACGCAATCACGAGGCTCCCACGCAAAACTGGATCAAAAAAATCTCAGCACTCAACTGCACCCCGCATTTGGTGGACTCCGCCTGCTCTTTAGGGGTCACCCTAGACAAATTTCTAAACATGCAAGGTCACATCAGTGCAACCATTAAGAGTGCCAACCATCAGCTCAACACTCTTAGGAAAATCAAACCGTTCCTACCTCCAGAAGACATGCAATCAGCAGTCCAATCCTTAGTTATATCATGAGTTGAATATGGCTTGGTGACCCTAGCTGGGCTTCCTAAATCTAGGTTAGCACCGCTAAGAGCTACTCTGAACGCCTCTGCCAGACTAATCACAGGCTCAAGAAAGCATGATCATATCACACCTGACTTAATCCAGCTTAACTGGCTCCCCATTGAAGCTAGGATCTGCTTCAAGATAGCCTGCCTGACACATAAAGCTATACATTTCAATAGCCCCGTTTACCTGGCAAAAAAACGTGAGCTCTCCGGATCCAGAAGAAACTTAAGAAGCTCCAATACCCTACTACTGAAACCACCAAAATTCAATAAAAAAAGAACTTACAATCGCACCTTCTCAGGGCTGGCTCCAAGAATTTGGAATGCCCTACCAACAGAGATCAGATCCAACCCTTCTACTGCCTCATTCAAAAAACAGGTCAAATGGCTACTATTGGAAGAACTGCATCAACAATAGCCTCCATGTCATTTGCTAGTCAATTACCTGCATTCTCGACAAGCATTTTTACTTTGTTGTGTTGAAATTTATGCTTGACAATGTACTTTCACTTTATGTTTGTAACTCGTGCTTGACAATCATTCTCACTTGGGGTTTAAAACGTATCTCATCTGTCTTTATAGTAAGGCGATGATGAAACTGTTCGGCCTCATCTGGGTGGGCTGTTTACTGTTTGTTCATTTTCTACCTACTCTTCCCCTAGCGTCCTCATGTACTTTATGCCTCAGGTTCCTCTCATGTTGCCTTATGGGGTGTCCTTGGGTGTGTTATTGTATGCTTAATAATTTACTTTCACTTTATGTTTGAAATTTATGCTTGACAATCATTTCTACTGGGGGTTTAAACTTACTTCGTTTGTCTTTGAAGTCAGTCTATGATGACACTGCTTGGCCTCATATTTCCTTTTTTGTAAGTGTTTTTATATTGTCTCTGTACGTATACGTCAGCATTCCTCTTTGTACAGCGCTCTGATACCCGGTTGGGTCTTGTTCGCGCTTTATAAAACTTTTCAAATAAAATAATAAAATAAATAAAATAAATTTAAATTCTGTCCTCTTTTTTATGGGGAGCCAATGGAGGTTTTTTAGACCTGAGGAAATGGACTGAAATTTGGGGATATCCAGCAACAATCTGGCGGCTGCATTCTGTTCCCGCTGGAGCTTGATCATGTGCTGTTTTTGAAGGCCCACATATAGGGCGTTTCCATAGTTGAGTCTAGCCATGGCAAGAACGGTCACCAGTGTTTTAACTGCCTCGCAGGGAATGAACGTGTGCACTTTCCTGATTGATTTTAAAGTTAAAAAAACCAGAGAAGAGACCTTGTTGATCTGGTGTTGAAAGGTCAATCTATCATCAAATGTGATGCCCAGATTCCTCACTTTGCATACTGGGACTGGAAGAGTTCCCATGCCAGGAGGCCACCAGTTCTGAGACCAAAAAGAGGTATCGGATCCCAATAGGAGAACCTCTGTTTTGCTTCCGTTAAGATTTAGGCAGTTTGCTATCATCCATTGGTTTACGTGGGACAAACATTGGCTAAAACGCTCAGCGGTTTCCCCCGAACTGTTTGAGATGAATGTATGTCGATACTTCGCATACCATTACTTCGCATGATTTTAGTGTGATGTTTTTACTTAGCATAAACCATTACTTTGCATGTTTTTACTTAGCATAAACAATTACTTGCAAGTTTTAACTGCGCATGCATTTATAACGCAAATGGTTATAAATGTACTATGGTTTATGCTAATTAAAAACATTGCACTAAAATCATGCTTACACTACACTACCTTACACTACTTAAACATCACTACACTACCCGAAACCCTAATACACTACCCCCTACATGACCTTCCCCTTCCCCCTGCCTGGACCCTACACTCCTAACACTACATTTCACCACCCCCGACACTACCCTAAACCCTATAACACTACACTACACTACACAAACACCACACCACTACCCTAAATCCTAAAACACTACTCCCTGCAAGACCCTCACCCTTCCCCAGTCCGCTCCCTACACTACAACACTACCCTGCATGACACCCCAACACTACCCTAAACCTAAAACACTACGCTACACTACACAAACACCACAACACTACCCTAAACCTAAAACACTACCCCTGCACAACCCTCCCCCGACCCCCAGTCCTGTTCCTACACCCAAACACTACCCTGCACTACACCCCGACACTACCCTAAACCCTAATACATTACCCTACACTACACTAACACCACAACACTACCCCAGCACGACCCTGCCCCTACCCCCAGTCCCTTCCCTACACTGAAACACTACCCTGCACGACCCCCCGACACTACCCTAAACCCTAAAACACTACCCTACACTACACATACACCACATCACTACCCTAAACCCTAAAACACTAGCCCCAGCACGACCCTACACTACTCAAACACAACCCTACAACCTAAAAGACTACCCTGCACGACACAAAAACTACACTTACCTCTCTCTCCTCCGTGGTTCCTCTCTTCTCCGGCTTCCAGAGGCTTCCAGCGACGTCAGATCTGCACGTCGCTGTTTGGAAACGGAAGCTCCTTCCAAACAACGATGTGGATAGCGCATACCATTACAACGCATGCGTTGTAACAACGCTTGCGATGTAACAACTTGCGTACCAAATGTACGCGTTGTAACATCGCAAGCGTAGTAACGCTTGTGAAGTAATGGTATGCGCACTAGCAGCCGCGCACTAAAGGCTGTTTACCGTTTGAGATGGACACCACTACTTGAGTAACATCCGCGTAGAAGACCAATGAAAAGCCAAACTGCCTGATGATATCAGCTAAAGGGGCCACATACAAGTTGAACAATGTGGGGCTCAATGAAGAGCCCTGCGGCACCCCACATGGAAGCGAAAACTGCTCTGAGCAGGAGTCACCAATCTGGACATATTGGAGTCTATCGTTCAGATAAGATTTAATCAAGTTCAGGGCAGAGTTCTTGACTCCTGCCTCTAGGAGCCTTTTGATTAGGATATCATGGTTAACGGTGTCAAAGGCCGCCAACAGTTCCAAAAGGATCAGGGCGGCCTTGGCACCGGTGTCCAGTATTGCCCAGAGCTCCTCTACTGCCTTAACCAGGGCAGTCTCCGTGCTGTGTCCCAGTCGGAAACCATATTGTGAGGAGTCCAGCAGGTCTGCCGAGGAAATAAAGGCAGAGAGTTGGGAGTTTACATTTTTTCCAGGACCTTGGCGGGAAAAGGAATCCTGGCGATAGGTCTATAGTTACTGGTGTCGCTAGGATCTAAGTTGGGTTTTTTTAACAGAGGGAGAATTGAGACCACTTTCCACGCGTCGGGGAAGATGCCTGAACTGATAATTTCTTTGAAAAGTATACTGAGTTGCTCGCCGATGCTGTCGGGTGCCATATGAAATATTTTTGGCGGGCAAGGGTCTGTAGGTGCTCCGGATTTTATTGACATGACTGCCTGCAGAATCTGTTCCATGGTCGTTGGAACAAAGGCATCCATAACATTGTCAGAGCCTGAGAGTGTTAGGGTGGAAGTGTCTTCTGTGTAATTAGTGCCCTTATCTGTGAAAGATTCAAAGATAGTTTGCACTTTATCCTTAAAAAAACCTGCAAGTTGATTGCAGAATTCCGCACTGCCGTCTTCTTTTGTGGTTCAGGTAGTTTTACTAGCCTCTCTAGGGTTGCAAAGAGTGCTTTGCTGGAGTTGCCTGCCTGTCGGATTTTCTCTGGGAAATAACTGCTTTTTTTCTCCAAAATCATTTTTTTGTAGACAATCAGTGTCTGTGTATATAGGGTTTTATCGACTTCGGCGTAATTCCTTCTCCAGCGTCTCTCTAGTTTTCTACAAAGTTGTTTCTGTGCGCGCAGTGCGTCACAGAACCAGGGTTCGGATTTCTTCATGCGCTTACTGACAAATCTTTTTTCCGGTGCTAATATATTTATTGCAGTTTCCATCCAATTGGTGAAACTGCCCATTGCCGTGTTTGCCTCGGACATTGGTTCCGGTTTTAGGGATGCTAGAGTGGTTTGTAACAGGTGAGGTTTGATATTTTTCCAATTGCGCCCTTTAGTTGTCCTGTGTGGATTATGAGGGCGAGGGATATGATGGATGGCGGTTTCTTCAAACAGGACAGCCTTGTGGTCTGACCATGGGATTGGCAGAACCTCTTGTATTTTCAGACGTGGATTAGATGTAAAAATTCCATCTAGAATATGTCCGGCATTATGTGTGGGCTGCTTAACTATCTGTTCCATCGAGGCATTAGCCATCATCTCTATTATGGATGCTGTGTTATGGTCTTCTAGATTTTCTAGGTGATAATTAAAGTCACCTAAGATAGAGAAATCCTCTGAATCGGTACATGATTCTATGATTGGGCTAATGTTTTCTTCAAATTTGCTTTTCGTACCGGGAGGTCTATACAATAGGGTGCCTTTGAACGTGTAGTTTTTACTTAAGGTAATTCTGAAGGAAAGCATTTCGCAGTCTGTGCTGCTTCCTACAGAGGAACCTTTGATGGCCAAAGTATCTTTAATAATAATCGCTAGACCTCCTCCCCGTTTATCTTGTCTATCGTTTCTAATTATTGTGAATCCTGGAGGGATGGCTAATGACAGTTCGAGATCTGACCCACTGAAGCCTGGCACCTCTGGATCTGATCCACTGAAGCCTGGCACCTCTGGATCTGACCCACTGAAGCCTGGCACCTCTGGATCTGATCCACTGAAGTCTGGCACCTCTGGATCTGATCCACTGAAGCCTGGCACCTCTGGATCTGACCCACTGAAGCCTGGCACCTCTGGATCTGACCCACGGAAGCCTGGCACCTCTGGATCTGATCCACTGAAGCCTGGCACCTCTGGATCCCACCCACTGGAGCCTGGCACCTCTGGATCTGATCCACTGGAGCCTGGCACCTCTGGATCTGATCCACTGGAGCCTGGCACCCCTGGATCCGATCCACTGAAGCCTGGCACCCCTGGATCCGATCCACTGAAGCCTGGCACCTCTGGATCCCACTCACTGGAGCCTGGCACCTCTGGATCCGACCCACTGAAGCCTGAAGCCTGAAGCCTGGCGCCTCTGAATAGGATCCACTGAAGCCTGGCACCTTTAAGTCCTGATTCTTCAAGCACGGGAAACAGGATCCTGTAATCATTGGTATCAAAAGTCACAGAAAGATCTAACAATGTCCACAAACAGCATTGCCATAGTCAACACACGTCCTTAGATGGTCACGGGTGAAAAGAACGACCAATTCAGTATCATGGCCTGGACAAAACCCACTCGGGGTGACAAATGCAAAAACAACAGTTGATGGACAGAATGCAGAACAATGTCATACATTCACCCCAGTACAGAGATCTGGGCCTAAATCCATCGTTTTTTTGCTCACCATGCCATTGCTATGTTTTGCTTTGTTCGCCCTAAGTTGGCAGGGTATGCCCAGACGTGGGTCCCTTACTCACTTTGACACTGGATTCAAGCAAGCCTGGCTGATGTCGGCTGAAATGCCAGAAACCGGTCCTAGGATGCTTGTTTCCGGTCCAGGGAAGACATGGCTTGGCAGTTCGGGCTGGACTGTTCCCATGAGGCACAGGGTCAGACTGATTTGCATATGGCCATGTCTGAACTGGGGTGGTGGAGTGAGCTAAAGAATGATGATGGATTAAACCCAGATCAGTTGACTGGGGGTGAGTGTTTGATTGGCTCAAACGTTCCGTCCATCATCCCCTTTTGTATCGCTCTAGACAAAACCCTGGCATGACTGAAAATCCTGCAATAGAGAATTTAATACTGCAACTGTTGTAGCTGAACTAGGGCTAGGTCTGGTGTGAGATTGCCCAGGGGAGCAGGGGAGCTGGGCGGACGTCAGTTGGATCCTCTGTATCGGATGCAGGTTTCTTAAGTGAAGGCTGAGTGGCCTCCAATCTCCAGCCTGAAGGAAAACTACAAGGTGAAAAAGAACAGTCCAAAAGGTTCAGGAAGAGAAGCATGCTGCCCTCATGCAATGACAGCCAAGGGAGAGCGAGAGGGAAGAATATTTTAATAACTATTAACATGTGCTCCAGGTTATTGGATGCAAATTAACTCGTAAGAAGTTTGTTGGCAAACAGTTGGTGAGCAATGGTCGGCAAGGTGGGTTCAGGAATCCCCTCATAATAATGCAGTCTCCGAGGTTAAGGGCCTTGCCATGAAGAAGTCAGCCGTACTGTTCTATAACTTGGGAGAAGGCAAAACAGTGAGTATTAATGCTTCAGTGACTTGCATTTCAGAGCCCTTGTGTAATAGTTGTTTGGCAAAACTTGGGCAGAGCTGGGACGTCCTGAGAAGTAGGCATGCTTGGCTTTCGATAGCTTCAGTTTGTGAGGATTTTGAGTAGAAACTGCCCTTTTTTAAGGCTCAGATTAGGGTCATACCCCTACGCCACTGCCTTTCTGCCCTACGGACATTAAGTTTGAGCAGCCCTTTCACTCGCCGCTTGGTTTTCTCTACTGGACGCCTTTGCATGAGTCCAATGTATTGTATCGTATTGCAACATTTATATATGACTTACTCCCCTTATGTGGGGAGCTGCAGCGCTTGCCTGCATGGGTAGCGTGCTACTCAGTGTAGGCTGTGTGGTTAAGTGCGTTGTTTTTGTTTCGATCCCACGTGGGAAGTGTTTCCAAGTCATGCGTGATGATCAACGAGGCGCAGTTATCGTGTTATGGGACGCGTAGTTTATGCTTTTCGGTAAGGGGGCAGCTCTGAGCAGCTCTCCAGGTCCCTTTTTTTTGCATTTCTCACATTCGAAGTCCACTCAGCTGGTTACTGTTCTGGGTTGTGAGAATCAACCCCAGGTGTGGTAGGTGTTGACTGCAACCCAAGCATCACAGAAGTCTCTTCACCTCTATAAACACTCTCACCTGAACCAGGACACATTTCGACTGTGATTCTTCCTTCCAGCCAGTCTCAGCCCTCCTTGACAAGAAATGCTACCTCGATGGAGTCGTGAGTTGAAGATATGAGTGAAAAGAGCTGATCCTGTTTGCAGAGACGAGACTCATAAACTGTGACCAATACCTTCTTCACTGAGGCTAGCAGCCGGTGAGGTAAAGCGCCTATTGAGGGACCCAGTAGATATAAGCGCCTCGACAGGCTACATGCCTCTCGTTAGTACTCACATCCACTTTCACATACATTATTGTGAAGTTTTATGAAGTTTATAGCTATTAAATTATTTTTTATTAATTGTTAACTATGTAAATCCTGTATGATAAATGTAACGTACACTGGATGTATTGTACCTGAAACAAAGGAGGCTGTTGACTGATTCAGCCGTTTTGCTTGTCGCGAAGGTGGGATGGCAGGAAGATGGGATGGAAGGATGGTGGGAAGGAGGGATTCCAGGAAGGTGGGATTCCAAGAAGGCGGGATTCCAGGAAGGCGGGATTCCAGGAAGGCGGGATTCCGGGAAGGCGGGATGGCAACAAGGCAGGATGGCAGAAAAGTGGGAAGATGGGATGGCAGGAAGGTGGGATGGAAGGATGGCGGGAAAGCAGAAAGGCGGGGTGCCAGGGAAGGTGGGATGGCAGGAAGGGAAGAAGACGGGATGGCAGGAAGGCGGGAAGCCAGGAGGATGGCGGGAAGCCAGAAAGGTGGAAAGGTGGAAAGGCGGGATGGTGGGAAGTCAGGATTCCAGGAAGGCGGGATGGCGGAAAGGCGGGATGCCAGAAAGGCGGGATGTCATGAGGGTGGGAAGTCAGGATGGTGGGAAGGATCGAAGGCAGGATGCTAGGAGGTGGGGCATATGGTTTTAACTACAGACCTTAGAGAAGCACTTAGGGACTGCTCCACATGACAACTGATCCACAATGTCCACCTACTCTGATGCCTGCCTGTGCTCTGAAATCGAATGCCCATAGTTCATGCTCACAATTACGTGTACGTGCACTGCGGAGAGAGGTATCTGTTGGCGTATGGTGTCTAGCTATCAGTGTAGGAGAGCGGTCTCAGGCACTCCTCAGCGTCCTTTGTCTCTATACACACACCGGTACACTGAGAGGTTTGTCTCTTTACACACATCTGTGCACTTAGAAGTTGTCTCTGTGTATACACTGGTGTACAAAGAGGTTATCTCTGTACACACACCTGTACACTGACAAGTTGTGTCTGTACACACACACCTGTACACTGAGAGGTTGTCTCTGTACACACACCTGTACACTGAGAGGTTGTCTCAGTACACACACCTGTACACTGAGAGGTTGTCTCTGTACACACACCAGTACAGTAAGAGGTTGTCTTCGTATACACACTTGTACACTGAGAAGCTATCTCTGTGAACACACACTGATTCACTGAGAGGTTGTCTCTGTGAACACACACTGATCCACTGAAAGGTCGTCTCTGTGCACACACTGGTACACTGAGAGGTTGTCACTGTACATACACCTGTACACTGAGAGGTTGTCACTGTCATACCCCTATATTCTGAGAGGTTGTCTCTGTACACACCAGTACACTGAGAGGTTGTCTCTGTGAACACACACTGATCCACTGAGAGGTTGTCACTGTACCTACCCCTGTACTCTGAGAGGTTGTCTCTGTACACACACCTGTAAATTGAGAGGTTGTCACTGTACACACACCTGTACACTGAGAGGTTGTCACTGTACACACCCTGTACTCTGAGAGGTTGTCACTGTACACACCCTGTACTCTGAGAGGTTGTCTCTGTGAACACACACTGATCCACTGAGAAGTTGTCTCTGTACACACACCTGTACACTGAGAGGTTGTCTCTGTACACACACCTGTACACTGAGAGGTTGTCACTGTCACACCCCTGTACTCTGAGAGGTTGTCTCTGTGAACACACACTGATCCACTGAGAAGTTGTCTCTGTACACACACCTGTACACTGAGAGGTTGTCTCTGTACACACACCTGTACATTGAGAGGTTGTCACTGTACACACACCTGTACACTGAGAGGTTGTCACTGTACACACCCTGTACTCTGAGAGGTTGTCTCTGTGAACACACACTGATCCACTGAGAAGTTGTCTCTGTACACACACCTGTACACTGAGAGGTTGTCTCTGTACACACACACCTGTACATTGAGAGGTTGTCACGGTACACACCCTGTACTCTGAGAGGTTGTCTCTGTGAACACACACTGATCCACTGAGAAGTTGTCTCTGTACACACACATGTACACTGCAAGGTTGTCTCTGTACACACACCTGTACACTGAAAGGTTGTCACTGTCACACCCTTGTACTCTGAGAGGTTGTCACTGTCACACCCCTGTACTCTGAGAGGTTGTCTCTGTGAACACACACTGATCCACTGAGAGGTTGTCACTGTCACACTCCTGTACTCTGAGAGGTTGTCACTGTACACACACCTGAGAGGTTGTCACACCCCTGTACTCTGAGAGGTTATCTCTGTACACACACCTGTACACTGAGAGGTTATCTCTGTACACACCCTGTACACTGAGAGGTTGTCATGGTCACACCCCTGTACTCTGAGAGGTTGTCTTTGTGAACACACACTGATCCACTAAGTTGTATCTGTACACACACCTGTACACTGAGAGGTTGTCTCTGTACACACACCTGTACACTGAGTTGTCTCTGTACACACACCTGTACACTGAGAAGTTGTCTCTGTACACACACCTGTACACTGAGAGGTTGTCTCTGTACACACACCTGTACACTGAGAGGTTGTCTCTGTACACATACCTGTACACTGAGAGGTTGTCACTGTCACACCCTTGTACTCTGAGAGGTTGTCTGTGAGAACACAAACTGATCCACTGAGAGGTTGTCTCTGTGAACACACACTGATCCACTGAGATGTTGTCACTGTCACACTCCTGTACTCTGAGAGGTTGTCACTGTCACACCCCTGTACTCTGAGAGGTTATCTCTGTACACACACCTGTACACACACCTGTACACTGAGAGGTTGTCTCTGTACACACACCTGTACACTGAGAAGTTGTCTCTGTACACACACCTGCACACTGAGAGGCAGTGGGTGAGTTTTTGCCTTTGTCTCCCCAAGTTCTCTGACGTCCACGGCTGAGGAATTATAGGTTCATTAAAATGATGATTTGCCACAAAAGGTGCCACTTGTTGCCTAGTGGACCTGTTCTCTTTCAAAATAAGGTAAATTGATTAAACCTGCTGTGACCATAAATCCTCTTCAAAGCACCATGGAATGTAGTCCCGCCAGTTGCAGAAATGGTGAGTGGGAATGTGAGATGTGGAGTAACTTGTTGAAAGGTGCACAGCCTGATCAATTGCCGCCGCGTTACGCCTGCAGCGGTGTTACAAGTTCAAGTCTAGCGCCTGGTCAAAGCCGGTGTACCGCATGAAAAGACTGAGTAGGAACAGGAAATACAGACACAAGCTCAAAGCCATACAGAAGGTGGTACAAATATTTAGAAGATGCACTCAGCACTCAATATGGTGAACCAGGTGCCTTACTGATCACCCCCCTCGTTTGGGATCACTATCTCTACCACGTGTCAAGAGTTAGTCGGCTGACTTCCTGTTAAAGCTCCATGGCCACAAATACTGGAGAAGCCTGCCTTGGTGAGTTGGTAGCCAAGAGCGCTTGATAGCCACAGACAGTGGAAGTGCAGCCTACCCTCAAAAGTTGCACCCGAGTCTGCTAGCCCTGGGAAGTCATCGGAGTGAAGCTTCGTTGCTCAGCAAACAAGTTACAACCAGTTACAGGGAACCACTGGTTTCGCTGTAACTGGAGACATTTTGGACCAAGGGGTGCTACAGGAAGACCTCCGTCACTGGCATAGCATCCTTGAGCATCTTCAGCATCCTGCATCCTGCATCCCTTGCATCAGGACCACTCCAATAAGGTCTATGGCGGTTCGCCGATAGAGCCTGGAACTGGACTGGAGACGGCTTCAACTGTGAGGCAACTGTGCAACTGAACCGTATTGGTGGCTGTGACTAGCTCCCTTCCAAAGCTGGTTGACTCAAGCGTCACAAAGTAGTTGTTTACAACTTTATTAAAGTTTAGAAAGTTTACCGGTATTGCGGTCCATTACAAAGAGTTATTGCACTCAGTGAAAACATCTGGTTTATTCTTTATTTTAAAAATTCATAACTCAGGAACCCTCTGGTGGGTTTTTGTCACTGAGGTGTCTATATAAAGAAAAAAAAGACAACCTTCTTTCCTAAATTGGTGTTCTCTTTATATTGTGTTGCATTGTCTTCTTATTCTAGTGTTTTGGTACTTTAATACTTTACTCTTGTTTCTTTGACAAAGCCTGACTGCTCAGAGCCACAGCTACCCAGGGTTGAGCTAACCTGTCTGGACCCAAAACGGGTTAGTGAGTTTGTTACATAGTGAGGTCACACAACCACTCCATATAATAAACCCCTTTCATTGCACTTAGCAACTAAGAATCCAAGGAATTAAGGAGGACCTCTGCTAGGGAGAGTCCAATGTTTGGGATGTCGGATGCCGAAAAGGGCCAACACTTTGCAAGAAGCGACTAATGCAGAAGATTAATTTCAGATTAAGGTGGAAAGGTAAATCTGGTGTCAGACACTAGGGGTGAGTGGATTTGAAATTCCGCTGGCAGCGTGGTGACGGGTTGGTGAATACGCAACCAGGTGAAGAGGCAAAGGTCACGACTTCGCACAACTTGGCCTTTTGGGAGGAGCGTCCTGCAAGAAAAGGCTTTTGTAATAATTTTTTCTCAAATTGTCTCACAAAAAGTAGACATTCCACCCTCGTTTTAGGTCTGGCCTTTGTCAAGACCTTTTAATTTGACTAAAATATGTGTAAAATACGCTTAATTATAGGGGCTTTCAGCCACCCCTCTTCATCCACGCCTGTTATTGTGTCGTTCACATTTTTCTTCCTTCCACTACAACATACAGCGTGGGGCAGCGGGTCCGCCCACTTCAGCCATTGGCTAACTTCACTGTGATTTGGACCACAATCCCAGGGTGCCAAAGTGAGTTGCAGAACACAAATACCAACCCATGAACTTTAAGATATGTGTGGGGGGCGACAGCTGAAGCACCCAAAACACAAGCCAAAGTCCTAGAAAAGAAAAGAACATGGCGAGCATTAAATGTGGTGTTTCTTAGGGCTCTGTCTTGTCACCATCGCTGCTCAAGGTCTACGTGAGGAGGCAGTCCGATAGGTTTTTTTCTCTCATACAACAACATACTGGTTTTTACCAGTGATTCGTAAATGAACTTTAACATAACAATTGACTGGACCTTTGCAATGTCCATAGTTTGAGAAACTTTGGCTTGATTAGACTCTCCTGCGAGGGAGAGCTCAGCAGTAGGTGCAAGCAAAAGGAAACAGGAAATGACCTAACTTATGGGTACGCAAACAGTTGGGCCGTATGAGAGATGAAGCTTGTATACTCAAAACAATGCTACTCGGACTTCCATTTCCATTACTTTACAGAGTGCTCTATAGAAGGAATGTATATAGCAGTGCTTGTTTCTCAACAAACACAAGGATCATTACCAAAGACATAACCCCACCCCCGTTGAGGTCTTGCCTACTAGACAGCGCATGGGCTGTCTGTTGTGAGACGTAATATTGGCTTGCAGTGGGCTTAGAGCCCGCCCATCCTTACCATTGGCTGGCTCTATTGTCAGTCTCATTTGCTTGCTTCTTATTTGCCAAGGGGTCATCGTATAACCACCACAGATAACCCCTTTGTACCCTTCTGCCTATCTGGTGTGACTGTCGCCGCTCTGTCTGAGAGTTGTGAAGTCTCTCCTCCGAGAACGGAGGTGCAAGCCTCACGAGCACCAGGCAGGGGTGAAAGTGAAACTATCTGCACTGCTCTGTCGCCACCATCGCTGGCAGATGCTGTGTTTTCATTGGCCTGTGAAGGCCTTCGCGATTTCTGAGATCCCATGGACTCCACCTAGACCCCTGTGACCTAATAAGTGGATGGAGTGAAATGGGTACTTTCGTCTCCCTGTCACCAGGCGCGTCCCCAGTGTCGTGAGCCCTGGTGTAAGGAAAAACATGTGAAAAATGGCTGCTGTTCAAATTATAAATACAGCAATAATCAGGGTTCAGTCGGCTCCGGTGTCACTGCACCTGCTGCACCACTGGAAGCTATGCCCCTGCTTGTCAAGTAATACATCTAGAAGATAGGGTCCTGGCTGAGGCCCCCTCCTTCAGACCTGAAGCTGTCTTGCAGGAATGTTGACTGCTTCACATTTCTCCAATCAGACTCTTTCTAACAGTCTGAAGCACAACAGAGTAGAGACGAGAGCCGTCTGCTTAGTACTGCTCTGAAGGGCCCTGGGGCCACACTCCTGTGATATGTTTGAGGTGTGTGTGATGTGTGACTGCCAGGCGCTGAAGGTCAAAGGGCAGGTACAGCTGAAGAGAACCGAGGAGCAACCGGGGTCTTTGGGTGCTCAGAGTGGGAAGCTCCAGAGGACCCCAGGGGTACAGTGTCATGCTTGCACATACAGTGTGTGTTTACTCACACTGATGACATCAGAGATCATTTCTGGAATCTTCTTCTGGCTGTAACCCTGCCCCTTGCTCTATCTTGGAAGGGGCAAGTTAAGAGAGTCAATGTTTTTGGTGTTTCTCGGCGCGCTGACCTCACTAATGTGCTCGCCTGGTCTATCGTACGTCCATCCTACCACGACAGCGGAGGCACTATCAAAGACAATAAAACCATAGACATTCTGACAGGGCACAAACACACAATCTGTATATTTATAGTGCACAAACTCTATTGAGCTTGCAAGGTGTTACCAATGGAAGTAAACAGACTCATTACCAGTGGCTGAGGTTTATGCACGCGTTCCACCCACGACATGTTTAAATCTCACCCAGTAGACAGCGCAAGCGCTGTCTGCTGTGAGATGTCTTGTCAGCCTACAGATGGCTTAAAGCCCAACTATTGTTTACTGTTGGTCAGCTTCACTGTCACTCTCATCTGATTGGTTCTTATTCGTCAGCTCCCGTAGACTTTCCTTCCTCTGCTTCTGTTTGTCCCTCCCCTGGAGCATGGACGCATTACATGTATACTTCCACTGCTCACTTTTCAGGTGTTACTATTTTTGTGTTTAAACCCTCCGCATGTGTTTTCCAGGTGTCTCCGTCATGTACTTCTCTCCCCCCTTCCGCCGCCCCCCAGTGTTCCTCTCTCTCAGCTGTGTGCTTCTCCCCCATTCCACATGTTGCTTTCTCACTCATGCGCTTCTTCCTGCCAGCTCCAAGTTGCTCTCTTTCACCCGTCTGCTCCCCAGTGCTCGACTTTGCTCTCTCTGTCATTTCCTTGCTCCTTCCCATACTCTCCATGTTGTCCCCCCCCGCACCTGCATGTTGCTTCTACCCGCATCCTTGCCCCAATGTAGCTTCCGCCCCCCACCCCTCCGGTCCACTGTGTTGCTTCCCACCACCCGCTTTAAATTAAAAAATGCTTTGGTGTTTTTTTTCCATTGCAGTTACTGGTCTAACTCGGATCGGTAAGTAAAAAGAAAAAAAGTGCCCATGTCATTGTGTAGGCATGCATCTCTCGCGTGCACCTCTCGCGTGCACCTCTCGCGTGCACCTCTCGCGTGCACCTCTCGCGTGCACCTCTCGCGTGCACCTCTCGCGTGCACCTCTCGCGTGCACCTCTCGCATGCACCTCTCGCATGCACCTCTCGCGTGCATCTCTCGCGTGCATCTCTCGCGTGCACCTCTCGCGTGCACCTCTCGCGTGCACCTCTCGCATGCACCTCTCGCATGCACCTCTCGCATGCACCTCTCGCATGCACCTCTCGCATGCACCTCTCGCATGCACCTCTCGCATGCACCTCTCGCATGCATCTCTCGCATGCATCTCTCGCATGCACGCGTCTACAAAAAGATGCAGTTGTTTTTTTTTTCTTTTTTGGCCACATCAAAAGATTTTTTCTCACATTCTTTAACCATGCTGCAGAGCATCAGTGATGTTGTGCATCACGGCTAACAACCATTGACAAAGCCAATAGGTCCTAAATGAAAGACCTGTTGGCTTTGTCATTGCTTGTTGTTTTTCTCAGTGATACATCCCAAGGGCATTGGGAGGCTACCTGTCAAAGGACTCAAGACGCCCTTCCGATTGGATGGGGCCTGACAGTTTGGGCGGGGCTGTTAACATTATTAATATTTACATATGATTCTTCCCTGTCGGAGTGACGAAATGAACACAAGAATAACAAATAAAAACCAGAACACTTGCAGCGCGGCCTGGGGAAGCCCAGGCGGCCAAGATGACTTCAGTGGTTCCAACTGTCATGTTTTTAAAGTCCTGCAATGAGGCAGCTTTACTGATCGCTGGGTCTGTCCAGAGGTGTCATAGTCTAAAGCAGGTGTCTCCGACCAGTGATCGGAGGTACCAGTGGCTCCCGGACACCTTCCGAGTAGCGCAGCCTTGGGTTCATTTTTATATAAGCACAGGGTTACATGTTTCTTTTAATGTTAACTAAGGCTGCGTTTACTTTACATTATTATCACCAGGATGCAGATAGCAGAGCCCGAAGATGGCAGCGCTCAGTCAGAGCTATGACCCAGGCTGGGGCACAGAGGTGAAGGACTGAAGCACTGAAGTATTTAATTCTTAAATAAGTCTATGCTGACTCAATATTGGAGCTGAGAACAAAATGATGCTTCTGAATGGAAGAAAACAAAAGGGAAAGTTACCTTAATGAGTAACTCTTCATTTTAATTTCCTTCTATTTCAACATGTCGAATTTACAAGCAGCACTGTGCCATATTTATAACCGAAAAATAGTCTTTTTTCAAATGAAACATTAAGTATTAGTTTCTTTCTCTACTATCAATTAAGCCAAATATGTCTTAATGTTTATTCACTTAAAATTCCTCCCATTTAAACAAATGCATTTTCTGTTATAAATGTGGTGCTGTGTCTACAGCCACTGGGAGCAAGATGCTTGGTATTTGTAAATGTGACACTTGGAAATGGAAGAACATTTAAATGATGAGTTTTATGGAATCCATATTAACAAAGTTAACTCTTCAGTTTGATTTTCACTATACAGTGCCATATTTATAATTGAAAAATACAGCCATTGTTTTAAGTTTGAGATATTTAAAGTGCAGAAATTTTTTCCATATTCTGAACATTTTTGAAGAACATTTTCTGTACCTAAAATTTTTCCCATATCTGTTATACATGTAACAGTGCCACATATGGCGAAAGGTATGTTCTGTGCTACAAGTAAGTGCGACACAGCCTGTTAGTCACCCGTACGCATGTATCTCATTCTTACGCACACATGTTCATACATCCCCAAAGACCGTGCTCTCACTGACAAACATGGCAGCCCTGTCATGTGACCCTAGTGAAAGTATTGTGTTCAAACCATAGCATCTGGTTCTATGGACATTAGGCTTAAAGTCAATTAAGCTGGGTGTGGGGGCATCTGATAATGCATGAGTTGCTTGGCCTTCAGTAGCTCACGAGGATTTTCACTGATCAGAAGTAGCTCTCACTACAGAAAAGGTTGGAGACCCCTGGTCTAAAGCATTATTAATGCAATGTTCATGGACATTTTACCTCGGTATAGCTATAACATCTACAGGTAATAGTGCATACAGCTCCCTTTGCATTTTCAAGATGATTCAGACATTATTTTACAGATCTTCTATTAGTGTCAAGAAATTCATTTTACTGACTTGAGAAGGATGAAGGACTGAGCCAACCTCAATGACACTTATCACTGTGAGTCTGGGACCTTTCGCACAGATCTCTGCAGCAGGTGTATTAACCCACTGCGCTACATCCCTCAACCAGAATCAGGCACACGTCAGGTCAGAAGGCCAAGCTGACGTCATCAGCCTGCAGGCCTTGCTTCACAAAATCTTCACAGCAAATCTTAATTTTCTTTAGACCCAACAAGCAATATTCGCACAGTGTTTCTTCACTTGTACTCTCGCTTTAAAGGCTCTTTTAATGAACTATCATTTTATAAACGATTTGACATAACATCTATGCAATGTAGTATAATTTCAGAACACACAATAACAAAACCTTTGCTGTGGCAGGCGCTGCTTCACTCAGTGGGCACTTTAAGATCCAAAGGGCAGATTTACAAGCCCCTTGAGCCACTTTTGCGTCACTTTTCCCATGTTAAAAATGACGCAAAAGTGGCGCAAGGGCCTTGTAAATCTGCCCCCAAGTGTTCAGCGCGATGAGGGAAATCAGCCAAGGTTGCACATAATTTGCTTAATTTTTCCTTTCCCCCTGTAAATCAGTCTAATATCCTCCCTTAAGAGTATATGGTGCATTAGAGCGTTACCTGCACGTTCCATAATTCACATTTAATACGAAAGGGGCGAGTCAGACACAGAGCAATTTAGGGTTTTTCAACCCCAGTGATTCTTTTCCACATAATGATGAGGGTTTCAGGTCGGATCCGTCCTCACCTCTAACTCCAGCTCGTCGCGGTCCATGTCCGGCGGAAGCACTCCCAGGAAGTCCGCGGGGTCATAGAAGGCGTGCGCCGATGGGTGCCTAGAAAGACGAGAAAGGCGCTGGGTCATGGTTTTGATTTTAATCATCAATTATAACGCAGCGTGAAGCTTTAAAGCTAGACCCCCCTTGAAACCCTCGGTGCTGGGCGCCAACGGAGCCTTCAGCCTCAGTAAAGGGCTCGCTGGGCTTTAATGGAAGTAAGACACTGCTAGGACAGGCCAGTAGAGCTGGGACAGAGTCAGTATTACACAGGCTCTTACTCCAACCAAATATGCAGTCATATCAAAAGCGTATGGCACGAGCCCCCCAGAATAGGTACCCGTAGTAAGAACGTGTACTGCAGAGCTAGGTGAATTGTTAATGCCCTGCAGGAGAGGGTGTGAGAGCTGAGGGGGCTGGGGGGTCTTAAAAAGAAGGGGCTGTGGATTCACTGATGACGCCCCGCAGACCCTTCAGCATCGCACTGCAGAATGCAAAGCAAGTCTGGAAAACCCTTTAAACACAGTATGTGGCATTTTAGAGAATGGGAGAAAAGTGAATTTGGATTCTAGATGCTAAATTCCCTACAGTGGCCCAGAGTTCAGGGAGCAGGCAGTGGTGGTTTGGTGAAGGGTGACTGAGGGGAGGGACTTTCACAGACTCCCGCTGCCAAATGCCAGGGCCCCATTACCTACTACCGCCAACCATTGCGTCAGTCTGGAGTGCTCTGTCACACAAAGCTGCAAAGATGGCATGCACAAGACGTTTTACACATTATTCTGGTGTCCTCTGCACAATAATTGACAGACAACACCACCATGTGGTTGACTGTCAGAAATAAGTGCCAGTGCCAAGCACTGGCAGACACCGGCACAAATTAAGCAGTGATTGATGCTGTTGTCTGTGGGTAGAGAACCACGGGCTCCATGTAGAAGATGACAGGGGACAGTATAGAACCCTGGAGGAGTCCGCCAGTGATCGGGATCTTCTGGGACCTGGAAGTGCCCATGTGCACAAACAGGTGTAGGTTAAAAAGGTAGAGGCAGAACCAGTGAAGGAAGTTGTCAGTGAATTCCTTTCAGAAGTCCAGGCTTCATATGAGGGTGGGATGCTTAACTATGCCTAGGACAACTGAGAGATCAGGAGGCAGGGGTCGTCATTACCTGTTGTCAAGAGGACACACTCTGTGAAGTGCCAGGCGGCGGTCTGAATCCAGACGGGCAGTCGTGCAGGAGATGGCTAGCATTGATGTGGTCGTGGAGTTGAACATAGACTGCTTCTTCAATGGTCTTGCTGTTGAATGGTAGGTGAGTGATGGCCGCTCGCTGGCGAGGGCATCAGAGACTAGTGTATGTTTATTTAGGAGTGGGAGGCTCCGGCCTGTCTTGAGAGCGTATGGCGAGATGCCTTGAGTGAGGGAGACATTGACAATGGTGAGCAGGGGTAAGAGAGTGTCCCTAGAGAGAGCGCAGATGAGGGTAAGACATTCTCTTCATAAGGAGTGGCTTTGGGGGAGTTGAGTATGTCATGGAGATCGGCAGGAGACAGGGCTTTGAAGGCTGACCACTGCAGGATTCTCTGGGAAGAGGTGGACACAAGAGATGAAGCGGGCTTGGTGTCGCTGACGTGCTCTCGGATCGTCTGCATTTTTTCCTGTCCTCCATATGCAGCAATAGGTGTGAAAACATCACATGACGTCTTTATGGACCTGGTTGTCTTTTCCTGATCTCGCCCCTCCGTGCCATGGTCTGTGCACATATCTTCACACTCCCTAGTCAAACTCTCGCAGTGGTACAACAGAGTACAACGGTGCCCCACAATCTGGGAGCTCAAACCCCAGAAACACATCACATTTATACAAACCAAACATTGCACAGGGGAATCAGGGCGCAAGGATACATTGTTTTATCTGCGTTATAACAGAGCTAAATGAGCATGACTCATCAGAATATCATATTGTAGATATCTTTGGCGCGGTCCTTTCAAGAGCCACAACACTAGAGATGTGTGCGACGTCACAGGCCAGGAAGCAGCAAAGACATAACTAGATGCAGGTCCTGGGCAGTTTTCACACTCATTTATCATCCATCTTCCAGCGGTTGCCGCAGTCATAGATCCCCACCTGGAGAGTCAATAACCTGCGGTACATAACGGCAGTACTGACGTACAGGGGAGTCCGGGGTGGGTCCGGCTCATTGGTAACAACTAACTCCTGGCCCATGAAATGGAGTATACTCCGGGACAACAGGGCTCTTTCTTAGGTTTACAGGTCAAAATCAATAAAAACACAATATTAAGACAAAAACCTAGAAAACAACAAAGGACAAACACATCAGACAACAATAAGTATTAAGTTTAAGGGGATAAGGCTACAAAAAACATCGAGACTAAAAAATTTAAAAAATATGTTCAGTGGTTTGACATTAATTCTTTAAAAGATGTGGAAAATGATATCACAAAATAAATTAATATAATCATCAGAAAAAATATTTGCAGTGGAAAACTTAAAAAAAATAATCTGAACATGTTTGAAAAAAACAAATTTAAAAGTAGGAACCAATATTAATCACTTCAAAATGAATAATCTGTTAATAATGACACTGCGATACCCCAGATGTAACGTCATGGAAACAGTGAGATTGGCAGCCCGCGTTGGTGAGCTGACAGCGGTCAGGAGGGCTGACATAAGCTGACACTTCAGGAATGCTGGTTGCCTGAGGCCAGTCATTACATTCTAGAGTTTTTTATCTGCACTAAAGTAAAGAAATCAACACATAGGGCCGGATCAATAGAGGTAAATTTGCACGTGTAGTGTAGATGTGCTCACATGTCGATCTACTCTCACACACACGTGTAGTGTAGATGTGCTCACATGTCGATCTACTCTCACACACACGTGTAGTGTAGATGTGCTCACATGTCGATCTACTCTCACACACACGTGTAGTGTAGATGTGCTCACATGTCGATCTACTCTCACACATAAGGCTACCACTCTACTTTTTTGCTGTTCACCATTTCTGACTGCAGATTTACACCTAGGTGTAGATTAAAGAGTTTCCACGCCCTCCGATGAGAAGGGTGGAGACTCCTATGACTGTTTGTGGATAATCATCAGGGGACTTCGGCTCTCATAGCATTACTTTTAGGGGGACATTGTTGAGAAGCAAACCAGTGCGTGGACCTTGTGGCTCCCCAAAAAGTCACCTGATATTTTCTCAGAGTGACCACCAGCAGGTATTGCTCAGCGAGTTCCTAACCAGGGTCATCACACTAGCTGGTACTGACCCCCCCCCCCCCTGTGCTTTGGTATAACCAGTCACTACCAGCTCCCCCCCTGTGCTTTGGTATAACCCGTCACTACCAGCTCCCCCCCTGTGCTTTGGTATAACCCGTCACTATGAGCTCCCCCGTGTGCTTTGGTATAACCCGTCACTATGTGCTCCGCCCTGTGCTTTGGTATAACCCGTCACTACCAGCTCCCCCCTGTGCTTTGGTGTAACCCGTCACTATGAGCTCCCACCTGTGCTTTGGTATAACCGTCACTATGAGCTCCCCCCGTGCTTTGGTATAACCCGTCACTGTCAGTCCCCCCCACCCGTGCCTTGGTATATCCCGTCACTATGAGGCAGCTGTGAGAGCTTCACAGAAGCCTAGGCAGCTAACATCTACTGCTCCACAGGGTCAGTTCCCGGGTCACTCTTTACTTAGGTTTGCCATAATCTCCTGGGGTTGGGGTAAGGATAGCAGGCCTGTTGAAAAACTTTCATTTCATGGTGATTGTGAGGTGGCCGAAACCTCTGGAGTAATGTAACACATTAGCACTTAAGGCAGGTTGGGATACCTGTTTAGCGGCTTTACTTTTCTCTATTGTATTGAAGATTTACATTACATTATAGTTCTAAACAACATCACAATATGACGTGTACTTTAACATTTAAGGGATGCTCAGTAACATTCAATTCAGAAGCAGCTATTTTTAATTGGTTTGTTGGCCAAACTCTGAGCAACGCAGCCAATCACACAAAGGGGCAGGCACATTTTTAGGTCTCTCTTTGGTCATAAACCTCTTGAGTAAAATACCAGTCCTTAGAGTGGGCTTTGGGTCAGTCCTTTGCTTTCCATTTGTCGGCTTTCTTGCCAGTCTCGTTACCTTGCTTCCTAGTCAATGACTTTCCTTCCTCTTCTTGTGAATGTCCCTTTCCTGGACCACACCTTCTTTAGCATCCTTTTGATTGGATGACTTGTACCTTCCAAAGCTCACACCAGAGACACTTTTTTGTTTCCTTTAAGAGCTTCATGGGAGTGCATGTATTTTCTAGTTCTCTTCCCTACTTGCTGCTTTCTCGGTGTTGCTACCCTTCCATTTCCGCTTTAGTTTTTACTAACGAGCAGACTTGGTTTTCTTTTATCTCCTGTTATCCACATGATGCATAAAAGTCCAGGCCTTGACACCGAAAGGCACATTCATGGCCTTGGCGGTGAGGCAGAGTGGAGCGCTCAGTCAGGCTGCATTTGAGGCAGATGGTGTACTTAGAGTGACTGGAAGGCTCTCACTTCTTCCAGAGTCCTATATATCTGTTCCCGGCTGATGCAGAGCACCGCATTGCCAGAGTGTTTGTTCCAGTTCAGAGTCACATAGAAATGAAATGCCAAGCATTAGTCTTTGAATTCTGACACTTCTTTAGTTAGGTTTTATGTTCTTTTAAGCACCTACAACCAGTCATATGAGTTAACTTTACGCTGGATAATGTGTTTGAAATTTGAAAAACAAACCTTGTTCTAACTCTGCTCTAACTGCTTTTTTTTTTTTACAATGTTTTATAAGCATTTGCATTATAAAGGTGAGGCCTATTGGCTTTGTTAATGCTTGTTTGTACTGTCAATGATGTTTTGCAAGGCTCATGATTGCCCTTTGCAAGGTTAAGAATTTTCCCAGTTTACTTTCCCCCAAGGGAAGTTTTCACATTTTGAATCAATTTCCACTCAATAATGCAATAATTTCCACTCGGTCGAGCTGGTAAGATATGTGCAAAATATTCTCTGCAAGCTTACCTTTAGCAAAGCATTTCTGTGAATTATGACAAATGTTTGCAAAAAGTTTCTCTGGAACCTTATCTTTTGCAGCGTTTTCTGTGCACACTGACATTGCGCAGGAAACGACCACTAACTCCTTTTGTGAAGTGTATCCGATGCAGAACTGTTTTGTTTGCTGTGCAACATATATTGATGAAAATAGAAATATTTATGCACAATTTGCACAGCAGAAAACATTGCAAACATAGTGACGTTCTGATAATTTCTATATAACGTTGTGATGGCTGCAAAAAACTCTATGAAACTTTGCTCAGTTCTAGTCAGAAGGTATTAGCAGTCAGACAATTTCCCAACAAGTTGTGTCTTCAGAGTGACATTTTGGGCGGGGCTAGAATCAGTGACAAGAAATCGTCCAAAGGATTCCATGCGCTATGTGTGCATCGTTGACCTGGTACCCAGCCCCTCATGAAAGCTGACCCCATGGGCACTCGAGGGCCTGCTCACTGTGGCATGTACCCCCTCCACGGAGGAGCTGAGCTGGGGTTTACACAGGGTCACTGCCACATTTGATATGACACATAGATATTACATTTTTGTACATATTTACTCTGCCTAGGAGGCAATATCAGTTGCCCTACTGGGACAGGGACAAACTTGTTTGTGTGACTTAAAGATGGCTGACAGGAAGCTAACATCCAGCACGCAGTACGCTAACATCCAGTGCTCCAAGCTCTTCTAAGCGGCTGTGTAGTGCTCAACCTTTAGGGAAAGGGGACACCTCTGCCTTGCCCCATTCATTCACACCCCGCCCCTGCTTTCTTTAGCAGCCAAGTCGGCTGCAGGGATTGTATTAGGTTACTTTGGGGCAGGGGCGTGGCTTGCAACCAGCGAAGATGGCGGCGACCTGCTAGCTCTCCGTGGAGCGACGGGAGTTCTCTGCTATACGGAGCCGGTTCTTCTTCACACCGCCGACCGTTCGATTGTTGAGGAGAAGAGGCGAGGTTTGCTGTCATTCCTGGGCTGACTTTCATGACCGCTCTCGGTCACGTTTGTTTATTTTTATTCTCAACGCGCTTCCCTTGGCTGCAGTGCATGTCGTGTCATAGAGAGAAAGAGGCAGCAATGGAATCTTCATGAGGGGCCAACTCCTGCTTTCAATGTTCTTCTGCAATAATGCTGCGGCTGTCAAGGAGCGGTTGGTACTGATCTCCGGCCATAACAGTGGTTTCTTCCCATAGTATATCACTCGTGGGAAGTGCTACGGCTCTCTCCTTAACCAGCGCACATTGAATTACTGCTCATTGCTGTATGAACAGACTAAGAGGACCTCAACGTTACTCTAAAACATTGCCTGGCTTTTTTAAATCACTTGTTACTTTATTACCCTCTCGGTCATCATAAATTGAGATGGAGGACGCAAATGCCTTGACCCCTTGACGTTCTTCCTCATCTACATCCTCAGGAGGCATTGCTCTGTTGCATGCAACAGGAATAGCTTTGACCAAAGGACTGAAAACAAATCCTCCTGCTCCTACGAAATCTACCTCTTCAGTTTCCATGGATCTTCATTTGGAGGAGATTAGGGCACTACGCCCATGCATAGAGGAGACCAATACAAAACTTCAAAGCCTAGATGACAAGTGGTCCAGATTGGAAGAGAGGATGGTGGTGGCTGAACAGCAAATTTCGGACCTCACCAACTCACTTCTTAAAGTCCTGCATCTTCAATCTCAGTTCTCCCTGCTTCAAAAGCAGGTTGGAAATTTGGAAAACAGGAATCGCTGGAACAATTTACGCATTTATGGTTTGCCGGAAGGAATGGAGGGTTCTGACCCAATCTTCCTAAAATACTTCAGATCCCAGAGTCCTCTACTTTAAACATTTAACATGCCCACAGACTTCGACATGTGCCTCATGCAGTGTCTACTTCCAAAAGACCTAGAGGTGTTGAACTATATTTTCTTGAATACACAGATCTGCTTAAAGTTTTGACAGCTGCTCGATCTAGGAAACAGATTTTATGGAACGGTAACAACCTGTACTTCGTCCAGGACTAAGCTAAAAATACGACAGATAGACACAAAGATTTTCTATCCTTGAGACCTGCACTCCGTTCCCTTAGAGTCCGTTTTGGTCTGTTCCATCCATGTCTGTTCAAAGTCACCTACAATGATAAGACTTGCACCTATGAGGACCCTGCATGTTTCTGAGCTTTTTTTCAGAAACAGAAAGTGGAGTCTGTGGACACCTCCAAACCTACTAAAACTTGATCTGTATTTTTTTTCTAGTATTGCTGTGACCTGTCCTTCCTCTTTGAGGCATCTTTTGTGTTTATTTTTCACATGATGTTACGTTAGTCTTGACACTCTGATTAATATTAATTTTTACATTGTTTCATAATACTGTCCTTAATTTTCTCTTTACAGGTTTCCATTCCCCAACATTATCTTGTGATCACCCCAGTACGTTTCCTACATCATCAATCTTCTCCCCTTATGTCTTCTCCCTGGAGCATGGATATGCAGAGCCGGACTGGCAGTACCGGACATCAGGCATTTCCCCGGGAGGCTGGAAGGGTGGGGGCCAATTTTGCAGCGATGAGGGCTGGTTTTGATACTCGGGCGGTTTTGCAGCAATGCTGCAATATGGGCCCCCAGTAACAAAAACTGCAAAAAAGCTTTTCCAGACTCCTGGGGCCAGGCAGTGCTGCCTGGGGGCTGTTTCAAGAAACGTGCCAGGCTGCTTTGCATTCCAAGTTCGTCCCTGCAGATATGTCATCCTTCCGTATGGTCTCAACACACCCCGCCTTCTTTAATATTATTCATAGGTATGTTGTTCTCTCTGACTCATGTCCTTCTTTCCATTTTTACACTTTTCTGTCTTTCTGTCCTTCTCAGCATTTTTATCACTTTATTCTCTCTGTGCATATTTCCATTCCTTTTTGTGAGACTTTTTTGCTTCTCCCTTATCCTTCTTTCTTTTCTTTGGTGCCTTTTGTTGGTTCTCCATATATGTTTTCCATTCATGCTCAAATAACCTTTTTCACTTTTTTATTTTTTGGCATTAAAAATTGTATCTTGGAATGTCAAGGGATTGGGTTCACCAATTAAGCCTCAAGGGTCCTGTCCCATTTACCTCATTTGAATGCGGACACTGCCTTTATTCAAGAAACGCGCCTCATGTTGGAATGCAAATGCGTTTGACCGACTCCTTCTAGCATTGTGCAGGTTAAGTTAGCATTTGCGGCGCTATTTTGTCTTTGGCCGCCATTTTGTACTGTGATCGAAATAAGCTTCTGTCTCATGAACTGTCTGCCTCAGCAAGAAAGCTGCCTCGAGTTGCTTATGTTTATCGTATTCAAGGTTGAAACCTACTGTACTAATGAATAGCTTATTCTGCCTTCACATACCTTTCCTCTCTCATAGTCCTGCTCCCACAATAGAGAATGTTGAGCTTGAACAAGATGACCCTGAAAGTGTGATAACTTGTACCCATTCTGCAGGTGGTAGCTCATCCTACTGTACCTCCATTGTTCGACAGTGCCTGAGCTGGAAAATTCCAGACTGGGCATATCCTTAGTAACCCTGGGCGTAGTTCGCAGAGTTTTGCTACGCGGAACTCCGCGAAGTTAGAAAAAACCTCCGCGAAGTTCCGCGAGTAGCGGAGTGCAGTGCGACCTGCAGTTTGTGCTGGTATTTCTGCCACTCAGGTAGAAATTCTACCCGAGCGGCAGCTCGCGCTCGCGAACTTACCGTTCGCGATCGTGAACTTACCGTACGTGATCGCGAGCGGGGAAAAAACCCTGCTGCACATCGCGAAGCAGAGTTTTCTGCACTCCGCGAGCTCCGCGGAGTGCGGAGTGCAGAAAACTCCGCAAACTCCGCGAACAGAGCGAAGTTCACCGCCCAGGCCTAATCCTTAGGGGTGTTGGAAATGTATATTAAGTTTTACCAAGTCTGGTGAAGTCAGTCCCTCGGCAGTCATCTCAGTAGACTGGTCAGACTGGGCTCCGCTGCAGTGCAATACTAATAAATAACTTGGCTTGTATTCTCTACTGTCTCATCGACTCTTCATTTCTTGGAAGGCTGAGAGGTGGTCGCAAGTGACCCGGGTGGCCCTAATCGGGTCACTTCCTTCAGTTGGCGCCCGAACAGGGACCCCATCGGGCTGGCCCATCTTCGCCCGTAGACGGGTGGGGAGGACGGGGCCGCGTCAGGTCAGATGGGCGGATCGGGGATCTCCACATGACAGAGCTTAGTTCTCGCAGCTGCCCAGCCTGTCTGATCGGGCGGTGCCTCGCCCAGCGGTCATCCCCGCTGGGGTCCTGAAAGGCGAAACCCTTGGATCTGACCGTTTGGTCCGAAGAGTCGGCAGTGGAGAATAACTTTGTTCGACCTGTGTGCACCAGTTGAGTTTGCCTTGATTCTTGGTGAATATGGCACCATTCTTGAATAACCTTGGGTATGGTCCGGAGACCATTTCTTGGCTTATTTGAACTTGATAGGTCTGCGGACCATTTAGATACAGGGTGTCTGCGGACACTTTGCCAGGCAACATAATGAATTTGGCTTACTCTTGAAAATGCCTGGGGCTTGAGCCTGTCTCTTTGGTGCAGTCTGAGGACTGACTCTTGGTTTCCTTTGTTTGATGTGGTCTGAGGACCAATTCTTTTTTTTTTATTCATTTGGTACGACTAGTGAACGTGTTTTTAAAAAAATTTAAAATGCCTTGTTTGAGTAAATTGTGGTGTTCGGGGTGCCGTTGTCGTTCAGCTGAGGCTCGACTGGAGGAAAGACAACCCGCACCTCCGGAAGGCGCCCCGAACTTTGATATGTACGTTAAGCACGGCATTGGCCCTATTATGTTTAGTACACTATGGCACAAATATACGAGAGACAATGCTGAGCTGCAGTGGCCACTTACAGGTACCTTTGATGAACAAAAACTGAATTTCTTGCAGGATAAATTGTTCGTGAAAAGAAGTAGACAGTCGATGTTTGATTCTCTTCAGGTATGGCAAAAGGAAGCGAGGCAAAGATGTATGAAAGCGGAAAAAGAGGCCCGGAGAGGGAAGATGCAGACAGTGACCCAGAAAGCAGTAGCATATGATAGAGAGAAAATTAGAAAAAGGTACACAGTGTGCTGATAGGAAGTTTCGATTGGAAAGTGACAAATTTTATGTTGCCCGAGAGGAGGGCGATATATTTGTGGAGGAGCTGTTAGATGCTCGACCTCCACCTCCCTATACCCCGCAGAGAATAGTCTTCCGCCCCTCCTGCTTCCATCTCTGGTCCTTCTGCTCTTGACCTGGCTGCTTCGGCTACGGCACCACCTGCTTCTTCTCTAGCTTCACATGCTGCGGATGCAATGACTGCAAGTCTCCCTGCTACGTCTATCGTTTCCGCTTATGCGCTCTCTCCATCCCTCAACCCTCAACGCAGCCATTAATAACTCTGGTGCCTGCCCCTTCATCTATTGTATCTTCCTCAAACGTCTCCTCCCCGGCAGTGCTGAGTATTGGGACGCCGGTGCGTGGACCGGATGAAGGGAATTGGGCGGCAGCTCGGGAACGAATGGGGCGGGTGCTTATTCGATCTGATGTGGGGAGTGAGGAGAAAAGATGGTGGCAGATCAGGCCGCGCAGTGGGCCCGGCATCCGATTTATAGTGTGGAGGATGTGTGGAGTGTGGTGAAAGATTATGAGCAATTTGTGCAACAGCATGCCCTCAAGCATATGTCGGCCTCACTAATAGGGTTATGGGAACAGTGTTTCAATAGTGTCGCAACTCAGATAATTTATGACATCCGGGAACATGTGTATACTGCCGACATGGCTGCTAACTACGTTTTTAGTAATATTGCCACACTGATTGGTTACTGAGGTAGGTTACACCAGAACACACCAACGACAGTGTCCCAGTTCCCGATGAGGGAAGTACATCCTATTTTTCACCCTGAGATACCGGAGCTGCGTAATCAGCAGGATGCCGTTATCAGACAGCGAGTAGAGGCCCACTTCCAAGAACAATGGGTTTACACTCCATGGAAACAGAGTGAGGTTTTAGCTCTCAAGAGTCAGTTGCCAGACCCTCGGAAAAATCCGACTGCATATTACAAAGAATTGACAGAGGCTGCCTCGTCAACAGTGATGACGTTGGCGGACATTGAGATATTTTTCGGGTTGTTGGTACCGGTGGATATTTGGAGGCAGGTGCATACACAGGATCACGTCATGGAGTTGGGTGGCACTTGGGAAGAGATCAGGGCATGGGATAAGGAGAGGAAGGGAAACAGCCTTAATCACGAATCTTTAACAACGACGGTACTAAACAACGAATTTTAACAACAACCTTTCCTGAACAACGAATCGTTTAAACCACGGCTTACTTGAACAACGAAATAAACTTACCTGGTTCGATCTGCTGCATGCGGTTTGAACTTCTGTTTCCAAACACATTCTCAACAAAAGCAGATGTCTGAGTGAAGATAGTTATTCATCTTGGATTGTTCTGCCCCCACTATATTTTGTAGTTAGGCAGCCACATTACTGGTTTACTAATTTATTTGAAAAGTGTATGTAGCACTGCCCGTCATGCATAAATTTGAACTGGGAAATAAAAAAATGAATTATTATTTCTACAGAATAGGAACTCTTCAAGTATTTGATGAAAAAATACACACTTTTGGCTACAAATCTGTTTTTGAATTTATTCGAGTCAACTTTCATATTAGGATTTCAGAGCCTGCACCTTTTCTTTACATGCATCAGGAAATTATGTGGATGTTTTAGCGCCATGCTAGCTGCAATAGCATACATTAGTAGGCCTGTGTTGACAGAATGGGCACAGATCAGCTCTCCTGGAATCAGGCTCTGGAAACTTGAGTTACACAGTGACCTTTCAAGCTCCTTGTTTATTTCTAGTTCAAAATCGTGGACCGGGACCAAAAAGAACTCAGATATCATCTCACAGGCAAAGTTTCACTAACACGGTTTCGAGTCGAGCGGATTTAATGAAATTTTGTTTACAACGACACCCACCTCAGATGAACTACTTTTCCTAATAGATTGCACTGCTGAATGGACTTCGCTTACACATGCCAGGTCGCACTGGAGACATTTTACAGTTGGGGAAGTCGACTCACTGAAGCACGTCAACGTGTTGTTGTGCCGAGTGAAGGGACAGGTGTGCATTGTAAATAGTACAGGAAAGCACTGGGTGGTATAATCGGGTAATTAGCTAATTTTATATTTTTCGTGGTTCAGGAAGTCGTAGTTACAAATGTAGTGGTTTAGAATTGTTAGTGGTTCAGCATTCGTGGTTTAGGAATTCGTTGTTTAGGAAGTAGTGGTTTAATCATAGTATCGGAGAGGAAGCCTGGTGAGAAGCTTAAGGCTGAGATACTAGCCTTGCTAAGTCGTATTATTACTTACATGCATTCCCTCATCCCACCTAGACGAGTGGACAGGGACAATTTAGCAGCATGTCGTCAGAAGAAAGATGAAAGTGTATCCGATTTTTTCACTAGGTTTGAAGGGGTGTTTTTGGACTTCAGTGGGCAGGATTTGTCAGTGGAGGGAGGTGTCCGATTGTTCATTAACAGATTTGTTACGAACCTGCTTCCCGAGATCGCGACTCTGTTACAGGCTTCGGAGAGCACTTGGACTACCTCCTCCCCTTCAGTGATCTTGAGTATGGCCCAGTATTATGAGCATAGGGAAAATGAGGAGAAGGAAAAGATGGAGAAGAAAAATAAAGAGTTGAAGACGAAGGTGTTGATGCAGCAGGCGGCTAGGGGGAACAGTAGAGGGCGTGGCACTGGTCCGGGCCAACAGTTGCCCCGCACCGGCAGAAATAATGCACCTGTGGGGCCGAACCAGTGCACGTATTGTAAGGCGGAGGGACACTGGCGAAGTGTGTGTCCAGAGTTGTTACAGAAAGCTGTGGCCCCGAGGACGAGGTCCTCGCGGATGGGGTCGTGGTGCAGGTGGTCATGACGGGGTTCAAGCAGATGAGTCTTCACAGGGTCGCTCTGACCAGAACTATTTCGATGACCCTTGAGGGAGACCGTATTACCACGATGATTATGATATGGACGAGGTGACAGGGATGTGTCTTAGTTAGGACAGCCAGGGACAGGGTGAGGGACCCATTCCTGTAGATCAGCGTGGTCCTTATGTTACAGCGGATTTACACAGCTCGGTTAAAAGGTTTTTGGTGGATACAGGTGCAATGAACAGCTCTGTTTCTCGTTCACTGGTCCCCGGGGTATCTCTGTCTGGGCAGAATAATATTTCAGTAGGCTTTTCAGGCGTACCAGTCGTGAGCCCCATTTCCAAACCCCTTGCTCTTACTATTGGCCCTTTTACTGTAGATTCGCCATTCTTATTGACAACAAATTGCGGAGAGGATTTAATGGGATTAGATTTGTTGAAAAAGTTGCTTGCAACAATTTTCTGTTCTCCAAATCCCTAACAATTCTAGTTCACTCTCTTGTTCTTGTTGATGCATGCAGTTTCTCCCAGAGTCGTCCTCTGGTTGAGTCCAGTCCAGTCCAGTCCAGGTTTTCCCGAAGTGGCGCGAATTCGGAAGGAGGAGAGGAGGAGAGGAGGAGAGGAGAGGTGAAGCTGAGGCCGCCCGCTCCAGCTCCCCGAGGAAATTCACTACCGCGGCACTCGCGGACCGGCATTCAGCTGTATTTTGAGCCGGTTTTGTATCTTCTGTGGCTGTCACGGCTGTCGCGGCTCCGAGGCAACCACAGGCCGGCGGCACAAAGGATTGCAATGAGGATCGGCATCCAGCGCCGCCGCAAATTTTGGCGTGGTGCGGCGAGGAGACGCCACGGCCTGCGAGGCAAGACCGGCACTTGAGGACCATCAACTGGCACTCAGCACAGGTACAAGGCAAGCTGACTCCCGCTACTCCTGCGGTTCCTGCGGCCTCACTCCCTATAGCCCACTTCCTACAGTCCAGAGGCTGTCTGCCTCCCTTGTGCTATCGGCCGTTGCTCCCTTGCTCCCCAGCCCCTCGGGCACAGGACCTTAACCTGAGACAACCGGGGCACGGTCGACGTATAGAGCACAGGGAGCACGTGAGAGGGCCAGGATCTAGGGCCTCGGAGGGCCCCGGAGCGCAGTGGCGGGAAGAGGGGTGCCCAGGGGCTTCCGGTCAAACAAAATAGCGACGAGCCAGGCAGGAGGAGTTTAGGATTGAGAAGCAAAGAGGTGGAGGCGGAAGAATGAGAGGTGAGAGGTGAGCAACGCTGACCCAGCATCCTGCTTCCCCTTCTATTTCTTCCCTCCTTCCCTCTATCAGTAGTACTAGCAGAATTTACTTTACATAATCTACCCTGCACAGCTTAATCCTGCCAGCTGTCTAACATTGAGCCAAACCAGGACAGTCAAGGGACCATTAAGGGATCGTCTAGGCAACCAAGACAACCAAGTGCTTAGAGACATAGAGATATAGAGATAAGCGACAAGAGATCAGAGCTCATTATCGCAATTTGCTGGAAAAGCTCCAACTCGCTCTAACTCGTTAACAACACAAGTTCAAACTTAAATTTGTGACATTAAAATCCCTGATTTAAGTGATTTAAGTGCAAGGTCTTTCAAATTCATTTATCACTCAGCCAAGCAGTGACTTAATCAAGTAGCGACACAGAACTGTAATAAAGAACTAGGTAAAACTGGACAGAAATGAGGTCTGGGAAAGAAAGGCGGAGCATCTCAAGTGTCATAAATAATCGGAAAAAGAAAAATAAGATCCTCAAAGATCCTTCCAATACTCCCATTAGTAACCACGAACAACGCGGAGGGGGAGCAACAGATTTAACGGCAAACCAGGAGTACAGAGTGTTAGTAGATTTGGATAGCGAAACCAATGGAGTCCCAGAAATGTCAAAAACATTGTCCCAACCCAAAATCTATTCTAAATTTTCCTTTGTAAAAGACGCAGGGGCAGTGTTAAACTTCTCCAACAAAATACAAAGGGGACTCCCCTCACCATTAGATCCCGAAAAAACTTTTCAAATAGGGACAACAGTTCGAACCGGCCGACCAGCAGAGGCCACTCAGAGAAACGGCAATGGAAATCTGCCGAATCGAGTCTCAATAACAGAAGGAGTAGATGGAGCCAAAGGAGGAACTCCAAGTTACAACCAAGCCCCAGACCAAGATGCAGTTCCAATACAGGTTACTAGTAACAAAGCTCGTAAGGCGTGGAAGGAGGACTCTATTAGCAAACTGTTCGAAAACGGAAGCAATGATGCCAAGCAAAAACTGGGAAACTACTCTGTCATCAATCTCCCGGAAGCATCAAGCCTCCCACTGGAACCAGCAATAATATTTCTTCCATCCTTTCAATTAATGCAAGAAAGAGAGGGGACAAACCCAGACGCAAGAGGAACAGTTCCTATCCCAGACATTTTTTCAGAATATAAACGAGACTTATTGACAATAGCTCCGTCTAGTGACAACTACTGAGGAAGGAACGGACCCTGAGGAAGGAACGGACCCTCAAAAGCCCTTTGGTGAGTTATCTCCCTCTCATACTAACTTGGATATGATAACACAGAATCACCAGCATCAGAAAAATGATCCATCGGCTATTAACCCCGATGTCCAAGAGCTGGAAGGTCATCAATCAATTTCCACCCCCAAGACCTCTACTAGCAGAGCCCGAGCCGTTTGGAGTGGCACAAGAAGAGATCCCCAGTCACCAAAAAAGTAATATATCTTCTCTAACAGTGGAGGAATGGGAAAAAATGGTTACAACATATTCCTTAGGAAATGACGACACAAAACAGCAAGAAGCCGGAAATTTCCTTAAGGACAAGTCCAAGGATTCACTTACAGAAGAGAACAAATTATGGAAATCCCTACTTAACACCATGCAATTATCAACAAAAGCCATGGAATACCATTCTGATAAGATGGATATCCAGTTAACCGTTCTCAACTGTCTAGCAATGCACGTCACAAGAATCGACAACAAATTAGTGGAATTGAACAATCTGATCAATCAGAAACGGTAATAAGCCCTCCAAGTTGTGCTTGCTACTCAATTTTGGACAAACTAGCCACATTACCTGTAGTAATGGAAGACCTTCTAACTGATATAAAGAAAGCAAACTGCAATAAGAACGGATCCTATAAAACAGAAGGTATCAGAGGTGAAGAACGTAGCCCATTAGAAAGTGATCCTCACATTAATTTTACAGAAGAATCCTCACTTCAAGACAAACTAAAAACGCAAAGAGCAGCACAAAATACATTACTCCTCAAACAAGAAGATTCTGTTCGGCCAACACTTCAAGAATCACTCTGGAACCAAGGTAACCTAAGGGAGAGCACTCCCATAGGGTCGGCCCCTTTAGAGCCCCAGGAAAAACTGCTACTAGAAAAGCACCAGTTATGTAGCCAAGCTGAGCAGCAAAGGAACTCAGATGAAGGGGACGAACAGTTCCTGAAAAACATCGAAACAACAAAGCAAAACGAAGAAAAAAGGGAGGAATAAAACCTCCTCCATAAAAACCTTCTTCCAAATAGTGACCAAAAGTCCACCAGAGGACCGAATGGTAAAAAATGAAATTAATGATACACCAACTTCACAAAAGATGCCGGAAACTGGTAAGAAACCACACCCAAGCGGAACTGAAAACGCAGGTAATCCATCTCCGCATACAAATACGTCAGTTTTGCAAAAAAGAGAGACCTCACCAGCAAAAAACCCGACAGTATTCAACTTGGACAAAACGAATAAGGGAAAAACGGGGGGAAGCACCTGTAACGGAAGTGCTGGTAAGAAAATCCTGATCGAAAACAAACCACCAGTAATCAATAACCCTACAGATAAACCGGAGGAGCAAATGAAAACTTTAAAAATCAGGGGATCCAACAGCCAGGAGTTCGCAGTAGAAAAAGTACTTACAACGCCAGTAGAATTAGAAGCAGATGATATAAACCACGAAACGTATAAAGTAAACCAGATGAGATATGAGCTCCGACCAGGCCAAAAGCTGCAGGGAGACGGAGTAGACTCTAGAACCGCACTAACCACGAATTGGTCTTGGCGGAACTCCTCAAAAACAATTCTATTCATTCCGGATTTTAAATCTAAAGCGCGGGGAGACATCTTAAACAGAAGTAATATTCTTCAACTGTTAACGTCCATTAATAATTTAGCCGGCATTTCTACACAAGATTTGGACTCCGTGGAATTCGTACGACTGACATATCTGTCAGAACAAGAAATAACGAAGACCACTTGGACCTCCGGGGAAATAGTAGAAAAAATATTAAAGGAAGCTCATCAGTTAGAAGTTTGGGGATCCGCATAAAACCTGTCCAACAAATAGGTTACCCGGAGCCATTTTTGCATAATTACCATGATTGCAAAGAAAACTTTGCAGGAATATCAAGGGCGGGTCTGCCTACAAAATCTGTGCTAAAAGGTGCCTGTAACATCACTGTGGAGTTCACGGATAGACCTATACCGAGAGCTGGGAATAATTGTGAGATAAATACGTCAAGTGACTGGTCTTGGGTATCCAATGTTATTAATAGTAGACACTCTAGCCAATGACAGACCAAGGAACAATCAAAGAACGTCTCAAATCTAAAACTTTGTTCATGGAATGTAAATGGTCTAGGATCAAAACAACAAACCCAGACATATTACAGTATTTCCAGCAGTTCGACTTAATTCTACTCCAAGAAACTTGGCTAGCAGAGCCTTTTCATTTACTAGGCTATAAGTCGTACCATCTACCAGCCAGCAGAAGCTCGAAGTTTGGACATTTGAAAGGAGGCCTCATCATATACGCATCAATAAAATCGGTTACCACAGCCAAAGAATTAGTAAAGAAGAACACTGCAAATAATGGAATTAATATAATACAGATCGAGATAATAGGCTGTGGACAAAACAAACAGCGGTTAAATCTGGCGAATATTTATCTACACCCAAGTGGAAAGAAATCCGGTGCAAAATTTCTAATTTCAGAACTAACGAGGCTCTTTATGGAAGAGGAGACATCGAACTACATTGTCTCAGGAGATTTTAATATGCTACTTTCGGGGGAAGCTCGGAACGATCAGCTGGTCGAAGAATTTCCGCCCGATTGGGAGATCCTACCCCAAGAAGAGTGCAAATGGGGTAAACAAACTAAGACATCTAAAGAATTACTGGCGGAGCTAACAAGTCTAGGCTTGATAGCATCAAACGGCAGATTCCCTGGAGACCGCCCTCAATCAGCCACCTACCACAACTTAAGAGCAAGTTCAGTGATAGACTACACCTTTTTATCTCTTTCACTTTTCAAATTGGTTATTGACTTTAAGATCGGGACACAAGAGTGCAGTGATCACATGCCACAGGAGCTTACACTTATGGCTCACGGAACCGCATTAACATTAACATCCCTATTGAACCTCAAAATCTAATAGTAACATCAAATTTTAAGAGGATCAAATGCAAAGCGGACAACCCCGAAAAACTCCTGGACGAGGCAAAAATCTGCTGGGAATTCCACAAACAACAGGAAGGTGATGGAATTAACAACTGGGAGAAATTTATAAAAAACTTTAGCTCAGCTAATTCAAACTCAAGAACGACACAAGCCAAATCCGGCTACAATAATGAAGAACACACACCACGCTGGCACACAAAGGATCAAAGATCAAATCTTTCAATAAGGCAAAGCTCTAAATTAAGGCAAATTAAAAGGGAAATCAATAGAAAGATCCGCAAACTGCGCCAGGTGGGCCCTGATGTAGCCATACAGACAGAGCTAAGGGAGTTAAAGCGAAGAAAAAATAATTACATCTGGCAAATGAAACAGGAATCCGCAGAGAAGATATGGGCCAAACTTCTATATGACGTAAAATCCAATAACAGTGCAAGATTTTGGCACACAGTTAACAACTTAGAAAATCCAAGGGCTCATAAAATCAGCTCGTATATAACCGAGGAATCCTGGGTAAATTACTTGCTCCACCACTTTAACAAAGATACAGGTCGAATCTCTCGAAACACTGGAAGTATCAATTATAGTCTACAACCCCAAAACCACGCAGATGCGGAGGTCCTTCTTCCGTGTACAATTAAACAAATAAAGAACCGAATCACAAAGGGTAGGAAAGAAGGAGCCCCAGGGCCTAATGGAGTACCTCCAATTCTATATAAACAGGACCCGAATTACTGGTCAGAGCAATTAAGCGCCCTTTATAAAAACATCTTAAAAGTAGGAAAAATTCCAGACTCCTGGAAGGGATCAATAATTTCCCCTATCTATAAAAAAGGCAGCAGAAATCAGGCAAAGAATTACAGGCTTCTAGCATTAATTGATATAGATGCTAAATACTTTGCAGGCCTTCTGTTGGAGGAACTAACTGAATGGGCATCAAAGAAAGGCATAATCCCGATTAACCAGTCTGGCTTTCAAAAAAACTCAGGGACAGTGTCTAATATTCTAGCTCTTTCATTGTTAACAGATGCCACCTTAAAAATTAATAAGCCACTATTCGTCTGTTTTATCGACTATTCGTCGGCCTTCGACAGTATAGACAGGGGGAAACTATGGGCCAAACTAGCTGGCTGGGACATAGAGCCGAAACTCCTGAACCTATTGATCTCACTTCATTCGGAGACATGGGTGCAAATAAAATTAGGATCAGGTAACTGTTTGTCACGAAAAATAAGGACCACAAAGGGGTGAAGCAGGGATGCGTTTTGGCCCCGACTCTGTTTAACCTCTTTCTTTCCGACCTTTCGTCAGAGCTTAACATCTGCGTCCATCATGCCCCAAATCTGGGAGGTCTTTCATTGTCGAACCTATTGTATGCGGACGATTTGATACTGATAAGTAGAACACCTGTCGGGTTGCAACATCTTATAAGTGCCACAAGCAGGTTCTCAGATAAGAATGGGTTATCAATAAACCTAGATAAATCGAAAGTGATGATACTTAATGGGAAGGACAAAAAATACTATCCTAATTGGGAAAAGCAAGGTCAACAACTGGAGGTGGTTAAAGAATATAAATACCTGGGAATAACGTTTGATAGAAGGGGATCTTTCGGACAACAAAAAGTACTGATTAAAACAAGAGGGATCGCATTGGCAGTGGCATTAAAAAACCTCAAGCAAAAAATAGCAGGACCAAGTCTAATTCCGTTATTAGAAGTACTCCGAGCAAAACTGCTACCATCTATTACTTATGGCAGTGAAAGTATGAGAGGGAGAGACGAGTCAATCTTGGACAAAGTGATCTCAAAAACAATACGAATAATATTCAATCTCCCACAGTATACATCGCCAGCACAACTAAGGCTAGAATTTGGCCTCCAAAAACAGCAATTAGCTCGAAAAGGAGCGTACATCAAATACTGGCACCAGATAAAGGGAGCAGAGCAAGGCTCTCAGAACTCATTTTTATGGAAGGAGCTACAAAGGAAAAAAGATGGTCCTGCAATGATATACCTCCAAACTGCAATAACATCTCTTGACCCTACAAGATCTTTGGGATCTCAACGGACCTCAGAAAACCGTTAAGAAATTAGTAAACAAAACAGTTAAGCTACTATCTTTGGAGGAAGATAAGGCTACACTGACCAAGAGGGCCCACGGTTGGTTTGTGATTCAGAGTTACAAAAAGGCCCAGCCACAAGCTTACCTGGGAACAGGGTTCTCAAGAAAATCGAAGGAGTCCTACCTAAAATTGAGGATGGGTATTTTACCTGTAAATCAGCATCTGCCGCCTTGGGAACGTATAGAAACAGAAATAAACTGTAGAACCTGCGGCGATTTTACTGAGGACGTCCTGCATATACTGTGCAGTTGCACAGCTCTAAATTACGAGAGAAGACTTTTATTAAAACCCCTGTGGAACCAAAGAGGAATACGAACACGCAGGCAAGCATTAATTGCTAGCTTGGATGGAAACGACATTCAACTAGCATGCAGGCTAGTACGATTTATGAATATAGCAAAGGTCAGGGCAAACCTATCTACTAACTTGACGATCCGAAAAAGCATGCTACTTTAAAAGACTGACTAAGCAGCATAAGCCAGAATGCATAAATTCGGCCTAAAAGTTTTAAATGTGGACTATTGTACCGACAGCAAATGAGCTTTATGTTTTAAGGCAGTGAGAGCGGACTTTGACAATAGTTAAATCTGGAATTGTTCTGTCTTGTTTATTGTATTTTAACCTTGCACAGAAAAGGGATGTCATATGTGGGTTTTTTTTTCTTTTAACAATTCTGTACCATGTCTAATTGTAATTTCATATGAATTTTAATATAGATTGCTTTGAATGTGTTTTTTATATTGCAAAGATTTTAATTAATCACGCAATAAAGAATTTTTGTACCTTTTTTTTTTTGTTCTCCGGATGGTGTCTATATGACGATAGGACCAAATGTGACTAGTACCAAACAATGTTTTTCTAAGGATGCGCCCCTCCCTGCTGAATTCAAAGATGTGCCGGCCACGTTGTGGGCTACAGGTGATACGGATGTAGGTTTGTTGCAGATACCTCCGGTCTCTATTAGGATCAAAGACAATGCTGTGCTGCCTCGTATTCCTCAGTACAAAATACCACAGGCGGGGGAAACAAGCTCTATTGCAGATTATACAGGATTTGATTAAGTCAGGAGTTGTTGAGGAGACAGCAGCAAATGTGTGTAATAGTCCTATTCTCCCCATTCTTAAGAAGGCACCCTTGGATTCTTCTGATGCTCATCCTGAGGTCTATCGGTTTGTGATTGATTTGCGTGAGGTTAACTAAATAGTGGTCCCTTAGTTCCCAGTGGTCCCCGACATCACCGCCCTTCTGACGATGATCCCTTTCACTGCGAAGTTCTTTTCTGTGATTGATTTGAAGAACGCTTTCTTTAGCATTCCCATTAATCCAGATAGCAGGTAACTTTTTGGATTTACTCTGGCCGGGGGAAGTTTCCGATTCTGTTGCGCTCCTCAGGGCTATACTGAAAGTCCTAGCATATATAGCCAAGCTTTAAAAGGCCAATTGGATTCTCTCACACTTACCCCAGGTAATGTATTACTGCAGTATGTGGACGATCTCTTGATCACTTCTGACACTGAAGAAGGTTGCAAAGACGCAACGGTCAAATTATTACTGCATTTGGCACGGCACGGACATAAAGTGTCAGTTTCAAAGTTTCAATACTGTCGACATGAGGTCACCTACTTAGGTCACCTACTGTCGAAGGAGGGAAGGAGACTAACGCCTGAGCGTATTAATGCTATTGTTAAAATGCCCATCCCTAAGACGCAACGGGATGTGCGCGCTTTCATAGGTATTACTTCGTATTGTCGTCACTGGATCCCTAACTTTTCCCAACTAACAAAGCCGCTATTGCAGCTAACCACTAAAGATGTGCATGAACCTGGACGTCCTGGACGCCTGAATGTCAGCAAGCTTTTGAGCAACTAAAGGTCGCGCTTTGCTCTGAGCCTGTGCTTGGCACGCCTGATTACCAGAAGCTGTTCGTGTTGTATGTACACGAGACGGCTGGCTGCACGCTCTCTGTCTTAACACAGGCCTTTGGAGGTAAGCAAAGGCTGTGTGCTTATTTTTCTGCGCTTCTTGATAACGTCGCAAGAGCCCTCCCGAGCTGTCTAAGAGCGGTCGTGGCCGTGACCGTCTCTATCTGACAATCGGCAGGGCTCTTTCTTGATACCAATCTCACAGTCATGGTACCTCATGCTGTGGATACACTTTTGAACAAAACCAAGACACAGCACCTCACCAGTGCACGTCTGACCGGCTATGAATTGACCCTCTTTGCTCCACATGTTACGATTGAAACATGCACCACTCTGAACCCAGCCATGTTACTACCCCTCCCTTCTGAAAGTGAGGACAGAGATATACATGATTGTATTTTTTGAACGGAGGAAGAGACGAAGGGACGGGTAGACCTGACTGATGTTCCCTTATCTGACCCCCAAGGAGAACTATATGTCGATTAAACTACCAGATGGCACCACCACTGCAGCGTACGCTATTACTTTGCTGCGTACTGTAGTTGAGACATCACGTATCCCTTATCAATCGGCTCAAGCTGCAGAACTAGTTGCTCTCCTTCGAGCTTGTGAGTTAAGTGAGGGACTGGCCATCAATATTTATACTGACAGCCAGTACGCCTTCGGGGTTGCCCATAATTTTGGCCGACTCTGGGCGGAGAGAGGATTCTTGACTTCTCATGGGTTGAAAATACAGAATGGCCCACTGATACATAGGCTTTTGTCAGCTCTGACACTTCCCAAAAAGTTAGCAATAGTGAAGTGCAGTGCCCATAAGGCAATTACTGATGATGTGGGGAAGGGAAATGCGTTTGCAGATCAGACAGCGAAGGAGACAGCCCGGTCAATCAATCAATCAATCAATCAATCAAGGGTTTATAAAGCACGCTACTCACCCATGAGGGTCTCAAGGCACTGGGGGGGTCAAAAATAAAAAGAATGTTTGTGGCGGGTCCTGCTAGATGGGTGCCTGACGGTGCAATGTTTGAAGATACGTTGGAAAATGTTAAAGAAATTCAAAGCGAGGCAACAATTGAGGAGTTAGCAATATGGCAGGAGAGAACAGGACGTTTAGATGAGGAAGGGCGTTGGACTGACAAGACAGAGAAGCAGAGATGGATGTTACCAGATGCATATGTACTTCCCGTAGTAACAATGGCGCACGGGCCAGCTCACATTAGCACGAAGGGAATATGTAAATTGTTAGATCCTGTATGGCAGAACGATAACATCCCTAAGGTAGCGGCTCATCTGGTGAAGTACTGCATGGTCTGCATGATGCATAATCCTGGAAGAGGCACCCCTACACCCTCTCCTAACTTCGCACCACCTTCCTTCCCTTTCGAGGTTATCCAGATGGATTTCATTGAAATAGAACGAGTCAACAATTTGAAATATGTGTTAGTTGTTGTCTGTGCGTTCAGTAAATGGATTGAGGTTTACCCCACTAAAGAGAACACAGCTATGGCGACGGCGAAAGCACTCTTAAAAGAGTTCTTCCCGCGCTTCGGCTTGCCTCGTTTGATTTGGAGTGACAACGGAAGTCATTTCAACTCAAAAGTCATCCAGTTAGTGTGCGAAGGTCTGCACATCAGGCAAAAATTCCACGCAGCAAATCATCCCCAATCGGCAGGTTTAGTTGAGAAGTACAAAGGTACTCTCAAGCTGAAGTTGGCAAAAATCAAAGAGAGCACAGAATTGCAATTGCCAGATGAATTACCCCTAGCCCTGTTGTCCACAAAGGCAACAGCCCACTCTAGAACAGGATTGTCACCATACAAGGTCGTTTTTGGACGCCCGGCAAATGTCTGGGTGTCCCACGACCCCGTCGCTTCTCAGAGATAGAATACCCCTTGCTTGTGGACTACTTGTGCGAGTTGACTAAAAATCTGCGTTCTATTCACCAACAGATTCACGAGGCTCTACCGCCAAAACCTGAGGGGCCAGGACACGAAATTCAACCAGGGGACTATATCCTGGTCAGAAACTACCAGAGGAAGGGGAGCTTGGAGCCGCGTTGGAAGGGACCTCTGCAGGTCCTTCTTGCCACCCGGATGGCGGTGAAGGTGGACGGCCGGAAGCATTGGATCGACTCATCTCACTGCCGGAGAGTCCCGCTGCCCCTTCCCTACGATCAGTGGGTCCTGTATGGCGTGGGGGATCACGAAACAGAGAAGGTACCACGTTTTGTCCCTTTTTCTGACGCTCGACTGGCATGGGCGCAAACGGAGGAGGAGAACGACGCTGCCTTGAATGAGGCGACCCCCCAGAAGTAAGGGCTGCCCAGAATCCTCCTCCACCTGGCCCACAGGAGCTTGAGTCCCAGTCCCTTGGTTCCTCTGAGTTTAAGCCCCTTTTCTGTTATGACACAGTGCCCGGAGTGGCTAGGTACAATTTGCGCCCCCGACGGAGGAACAGTGCACCAAAGGAAAAGTCAGATTAGTAGGGATGGACTGCATGGATGAAGAATAGGGTGTATGTACCCTGTCCGTGGTACCAACGATAGATCATGGAAAGGGAGATTGGTGCATTGTCCAAGACACTGGACAGGATAAGTTGAGGGTGTCTTCCCAGGAGGGAGGGTGCCCTATCCCGAGTAAGCCTGGGTGGAAAACTACGCTACGCTCGCGTAGTTTGCGTAGTTTGCGCAACTACGCGCTACGCGAATTGCACGTAGCACAGTGCAAAAACACGTAGCGTAGCGGGCATTTTTTGCTTGCTCGCGGTCCTCAACGTCAAGTTGGCGACCGCGAGCGAGCAAAATGACATCCCGGCGAGACTTTTTCCTCGTTCGCGATCAGCAACATCAAGTTGCCGATCGCGAGCGTGGAAAATAAACCTCCCGGCGAGATTCTCAACGTGGGGAGGTCAGGTTTCTCATTGCGAGTGGTCGCGTATGCTCGCGACCGCTCGCAATGAGAAACTACCAGTCCGCGTTGAGTAGATTTGTACTCGAGCGGCAGAAAACGACCGCTTGCACTGTGCAAGATGCCGTTTGCAATGATTGCACAGTGCGGACAAGCATCCGGCACTGTGCAATCATTGCGAACAGCATTTGCTACCGCACTACGCAGTTCGCGTAGTGCTACGCGTAGCTCGCGAAGTGCACTTTGCGTAGCTACGCGTAGCGCTACTATGCGAACTACGCCCAGGGTTAATCCCGAGTGACGTGGACTTCTTCAGAACGGGCTGCGATCACACAGCCCCATCGAGAAGTGCTCAGTAGCTCCATCGATTGATGAACAATAGGAGTCTACCAGTGAGGCTCAAAAGGACGCTGGATTTTGTGCCTCTCTTCCTTGTTTTATTATCGTTGGCTCCATTGCATTACCTTTCCTTTGGTAGTCCGGTTTTAATATGTACCCATTTGGCTGCCTAATTATGGATGAAGAACAGCCCCTAACAGCCCCCCGTTTTGAGCACAATGGTCCCACTTGGTCTAGGTGGTCCACTAGAAGCAAGGTGGTCTTTGTCCTGATTATTCAGATTTTCTTAACAACTGCAAGTGGAATTATTTGGTTCCTTGAGGAGAAATATCCTGTGCATTCTCTGATTGGTTCTACCCCTGTACCCCCCGAGCATGTATTTGTCACCTTGGCCCCTCATAAGGAGAGGCACCGACAAACGTACGTTGACGATGTCTTCTTACAGATGCTCCATCTGGCGCACCATACCTCTAATTTTACCGATTGTTGGGTTTACATATGTTCCATGTGTTGTATTCTATGTAAGATTGGGAGGTTGAAGGAATTCCAAGATCAGCAGCTGCTGCCTGGATCTTGGGAAGGACTGACGCCAGGTTGTGTTACCAATAAAGCACAACTGGAGAACCCTATCTATTCGGTGTGGAGCAGTGCTTTGTTCCCCAGTACATCTTACCAGCCTGCTGACCATGCAATAAAACAACAAGCTTTGAGAAGAAGGAGTGAAGGAGTGAACATAACTGTAGCAGCAGTTTGATAGCATGACCCTCGCGAGGGTGAACCCTTTCCACTTACTCTTCCGGCAGGAGGTAGGGGTCCAGCACCGGCGGAAGTGGGGAGCGGATGTTGCTCAGCGCCATGATGTGCTCGAAGGTGATGTCCGTCTGCGTGGCCGTGTCCACCAGCTGGGCATCCGGGGCCGGGCTCAGCATCTTGCTGCGCGGGCTTCGGCGCAGCACCTGCACCACTATGGGCTCTTTGGCGCTTTTAAAGGCCTCCACGGCCTGCTCGTGGGTCGCGCGGGACAAGTCTTTCCCATTCACCTGCAGGAAGAGAGGACGGAAGCAGGTTAATGCCCCAGGTGATGGACAGGGGGGACAGACAGACAAGAACACATGAGATTCCAGCCCTGGACTCTGCTCTTGATACATCTCTGCTTCACTGTCACTCAGAAATGATTTTCACTCGAAACTTGAATGTCGATGGAAATTCGATTCCATTGGGTGTGTGCAAACTTTTTCAGGTGATAAATGGTATGAAAACATTACCCTCAGTGACCGATGTGCAAACCAGTGGATTTAATTATATGAGTTTGGCGTAGGACAGAGCAGCAAGTCACCGTGCTGCGCTGCCCTGCACCAAACTCAAAGGGCAGGAATGCACCGCATTTAAACAATACATGTCCTTTCTACCTGCGCTGGCGAAGTTTCGGCAGCCTAGCGCCAACGTAGGCACTCTTGCACCATGGTGGAAGGGTGCCTCCTTTGCAGGCAGGATTGTGTTTGTGAGGGAAGGGGCAGCTTCCAGCACAAAAGCAATCCTAGGAGGCGTTTTCCTCTTTCCATGTGTGCTGCATGAATGCAACACACATGGAAAGAGGAAAAAAACAAGGAGGTTACATGCTTCCCCAGTTTTACAATATTTTGTAAATCTGGGGCAGTGTCAAATTCCATGGGTGTTGTGTGGGAAAACCCAACGCAACACCCATGGAACTCCTCCCGGTAACAGAGTAAGGCGAGGCAGCGATTTGCGCTACGTTGCCTTACTCAAGATTTATGAGGCCACTCAAAGCCACCCAGGATGGCTTTGCGTGGCTTCAAAATTGGATTGACAGCCCTGCGTCACGCATGTACCACTTTACATGGTGCGAAAGTGACGAAGCGCTCTGAAAAATAAGTGAGCGTTTTCAACCAGAGACTTTGTAAAAGGGTGGGGAGTGAGGGGACAACAGAGACTTTGTAAAAGGGTGGGGAGTGAGGGGACAACAGAGATGTGTAAAAGGGTGGGGAGTGAGGGGACAACAGAGATGTGTAAAAGGGTGGGGAGTGAGGGGACAACAGAGATGTGTAAAAGGGTGGGGAGTGAGGGGACAACAGAGATGTGTAAAAGGGTGGGGAGTGAGGGGACAACAGAGATGTCTAAAAGGGTGGGGAGTGAGGGGACAACAGATGTGTAAAAGGGGGGGAGTGAGGGGACAACAGAGACTTTGTAAAAGGGTGGGGAGTGAGGGGACAACAGAGATGTGTAAAAGGGTGGGGAGTGAGGGGACAACAGAGATGTGTAAAAGGGTGGGGAGTGAGGGGACAACAGAGATGTGTAAAAGGGTGGGGAGTGAGGGGGCAACAGAGATGTGTAAAAGGGTGGGGAGTGAGGGGGCAACAGAGATGTGTAAAAGGGTGGGGAGTGAGGGGACAACAGAGATGTGTAAAAGGGTGGGGAGTGAGGGGACAACAGAGATGTGTAAAAGGGTGGGGAGTGAGGGGACAACAGAGATGTGTAAAAGGGTGGGGAGTGAGGGGACAACAGAGATGTGTAAAAGGGTGGGGAGTGAGGGGACAACAGAGATGTGTAAAAGGGTGGGGAGTGAGGGGGCAACAGAGATGTGTAAAGGGTGGGGAGTGAGGGGACAACAGAGATGTGTAAACAGGTGGGGAGTGAGGGGACAACAGAGATGTGTAAAAGGGTGGGGAGTGAGGGACAACAGAGATGTTTAAAAGGGTGGGGAGTGAGGGGACAACAGAGATGTGTAATAGGGTGGGGAGTGAGGGGACAACAGAGATGTGTAAAAGGGTGGGGAGTGAGGGGACAACAGAGATGTGTAAAAGGGTGGGGAGTGAGGGGACAACAGAGATGTGTAAAAGGGTGGGGACTGAGGGGACAACAGAGATGTGTAAACGGGTGGGGAGTGAGGAGACAACAGAGATGTGTAAAAGGGTGGGGAGTGAGGGGACAACAGAGATGTGTAAAAGGGTGGGGAGTGAGGGGACAACAGAGATGTGTAATAGGGTGGGGAGTGAGGGGACAACAGAGATGTGTAAACGGGTGGGGAGTGAGGGGACAACAGAGATGTGTAAAAGGGTGGGGAGTGAGGGGACAACAGAGATGTGTAAAGGGGTGGGGAGTGAGGGGACAACAGAGATGTGTAAAAGGGTGGGGAGTGAGGGGACAACAGAGATGTGTAAAGGGTGGGAGTGAGGGGACAACAGAGATGTGTAAAAGGGTGGGAGTGAGGGGACAACAGAGATGTGTAAAAGGGTGTGAGATGTGTAAAAGGGTGGAGAGTGAGGGGGCAACAGAGATGTGTAAAGGGTGGGGAGTGAGGGGGCAACAGAGATGTGTAAAAGGGTGGGGAGTGAGGGGACAACAGAGATGTGTAAAAGGGTGGGGAGTGAGGGGACAACAGAGATGTGTAAAAGGGTGGGGAGTGAGGGGACAACAGAGATGTGTAAAAGGGTGGGGAGTGAGGGGACAACAGAGACTTTGTAAAAGGGTGGGGAGTGAGGGAACAACAGAGATGTGTAAAAGGGTGGGGAGTGAGGGGACAACAGAGATGTGTAAAAGGGTGGGGAGTGAGGGGACAACAGAGATGTGTAAAAGGGTGGGGAGTGAGGGGACAATAGAGATGTGTAAAAGGGTGGGGAGTGAGGGGACAACAGATGTGTAAAAGGGTGGGGATTGAGGGGACAACAGAGATGTGTAAAAGGGTGGGAGTGAGGGGACAACAGAGATGTGTAAAAGGGTGTGAGATGTGTAAAAGGGTGGGGAGTGAGGGGGCAACAGAGATGTGTAAAAGGGTGGGGAGTGAGGGGGCAACAGAGATGTGTAAAAGGGTGGGGAGTGAGGGGACAACAGAGATGTGAAAAAGGGTGGGGAGTGAGGGGACAACAGAGATGTGTAAAAGGGTGGGGAGTGAGGGGCCAACAGAGATGTGTAAAAGGGTGGGGAGTGAGGGGACAACAGAGATGTGTAATAGGGTGGGGAGTGAGGGGACAACAGAGATGTGTAAACGGGTGGGGAGTGAGGGGACAACAGAGATGTGTAAAAGGGTGGGGAGTGAGGGGACAACAGAGATGTGTAAAAGGGTGGGGAGTGAGGGGACAACAGAGATGTGTAAAAGGGTGGGGAGTGAGGGGACAACAGAGATGTGTAAAAGGGTGGGAGTGAGGGGACAACAGAGATGTGTAAAAGGGTGGGAGTGAGGGGACAACAGAGATGTGTAAAAGGGTGTGAGATGTGTAAAAGGGTGGGGAGTGAGGGGGCAACAGAGATGTGTAAAAGGGTGGGGAGTGAGGGGGCAACAGAGATGTGTAAAAGGGTGGGGAGTGAGGGGACAACAGAGATGTGTAAAAGGGTGGGGAGTGAGGGGACAACAGAGATGTGTAAAAGGGTGGGAGTGAGGGGACAACAGAGATGTGTAAAAGGGTGGGGAGTGAGGGGACAACAGAGACTTTGTAAAAGGGTGGGGAGTGAGGGAACAACAGAGATGTGTAAAAGGGTGGGGAGTGAGGGGACAACAGAGATGTGTAAAAGGGTGGGGAGTGAGGGGACAACAGAGATGTGTAAAAGGGTGGGGAGTGAGGGGACAACAGAGATGTGTAAAAGGGTGGGGAGTGAGGGGACAACAGATGTGTAAAAGGGTGGGGATTGAGGGGACAACAGAGATGTGTAAAAGGGTGGGAGTGAGGGGACAACAGAGATGTGTAAAAGGGTGTGAGATGTGTAAAAGGGTGGGGAGTGAGGGGGCAACAGAGATGTGTAAAAGGGTGGGGAGTGAGGGGGCAACAGAGATGTGTAAAAGGGTGGGGAGTGAGGGGACAACAGAGATGTGAAAATGGGTGGGGAGTGAGGGGACAACAGAGATGTGTAAAAGGGTGGGGAGTGAGGGGACAACAGAGATGTGTAAAAGGGTGGGGAGTGAGGGGACAACAGAGATGTGTAAAAGGGTGGGGAGTGAGGGGCCAACAGAGATGTGTAAAAGGGTGGGGAGTGAGGGGACAACAGAGATGTGTAAAAGGGTGGGGAGTGAGGGGACAACAGAGATGTGTAAAAGGGTGGGGAGTGAGGGGACAAAAGAGATGTGTAAAAGGGTGGGGAGTGAGGGGACAACAGAGATGTGTAAAAGGGTGGGGAGTGAGGGGACAACAGAGATGTGTAAAAGGGTGGGGAGTGAGGGGACAACAGAGATGTGTAAAAGGGTGGGGAGTGAGGGGACAACAGAGATGTGTAAAAGGGTGGGGAGTGAGGGGACAACAGATGTGTAAAAGGGTGGGGAGTGAGGGGACAACAGAGACTTTGTAAAAGGGTGGGGAGTGAGGGGACAACAGAGATGTGTAAAGGGTGGGGAGTGAGGGGACAACAGAGATGTGTAAAAGGGTGGGGAGTGAGGGACAACAGAGATGTGTAAAAGGGTGGGGAGTGAGGGGCAACAGAGATGTGTAAAAGGGTGGGGAGTGAGGGGGCAACAGAGATGTGTAAAAGGGTGGGGAGTGAGGGGACAACAGAGATGTGTAAAAGGGTGGGGAGTGAGGGGACAACAGAGATGTGTAAAAGGGTGGGGAGTGAGGGGACAACAGAAATGTGTAAACAGGTGGGGAGTGAGGGGACAACAGAGATGTGTAAAAGGGTGGGGAGTGAGGGGACAACAGAGATGTGTAAAAGGGTGGGGAGTGAGGGGACAACAGAGATGTGTAAAAGGGTGGGGAGTGAGGGGACAACAGAGATGTGTAAAAGGGTGGGGAGTGAGGGGACAACAGAGATGTGTAAAAGGGTGGGGAGTGAGGGGGCAACAGAGATGTGTAAAAGGGTGGGGAGTGAGGGGACAACAGAGATGTGTAAAAGGGTGGGGAGTGAGGGGACAACAGAAATGTGTAAACAGGTGGGGAGTGAGGGGACAACAGAGATGTGTAAAAGGGTGGGGAGTGAGGGGACAACAGAGATGTTTAAAAGGGTGGGGAGTGAGGGGACAACAGAGATGTGTAATAGGGTGGGGAGTGAGGGGACAACAGAGATGTGTAAAAGGGTGGGGAGTGAGGGGACAACAGAGATGTGTAAACAGGTGGGGAGTGAGGGGACAACAGAGATGTGTAAAAGGGTGGGGAGTGAGGGGACAACAGAGATGTTTAAAAGGGTGGGGAGTGAGGGGACAACAGAGATGTGTAATAGGGTGGGGAGTGAGGGGACAACAGAGATGTGTAAAAGGGTGGGGAGTGAGGGGACAACAGAGATGTGTAAACGGGTGGGGAGTGAGGGGACAACAGAGATGTGTAAAAGGGTGGGGAGTGAGGGGACAACAGAGATGTTTAAAAGGGTGGGGAGTGAGGGACAACAGAGATGTGTAATAGGGTGGGGAGTGAGGGGACAACAGAGATGTGTAAAAGGGTGGGGAGTGAGGGGACAACAGAGATGTGTAAAAGGGTGGGGAGTGAGGGGGCAACAGAGATGTGTAAAAGGGTGGGGAGTGAGGGGACAACAGAGATGTGTAAAAGGGTGGGGAGTGAGGGGACAACAGAGATGTGTAATAGGGTGGGGAGTGAGGGGACAACAGAGATGTGTAAAAGGGTGGGGAGTGAGGGGACAACAGAGATGTGTAAAAGGGTGGGGAGTGAGGGGGCAACAGAGATGTGTAAAAGGGTGGGGAGTGAGGGGACAACAGAGATGTGTAAAAGCATGTGTTGGAAATGGCAGCTCCCGGGCCCTCGAAAAACAGTGACATTATGTTAATGAATTTCAAGGTCTGAAAAGGATAAGGGGCAACAGAGAAGTGGGGTTGGGTGACGGGAAGTAAGGGGGGCAGATATTTGTGTGAGGGAATCAGCGCACCAGAGAGAGTCAGAACACACCCACACTCTCTTGGAATGGACCTGCTGCGGTGCGTTTACAGTATGTTGTACTTACAATTAGTGCTTTAGCCCTTTCTTTGTGTCCCTGAAGCGTCCAGCGTGCTTATTTTACAACACAGTAACAACTATAACACTGCATGGGCGGGAATGTTTACAGTAACAACTATAACACCGCATGGGCCGGAGCTTGAGGGAGAGCAGCACATAGGGAGACAATAAGAAAACACAAGCCCGCCCATGAAGGGCACACAGGAAATGAGAAAAGTAGTCCCTAAACGTGAGCAGTGGAAGGATACCAGTCAGCCAATCAAAACTATGGTAAAGCAGAAAATGTCCAGGGGAGGGACAAACTCAAGAAAATGAAAGCAAGACAACGAATACAGAGCAAGCAAACGGGAGTGACAGTAAAACCAAACAATGGCATCCATTGGTCAGGCTCTAAGAGCACTGTACGTTTTTGGTATGGACCTCGATACCCAGGGCCATTGTAATTATACGATTCTGCGGCTGCCGCGTTTTCCACATAAAATTGGATTTCTAGCATTTGCCACATATTCCATCATTGGCTGCATAATTTGCAGATTTCAGCTAAAAAATGTTTCTGGCATAAAAAGTTACTTAAGTTGCGGCGACCTGTGTTGGGTGCAGTGGAAGTCCCTACGCAAAGGTTGCTGGTCTTCTTTCAGTTGCTTATTTGGATGTTAAACGGGTACCAACAAGGTGAAACCTTTGGCCAGGCAGTGTTAACATGTGAAAAAATGACAACGTTATGAAGTGATCCCATCACAAAATGTGCAGCACTAGGTCGCATAATTTGTCTTTTCTTGCCAAATAATTTAATCAAACTTGCCGCATAATTTGGCCACCACACCCACATTATTCCAGCAATACCCTCTCCTCCAAAGGCAGCTAAAAGCCTCGAGACAGCTACAGCTAGTTCTCTTGTTTTCTACCTGCAGCTAAAAGCTGCCTAGTAGGCAAGACCTACAAATGTGGTAAATCCAACAACAAGCCCAAACGTCTTTTGCGTACATATCATACCTGTGCTTGCCTCAACTAGTGCCCAAAAAATAGTGCATTGAGACTGGTTTTGTGGGCACTTCCAGGTGGTGTAAGTGGCGAAAGAGCGCAATAAAGAACCTTAAAGTGACCCCCGGGAAGGGATTTAATCCCATGGAAAACATTCTTCCAAGTGAAGACAAAAAAGTGCCATAAAAATAAACATGAAACCAAGCTTTGAACCCATCCCGAGGCCTGCAGTGAGGTTTCTCTGGTCTACAGATATACTGCAGGCGCTGCGGTAGGGCTGACCCGCGCACACCTGGGAATCTACAAAAGTCGCTCTTTCCTCTCTGCATGATACCTTTGTGACTCAACAAACATTGGTACAACTGTTCACACCATAGGAGACCCCGATGCGTATGTGGACCACCGTCTCCTGTAAGGCTGAGCCTCTTCGCTAATCCATTGCCTCTGGCGAGCGGGATTGGGTCTGGCAGCAGCATTGGGGCTGACAGACCACATACAACACGTATGCCTGGCCACTTCAGTAACAATGCACATAAAACATACATGCCAAGTACCACCAGTACACATCACCAGTACACATCACCAGTGCTTAATTTGCAAAACCATAAGTGCCAGGGCCCTCGTCAGGAGCCCTCTACAACTTGCAGTATCCATTGCCCCCACCAGCTCTGCCAAAGACAGTACCAACACAACTACAAAACTTCACACTCTCACAAGCATAACAATGCAGACTACTCCAGGCCCGAAAGCTAGAAGAATGACTTGGGTGGCAAGCATTTGGACTTTTTAATGTATACTGAATTAATAAACAACTGTTGTTCTGATCATCTGTAAATTAGCCAGACAGCGCCATCATGTGGCAGACTGCCATAAGCGCCGATGTTGACAATTTAGTGTTGGTGCCGGGCACCGGAAACCACCGGCCCAAATGAAGCACTGCACATCACCTATCACTTGCTCATCTCAGGAACAACAACATACATACAACAAGCATGCGTTAGAATTACCACCAGTACACAACACATTTCTGTTACCAATCTCAGGAAAAACATATATACAACATACATGTGTTTTTAAATTACCACCAGTACACAACACGTATCACTTGCTTGTCACAGGAACGATAAACATACAACTCATGGCTATGGCCAACTGCTTACACTGGGAGAACCAAAACATGGCACATGGAGCTAGGGTTGGAAGGGGTGAGGAGCCAGGGAGCCTTGAGCCAGTGCCCTGTGAGTGCACATGGACCCAGGTGGCATGGGCTGAGGGGCAGGGACTTGAATCCATGTTCTGTGAGTGCACATGGACCCAGGTGGGATGGGCTGAGGAGCCAGGGCCTTGCGTCAGTGCTATGTGAGTGTACATGACTTTGGCTGGGATGGGCTGAGAAGCCAGGGACTTGAGTCCTTGTTTTGTGAGTGCACATGGATCTAGGTGGGATGGGCTAAGGAGGTGGGGCCTTGAGTCAGTGCTCTGTGAGTGCACATGGACCCAGGTGGCATGGGCTGAGGGGCAGGGACTTGAATCCATGTTCTGTGAGTGCACATGGACCCAGGTGGGATGGGCTGAGGAGCCAGGGCCTTGCGTCAGTGCTATGTGAGTGTACATGACTTTGGCTGGGATGGGCTGAGGAGCCAGGGACTTGAGTCCTTGTTTTGTGAGTGCACATGGATCTAGGTGGGATGGGCTAAGGAGGTGGGGCCTTGAGTCAGTGCTCTGTGAGTGCACATGAACCCGGGTGGGATGGGCTGAGGATCCGGGGACTTGAGTCAGTGCTCTGTGAGTGCACATGGACCCAGCTTGTATGGGCTGAGGAGCCGGGGCCTTGAGTCAATTCTCTGCGAGTGTACATGGATTGGGCTGGGATGGGCTGAGGAGCTGGGGCCTTGAGTCAGTGTTCTGTGAGTGCACATGGACCCAGGTAGGGTATAATGGACCGAGGAACTGGGGCCTTGAGTCGGTGCTCCGTGAGTGCACATGGACCCAGCTCGGATGGGCTGAGAAGCCGGGGCCTTGAGTCAGTGCTGTGCCAATGCACATGGACCCGAGGAGCTGGGGCCTTGCGTCAGTGCTTTGTGAGTGCACACAGATCAGGGCAAGGATAGGCTGAAGAGCCGGAGCCTTGCTCTGTGAGTACACATGGCCATAGGGATCCAGGGGGGGCCTTGAGTGGGTGCTCTGTGAGTGCACATGGGCCTTAGATCCAGTGCTGTCTTTGGCACGGTGCGAGTGGTGCCACCACACCTGGCGCTAAGTTTGGGAGGGTGTAAAACAGACAAGGATTCTGACTGTATCAGGCTGTTCAGTGTGCACTGTAAAAAGCTCAAAGCCACACTTCACATCTTTTTTTAACTGCACTTGTATTTTTTGGTTTGAAGCAATGTATATATTCTTGACGAGCGCAGGGCGCCAGATCAGCGGGTGCTGAAGGGAGGCTGGCAGGCCTGTGAACCACGTGGGTCTGGTTGTTGGACTGTGCCAGGCCTGGCCACCAGGCCCTCTTAGCTCACTTCCACCTCTTTTAATTGTTAAGCCGCATGGGAGCCAAACATGGCAGTTTAAGCTCCGGGTCACCAGGGGTTGTAGCTGTGACCCCTGGCTTGCCTCTTGCGACCCCTGGCCCTTCCTTTGCGACCCCTGGTTCAGAGGTGGCAGGAGTAGCCCCTTCAGTAGTGAGCAAAACTTGTTACATCAGCATAGTGAGCGGTAGGAACTCTCTGTGGTGAGGAAGGAATATGACAGTGGAGACGGTCAGTGACTGAGGAAGAGCACAAAATACCAGACTGAGGCAAAGCTGTACAAAGGTGTCACACAACGCAAACACGAGGAGATGATGGACGGACCGCTGAAACTTTTCAGACACTCACCCCCACTCACAGATCTGGGTTGAATCCATCATCGTTCTTTAGCTCACTTTGCCACCCCAGTTCAGGTACTGTGTTGCGTTATGTGACAGGGAGAGAACAGGAGAGCGCCATATTCATAGATATACCGCACTGTCCTCCCCTTTCCCTAGCACTGAATTTTGCGGCATGCACACACCTTTGCGCCATAGTGCAAAGGTGTGTGTGTGAGTCTAGCGTAGGCTTTGTACTGGAAGGGCACTCTTCCAGTACAAAATACAATGACTAGACAAGTTTTAAAAACTTTTCCTAGTTTGTATGTGTGTTGTACAGTGCAGCACACATGCAAAATTGGGAAAGAAAGAAGAAATGCAAACATTTCTCTTTTTAACGCCTGCTTCCCAGCAGTGTTATTTTTTGGCGCAAAACCCTGTCTACTAATGCTAATGTTAGTAGATCTAGTTTTGTGTTAAAAAGCATGGGTGGTTGCATAGGAAAGCCCATGTAATGCCCCCTTGCGGCTAAGTTACGCAAAGCAGCGCTTTGCGCAGGTTAGCGTTACTTTTTCTTACAGCCCTGCTTAAATATCAATTTGCGTTGGTTTGTAAATCCGCAAAAAGGTTTAGGGTCAAGTTTATGTTAAAAACTTAAAACAAAGCCAGGGGAAACCTTTGTAAATCTTGACTTGAGTGGAACAAGAGAAAACCATTTGTAATGTATGTTTGCCACTGGGAGCTGCACCTCGTGCAGTCTGAAGCACGGCCCTTCCGTGCGTGGCCCCCTCCGCACGCGGCCTGCCCCCTTTGCACGTGGTCCCGCCCCCTCAGCACGCTGCACCGCCCCCTCCGAATGCAGACCCCTCCACACGTGGCACCCTCTGCACACGGCCCCCTCCGCACGCTGCCCCCTACGCATGTGGCCCCCTCCGCACGTGGCCCCCTCCGCATGTGGCACCCTCTGCACTAAGCGTGGGCGGAAAACTCTGCTCCGCCGGTGTAGTTCGCGGAGTTCTGGAACTCCGCGCTCCGGCAGGGAATGCGGAGTTTCTTTAAAAAAAAAAAAAAAACCCGGCACCAAGCGCCGGCGGAGCGGAGATCATTGGCGCGCTCAACCCTATGGCCCGGAAGTGGTCTCCTATATGGACGGAGACAGCCAATGAGGAGAGCGCTCCCAGCCTCCTTCCTCTCCCGCTCCCTGATGAGTGGAGCCTGGTGGAGAATGTATGGACGTTAGCACGCTGCTGTATCGTGTGATTGATGATTACCAGCAGCTCCGGGTGGCGCTTTGAACAGGCGCCAGTACCATTGATTGCTTCTCAATGTATTAAGGGACTTGATGTGAGATTGGTCGGTGCGCTGCTGCGGGATACTACTAAGCAGCATTTATTTTGGTGATGAAGGCATGCCAGCAGGCTGAGCGGGAGTACAGTGTTGGCAATCATGCCTGTTCAGGCGGAGGGGCTGACAGCCATCCCGCTTCTGACACTAAACCTTAAAGCAAGTTTCTCTTTCCTGTGTGTGAGATTACACAGTGGCGGCCATGATGATGCTGCTCAGCCTCCACCTCGAGGTGTTACTGCAGTTCGAACCAAGGCGAAGTCCGTCGGACTTTGAAAGCTGTGTGCCCTGGCCTGCATGACGTGGCCGCAGTGGCGGTGCGTCCATTGGGGTGCTGGGGCGTTGCCCCACAAATGCCACGGCCCCATTCAAATTCTTCGTTCTACTTCTCCGACGCTAATTCCGTCCTGATTGGAATTAGCGTCGGAGAAGTAGAACGAGGGACGCTGAAGGGGGTGGGGGCGGGGCTGCGGCAGCACTCATGGAGTTGAGTGACAGCATGTTCGTTTTTGGGCTGATCATTTTTACGATCAGCCCGAACATGCGCACTAGCCTTCCCCTTAAGAGACCGAGGGTTGCTTCATGCCGCAGCCCCCGGTCTCCTAATGGGCAGGGACTATCCCTGCCCTCAAGCCAATCCTGGCGCTGGTGTCAGTAGAGGGGTTGGCAGTGACATCACGGCTGTTCCTGTTTGTTGAAGAGCGCGGGACCCCGGCCCAGGAGCAGTCGAGCAGAGGCGGGCGGCGCGGACGGGTAAGTTTTCTTTTATTATATTTTAATCTTCCCCGGCCCCCACCCGACCCCCCGCGAGGAAAATAGTTATAATTTATAGGAAGAATGCTTTCATCATGACTCCGCACTGCTGAGATTTCTAAATTAGAGCCGGACCAAAAGGCTGATTTATTTAAAAACGGGGTTGGATGGAGCTGTGTCTGTGTGCGCACAAAGCAATTTGTGTCTCGTTTAGTTTTCAAATTAAGTGCCCAATTGCTATCCCGTTTAGATAGATGCAGCATGGCCTGTCCACGTGTCTGGCGCAGCTCCACTATGGCTTTTTATTTTATTTTTGTGTGTGCCAAACAGTGCAACATTTGTCTTCACCCGAGCATCTGTCTGTAATGCGTACAAACAGCTATGTCAAAATCTGAATGTCATGGTATGTGGTATGGCAAAAGTGAATCATTTCTAGATATGTTTATTTACACACAAGAGTTGTGTTCAGCCTGCTTCCAATCTTTTAATTGTGACAGCTAGGAGCGCTGAGCGACATGGAGATAAAACAATTTGCCGAGAATAACATATCTTGATCAAGCGAGGGAGCCATGATTAGCATAGAGATCTCCTTGTTCGTCTGTGGTAACTTTCACCAGAACTAGGCCACATATCTCCCTTATGTGCCATGCATGTAATGTGTGAGGTGTGCACGGCCTCTCTCTGTAGCTGGCACCGATGGCAGCCATATTTGCCCTGGTACCTGGTAATTATTGTCATGTGCATTGCACACCGATCACAGAGCAGGAGGGTGTGCAGCCAGGGTGCTTCTCAAAGAAAAAGAGGGCTTTACACACAGCTGCCAAGGGGCCCGGGACACCTCAGACAGGTCTGGCACTTTAGGTAACAACATAGTGTCACTGCGCCCACCCCGCCATTCTCCATCTCTGCCAGCCTCCATCTGTGCAGCTTCAAGCGAGGGCTGCATGCAGACACCCTAAGTAAGTATTTCTGAAATGGCGATCCATGCAGGAGGATCTCTGCAGGGGCGGTGGGAAGGGATACCCTGCAGGGGGTTGTGTAAAAGCTCTTTGTGAGAGGGCATGTTGCACTGGCTGTGGACCGAGGCATGTTGCTGAGGCATTGTAACGTGCTTTTTGTTCATGCCGATCTGTGTAAAACCATTGCGCGGAGGATTAATGTACAGGGCACCGTGCCGGACTCTGTTATGTAGAGTAGCACTGTACGAGTTCAACGTCTAAAGGTAATTTACAGGGTTATTGTGCACAGGCCTTTTATGCATTGGTATAATGAAGGAGTAATGTACATACGACTTTTTGTATGAGCAATGGTCAGCAGCATCACCCAGGAGTTTTTTGCATTGGTCATAGTGAAAGGGCACCCAGTACTGAACAGAATCCAGTGCCAATGTGTTGGTTTCTTACGATGGCAGCATGATGCAGGAGCATCAGGAAGGGGTGTTTTCATGGCTTTTCGATGTGCAACATGATGGAAGGGCAATATGTGCATAGAAGATGGAATTGTTTACAAGAAAAGTTTTCTACTTAGACATCTACCTCTATGCCTTCCGCAAATTTAAAAAGTAGTTTACAGCCCATGTCCATCCTGAGTCTAGTGTTTATGGCCTGACAAATGGCTTTAAGGAAAGCAGCCTTTTCAGCCCCTCCCAAATGCAAGCAAATACATTGAAGTAACTTCTGAGGGCATGAACGCAGGGCCTGGAATCAAGCACAACAGAGCAGATTGGCAATTCAAAGAAGCATGTATGGCCTCTGGCTGCAGTGTATGTAGTGTAAACTTTCGGAAAGGAAAATGCCACGAGGCCCCCGCCTTGCCTTTGATGCTAGTTTTGTGACCATCCCAGGGAGTTTCAGTTGTTACTATAATGTATACATTACCAAAATAAGATGCAGAACTGAAGTGGCTTTTACTTGCAAGAAGTTATAGAATATGTTCTAAAAAAAGTTTTAAATGTTATTTTTGTTGGACAGGAATAAAAGGCAGCGAATGTGTTGCATGTTGTGTTAATTACTATTACCCACAATATATCTAAAGGCGTATGCTTTACATATTGCAAGTTTTATATAGCGCTTTATTAAACTTGTTGCTTTCTGAAATTTGCTTGAAAATGCACCATTTGCCCACTCTTGTTTTCAAAACTTTCTCGGGGAGACTCCAACTGCCCTCCCCCACTCCCCAGTCCCGCTTATGACGGTTGGGCTCGCCACCAGCCACTCATCGTGAACTTTTACGCCCCACCACTTTCACATGTCACCAGCCACCACTGGACGTGGGCATGTTTTGTGCAATTCGCCCGAAAAACGTGGCGTACCTGACTCTTCGGGAGAGAGAGAGGGTGAGCCGAAAACAAGTAGAGATGCTTTTCTTCAGTCAGGGCTTTGGAGCTGTTCTGGACCTTTAAGGTCACCTTATTCACCTCAGGTTTCATCACTACAAAGCCAGGAGGATCTTCACAGCCGTAGGGCAGCTTGTCGGTGAGTGTGCCATCCCCAAGCCTGTTTGTTTTTAATATGGGAACTTTTGAACCCTATCATACACGACGGCTGCATGCCAGCACTGGGGAGGGGATGTGCAAGGTGTAGAGGTTGTGTGAAATACCAGTGAATAGTTCGCACTTTCAAAGAATGCTCTTTTACATGTTAACACGGTTGTTGACAAGTTGTTGTTGGCGGCATACAGTGGCAATGTGTGGTGTCATCGATGGGCAGAGGAAGCATGGTGTCACACCAATAGGTGCGCTGGAAGACAAGTTTGTACATTTGGCCCTCATTTACTAAAGCTTTGCATGGGTGCCTACATGACCGAGAACGTCCTCGAAGATACCAACATCTATTTATTTACTAAGTGCCTGCACTCACAGCGCTACATTGCACTGAATTACATGATGCCGCGCTAACTTTAGTAAATGAGGGCTATTGTTTGCAAAAGGCATTTTCTGTGGGGTGTCCAACCTACCCTCTTGCTTGTTTGTTTTGGCTTCCTCTCAGACTGCCTGCGTTTGATAAACAGCTGTGCCCTCATTCACACCAGAAGAGCACTGCACATCATCCCTCTCACTCTCTCTCTTACTTTCTCTCTCCCCTATCTCATCTGCTGCTTGGAGTGAGCTGTCTACGGAAAGTCAGCAGCTACGCTGTTAACTTTATTTATTTCTGTGTGTTCAGCTAATCTTGTTTGATGTGATGGGAACTGGTTTTGCCGGTGGGAGGGAGGGGGTGGTGAAGGTGTATAAAAAGTTACTGTGGGTCTGATTTATTGCTTGCCATGAATATAGTGCCGACCTGTCCGGGGCAATGCGGAATTTGTGGTGCTCTGCTGGCTTCACTGGAGACTTCTGAGCAATGAGATGCCGGTTCTAAATAATGCTAGCTTCTTCAACTTGATATGAAACTGTGTGCTCTTGGGCAGTCGTTTTTTACATCACATCCTTCATCTGATGAAACGATAGCTCCTAACAACAGGATGAACGCTGATGTGTTAAGCACTATATCAATTTTTTTCTCATCATGTCAGGGTTAGCATTGACCATGTGAGGCGCTGTGCTATACGTATTAATAATAAGGGACAATAAACACATGAATTTTTTTAATAAAATATGAAACCCAAGATCATCATCAGGCAGCTTCTTGGGGTTGGTTGGGTTTGTTACTTCTACTAAAACTATCTTCTGACTCGTTACTAGAAGAACACACCAGCCTCTCTGTGGAACATAACTAAAAGAAAGACGTGCTCTCGGGGGGGGGGGGGGGGGGCATTACACCTGCAACCGGCTTTGCTGCTAAACAAACATCAACATGTTTTCTTTTGTTAGCGGTCTGGGTTCAAGGAGTTGTCATGGCTAATTTTCTCTCTACTGGTTTGGAGAGACTTCGTGTTGTAATTGTAAGAGTAAGGCACGGGGCCGGCATCAGACACGCCGCATGTATGGCGGTCGTGCCGGCCTCCCCCCGCTGACGTCACGGGGAGGCGGGCTGGGCCGCGCACTCTTGTGACGCGGCGGCCTCGCCTCCCCTCCAATTGGCTGGCTGGTGCTTGACCCGGAAGTGATTGAAATCACTTCCGGGGCGCGCGTCTGGAAAATGCCGGCAAGCCGGATGGAACCGGCTCCCAGCGAAAAGCACCATAAAAGCTGGGGGGCAGTGCAGGAGTAGCCTCTTTGCTCGCCGCTCCCCCAGCACGACGCAGCTGCCACGCAGCAGAGCTTCAGCAGCCTCGTTAGGAGGCCTAATCAATTTTCTCCCACCCACCATCCCCTAAAAGCAGAGGTTTTGTGCAAATGTTGGTTTGTTGATACAGTTTTTTCTGTTACAGGTAATTGTTTTGCTTACAGGTTCATCACGTATGGTTCATAAATGTTTATTGTCGTATTTTATAGTGCTATTCCTTGGTCGGCGGTAAGGTCATGATTGGTGAACTTAAATTTAAGGTCCTTAGCGGGCGGCGCCATTCTTTAATGGGGACGCCCAAAGGGGAGGGACAAGTGGTCTCTCATGGAACTCCAGGGGCAGTTACAGCCGGTTGGCTGGGAGGGTGCGGGGGAGGGGAGTTACGCTTCCCAGTAGGCTGGTTGGCCACCCCGCACGGGCACAAGGGCGCAAGTAAACTGCGCATAACTGCAAGGGCCCCTTTATGGAGATAAGCTACGGGGCGTAGGGGGTGCTCGGGGGGGGGAAGTGCCCTCCCGGTGAACGGGTCCCCTTGCGCATGGGCACTCCGGTAGGAGTGCAGGCATAGTTTGATCAGGATCTGGGGGCCAGTCATTGACTTTGCCGTAGGCTCAAATAGGGATATGCAGAAAGATAAATGTTAATTTTGTTTGAATGCTTAGTCTAGGATAGGAGTGTCTATGTATTAGAAATATGTTAAGGATAGCAAACAAGACATATGTACCTATCAATGTAATGGACTGGACTTTCTGCGTATTGTGTAAATATTGTATATATGAATGTTTTGATTATTAAATTGTAATAAATACGGCCGGGGGTTAACGACCCCTAATCCAAAACCTTGTGTAATAATTGTGTGCCCGGCTTGAGGACTGATGGGAGGCGGGCAGACGTTGACACTGGGAAAGTGGCCACGACTTAGAGGGGTCAGTCACAGGAAGAGGGGGGGCGTATAGGTCGTACCTGGCCATAACAGTTCTGCAGGCAGCGCTTTGCTCCCGCCCTCAGATGCCAGCCGCAAATTATTACTGTGTGTGAAATTGTGAATGCATCTTTCCAGCCAGCTGAAGCCCGGGCCAGGCTGCTGACATTGCCACTCTCTCTGTGGTCAAATAAAAGCTTCTTGCAGGGAAGCCTCGCGCCGGTACATTAGTAAATCTCCCCTGAATGTTAATGTGTCGACCTTAGTTCACGCAAGTGGGTTAATTATGCAACATATACATATTTGAGACAAGAGCTCTCTTTGCTCCGCCTGCTTGCGGAACTCAGCGGAATTCCGCTGAGTTTTCGGCAACTCCGCGGAATTTCGCGAAGTGAAACTCCGCAAGCTCCACCCAGGGTTAGTCTGCACACGGCCCCCTCCGCACGCGGACCCGGATGGATCACGATGACGTAGGTAACATGATGCATGTTCGGACTGCAATCCATGCACATTGTGCAAAATCATCAGTGCTTTTATATGCCTGACCTCACCAGGGGGCGCACTTCCCAGGCATAGACATAGAAACGCATTGGTGACCGAGCATCACCTGCCTTATGGCCAGGTACTGCCTATACCCCCTCCTCCCTTATCTTACCCAACAGATAGATAGCTGAGACGAGTTTGGATGAGGGGTCGTAAACCCCCGGCCATATTTATTAACATAAAATTACCACATAATTAATATACATATGTACAAAAAAATTTACGCAGAAAATACTTAATGACATTGATTACATTGATACTTACAGATGTCGGATGCCGAACCTTAACATATCTCTAATACAAAGGTATTCCTATCCGAATCTAAGTTATCTCAACATCAATAAAAGCATACAATTAAATTTTCTGCGTAACAAAAAATTTGAGCCTACGGCAAGGTCAATAACTGGTGTCAGATCCTTATCAAATAATGCCACGCCCGCCTACCGGAGTGCGCATGCGCAGAGGGCCCGTTCACCGTGAGGGTACTTCCCCCCCCCCCGGTTACCCTCGTACGTTCTGTATAATATCTCCATAAGGGGCCCTTGCAGTTCTGCGCCGTTTACTGGCGCCATTGTCCACGTGCGGGGTGGCCCACTCGCCTAGGGAAAGCGTTACTCCCCCTCCCCGCACCCATCCAGCCACCGGCTGTAACTGCCCCTGGAGTTCTAAGAGAGACCACTTGTCCCTCCCCCTTGGGCGAGCCCATTCAAGAATGGCGCCGCACTCGAAGGACCTTAAATTTACTGCTCACCTATCATGACCTTACCGCCTGACCAAGTAATAGCACTAAATACGACGTTAAATGACCTGAAAAATAAACAAATGCCTTTCGAGCCACGAAAGAGAAAACAACACACACCACACTTTATACAGTACTTATTTGAAACTGTCAATAAAATCAAAACTTCATTAAACCCTCAAGACTCCTTAGCTTCAGGGGATGGTGGGTGGGGAAAACAGATTAACAGCCTCCTAGCGAGGCTGGTGTGGGAAGCTGGAGGAGTGGGGGCAACAGAGGCCGATTCCCCGCTCCCTCGCCTTTTAACCCTTTCTTCGGGCCAAGCCGGTTCTGACCGGCTAGCTTGCTCAGGCGTGACGCGGAAGTGATTGTAATCACTTCCGGGTCACACCCTGACCCTTGACCAATTGCTGGCGAGGCGGGCCCGCCGCGTCACTCCTGGCGCGACAGGGCCCGCCTCTCTGGTCATTCGGGGCCGGCACGACCGCCATAACTTCGGCGTGGCCGATGCCGGCCCCGCCTTTCTCGGAGTCTGCGCACAGAGGGTCGTGCCACCTTACACAGCACACCGCTGAGAGACATGTACATTGGGAATTCTGAGCTCTTGATGCGTGTCTTGCTATATACCCAGAGCAGTACAGGGAATCCTTATTCCCGGCCCAGTGTCCCCAGGGAGCACAGCCGCAGAGGCACCTGTGAGGGGTCCTCCCAGTTTACGCCCCCTTTCACATTCTGTACATGGACGTGCAGTGTTAGCTATTCGTTTTACGCATCTGGGCTGATTTGCATAGTCTCTGCTGAATTGATGAGTCACCATGCCAAACAGCATGGCAGTTTTCACATGACAACTGGCTGAGTGGAATTAATACTCCTGCATTTGCTGGAGAAATCTGTGTTTTGTCTAGTCACAGTTTTGACTCAGCACAAAGTAGCACATGGGGTTAATGCGCCTCATGAAAAGCACAAGATCTAACATTGCACATCACAGAATTCTACTTTACGTAGCTAGCTCAGTGGGTTACTGGTTTCAGCACAGAGAGCCTTTTGCTTTTTGTAGTTCCTAGTTACAATCCTTTTACAATGGCTCAGTGAGCTATGAACTGGCATAAAAGAGCTGCAAGGCATATGTTCAGGTTATAGGCTTTTTCCCCCTCAAATGTCCATTATTGTAAAGTAGTTTAGGGGTTCCTTGGGTAGTAATACATTCTTATTAGTATAGACAATCTCAATCATTGCACAGGACGTCACCACAGCTAGCGCCGCCCTCCTGGAGTCTGTGCTCTGTGAGTTCGAAGGCCGAGGAGGGATGGGGAAACTGGAGAACGGAATTGGGGCGTTGGCCAAAACTCACTAGCAGTGTTCAGCCTTCTCTCATAAGAACAGACGAAAAATATTTAGTAACCATTTTTGTCTGGGCAAGCTAGAATTTGTTTTCAACCCTCAAAACCGGTAGGTAGGATGGGCCCAGTGTCTTGGCGGGCACTTCCTGTGGGAAATGTTAGCATGAGCAAGAAAACATGGGTACATCCGGCGTTAGGGTTTCACGTGTGTAAATGAATCTTATTTCGATATCCTGTGAGTAGGTCATAGTTGCAGCACCTTACCCGTAAATTTAGCCAATAGAAAGGCTGCTGGCTGTGATCGCCACCAATCTATTTGGGACTGGACATATGGACTGCTCAGGAGACCTGGCTCTGATGTTGGTATCTCTCGCCTCCAGCTGGCAAGCCCTCGCTGGCAGCTGGTGCCAACGTGGGGGTTGAGGGCACACGCCAAGCGAGTGTGTGGCAGCCAACAGGTCTCCCACAGTGCAAGCTCTCTGAGCTTGAGAGCACGTGCGGTGCGTGCACCAGTCACGACAGTAGCGCAAGCCCCCATCACACTGTACCAGGAGATCGCATGTAGATCTCTGAGCTTGAGAGCACGTGCAGTGCGTGCACCAGTCACGACAGTAGCGCAAGCCACCATCACACTGTACGCCAGGAGATCGCATGTAGATCTCTGAGCTTGAGAGCACGTGCAGTGCGTGCACCAGTCACGACAGTAGCACAAGCCATCACACTGTACACCAGGAGATCGCATGTAGATCTCTGAGCTTGAGACCACGTGCAGTGCGTGCACCAGTCACGACAGTAGCACAAGCCCCCATCACACTGTACCAGGAGATCGCATGTAGATCTCTGAGCTTGAGAGCACGTGCAGTGCGTGCACCAGTCACGACAGTAGCACAAGCCCCCATCACACTGTACGCCAGGAGATCGCATGTAGATCTCTGAGCTTGAGAGCACGTGCAGTGCGTGCACCAGTCACGACAGTAGCGCAAGCCCCCATCACACTGTACGCCAGGAGATCGCATGTAGATCTCTGAGCTTGAGAGCACGTGCAGTGCGTGCACCAGTCACGACAGTCGCCAAAGCCCCCATCACACTGTACGCCAGGAGATCGCATGTAGATCTCTGAGCTTGAGAGCACGTGCAGTGCGTGCACCAGTCACGACAGTAGCGCAAGCCACCATCACACTGTACGCCAGGAGTTCGCATGTAGATCTCTGAGCTTGTGCAGTGCGTGCACCAGTTACAACTCACTGTCACAGTGCAAGCCAGGCAACTGCATGTAGAGCTCTGAGTTTCACAGTGCATGCACCCGTGACGTCACACCGTCACAGTGTAAACCAGGAGAGTGCATGCAGAGCTCTGAGTTTCACAGTGCATGCACCGGTGACGACACACCTCCACAGTGCTTGCACCAGTCATGTCACACCCTCACAGTGCAAGACAGGCGACTGACTGCATGTAGAGCTCTGAGTTTCACATTGCATGCACCGGTGACGTCACACCGTCACAGTGCATGTAAGGCGACTGTATGTAGAGCTCTGGGGTTCCCAGTGCATGCACCAGTGACGTCACGCCATCACAGTGGGACAAAACAGCCCGGAGCGTGGTACACTTCACTTCCCACCGCTCAAGCTGGTGAAGGACAGTTGTGAAGACTGTAAGTGGTGAATGATGTGATGGAACAGCCAGGGGCTTACATTGTGTTTCGCACTTCAGTTTGGCACATGTGAATCAATCAATCAATCACAGAATTTGTAAAGCGCACTACTTACCCGCGAGGGTCTCAAGGCGCTAGGGGAGAAAAAAAGGGGGGTGCTGCTACTGGTCGAACAACCAGGTCTTGAGTAGCCTCCTGAAGGTCAGCAGGTCTTGGGTCTGTCGTAGGCTTAGTGGAAGGGTGTTCCAGGTCTTGGCGGCGAGGTGGGAGAAGGATCTGCCGCCGGTGGTGGTTCTTCGAATGCGAGGGACGGTGGCGAGGGAGAGGTCGGCGGAGCGGAGTTGGCGGTTGGGGATGTAGAAGAGGAGTCGTCTGTTGAGGTAGGCTGGGCCAGTCTTGTAGAGTGCCTTGTGTGCGTGGATGAGGAGTTTGAAGGAGATTCTCCTGTCGACGGGGAGCCAGTGCAGGTTCCTCAAGTGGGGGGTGATGTGGCTGTGGCGTGGTACATCGAGGATCAGGCGTGCGGAGGCGTTTTGTATGCGTTGCAGTCGCTTGATGAGCTTGGCCGGGGCTCCCGCGTAGAGGGCGTTCCCATAGTCGAGTCTGCTGCTGACGAGGGCCTGGGTGACTGTTCTTCTCGTGTCTGTCGGGATCCACCTGTAGATCTTGCGAAGCATGCGGAGGGTGTTGAAGCAGGAGGATGAGACTGCGTTGACTTGCTTGGTCATGGAGAGCGTTGAGTCGAGGATGACTCCCAGGTTGCGTGCGTGGTCGGTGGGTGTCGGGGCTGCTCCCAGCGTCGTTGGCCACCAGGAGTCGTCCCAGGCTGAGGGGTTGGAGCCGAGGATGAGGACCTCTGTCTTCTCCGTGTTCAGTTTTAGTCGGCTGATCTTCATCCATTCGGCGACGGCCTTCATCCCTTCATGGAGGTTGGATTTGGCGGCGAGGGGGTCCTTGGTGAGGGAGAGGATCAGTTGGGTGTCGTCGGCGTAGGAGATTATGTTGAGGTCGTGCTGTCTGGCGATGCGTGCGAGCGGGGCCATGTAGATGTTGAACAGTGTTGGGCTGAGGGACGATCCCTGAAGGGTACCTTTCGTCCAGTGGTCATGGTAAAGGTGTGTTTTTTTTTGTTTTGTTGTTTTTTTTACAAGAAGGGTATTTGGGCCCAGTAATTGCCCCTACATGACGTCAGAGATAATAATGGTAAACAGTGCGATCGGTCTCCAAGACTCCCCGAAACAAGGTACCTGGGACACACTTTGAATGGGTTTCTGTTACCTTTATTTAATGTTTCCACCACCATAGCTTCTAGAACCTCCTTACAGAGTTGAATACACAGAGCAGGCGTGCACTGTGCAGTGCAGCAGCGCACACAACCAGCTCACCGGGGGATGGGGGGTGCGGTGCTGAAAGTCACCCCTGTCGTTCACATGATGGGTCGTCGGCGACCCCCGGGGGACGTTGTGGCATCGGAGACCTATGGACCGGGGAGGGGGTGGCAGCCCCCCTCCTCCGCTGTTAATATAAGTTATACCTCGTGTACAGCCTGCCCTTCGCCGTCCCTGGGGTGGGGGCGGGGCGGCGCCCCATTGTGAGCCCAGAGCCCCCATGATGTATGGAGACGGACGCATCTCACCCCTTTAGGGTGGGACTGAAGGATAATGAATGTAGGCGCTGTGGCCCAGCTGTGGTACAGCCAGGGTGGGCGCAGGAGGCGAGGCCCCCTCTCACCCCTGGCACTGAACCTGACAGGCCTCGAGTCGTTGTGAAGAGTGATGCCGCCCCGGCCGCCCACGCTGTTTGCCTGCCCCACATGCGCCAGGCAGGGGGCTGCTTTTACGAGGTTTTAACCCAATGAAAGGTACTCAGGAAGAACGCCAGCGCAGCCAGGGCCAACTGGAACATGTCCAGAAATTAAAACTGGGCTCTCACCCCTAATAGGACACATGACCTCGGGGGGGAGGGTGTTGACTGCTTGAAAGCACATTTACATTTGCATTTTAGTAGAGTGGTTAATATTTGTATTCCACCTGTTTGCAAGTTAGAGGGAACCGAGACAGGCAGATAAAGGGATTGTCCCAGGAGCAGACAAGTCGGTGGAAGTGGACGCCGAGATTAGAGGCCAGCTCCACTGGTTAGAGCAGGTTCTAGAGTGCTCATTGAACAGTGTGGCGAGTGTGGGTGAGATATCCAGCCCAGATGTTCTTGCTGTTGCTTTTATTGCAGACAGACTGGAGTGGGAGGGAAGAGTCTGCATTAACAGAAAGAAAGACAGAGAGGGAGGGAGGGGGAGAACAAAGAACAGCAGAGGCGGCGGGACAAGTAGAGGAAGTGAAGAGGTGCAGCCACAGACATAAAGAGACATGGATGAAAAGGAGCAAGTGACAGACTGGGATAATGAGCAAGATATATATATATATATATATATATAGATATATGTAGAGAGCGAGGGAGAGAGACATAGAGGGATAGTGAGCAAGAGAGAAACAGAGACAGACAGGTAGAGAGAGAGAGGGAGAGATGAAAGGAGAGACAGGGAGAGTGCGAGCGGCGGGAGAGAGGGAGAGATGAAAGGAGAGACGGGGAGAGTGCGAGCGGCGGGAGAGAGGGAGAGATGAAAGGAGAGACAGAGAGGGTGCGAGCGGCGGGAGAGAGGAGAGATGAAAGGAGAGACAGGGAGAGTGCGAGCGGCGGGAGAGAGGGAGAGATGAAAGGAGAGACAGAGAGGGAGGACAAAGAACAGCAGAGGGGGCGGGAAGACTAGAGGAAGTGAAAAGGTGCAGCCACAGACATAAAGAGACATGGATGAAAAGGAGCAAGTGACAGACTGGGATACTGAGCAAGATATATATTTATATAGATATATGTAGAGAGCGAGGGAGAGAGACATAGAGGGATAGTGAGCAAGAGAGAAACAGAGACAGACAGGTAGAGAGAGAGAAAGAGAGACAGGTAGAGAGAGAGAAAGAGAGACAGGGAGAGAGCGAGCGGCGGGAGAGAGGGAGAGATGAAAGGAGAGACAGGGAGAGTGCGAGCGGCGGGAGAGAGGGAGAGATGAAAGGAGAGACAGAGAGGGAGGACAAAGAACAGCAGAGGGGGCGGGAAGACTAGAGGAAGTGAAGAGGTGCATCCACAGAGATAAAGAGACATGGATGAAAAGGAGCAAGTGACAGAGTGGGATACTGAGCAAGATATATATTTATATAGATATATGTAGAGAGCGAGGGAGAGAGACATAGAGGGATAGTGAGCAAGAGAGAAACAGAGACAGACAGGTAGAGAGAGAGAGGGAGAGATGAAAGGAGAGACAGGGAGAGTGCGAGCGGCGGGAGAGAGGGAGAGATGAAAGGAGAGACAGGGAGAGTGCGAGCGGCGGGAGAGAGGGAGAGATGAAAGGAGAGACAGAGAGGGAGGACAAAGAACAGCAGAGGGGGCGGGAAGACTAGAGGAAGTGAAGAGGTGCATCCACAGAGATAAAGAGACATGGATGAAAAGGAGCAAGTGACAGAGTGGGATACTGAGCAAGATATATATTTATATAGATATATGTAGAGAGCGAGGGAGAGAGACATAGAGGGATAGTGAGCAAGAGAGAAACAGAGACAGACAGGTAGAGAGAGAGAAAGAGAGACAGGGAGAGAGCGAGCGGCAGGAGAGAGGGAGAGATGAAAGGAGAGACAGAGGGAGGACAAAGAACAGCAGAGGGGGCTGGAAGACTAGAGGTGCATCTACAGACATAAAGAGACGTGGATGAAAGAGAGCAAGTGACAGACTGGGATAATGAGAAAGATATATATATATATATGAGAGAGAGAGAGAGGTTGAGCGGTGAGAGAGGGAGAGAGCGGGAGAGATGAAAGGAGAGAGAGAGAAAGAAAGGGAGTGAGAGAGAGACAGGGAGAGATTGAGTGGTGAGAGAGAGAAAGAGAGGGATAGTGAGCAAGAGTGAAATAGAGAGAGACAGCCAGAGAGAGAGAGGCAGAGAAAGAGATGAGGAGAGAAAGAGAGAGAGATGGAGGGAGGGAGACAGAGTGGGGTAGTAAGAGAAAAGGAGTGACAGAACCTGACACCACACCTTCGTAGATGCCCTCAACATACCCTGTGGTGACTCCCCCCCCTCCCCATCTCTGGTGAGCTGTCACACATGCACCGTCACACCTGCAAGCAGAGGCCGAAGGATGTTCTACCAGAATACTGAGTGCAGGAAATCCTGCTGGAAACGTATCTCCTGCAGGACACTGACTATCACTATATCACTTACATAAGTGTGCAAAGAGGTGTGTAGAGTTACTATTCTTGTGAGATGCACGACTTCAAGATAGGGAGAGCTGGATAGAAGAGTAGTTAGTCTACCCTGCCTTTTACTCACTTTGACGATATTGTAGTAGCTGATGCCTTGAGTCGATACTTTCACAGGACGAGACTTTGTCGCATGAGATTGTGACACACAAACTGCAGAAGACACACAACCAACGAAGGCAGAGTGTCCTCGCCGCCATCTTTTACCGCGCAACGTGACGACCCAACTAGTTGGGACGACTCAAAGCAAAGTCACAATTGGACAAATCAGTTAACGTTTTGAAAATGCACCCAAAGCCCATGGGAAATTCATAGGCACAGAATCATGAATAACTACAAAAATAAAACAAAACTCCACTCGCTGATAATCCTGCCCCATAAGACAATAACTAAACTCATGAATGACCTAGTATAATTCAACTAACCGCTCAGTGCGTGTCATGGAGAACCGTGACATATCCATAGCACATTAACACAAAACACAAAGTCTGAAGTGAGCAACGGCAGTGACACGTCATGGAAGTTCTAAATGACATATTACACCAAATCTATCCACATAGTGAGGACTTGTAGCGATGTCGTAAGACAAAAAACACCAAAAATTAAATTACTCCTAACAGACCCCTGGGCCCTATCCTACAATTTGGCCACAGACCACAGGCGCTATGAATGAATGAATGAATGAATGAATGAATGCTCAAGATATAGATACTGGAAAAAAAAGATAAAAACACTCTAGACCCGCAAACTACTTTGTAGCCCCTTCCAGCATCTCTGGTCCAACCAGACTCAAATAACCTTGACTCACTTTGGCCCTCAATTTACACCTTTGTACACATGGTGAAAGCACCGAAGCCTAAATGATGTTGAATCACTTCTAATGTGTGTTATTGCCCAGTCAATGTGTTAATAATGTATTGATTTACAAGTGTGAAACGTCTGCCTTAGAAATTCTATGCACTGCACAAGAGTTGCTGTCTCGCTCATTGGCTGCAATGAAATGTTTGCTCCAACTAACCACGGAGGTCTTGTAAACGATGTTAGACGCGTGCAAGGTACGGCTCCAGTTCTGCCCTCCTCCAGCTTCAGCATTGTGCATGTGCACATATAGGCATAGTTATCATCTGCTGTCACTCTAGAGATGCCTACTGCACAAGCTTCAATGCCTGAAGGTGCCATATGCACTAAGCAAAAATTGTACATAAATAAATGTGTATCAGTCGGAAATCCACTCTGGAGCACCAGGAGAGGGCTCTTGTGCCGCTGGGCGGTAAGATCAAGAGATTGACGCCACATCACCAAATGCAGGTGGCAGGCTCTGGGTATTCACAACATAGATATTTCTAGTTGTATAAATAATCTTACAGTAATTGTTGACTGAGAGGGCTGTTTGATATTACCTATATGAAAAGCTGCTAAAAAAGGAATAAAAAGCAAATGTATGCATTTGAAACAATATTGCCCATTAAGACATTATTAGAACATTAAGAGTCAGGCCAGGGGCGAGGAGTGAGAGATGTAGTCCTGTGTGACAAGCGGTGAAGGTGAAAGGCTGGCACCCATGGTTATAGCTATGAAGTAGACCCTGCAATGGAAAGTAGGGAAAGTAATGTGTGTAGATTTAAGGAGCTGCAGATACAAAAGAACAAACAGGACCTTACATCACGCACAAAAAAAACTAAATGAACAAAGCAATCACAACATTGAAAACTGCATTCGAAAGGCTAAATTATTTCAGACCAATCGCACCATTTCCCATTTTTCTTTCTAATGACGCACTTTTTCACTGGTCTGCAGACATGGAAAATAGTAGCGTAATTGCTTAAAAAGACATCTAACTTGTTCTTCTGCAGTTCACAGTGGGAACCTTTTAATTTCATATGAATGAGCATGAAGCTCTTTGTAGAAAACCAGGCCTTACATTTGGGGATTCCGTCTAGAGGCGGACGTTCTCCAAACTTACAAGAATGTCTGTGTTCCAGTTGAGGCGCTGTTTATGGTTCGATAAACTCATTATTGGTACATTCTTAAGAATTTTGCATAGAGAGAAAAAAGTGAGGCGCTCTTGGGGATTCCATAGACATCAAATAGCAGAAGGCCCCTTTTCTGGGCGCCAACAGCTACTCCGCTGGCATCTGGGAAAGGGGGGTTCAGGGTATAGGTTAATTCTGTGCGTAGCCCAGACTAATCCTTCTTTTATTTCCTTGGCACAGATCGGTGATCTTTCAGGGAAAAACTGGTCAGAATGGCGTAGTCTGGCAATAGCCGCTTCCATGTGAGCGTGTCCAGCTCCACAGGGCCCCTACGTAACGCGCTAGAAGATGCTAGCGCAACACTTTGCTTGAAAGGAGGCATTATGTCCGCGTTTTCTGATGTTTTCATTGTGATCAGAAGCGGACTCGCTGTTTAAAAAAGTGAGCTTCCCAGAGAGGCTTTGGCCTCTAACATGTCTTCAGAGCTGGGGAGAGGCCAGCCACGTCACCCTAGAGATGTTGCTATCATGATTTTCGTAGCGGTTAGGTGACGGTTCAAGTGTCATAATTATGGGTGAAAAAACAAATAAATGAGTGATGCTGCCAACCTGACCCCATCCATACTGGGGAGCTTGCAGTAGGCGTCTGCAGCTTCTATGACTCAACGCCCCCTACAACGAATGATTCTCAGACATATGTGTCTGACAGATGAGTGCATTTCCGTTTTTTCCAGAAATCTCTAATAATTACAGGAATACTCATTCACAGGTGCAAGGCTCGCAGACCCACCGTGGGACTGAAGCAGGTGCACGCCTACCTGGTCAGAAATGGACAACTCCACGTTTGTAGGAACAGTGACGCGCATTAGTACTTCTAATCTTTTCTGTTTATTGCTACAAAGAGAAAATATTTTTCTATGTTGAAAAACACCTTCATTCATTTTTGGGGTGTTCTTTCCCCATTCACACCCGAAAACGGATTCACATCTTTCCTTGAAGGGAGTAAATCTTCAACTAGTTGGATATTGTTTGTGACTACCAACAAAATCTGAAGTGTCGGCGCCGTCCATACCTTCGGCAGGGGGACCCCCCCAACACATGTAACACACAGAATCATCCCCTGTGAGCATATAGGGCCATAAGGTAATTCCAATTTATTGGCATGATTTCATGCCAGCCCCCTGCTTATCTTGCAGAAAGCTCAGCATTAGGCGTGGGCGGGGTTCTCGGACTTGCGCTGAACTCCGCAAAGTGACCCCAAAACTCTGCCGTGCTACGCGGAGTTCCGCAAATGGCAGAGTGCGTTAGATTGCACCGTTCGTTCTGATTTTTAGCGCCAGGTGTTTGTCCTGCGCTGGAAAATCAGCGCAAACGGCACTATATGCAGCACAAGAGGGCGCTGCTTTTTTCTGCCACTCAAGTAGATTTTTTACTTGAGCTGCAGCTTCCTCAACGCGAACTAATGGTTTCTCAACGGGAGCAGTTGCGACCATCTGCAATTGCCCTCGTTGAGAAATCTCGCTGGGAGGTATCTACCATCGGATTTTCCTCGCTCACGCTCGGCAATTTAATGTTGGTGAGTGCGAGCAAGGAAAAAACTCTGCTCCGCAAAGTTTTTCATAACTATGCGTGCTCCGCAGAGTGTGGAGTGCGGAAAACTCCACAAACTCTGCGAACGGAGCAGAGTTCGTCGCCCAGGCCTACTCACCATCTCTGGTGAATCATTGCACACCCGCAGCCAGGACACCATCAGACTGCAGACTAAGAAGTGTCACAGAAGACAGAAGGCCTCTTCTATCCATGCACACAGGAACTGGAACAGCATCCCCGTATCCATCGGGACCGCCACAACGCTGCTCCTGTTTAGGAGAGAGTTGAAGACTCATCTCTTTATAGATCACTAGATCACAACGCATGAACCGTCTGAGAACCAGGTACCTCTCCTGTCACTCACTGACTTCATGCTCGTCTTTGACCCTGTACAGCACTCCGCTGCCTTATGGATGGGGTCACGCTATGGAAATACCATTTAAATACATACATACATACATACATACATACATGATTTAAGGTAGCTAAGTGTAACTCAGGTTGACAAAATCCAACCATTACTGATACCGTCGGTCAGAGATGAGACTTTGCACTAGTAAATGACGTTTTAGGTGTATATGGTGAACTCATTTGCATGCAGAGGTTTGTGTGAGCCACAATGCATTATTATTAAACAATGCATTATCATGAGCTGACCCCGTTGTGTGTAATAACATTCATCTCTGAACCACACCAGGCAGGACCGGGTCTTTCAGGATTCAGACCCATGACCTCCATGCAGATCTCTGCTGAAGAGGCATTAAAGTGCACACACCGTTGGCAACGCTCTTGAATCCGCAAGCTCAGAGTTCTTTGGTGGACAGATTTCTGAGGCATATTGGTCAATATTGTCTTGTAATATTTAGAGGGGGTGCAAAGGTTTTTCTGCACAAGGCATATTACATTTTCGTCAAAATTCTGTAAGCTATGAAACCTTTAACACTTTGGCACTTTTTTTTTAATTTGGCAGGATTTGGGAAGGGGAAAAAGATTTTAGAAAATGGCAGAGTTATGATTTATTAAACTTTGCACACACACACCCAGTAAATTACTAAAAGTGACTAGTGATGTTGCTTTCTTATTACAAGCGAATTGTGATGCTGGGTAATAACACCTTTTTACACAAACACTACATATTATAAAGCACACAGGCATTCAGCATTAATAGGTCTGTAAACTTGGACACAAAGGGCGCAGGCGTCTTAATCGGACTCTGAGTTGCATTACATTACTGCAGTCTTTCCTTGCGCTAATTTGTCTACCGATAGCCGGGGCCATGGGAATTATGTGATTTTATGGCTGCAAAATTTTCTGCATAATTATAGATTTGCTACATTTGCCACGTAATCTATCATGTGTTGCATTGTCTGCAGATTTCAACAAAAAAGCAGGCCTGGGTGGAGTTTGCGGTCTCCTGCTACGAGGAACTCCGCAAAGTGCTGAAACAAACTCTGCCGTGCTCTGTGGAGTTCCATAACCGGCAGACTGTGGTAAGTCGCGCTACTTGTGCTGATTTTTAGCACCAGGAGTTTGTCCCATGCTGTAAAATCAGCGCGAACAACACAACGGCAGTGCAAGAGGGCGCTGCTTTTTTCTGCCACTCGACTAGATGTTCTACTCGAGCTGCAGCTTCCTCAACGCGAGTGGCAGGTTTCTCAACGCGATCGGTAGTAGCCTGCTGCGACCACCCGTGTTGAGAAATCTCGCCGGGAGGTGGTCTAGAGTATGATTTTCCCTGCTTGCACTCGCCAATATGCCACGCGAGTGGAAATACTTTGCTCCGCTTTGCAGAGTTTTTCAGAACTCTGCGTTGCACGTGGTGCGCGGAGCAGGCAAAACTCTGTGAACTTTGCAGGTGGAGCAGAATTTGTCACTCACCCCTACAAAAAAGAATGTTTGTAGCTCAAACGGATCAAAAGTTACTAAAAGCACGGCAACAGGCGCTGCAGTGCTGTGGAAGGCCCTCGCATAGGTTGAACGGCCGTTTCTGTTGCTTATTTCTGTATTTGGGTATTGGCGGGAAGCGTTGAAGCCCCGCCCCACAGCTAATGATGACATCTTGTGGTGCCTAATTAATGTGGACAGGGGCACCCTGCACTCAGTCGCTCGTCCATATGTCTTCCATCGCAGCCGCCATGTCTGACGTGTGATGGGCCTGCGGAGCGCGTGTTGCTGGTGAGGTGTCCCACGAGGCGCGCGCCACCTGCCATTGAGGATGAGGCAGATGTCACTACACCATCACACTAAATCCTGTCCAGGACAAACTGACATTTTAAGTCACACAGAGTCCTGGAAGGGAGAGGACACGTGGTGTGGAGGTGTGTTATTGAACCCCAGCAGACAAGCTTGATTTACGACCCCTCCTCAGCAGCCAATCACGGAAGTGCACGTGACGCCCCTGCTACAAAACAACACGCAAATGTTACAAGAAATGAAAGGACCGGGAGCTATTTGGTATGAAATGCAGTAAAAACACATCACAAGTGATACTTCACTCTTCACCTAGGACTCTAGGAGTGAGTGATTCACACTAACTGATACCCTCAGACTGAGGCCCTGCCATGGAAAACTGTCCGAGGCGCCGGCAGCACTATGAACGGGCGCATGCGCAGTGAGTCCGAGTCACTAGGTTTGTTTGATACACACACGCGCGCGCACTCACACACACACGCACACAAACCTGCATGGAACTCACAAAACGTCAATTTCCATTTCACTCAATGGTAATTTCCCACAACAGTGTAATTTCATGTGTGTGTAAATCCCACGCCAGGGGTGGCGAATAGGCATTTCAAGGTGTTATTAGCTTTCAAGGTTTGTGAAGACCCATAAACGGGTGATTTTGAAGACATACCCAGAACCTCCAACTGCATGGGGTTTTTGGAAAAGAGTTTCTTGACAGGGACATATATTGTGGCGTTGAGCCAAGAACTAACACACGCGTTCATGGTACACAGGTCTTTGCACATGGGCAGACATGTACCAACTTCAAAACAGCATTTTACGTAATGTATCCATCATTACAGAAAACTTTCTCTTTTTGAAAACGTTTTTTTAAAAGAATTTCAATTTTCTGTTCGATATCTGCCCTTGGTGTAACTCTGAATGCAGAGCCTTGGGTAGGTTTATGAAATCTTAAAGTGCATCTAACGATCCTGCTGTAAGGAAAAAAACATTATTGTCTTAAGAGTCACACATCTTTTCTTGATGTGGGGCAAATGTGAGGAGCTCCAGGCACCCGGGAAGAGTGTAAGGAGCTCGAGTGAGAGTGTAAGGAGCTCGAGTGAGAGTGCAAGGAGCTAGAGTGAGAGTGCAAGGAGCTAGAGTGAGAGTGCAAGGAGCTCGAGTGAGAGTGCAAGGAGCTCGAGTGAGAGTGTAAGGAGCTCGAGTGAGAGTGTAAGGAGCTCAAGTGAGAGTGCAAGGAGCTAGAGTGAGACTGTAAGGAGCTCGAGTGAGAGTGTAAGGAGCTCGAGTGAGAGTGTAAGGAGCTGGAGTGAGAGTGTAAGGAGCTCGAGTGAGAGTGTAAGGAGCTCGAGTGAGAGTGTAAGGAGCTGGAGTGAGGGTGTAAGGAGCTAGAGTGAGAGTGCAAGGAGCTAGAGTGAGAGTGTAAGGCGCTAGAGTGAGAGTGTAAGGCGCTAGAGTGAGAGTGTAAGGCGCTAGAGTGAGAGTGTAAGGAGCTAGAGTGAGAGTGTAAGGAGCTCAATTGAGTGTAAGGAGCTCGAGTGAGAGTGTAAGGAGCTCGAGTGAGAGTGTAAGGAGCTAGAGTGAGTGTGTAAGGAGCTCGAGTGAGAGTGCAAGGAGCTAGGCAAGGACCTAGAGTGAGAGTGTAAGGACCTAGAGTGAGAGTGTAAGGACCTAGAGTGAGAGTGTAAGGAGCTCGATTGAGAGTGTAAGGAGCTCGAGTGAGTGTAAGGAGCTCGAGTGAGCGTGCAAGGAGCTAGAGTGAGAGTGTAAGGAGCTCGAGTGAGAGTGCAAGGAGCTAGAGTGAGAGTGCAAGGAGCTAGAGTGAGAGTGCAAGGAGCTAGAGTGAGAGTGTAAGGAGCTTGAGTGAGAGTGTAAGGAGCTTGAGTGAGAGTGTAAGGAGCTAAAGTGAGAGTGTAAGGTGCTAGAGTGAGAGTGTATGGAGCTCGATCGAGAGTGTATGGAGCTCGATCGAGAGTGTAAGGAGCTAGAGTGAGAGTGTAAGGAGCTAGAGTGAGAGTGTAAGGAGCTAGAGTGAGAGTGTAAGGAGCTCGAGTGAGAGTGTAAGGAGCTCGAGTGAGAGTGTAAGGAGCTAGGAGTGAGAGTGTAGGAAGCTAGAGTGAGAGTGTAAGGAGCCCAAGTGAGAGTGTAAGGAGTGAGAGTGTAAGGAGCTAGAGTGGGAGTTTGAAGAGCTCGAGTGAGAGAAGCTCGAGTGAGAGTGTAAGAAGCTCGAGTGAGAGTGTAAGAAGCTCGAGTGAGAGTGTAAGGAGCTAGGGTGGGAGTGTGAGGAGGCCGAGTGAGTGTGAGGAGCTCAAGTGAGAGTGTAAGAAGTTAGAGTGAGAGTGTAAGGAGCTCGACTGAGAGAGTAAGGAGCTAGAGTGGGAGTGTGAGGAGCTCGAGTGGGAGTGTGCGGAGCTCGAGTGGGAGTGTGAGGAGCTCGAGTGGGAGTGTGAGGAGCTCGAGTGAGAGTGTAAGAAGCTAGAATGAGAGTGTAAGGAGCTCGACTGAGAGTGTAAGGAGCTCTAGTGAGAGAGTAAGGAGCTCGAGTGAGAGTGTAAGGAGCTCGAGTGAGAGTGTAAGGAGATGGAGAGGGAGTGTAAGGAGATCGAGAGGGAGTGTAAGGAGCTCGAGGGAGAGTGTAAGGAGACCGAGAGGGAGTGTAAGGAGATCCAGAGGGAGTGTAAGGAGATCGAGTGGAAGTGTAAGGAGTTCCAGGCACCTGGGCAGACGCGGTGAGGAGCTTTTGAAACAGATGGACAAAGTGAGGCGCTGAAAGGCGTGGCCAGTGTGAGGGTTGTGGGGCACGTGGGGAACTTTACACTCCGTCGCCAGTATGTACTTATGATCTGGACATCGAGGTCCAAGCGCCTAGAAGAGACGCAGCTCACACAGTGCGCTCAGTGGGTAGGCTCTTTCAGTTGCACGCTGTATCCACTCTGGACTGACTGTCTGCTGCGGTGACGTCAGCACTTGGTTATAGAATCACACAGAATTAAAACACACTCATTCAAAGTACAAATGACCACCTCTAAGTTTCAATGAACCATTCACGTCCTTTCCAAAGGCCGGCATTATGAGCTCCGCTTTGATTGGGTGAAGTAATCTGCATTATTCGCGCTCAGCTCACAGGGAGGCCTTTAATCACGGTCTTGGCAAATGTCCAATGAGGGAGGTTTAGACGCCGGAGACGGCGCCTCTGACGCGGGGGGCACCTGTCTGCAGGTGAGGGGCTCCTGGGGCTTAACCCTCCACCTCCAGAGCAGAACTAATTCAGCCAAAGCCCAGGAATGCGCGCCCTCTTTAATGTGGGGTGCAGGGGTCAGCCAGGGAGTCAGGTCGGGTTTCTGCTGTCACTCAAACACCAGCAGTTTCCACGCATGCGCAGCTCTTGGTCCTCACTGAGCCTTAAAAGCGGTGCCTATAATTCTGAGATCAGGGACATGAGCCCCACAGATTCCCTGCGGGGGGGGGTGATGGTTTGAACCGTCTAAGCAGGTAAGTGATTGGGTGCTTTCATGTGACGTGCTATATAATAGTGAACACGGTGTGACACATTTTATCAACCACAGACGACTGAACGCCGAGATGGCCCTGCTATGATCTGCAACTAGGGCAAACAGGTGACCACATACCAAAGCAGTGTGTGCCAAACCCACTGAGCTGTCCCACCATACGCAGAAGCACTATTTGACGTCACTCCCAGAGCTGCTGCATTTTAAAGTAATCTTTTAGTTGCGCATAGAAAAGATCAGAATGTTGTCATAATCACAAACATTACCCATAGCGCCCCAGGGAGCCCCGCAGCACCCGAGGGTGAGATGGGCTGGGCATCCGGAGCATAGCTTGGTGCCTCTTCTGCCACCACCCTAAAGAAACACCACAGTGGAGCAGCAGCTGAGCGGAGGCCAGGGAGGCAGCCGAAGCAGCAGTCCCCACCCCCTGTTGAAAGGTCAAAGCTCAACTCCCCCTTTGGACCAAATGAAGTCCACCAACTTTGTGACTTATTCCCTGGAAGATGCCAAGAAGACCAGAAATGTCACTGCCAACCAGAGGGCACCCCACAGATACAACAAGATCAACAAACAGGGAAACTAGCAGAGGCGCGGGACGTAGGGGTGGGCGTGACGTGCGTAATTCCGTGTAGCGTAATTACGCAGAATTACTCAAGAATTCTGCAAGACTATGCACAATTCCAGGAGAAGAGCAATTCTGCATTTAGTGCTCTATCTTAGCACACAAATGCCCCCTCGCGTCCACAATGGGAGCGAGAATGCATTCTGCCTGAGAAACGCAACAGAACACGGATAGCAGCGCAAGCAGCCTCTCGCTAAACGTGCTTTTGGTGCAGGATTTCCCCCAACTTACTCTCAGCGTTTAGAGCAAATTCTCTTAATTCACCCTCACATCGAAAATGGATGCGAGGGTGTATTTTGTGCTCAGAAATAGCGCTAAATGCAGCACAGCACGAATAGTGAGTGCCAGCTAAAAGTGCTCTCGCTCTAGGGATTTCCCCCCCAAATTACTCTTAATTACGCGAGCAGGAGTAATTGCATTATTATCGGTATTCCACGTCAAAGAGTAACGTGAAATGACACCGGTTTCTCTAGAGCTATTGAAATTCTGCTCGGGCCCACTCAAGAGCACCTCTGTTTGAGCAACAGCAGTGAGGTTGCGAGAATTTAACTGCAATTGAATAACAACCGTACTCCAAAAACCACAATTCTAAGTGCCGGAAGGGTGGGTGGAAAAAGGCTGGTCGTGTCCCGGGGAGTGATTCTGATGGGAAATTGGTGGTGGTCGTGAGGGCTGGCAGCAGCAAAGCGCCCGCCTTGGACTACGCACCCTCACAAGCCTTTGTGAACCAACCCTGAAGCATCCGACTCTTTATTGCTAAAAGTGCAGAGGGCGCAGTCTTTCCTATTTGAACTAATTGTATTCAGTGTACCGGCACTTTTTTATTTTGAGAGGGGCAGTACCTGCACTTCTCAAGAGTGATGTAATACTTTTAATTGGAAAGTACCTGCACTTCTCAGACACAAGCAGGTACTCTGATACAGAGTACCGGCACTTCTCAGACACAAGCAGGTACTCTGATACAGAGTACCGGCACTTCTCAGACACAAGCAGGTACTCTGATACAGAGTACCTGCACTTCTATTTTTCCATTTAAAGCATCGATTGTATTAATATCCCAGACCATCCTCATTTTAAATGCTCTGGGGCCAGTTCACAAAGATATTTAAGAGTACATAAACAAATGCTACAGGAGTGCTAATTTGCCTACTCCAAAATGCCTTTGTAAATATGCCCCTGCCGGAAGCGCAGGCTTCAGTCGCTACTCACACTACACTCCTCTACATGCGGTGATTGCAGTAGTGCATTTCATAAGCGCAACACCTTACACTGATTTTCACGAAGTTGTAGGTCAAAAGCCAGCACTTAGCATAGGTCAGAAAAAAGGTATAACGAACACACGTGTTTGTGAGTTAATATAGTGACAGAACCTTTTAGCTTGCATGGTTTGTGCTACAGGGACAACAGGCAATAATCTCCGTTAATGCCCGCCCAGCCGGCAGCATGCGGGCTTTAACTCTTTGAACCATCCCTCCTTCCTCCACTACCCACAGGAAGACAGACCTGCCCAACTATCTGCACCGCATATCTCCGGCCTTCACTTATTTATTTGAAAAGTTTTATAAAGCGCGAACAAGACCCTTACGGGTATCAGAGCGCTGTACAGATGTGGCGAAAGCACGAATAAAACCAAACACAATGGTTCAAAAGGTGTAGTTAAGTCCATACACTGTCAAACAAAGGGAAGAAACAATTCAGGTCAGGGGTTGGGGAGTTGGCCCGAGCCGTACTGTATCAGAAGTGCCCTATAGCGAGATAACAATTTAACTGACAAGCATACAATAAATCGCAACAACGGTGTACAATAAGAATCACATTTGTAGACAGAGCATGAGAACAAGTTGATACTGTTAATGTTCACTCAAGAATAGCCGTTTGACATGTTTCTAGAAAGATGCAGTGGAAGGATTGGATCTGATCTCGGGAGGCAGGGCGTTCCAAATTCTTGGAGCAAGACCGGTGAAAGCACGATTGTAAGATCTTTTCTTTTTGAATCTGGGCGGTTTCAAGAGTAGGGTGGACGTACTTCGTAAGTTCCGGCATGAGCCCGATAGTTCAAGCTTATTTGTCAAGTAGACCGGGGTGTTGTAGTGTATGGCTTTATGCGCCAAGCAGGCTATCTTGAAACGTATCCTAGCTTCGATAGATAGCCAATTTAGTTGCAAAAGGTCGGGGGAGATGTGGTCATGCTTTCTGGAGCCCGTGATGAGCCTGGCCGATGCGTTTAGAGTAGCTCTGAGCGGGGTCAAGCTAGCTTTGGGAAGCCCAGCAAGGGTCACCAAACCATATTCCAGTCTAGAGACAACCAGGGATTGTACAGCCGGCCTGATGTCTTCAGGGGGAAGGAAAGGCTTGATTTTCTTAAGGGTGTTGAGTTGAAAGTTGGCTCCCCTAATAGTTGCACTGATGTGCGCTTGCACTGTCACTGAACTGTGCAGGCAGGCACACAACTCCAGTTAATGCCTGAAATTCCAAGCCTCCTGATTGGCTGAGCCAGCCTGCGCATCCCACAGCCGGTGGTGGTTTTTAAGTCACCTGATAACCAGGCTGGTGATGCAGTTCAGCTGTCAGAGTCCTCCGGAGCTGGCAGGCTGCTCTTTGCACACTACTTTTCTGCATGAACTGTTTCTCAGGTTCAGGATTCTCCACGCCTCGGTTAGTTCCGGTGAGGTTGTAGGTCATTGGTCGGCCTAAGTGGCGACATTGTGGCGGAGACAGACGTGAGACACCCCCACTTCTGAACTCCAGAGTTCACACAGCGTTCAAGACATTCCTCACCCGTGACGTCATCACAAGACACTCCTGACAAGCTGAGTGCCATGTAAAATGAATCAACAACGCAACATCCGGTCATTAATGGCGACAACCAATGGGTGCGCTGCCAAGCTACCATGCTATGTAGAGTCGGATTCTTCTGTGTTGTTCACCTAACACAGCAGCACTTGCATGCATATATGTACCCGTGTATGCCTCAAATAGCAGAATTACAACATAAGGGGGGCACCCTCCCAGGAAACACCTTCATTTGTAAAATCATGAATCCAGGGGACCAAAGCTTTCCTCAAAAGCCAGGCATCAGTGCCACTAAGAGCTGGGGTTGGTGAATCCCGAGGCTGCCTTGTCTGGATTCCACCTCATGCCTCTTTCTTCCACCACCTCACACTTCCTGTCTCTTTATCTCATGAATACCGAGGCAGCCCGGTCTTGATTCCACCTCATGCCTCTTTCTTCCACCACCCTTCACTTCCTGTCTCTTAATCTCATGAATACCGAGGCTGCCCGGTCTTGATTCCAACTCATGCCTCTTTCTTCCACCACCCTTCACTTCCTGTCTCTTAATCTCATGAATACCGAGGCTGCCTGGTCTTGATTCCACCTCATGCCTCTTTCTTCCACCACCTCAACCTTCCTGTCTCTTAATCTCATGAATACCGAGGCTGCCCGGTCTTGATTGCACCTCATGCCTCTTTCTTCCACCACCTCACACTTCCTGTCTCTTAATCTCATGAATACCGAGGCTGCCCCGTCTTGATTCCACCTCATGCCCTTTCTTCCACCACCCTTCACTTCCTGTCTCTTAATCTCATGAATACCGAGGCTGCCCGGTCTTGATTCCACCTCATGCCTCTTTCTTCCACCACCTCACACTTCCTGTCTCTTTATCTCATGAATACCGAGGCTGCCCGGTCTTGATTCCACCTCATGCCTCTTTCTTCCACCACCCTACACTTCCTGTCTCTTTATCATATGAATACAAAGGATACATAGTCTTGATTTGACCTCATACCTCTTGCATCCACCACCCTGCACTTCCTGTCTCTTCATATCATGAATACCAAGGCTGCCTGGTCTTGATTCCACTTCTTGTCTCTTTCTTCCACCACCCTACTCTTCCTGTCTCTTCATTTCTCATTCTTTGTTCTTTGTTATTCCTGCTTTCTCCCTGCTTTTCTATCTTTACATTCCTCCTTCTATTTTCTGCCTTCCTGTCTCTAGCTCTGGGCCAAAGTCCTGGCCTCTAGGAATGACCGCTGGTGTCGCACAACTGCAGTCACCATCACACATTGATCACTAGTGTTGTCATGGTAGGTCAGGCCCTCTGCTGGAAAAGCCTTCATTCCCCCTCCAATGCTAATCTACATCCTACTCTATAAAGCTTATTTTTAAGAAATGAAACCTCAGATCACAAGCAACAGAGAGCTGAACAACAGAACACATTGGCACCTTAGAGAAAGCCCTAAAATTAACTTATTACAAATCACATCCGGAGGTTTTGTCACACATTACACTAAAGATGACACAAACAGTGGGAATCAACAGGAGAGACTAACAGCCCTGAGCGAGGAAAGACTGGAGGGTGAGTTACAAAATAAAGAGGCAGCTTGGGTTCTTAGGAAGACAACAGACGGGGGCTACGATTCATGGGACTGTGCACCCCAGAAACAGGGCGCTACATGAGGTCATGTGTGACAGTTTCTGTTTTACGGCACAGGCGATATTTTAATGAACAGGTTTCGGTCTAGTGCTGCACGTTCACTGCTACATGTAGCCCTTCAGCTGGACACAGAGGGCCCAGTTCACAAAGGGACATGCTACAATTCCACCATGTGTGCGGCGATTCCACCCCAAGTGCAGCGATTGCACCCTGAGTGCGGTGATTCCACCACGTGTGCGGCGATTCCAACCCGAGTGCGGTGATTCCACCCCGAGTACGGTGATTCCACCATAAGTGCAGCGATTCTGCCCTGAGTGCGGTGATTCCACCACGTGGACCTCACGACCCTCTTCCCCCCAACTTGTTCAAGCAAGCCCCTGAGACTTTGGGTCCTAGTCTTACCACCATTTTTAACTCCATGTTCATACAGGGTGTGTTTCCCTCCATTTGGAAAAGGGCATCTATTTTGCCACTACTGAAAAAACCTAGCCTTGATCCCACTGAACCGAATAATTACGGACCCATTTCACGTCTTCCTCTTCCAGCTAAAGTTATGAATGAACAGCTAACTCTCTATTTGTACAACAACAACTGTCTAGGTGAAACCCAGTTTGGTTTTAGGGCAGAACACAGTACAGAATCTGCCCTAATTAAAGCCACAGACGAAATTAGAGCAGTTTTGGATGCAGGTGGCGCTGCTGCTCTGATTTTGCTCGACCTGTCGGTGGCCTTCGACACGGTCGATCACAATTTGCTACTTAATCGTCAGAATTCAATTGGCATCTCCGACAAAGCTCTCACATTGGTCCCTTCCTTTCTGTCTGGAAGAATACAATCGGTAGCCTTGGGCAGCTACGATTCTCCTTCCTTTGTCCTTCTATGAGGGGTCCCACAGGGCTCTTCCTTGAGTCCCACTCTTTTTAATATTTATGTATCTGAATTAGCGATACTTATGAGATATTTCGGATTGGCATTAACATCATATGCAGACGATACACAAATTGTCTTGTCTGTTTTTAAAAATACTCAGGAACCGATGCAAAGATTTAAGGAGTGTATGTTGGCAGTCAGTTCCTGGATGAGCTCACATTGTCTTAGACTGAATTCAGATAAAACTGAAATAGTCATGTTTGGCAATTCCTCGCCGGGCTGGTCACAGAGTTGGTGGCCAGATGAACTGGGGACGGCACCCATCCCGGCCGCCAAGGCAAAAAACCTCGGCGAGATTATTGATAATAAACTGAACTTTGAGGCTCAGGTTAACACCGTCTCTTCATCTAGCTTTTTTCTTCTTAAGGTAATCAAAAAACTCTTACCTTTTATCCCTGCGGACAGCAAGAAAACAGTAATTACTTCACTGGTTCTTGCCAAACTAGACAACTGCAACGGGCTCTATCTTGGTTTGCCCGAGAAGCAACTATATAAGTTGCAAATGCTTCAGAATGCGGCCGCCAGGCTCTTGAAGGAATCCCCAAGTTTCAATCAGTCGGAAAACACCTGCAAAAGCTGCATTGGCTCCCGGTTAGGAGCCGTATCATCTTTAAGGACCTTTGCGTTACCTATAGGGCACTTCATGATACTGGTCCTCAGTTCCTGAGACGCCTGGTACATTGGTATGCTCCTAAAAGACATCTTCGCTTAGAAGGAGCTAAATTGATAGCAACTCCGAGATTTCTTAAAACCAGCTGGGGTGGCAGCCACTAAACTCTGTAACAATCTTCCCTTTCCCATTAGAACACTTCCGACCTTGTCTGCTTTTAGGAAGGCCCTGAAAACCTGGCTGTTTAATAAATAGAGGCCCTTGCTTACTCCGGACCACCAGCGCCAAGACACCTCTGTGTATTTGTGCGCTTAACTAATTTATTAACATATTAACATAACGTGTGCGGCGATTCCACCCCAAGTGCAGCGATTCCGCCCAAGTGCAGTGATTCCACCACGAGTGCAGCAATTTTGCTCCAAGTGCGCCGATTCCGCCCCGAGTGCAGCGATTACATCCTGAGTGCGGTGATTCCACCGCAAGTGTGGCGATTCTACCATGGGTGCAGGGATTCCGCCCTGAATGCAGTGATTCCACCATGTGTGCGGTGATTCCATCCCAAGTGCAGCGATTCCGCCCCGAGTGCGGTGATTCCACCATGAGTGCAGCAATTTTGCTCTGAGTGCGCCGAATCCACCACAAGTGCAGCGATTCCACCCTGAGTGCTGTAATTCCACCACGAGTTTAGCGATTCCACTCCAAGTGCGGTGATTCCACCACAAGTTTAGGGATTCCACCCCAAGTGCAGGGATTCCGCCCCGAGTGCAGCGATTCCGCCCCGAGTGCGGCGATTCTGCATTTGTAACTTTACGAATCATAAGTCTCTTTGTGAATCGGGCAGTCAGTGTCTGAAAATGTACTTGTATGTAATGATATATTTATTGAGGGGTTTATGTCTTATAAACTAGACCCAAGGGTATCAGCGTGCATTGCATAAGAACAGTTCCCTGCGTACACAATGAAAGTTTACATTCTTATTGTTGTTCATTAGCAGGTGTATAGCACACAGGCTGTCATTAGTAGGGCTTTGCAGCACTTTGGGATACTCTGGTGTGACTTTCCAAACTCCACTCGACTGACGGTGGATGGGGTCGTCAGGTGGCCTCTTAAAGGGCTGGATTGGGATTCATGGATCTAAGAGATCCTCGACCCCCCCCCCGTGAAGAAGGCGCAGGGGTCCTTCCAGGGTTAGAGTGACTCCAGTTCCAAAGCAGCGCTTGGAAGCAGAGACATTTCTCTTTAAGGCACGCGGACGGTTTCGTGCCACGAAGTAAGACATCTGCAGGGTACTCGCCAGCCCCAATGTTCTCTTCAGAATTGGGGGTCCTGAGTCAATATATCTAAAGGTGAGCTGCCGGATGGATCACGTGGTCCCCCACCACCTCCGCTGGTCCCCTATGGAGGGTCGGACTCCATGGCTGCAGGGGGGTCGCTATTAAAACAAATCCAGAGCCCCTTCTGGCCCCGGACCAGCCGTGAGGGGCCACATTAAAGATCCAGTGAGCATCGTCCAGCGGCTACTCCCCTCCCCCACCCGTGTCCATCCCACCCGTGTCCATCCCACCCATGTCCATCCCACCCATGTCCATCCCACCCAGACCCCGCCATCCTGAGGGAACAGAGGGGACCTAGGAGAGGGTCGAACAAGAAATTCCATGGTTCTTCTCACAGATGGGCTTGGAGTTTAGCACTATGGGTTGTGTTTGTAATATGTTTTTAACAATTAAGGTCAGAAACAATAAGCGGCCAGTGGCGGCTCCTCCGCTAAGGTGGAGGAGCGTTGCCCCACTGTTCAAATGGAAAATAAAATGATAATAATGAATTATTATCATTTTATTTTTCCTATTGCAGGCGGCGCGGGCTGGCCAGAGCAGGGGAGGAGTGGCGTGCACTCCCTAAGTGGGCGTGACTGTTTGGCTGGTCCTCTTAGGCCGACCCAACAGTCCTGCGCACTTTGCATGTTCCTTCCAGGCTGCATTATACGGCCTGGTGAGGAACATGCACAGGCCTCCTGTTCGAGTCTGAGCGCCGATCGACGGCGCTCAGAACAATCACAACGCTGCATTGCAGCATTGTGATTGGCTATGGGGAGCCTGTGCCGGAGGCTTCCTGTTGCCGGCCGAGACAGGAGGAAGGAAGAGGATGGAGGAGAGGCGGCGGCCGGCCGTTCAAGGTAAGTTCATTTTGTTTACATTACTGCCGCTGCCTCACCACCCCTGTTCGGTAGCAGCCGCTACTGTAAGCGGCTAAAGACTTGTGCAAAGTTACAGCACTTAACGGCACAATACAGTGCCTAGAAGTACTGTAGATAGACTTCAGGCATGTCTACCCATTATTGGTTTAAGACACCTTGCCTGGATCTCCCCCACACTCAAGGAATAAGTGTGGCTTGGTAGCTCTCGTTAGGTGCGGTGAAATGCACCAATCACACCTTTGAGTGTGATGCAGCAGACCTCGAAGATGGAGCAAGCAGACCGACAAGTCACCACACCTGAGCGAGTGAGTGGCCTCCGAGGATACCAGGCTATTTCTTCTGGTACAACCCGGGGTCTGTGAATCGATCCCGCGAGCCCTGCCTGCACCGCTCCTGGGGAACTCTTCCAGAACCCCTCGGCTGCAATCTTACAGACCCCTGCAGCCCACAGACCCTGCAGAAAGAGGCCCCCCTGCCTCCAAAAGCGGCTCATGCACCATTCTCCTACAGGACCCGAGGACCTGCACGGATAAATAAGGCCTGCCAGCTTCTAAAGCAGAACTCATACAGGCTCTGCACAGATAGAGGGACCACCCCCTCCGTATATAGCAGCGCAAGCACCCTTCTCCTGTGGGACTCTCACAGGCTCTGCGCCGATCGAGCCAAGTCACCCCTGTGTTATATACCAGCTCAAGCACCCTTCTCCTGTGGGACTCTCACAGGCTCTGCACCAATAGAGCCCCCCACCCGCCCTCACCCCTGTCTTATATAGCAGCAAGCACCCTTCTCCTGTGGGACTCTCACAGGCTCTGCACCAATAGAGCCCCCCACCCGCCCTCACCCCTGTCTTATATAGCAGCAAGCACCCTTCTCCTGTGGGACTCTCACAGGCTCTGCAACGATAGGGGACCCCTCCACCCTCCCCCACACCTGTCTTATATACCAGCTCAAGCACCCTTCTCATGTAGGACTTTCACAGGCTCTGCACAGACAGAGGGACCACCGCTCTCCTTATATACCAGCTCAAGCACCCTTCTCCTGTGTGACTCTGACAGGATCTGCACCCATAGCCCCCCCCACCACTGTCTTATATAGCAGCGCAAGCACCCTTCGCCTGTGTGACTCTGACAGGATCTGCACCCATAGAGCCTCCCCCCACCACCACTGTCTTATATAGCAGCACAAGCACCCTTTTCCTGTGGTACTCTCACAGGATCTGCACCGATAGAGCCTCCCCCCACCAGCCCCCACACCTGTCTTATATAGCAGCATAAGCCTCCTTCTAATATGGGACTCACACAAGCTCTGCACCGATAGAGCCCCCCACCCGCCCTCACCCCTGTCTTATATAGCAGCGCAAGCACTCTTCTCCTGTGGGACTCTCACAGGATCTGCACCGATAGAGGACACGCCCCTCCCCACCACTGTCTTATATAGCAGCGCAAGCACCTTTCTCCTGTAGGACTCTCACAAGCTCTGCACCAATAGAGTACCCCCCACTCGCCCCCACACCTGTCTTATATAGCAGATTAAGCACCCTTCTCCTGTGGGACTCTCACAGGCTCTGCACCGATAGAGGGACCACCCCTCTCCGTATATAGCAGTACAAGCACCCTTCTCCTGTAGGACTCTCACAGGCTCTGCACAGACAGAGGGACCCCCACTCTCCTTATATACCAGCTCAAGCACCCTTCTCCTGTGTGACTCTCACAGGATCTGCACCAATGGAGCCCCCCCCACCACTGTCTTATATAGCAGCGCAAGCACCCTTCTCCTGTGGGCCTCTCACAGGATCTGCACCGACAGAACCTCCCCACCACTGTCTTATATAGCAGTGCAAGCAACCTTCTCCTGTGGGACTCTCACAAGATCTGCACCGATAGAGCCCCCCCCCCACCTGCCCCACACCTGTCTTATATAGCAGCGCAAGCACCCTTCTCCTGTGGGACTCTCGCAGGCACTGCACCGATCGAGCCAAGTCACCCCTGTGTTATATACCAGCTCAAGCACCCTTCTCCTGTGGGACTCTCACAGGCTCTGCACCAATAGAGCCCCCCACCCGCCCTCACCCCTGTCTTATATAGCAGCAAGCACCCTTCTCCTGTGGGACTCTCACAGGCTCTGCAACGATAGAGCCCCTCACCCCTGTCTTATATAGCAGCGGAAGCACCCTTCTCCTGTAGGACTCTCACAGGCTCTGCACAGACAGAGGGACCACCGCTCTCCTTATATACCAGCTCAAGCACCCTTCTCCTGTGTGACTCTGACAGGATCTGCACCGATATAGCCCCCCCACCACTGTCTTATATAGCAGCGCAAGCACTCTTCTCCTGTGGGACTCTCACAGGATCTGCACCGATAGAGCCCCCCCACCACTGTCTTATATAGCAGCGCAAGCACCCTTTTCCTGTGGGACTCTCACAGGATCTGCACCGATAGAGCCCCCACCTGCCCCACACCTGTCTTATATAGGAGCGCAAGCACCCTTCTCCTGTGGGACTCTCACAGGCTCTGCACTGATAGAGCCCCCCACACACCCTCACCCCTTTCTTATATAGCAGCGCAAGCACCCTTCTCCTGTGGGACTCTCACAGGCTCTGCACCGATAGGGGACGCCCCCACCCCTGTCTTATATAGCAGCAAGCACCCTTTTCCTGTGGGACACTCACAGGCTGTGCAACGATAGAGCCCCCCACCCTCCCCTACACCTGTCTTATATACCAGCTCAAGCACCCTTCTCCTGTAGGACTCTCACAGGCTCTGCACAGACAGAGGGACCACCGCTCTCCTTATATACCAGCTCAAGCACCCTTCTCCTGTGTGACTCTCACAGGATCTGCACCGATAGAGCCCCCCCACCACTGTCTTATATAGCAGCGCAAGATCCCTTCTCCTGTGGGTCTCTCACAGGATCTGCACTGATAGAGCCCCCCACTGTCTTTTATAGCAGCGCAAGGCACCCTTCCCCTGTGGGAATCTCACAGGATCTGCACCGATAGAGCCCCCCCCCCACCTGCCCCACACCTGTCTTATATAGCAGTGCAAGCACTCTTCTCCTGTGGGACTCTTGCAGGCTCTGCACTGATCGAGCCAAGTCACCCCTGTGTTATATACCAGCTCAAGCATCCTTCTCCTGTGGGACTTTCACAGGCTCTGCACCGATAGAGCCCCCCACCCGCCCTCACCCCTGTCTTATATAGCAGCAAGCACCCTTCTCCTGTGGGACTCTCACATGTTCTGCAATGATAGAGCCCCTCACCCCTGTCTTATATAGCAGCGCAAGCACCCTTCTCCTGTAGGACTCTCACAGGCTCTGCACAGACAGAGGGATCACCGCTCTCCTTATATACCAGCTCAAGCACCCTTCTCCTGTGTGACTCTCACAGGATCTTCACCGATAGAGCCTCCCCCCCCACCACTGTCTTATATAGCAGCGCAAGCTCCCTTCTCCTGTGGGTCTCTCACAGGATCTGACCGATAGAGCCCCCCACCACTGTCTTTTATAGCAGCGCAAGTCACCCTTCCCCTGTGGGACTCTCACAGGATCTGCACCGATAGAGCTCCCCCTCCACCTGCCCCACACCTGTCTTATATAGCAGTGCAAGCACTCTTCTCCTGTGGGAATCTTGCAGGCTCTGCACTGATCGAGCCAAGTCACCCCTGTGTTATATACCAGCTCAAGCATCCTTCTCCTGTGGGACTCTCACAGGCTCTGCACCGATAGAGCCCCCCACCCGCCCTCACCCCTGTCTTATATAGCAGCAAGCACCCTTCTCCTGTGTGACTCTCACAGGATCTGCACCGATAGAGCCCCCCCACCACTGTCTTATATAGCAGTGGAAGCACCCTTCTCCTGTGGGACTCTCACAGGATCTGCACCTATAGAGCCCCCCCACTGTCTTATATAGGAGCGCAAGCACCCTTCTCCTGTGGGACTCTCACAGGATCTGCAAAGATAGAGCCCCCCTATCTGCCCCACACCTGTCTTATGTAGCAGCGCAAGCACCCTTCTCCTGTGGGACTCTCACAGGCTCTGCACCGATACAAACGCTTTAGGGCAACTTCCTGGATTTATTTCACCAAATACACCCTCTGCTCTTGTTATTCCAACTGTTGTACAGCGGGCTGAAGCCCAGACGGACGGGGGGCACGCAGTAGAAAGCAGCACCTGGCGTTGTGTATAGCGCCTGCCGCAGCTCCTTGTTAATCTGCAGTCCTAGAGATAAGGTTTAGTACCTAGAGTTTTGTACAGCACCTAGTGATATGGTTGAGCCTAGGTTCGTGGAACAGCGCCTAGTCATGGTAGAGTATAGCTCCTAGGGCCTTACAGTACAAAGCGTACACCCATGCTGCAACACCACGAGTTTTTCTATAACATCTAGAGTTATAGCAGCGAACAGGGGGCTTAGGCCCTGGTGCTGCTGTAGAGCACAGCGCCTAGTTATGTGACCAAGCGCTTGGATTTGTTGCAGATCATCCAGTTAGAGGACAGTTACGATCGGGCACCTGGAGTTGGTACCACTGGTCACAGCGAAGCTATCAGCCGAAACCTCAATGCACCCACCCCCGCAGGTGAGGCTTCGCGGCGCCCATTCCTCACCGGTGGACACTGCTTGGACGCGTGATAAAGCAGCTGGGCAGGTTCTGCAGCTGCTGCATATGCGCGCGTGTGTGCCCAGCGGCCCTAGACTGCAGGCTTGGAAACCATTGCCTTGATGGCAAGATCTTCACTTGAGCGACACGAGGCAATTTGCCTTTCCAGAAGCGCTATATAGACGCCAGTGATGTCATCTGTTACCGTTTGTGAAATCAATAAACTATAAAGAGGCGTCACGGGGTGACCCCGTTTTCAGATCCGGGTCCGCTCTCTACCGGCTCGTCAACCTTAACCAGGCTATAAACAGGGGACACAGCTAGACACCCCTTCTTGAGAAACATAAAGCAACTTTTATTTGTAGCGCGCACTCGCTGAAGGGCATCTTGGCGCTGAACACATGTCTGTTATTGCCAAACTCAATGGTACTCAGTTTAACGACCGCTGAAGGATGAAAGGTTACGTAGACCCAGCGGAACTTGAACATGTAACCATGAGGTCTTCACAGAACCTCACAGTAGGTGCATTAGTCCTCTGAGCTACCAGAGCCACACAGGGGAGAACATGGAGGGCGACGTGAGCAAACAACGACGCTCTCACAAGTATTAATAACAAAAGGATAACCTGTTCTTAAAACAACGCTTCGTGCTGTATTTCTGCCTCTTCTAAGAGCTATTAATTAAACAGGTTACTGGGGCAATGTTTACGAGCTCCCACAACTCCCAGGGGCGAGAGCGGCTAGGATAGCTCACTGTGTTCAGGCTCCTGCTGCAAGAGTCTACTACGAGTGACCTGTCAAATGCCAATCCCATCAAGGTAGGGAGAGGGTTGGAGCAGCTACGGCAAACATCCGTTCGGATGGATGCTTGAACTACACATGGAGAGACTCCGCTTCTTATCCTTTGGAGACTGATAAAATGTGGAGCACTGAATCTGATAAACTCCTGAAATGCGTGCAGTGGGAGGAGCCTTACCTGGCAGACTTCATAGAGCAGTTTGTAGCGCTCCTCGCGCTTCTGCGGGGTGCACATGCGGCAGCCCATCCTCGGGGGCTGGGCAGGGGGGCACCGGGCGCGCGGCTCACCCCTCCGGCACAAGCACACATGCCCCCTTGGGCGCCACGACGAGCCTGCGCGCTCCAAAGCGCTTGTGTCCTCTGTGTCTTCCTCGTGGAAATAGCCGCGTTACCGCCCCCTTGATACCTCCAGGTATGTCTTCATCACTAAGGCACGTCCTGTTCGTGGACACAGACACGAGGGGATATAAACACGTTATCTCTTCCTTGGTACGTCCACGTTTGCCTTCATCCCGACCATCCTCCAGGTGCGCCTTCCTCGTGGATAAAGGCGCGTTACCGCCCCCTTGATACCGCCAGGTATGTCTTCATCACTAAGGCACGTCCTGTTCGTGGACACAGACACGAGGGGATATATCACTTTATCTCATCCTTGAACCGGCCAGGTATGCCTTCCTCGCCAACATCGTCCAGTTAAGCCTTCCTCGTGGATATAGACGCGTTACACCTTCATGGTCTAGCTCCCCAGGTATGTCCTCTCCGTGGCATGGTCGCGTCAGCCAGGCATGACCTGTTCGTGGATACAGACGGCAGCTCTGCTCTGTCCAGGCCACCTGCTATGTCTTCATGGCTACTATCTCACCTGTGTCTCTTCCGCATTGATGTAGCCAAGGCAGATATTCGGGGCTACTGCCTGTAACGTCGTCATTGGCCATATCGACGTCATCTAACGAGCTATCTCTTCCCTTCGCTCTCTCGGCGCTATATCCTCCCCTGTTGATGTCGGCGCTGTGGGTCTAACAAAGTTTCACTCTGTTGGTGTTATCCAGACACGTGCTCGCTGTCGGTACGATCGAGATATGAGCTCTCTGCTGATAACATCATTTTTCCATGTCTTTTCTGTCGATATCGCCCAGCTATATCTTCTCTGTGGATATAACTACTTACTTCTTGTATATATCATCCCGACAGGTCAGTTGTCCGCCCCTCTGTGTCTTATCGGGATACGTGCTCTCCTCCGTGGTACACAACTCTGAGCTCTCCGCCAGTATATTGAGACATGCGCTCTCTGTTGGCGAAGACGGGTATTTTGGTCTCCGTCACCATATCCAGATATGTGCCGTGTCGCTATATCCCGATATGTGCTCTCTGTCGGAGTATTCTGATAGGTGATCTCTGTAGCTATATCCTGATATTTGGCCCCCGCAGTATATCCCGATATATGCTCTCTGACTGTATATCGCAATACGTGCCCTCTGTCGGTATATCCCGATATATATGCTCTCTGTCCGTATATAGCAATAGGTTTCCTCTGTCGGTATATCCCTATATGTGTCCTCTTTGTCGGTATATCCGATATGTGCCTTGAGGGTATATCGCGATATGTGCTCTCTGCCAGTACCTCCAGCTCTGTGCTCTGTGCCGGCGTCGCTGTGTCTTCTCCTCTGACACCCTCCGCTGCTGAAGTCTCGGCGCAGCGTCTGGTGCTAGCGCCGCCTGTGACCCTCCCCTCACCGCCTCTGCCGAGCCTCTGTTCTCTGTTCCCAAGCACAGCCTTTATACCGAGCCTCATGCATATTAATGAGCCCTCATGAGGCATGCAGGGCAGACAGCGATACAGAAGCGATAATCAATAGGGTGACAGCGAGCACCTCATTTACCTCTGACCCCCCAGGACGTTTGTAATGAACGACGTACACATTCCACTGAATCAAACAAACTTACCGCCGGCGGGGGCTTAGCATTAGCAGTGCTGAGCGTTCACAAGGCGCCCTCCACGAATCCAATCGTTTGTTGGCGCGCACACTTCACGTGCCACTAATACAAAGCCCATTATTCTCGTTTTATCAACCTTAGAAGGATGACAATGTGAGTCAGCCCTGCCCCGATCGAACCCTTGCCCGAGGTCTTGTCGGGAGGCGATCAACAGCCTACATCAGGTGTTCAGCATCACGTGTGCTATCATGCCACCGCCTTCCCAGTACAGCTCTTCCGTCCATGCTGGCACTCCGGCCCCAAGGCCTCTTTCTCATCTTGTTGGCCTCCTGACCAATGGCTTGGCATGCGTCAGGCTGGTGCAACTGAGTGTGAAAGCCTCTTCACTAGCACTGCACACAAGTGCTTTGCACGTCAGAGTGGGCATTCTACATGCACGCGCTGCAAACCCTAGTGCGTCACATGGGAAGTGGGGGCACCCACGGACGTTTCACCACCCCGCGGGGGCGCAGAGTACATACCAGCTGCCCCTGCTGAGGCTGGCAGGAACCATTGGCAAAGTGTAGGCTGTCAATGTTTTACACCATACCAGCATGTGCAGGCTGCTTACAGAGGGTAGGGGTCAGGCAGTGACCCCCTGGGGCCCTGCACGCAGCCCCCATGTCCATTCATAAAGTGCCTCTGTTTGTGGGGTTGTTCTGTTCACAACAGGAGTCCGTTTCACACACTGCCCGCGGTTTCCTTTCTCAGGCAGGCCCACACCCCGAATTTGATACTTTTCACAAGGAGTTGCAGGCTGATCCGTGCCTTATTAATATTCATGAGGTGGGCAGATCGCGACCTTTTCTGAAAAAAAACAAAAAAACTTTGAGGATCCGTAGCTCTGAGCATCTCTCGCACTTCAGATGAAGAAGGAGGTCGCCGCGCAATGTAAACAATGAGTAACTAGTCTCCTCTCTGCATCAGGACCACAGTTTTTAGGTCTCGCCTGGCGTTGCAGCGCGCATGCGCTGCACGCTCTGCGAGGGCCTTTTGGAATCGATACAGTTTGGAAGCGAACTTTAAGCCACGCCCTTGTTTTCAATTGGCACGCGTCATCGTTTATGTTAAACGCTGGCGCGTGATTGAAAATCGGGCTCTTGGGTTACCGCCTTGTCCATTTTTAGGACGGCCCATGTGGACAGGCCGACGCCATCTTTGTTTTTCTTGTTTTAGTTTTGCGTCCTCGCGCGCAGGGGCCATCTGTTTTTTCGCGGCCGCGCTTGTTTTTAAGTTGTCAGGATTGCCTGGTTGGCAGCAACAGAGGCCTCCGTAGGCCCTGGACATGGCTGGTGTTTACTGGAACGTCTCCGTTCCATCTTTACTGCTGTCGATATTTCATTCAATCTGCTTCTGGGCTCAAACTAACGTCAGATAATGACAGCTGACGAGCAGGAGCGGAAGAAAAGTCCTGAATGAAGCCGGTCTCCAGTGCCCTCCACACCGATTAAACGTTTGCAGCGTATCCTGGCGGGAAGAATGCGGCCCACCCTTCCACTTCTTGTGGTCATACTTTCGGCTACTCTCGCTCAAGGTAAGCGTTCGATCTGTGTCTCCTTCTTAGAAACGGGAGCCGTCCTGCCGATCTCGATATTCTGTGCTCTCGTCCACCCTTCCTTTATTGCGTCTTTTACTTGATGGGTTTAGGGAACCTTGAAGACACCGCTTCAATATCTGCAAGCTTTTCATAAAGCCTTTGAAATAACAAGCATTGGCATAGCCAATAGGTCTCGCCTTTGGGACCTTATAAGTGTTTAGTTATCCAGCACAATATACTTGGTGCAACAACATCAACTGTTGCATGGCTAAACACTTATAAGGTCCCAAAGGCGAGACCTATTGGCTATGCCAATGCTTGTTTACAAGCAGCCGCCCCATTATATGCAGATGAGCTATATAAAATATATTAACATAACATAACTATTCCATACTTGCCCATCTGGCCATCTAATCACATATTCATCTAACCTACAAACTCATCCATCTACCTGTGCACACAGCTACTCAAGTATCCATCTACTTACCCATATGTCCACCCATATGGTTAGTCACTAATTCAAACACCTAGCCATTCATCCATCCACCTAGCAAAGCACTTACTATCTCATCTTTCCACCTACCAATCCATTTATACACCTACTTATCCATACACCTGTCCATCACTCCATGTGTTAATCAACCTATTCATCCATAACCAAGCCATATACTCACCCATCCGCCTACGCATCCAACCATTCACACATCCAACTACTCACACATCTGACACCTTACATCTGCCACTCATATCCAGGATTGTTTGCTTCTCAGTTCAGTTTGCCACGAGTCATAGGCTCCCATAATATCTTTTTTGCTACCCATATTCCATGTCTGCTACCTAAATACTTCTTCACAGTGCCTTACCCCATACTTCTCTTTTCGACGTATGACATTTTGGTTGCCATATTTCTGGAAATAATCAAAAGTTTTAAAAATGGCAGGATGTAGAGACACTAGCACAGTCTGTGACACACGACTCAAAAATGTGAGACCTATTGCATTGCAAATGCTTGTTATTATATGTTTTGTAGCGCTTTGAAGCAGATATTGCGGCCCAAAGTGCTGTCCCTTCGCACCTGGGGAGGTGTGTGCATGCATGTGTGGACGAGAAGGGTGCTCGTTGGTGTGACGTGTGTGTCACAGCCCGATGACCCTCCCTCTGGAGAACAGGCGCTCTCAGAGCAAGAAGATGGACTCCTCTGCGTTGCAAACACTGGGCGGGTAACATTTTAAGCGCAATCCCGGTGGAAAATCACCACGGGGCCAGCTTACACAAACCTTGCACCTCTGATCTACAATTGGACACTGGTATTTGTAACAACCTGACTGGTGCAAAGCAGGCCTGAGTGAAAATCAAATCACACCAGCGCAATCGGAGGAATTTTGTGTTATTTTTTTTACATGAAGTTACTGAAAATTATGTGAGTACGCCCATTCGCGTAATTATGAGTAATTTGGCAGAAAAATCCTACTGCAAGAACACAGGAACACAAACTTTAGCGAGCGTAAGTAGCTGCTGACTGTCACTGTTCGAGTTTAGTTGCATTTGGTGATATTTTGTCAGTGAAAAATGCATCCTTAGGGCCATTTTGAACACGAGTGCATTTTGTGCTAAGAAAATAGTGCTAAATGCACGGTTATACTCCATGTGTAATTCTGCGTAATATCGCATAATTGTGCTGCAATTTCACGAAATTACTCTAAAGCAAATGATGCCCACCCTTAGTGAAAAGGCCTATGTGCGACTAGAAACTGTGCTTTTACACCAGTGCAAATAGAGTCTCTCTGCATTGGCTGGAGTAAATGTGTACACAGACGTTGCCTCACTTGAAGCACACATGTATCTGCTTACACATATCAGTGTGTTATTTCAGTGAATTGTTGCATCTAATATAGAAACCTATCAGCAGCCTGCAGGTCAGGGGTCAGAATCCAACTGGGGAGGGAGGTGTTCAGCCTTTCATGCTTTCGAAGTCACTAAGAGGATACCTCTATGCTGGGCAGGGTTACTCCATAGAAATGGAAGAAAGCCTTTCTTTTCACATTTGCACAAGGGTGCATGAACAGGGAACAGTTCTACAGATTGTGTTGGTATTTTTATAGTGTTTTCTTACCCCTGGTCAGAGCCAAAGCATTAATGAACCTTCATTCCAGAACCAAAGACACATATATAGGCACCTAAAAGAGCCGAGAAGGCATGTCATTTGTGAATGTGAACTACAAATCAAACCCAATACAATAACCAATAACGGACAGTACTCTCACTTCTCAGGCAGACTGCTGTACTAGTAATGGAGAGTACCAGCACTTCTCAGCAGGTCTGCTGTGCTAGTAATGAACAGTACCAGCACTTCTCAGCAGGGCTGCTGTACTAGTAATGGAGAGTACCAGCACTTCTCAGCAGGGCTGCAGTACTAGTAATGGGCAGCACCAGCACTTCTCAGCAGGGCTGCAGTACTAGTAAAGGGCAGTGCCAGCACTTCTCAGCAGGGCTGCTGTACTAGTAATGGGCAGTGTAAGCACTTCTCAGCAGGGCTGCTGTACTAGTAATGGAGAGTACCAGCACTTCTCAGCAGGGCTGCTGTGCTAGTAATGAACAGTACCAGCACTTCTCAGCAGGGCTGCTGTACTAGTAATGGAGAGTACCAGCACTTCTCAGCAGGGCTGCAGTACTAGTAATGGGCAGCACCAGCACTTCTCAGCAGGGCTGCAGTACTAGTAAAGGGCAGTGCCAGCACTTCTCAGCAGGGCTGCTGTACTAGTAATGGGCAGTGTAAGCACTTCTCAGCAGGGCTGCAGTACTAGTAATGGACAGTACCAGCACTTCTCAGCAGGGCTGCAGTACTAGTAATGGGCAGTGCCAGCACTTCTCAGTAGGGCTGCTGTACTAGTAATGGGCAGTGTAAGCACTTCTCAGCAGGGCTGCAGTACTAGTAATGGGCAGTGTAAGCAGTTCTCAGCAGGGCTGCAGTACTAGTAATGGACAGTACCAGCACTTCTCAGCAGGGCTGCAGTACTAGTAATGGGCAGTGCCAGCACTTCTCAGTAGGGCTGCTGTACTAGTAATGGGCAGTGTAAGCACTTCTCAGCAGGGCTGCAGTACTAGTAATGGACAGTACCAGCACTTCTCAACAGGGCTGCTGTACTGGTAATGGACAGCACCAGCAGTTCTCAGCAGTGCAGTGTACCTTTCAACGAGCAGCCCTCGCCCCCCCACCATAGCCTTCCGTTGTGAGCGCCATCATCACTCGTCCCACCACAGCCACGACCTGCCCGTGCACCTGTAGCGCCTAAAAGACAGACACATCATCTGAGGGTAGGTGTGACCCCTACCCCGGGAACACAGGATGCCATGCTGACAGCCTGGCAGGGAGCGGCTGTTGCTGGTGCACAGCGTGACACAGACAATTAGAGGCTGCCACTCAAACATCACAACTGTCACTTACACACTCAGTAGATGTCAGTCAAAAATACACAGTGCGCTGATGGTTCGTGGCATTTATGAAGCGTCTCGAGGCCGAGACGGCAGCTCGGGGCAGCCCAGGGTAGATCGGGGCAGTTCATGTGCCCCAGGCCGCAGCAGCCTTGGAGCAGTGCTGCACAACACGCTCTTCTTGTTATTTGGCAACACGGTATTTACACACTGAGGGGGATTTCATGTGTAATGTACAAGGTATTTTGCAAAGTGAGTAAGCACACAGGGTATTTACAAACTTATGGGCATATTTATGGGGACTTGGCACAGCGCAGTAAGTCACCTTGCTGCGCGGCATCACAGTAAAAGGGCAGGAAAGCGCAGTATCTATAGCATACCGCGCATTCCTGTCTTTTCCCCCTGCACTCGTGGGGTTTCAGCAGGAACTCTTACACCTTGGTGCAAGGGTGCCTGCGTTCCATGCAGGAAGGGACATCTTCCTGCACGAAAACAATCCTGGCGGCTGTCTCCTCTTTCTATTTTTCCATATTTCATAGAAAAAGGAAAAAGCGAGGAGGAGAAATAACGTTATGTTTTTCTGGACGTGTAAGGTTTTGGCACAATCCCCAAGTTTTTTCATAGTTTTGTAAATCTGGGGAAGCGTCAAAATCCATGGGAGTCACATGGGAACACCCACCGCAGCGCCCATGGAACGCCCACGCAGCGCCCATGGAACACCCACCGCAGCGCCCATGGCACGCCCACGCAGCGCCCATGGAACACCCACCGCAACGTGCACAGAACACCCACGCAGCACCCATGGAACACCCACCGCAACGTCCACAGAACGCCCACGCAGCGCCCATGGAACACCCACTGCAGCGCCCATGGAACACCCACCGCAGCGCCCATGGAACGCCCATGCAGCGCCCATGGAACACCCACCGCAGCGCCCATGGAACGCCCATGGAACACCCACTGCAGCGCCCATGGAACACCCACCGCAGCGCCCATGGAACTCCCATGCAGCGCCCATGGAACACCCACCGCAGCGCCCATGGAACGCCCATGCAGCGCCCATGGAACACCCACCGCAACGTCCACAGAACGCCCACGCAGCGCCCATGGAACACCCACCGCAACGTCCACAGAACGCCCACGCAGCGCCCATGGAACACCCACCGCAACGCCCATGGAACGCCCACCGCAACGTCCACCGAACGCCCACGCAGCGCCCATGGAACACCCACCGCAACGTCCACCGAACGCCCACGCAGCGCCCATGGAACACCCACCGCAGCGCCCATGGAACGCCCATGCAGCGCCCATGGAACACCCACCACAACGTGCACAGAATGCCCACGCAGCGCCCATGGAACACCCACCGCAACGTCCACAGAACGCCCACGCAGCGCCCATGGAACACCCACCGCAGCGCCCATGGAACACCCACCGCAACGTCCATGGAACACCCACCGCAACGCCCATGGAACACCCACCGCAGCGCCCATGGAACACCCACCGCAGCGCCCATGGAACGCCCACGCAGCGCCCCTGGAACACCCACCGCAACGTCCACCGAACGCCCACGCAGCGCCCATGGAACACCCACCGCAACATCCACAGAACGCCTCCCGGGTGCAGAGTAAGGCAACAAATCTATGAGGCCACTAAAAGCCACGCAAAGTGGGTTTGCATGGCCTTAAAAACCCACCAGAGCATCACACAAAGCAATGCTAAGGCAGCGCAAGGGGCTCATACATATGCCCACGAGTGACTATCAGCTCCGCACATCACATTAGAGGTGTTGTGTACACACTATTGAGGCACTTGAGATCAGGTTGTGACCAGATTGCCGTTAGCAGGACTCAACATGGATTACCGTTAGCAGAATGTGACGTGGGTTACCGTTAGCAGAATGTGACGTGGGTTACCGTTAGCAGGATGTGACGCAGATTACCGTTAGCAGAATGTGACGTGGGTTACCGTTAGCAGGATGTGACGCAGATTACCGTTAGCAGAATGTGACGTGGGTTACCGTTAGCAGAATGTGACGTGGGTTACCGTTAGCAGAATGTGACGTGGGTTACCGTTAGCAGAATGTGACGTGGGTTACCGTTAGCAGAATGTGACGTGGGTTACCGTTAGCAGGACTCAACATGGATTACCGTTAGCAGAATGTGACGTGGGTTACCGTTAGCAGGATGTGACGTGGGTTACCGTTAGCAGAATGTGACGTGGGTTACCGTTTGCAGGATGTGACGTGGGTTACCGTTAGCAGGACTCAACATGGATTACCGTTAGCAGAATGTGACGTGGGTTACCGTTAGCAGGATGTGACGCAGATTACCGTTAGCAGAATGTGATGTGGGTTACCATTAGCAGAATGTGACGTGGGTTACCGTTTACAGAATGTGACGTGGGTTACCGTTTGCAGGATGTGACGTGGGTTACCGTTAGCAGGACTCAACATGGATTACCGTTAGCAGAATGTGACGTGGGTTACCGTTAGCAGGATGTGACGTGGGTTACCGTTAGCAGAATGTGACGTGGGTTACCGTTAGCAGGATGTGACGCAGATTACCGTTAGCAGAATGTGACGTGGGTTACCGTTAGCAGGATGTGACGCAGATTACCGTTAGCAGAATGTGACGTGGGTTACCGTTAGCAGAATGTGACGTGGGTTACCGTTAGCAGAATGTGACGTGGGTTACCGTTAGCAGGACTCAACATGGATTACCGTTAGCAGAATGTGACGTGGGTTACCGTTAGCAGGATGTGACGCAGATTACCGTTAGCAGAATGTGACGTGGGTTACCATTAGCAGAATGTGACGTGGGTTACCGTTTGCAGAATGTGACGTGGGTTACCGTTAGCAGAATGTGACGTGGGTTACCGTTAGCAGAATGTGACGTGGGTTACCGTTAGCAGAATGTGACGTGGGTTACCGTTTGCAGGATGTGACGTGGGTTACCGTTAGCAGGACTCAACATGGATTATCGTTAGCAGAATGTGACGTGGGTTACCGTTAGCAGGATGTGACGCAGATTACCGTTAGCAGAATGTGACGTGGGTTACCATTAGCAGAATGTGACGTGGGTTACCGTTTGCAGAATGTGACGTGGGTTACCGTTTGCAGGATGTGACGTGGGTTACCGTTAGCAGGACTCAACATGGATTACCGTTAGCAGAATGTGACGTGGGTTACCGTTAGCAGGATGTGACGTGGGTTACCGTTTGCAGGATGTGACGTGGGTTACCGTTAGCAGGATGTGACGTGGGTTACCGTTAGCAGGACATGGCGATGAAGGGCTTGTTATTTGACCGACACTAGACAACACAGCATACAGTTTGTGTTTTACAAATTTACATTACACATATATCGTTCTTTAAAGGTACTGTGAGACTGAGATGTGCCCAGGGTAACACCACGCTTTGGTCAGGCGCCGAAGGCAGCATCAGATGAGCCAGGCAGGAGTCCAGGTTCTGGGGCCTGTGGCTAAATTAAGCTCCTGGTCTTTGCATTTCCCTCAGATATAAAAACCGGCCCCGGGTCCACCTGACACCACCCTCACTAACACCACTCTGGCCAGTGGGAGGTGGAGGGAACAGTGGCCACAGCAAGTACACACAGGCAGATCTCTAGCCGACTGCACACAACCACCAGACTGCCCAAAACACGCAATACGCAGAAATTCTCAAAAAATATATTAAAATGCCGAGCTAAAGGAGTGGCACAGCAGCCCTTGTTACAGACGTACACGGCGCTGCCAGCTGCGCACAGTGTGATCTGGTAAATGTTATCACTCACAGAGCACCGAGGGCCGCCTCATCCCCCGGGCTGTATGCTGTGGTAGGCGGAATCAAAACGTGAAAGACACATGAACAAACCAATGGGCGACGACAGCTAACCAAAGCACCTCTATGCGTGTATCTGAGCGAGCATTTTCGGCACTACGTATTTGGAAGTCATGAGAAAGGAGAGACAGCTTTCTCTAGGCCAGACCGAAAAAGGCATCACGGCCAGCTAAGCTCAGAGACAGAATACTAGGCAGCCATGTCAGTCCAGCAGGCTACATCACACTTGACCTCTCGTGACCTCTGCCCGCCCGAGGCCACCCCTGTCACCCATCCAGTGGTAAAGCATTCTAATGGCTTTTAGGTCGTGCGCTGCCGAATCTTGATAAATATAGAAACAAACCTAATGGTGACCTCTTGCGAACTTTGAACCCGCTTCTTTGTGAAAGGGACTTGTCTAAAATACAGATGCAGAGGGCTCAATGTATGAAGCACTTCCTGCTGGGGCGTCAGCGACGCCACAAAGGAGGGTTCATGGCTGAGCGTGTGAGCAGGGCCGGGCTGGGACCCCAAAGCAGGCCTGGCGAATGTTGTCAGACCAGCCCCGTGCAGCGCATAGTGAGCGCGCGCAGCGAGCCAGCCTGACCACCGCAGAAGGGGTTCGGGGGTTCTGCCCCAAAGAAAATTTGAGAAAAAATGGCAAAAATTGTAAATTCTACAACACATTTTCCATTATATATTCAATTGTATTTGTTTTTAAAGCTTAGAAAATGATGACCTTACAGTGCACCAGGAGACAGCTCTCTTTATTAGGGCTCTTCAATGATTCCAACACTGCCACCCTCCAACACTGCCACCCTCCAACACTGCCCCTCATCTCTCCATAGCCCCTCCCCCTCATGACCTCCTCCTCGGATTCCCTCACTGCCACCCTCCAACACTGCCCCTCATCTCTCCATAGCCCCTCCCCCTCATGACCTTCTCCTCTGACTCCCTCACTGCCACCCTCCAACAGTGCCCCTCATCTCTCCGCAGCCCCTCCCCCTCATGACCTCCTCCTCGGATTCCCTCACTATCACCCTCCAACAGTGCCCCTCATCTCTCCATAGCCCCTCCCCCTCATGACCTCCTCCTCGGATTCCCTCACTATCACCCTCCAACACTGCCCCTCATCTCTCCATAGCCCCTCCCCTCATGACCTCCTCCTCGGATTCCCTCACTATCACCCTCCAACACTGCCCCTCATCTCTCCATAGCCCCTCCCCTCATGACCTCCTCCTCGGATTCCCTCACTATCACCCTCCAACACTGCCCCTCATCTCTCCATAGCCCCTCCCCCTCATGACCTTCTCCTCTGACTCCCTCACTGCCACCCTCCAACAGTGCCCCTCATCTCTCCGCAGCCCCTCCCCTCATGACCTCCTCCTCGGATTCCCTCACTATCACCCTCCAACAGTGCCCCTCATCTCTCCATAGCCCCTCCCCTCATGACCTCCTCCTCGGATTTCCCTCACTATCACCCTCCAACACTGCCCCTCATCTCTCCATAGCCCCTCCCCCTCATGACCTCCTCCTCGGATTCCCTCACTATCACCCTCCAACACTGCCCCTCTTCTCTCCTTAGCCCCTCCCCTCATGACCTTCTCCTCTGACTCCCTCACTGCCACCCTCCAACAGTGCCCCTCATCTCTCCATAGCCCCTCCCCTCATGACCTTCTCCTCTGACACCCTCACTGCCACCCTCCAACAGTGCCCCTCATCTCTCCATAGCCCCTCCCCTCATGACCTCCTCCTCGGATTCCCTCACTATCACCCTCCAACACTGCCCCTCATCTCTCCATAGCCCCTCCCCCTCATGACCTCCTCCTCGGATTCCCTCACTATCACCCTCCAACAGTGCCCGTCATCTCTCCATAGCCCCTCCCCCTCATGACCGTCTCCTCTGACTCCCTCACTGCCACCCTCCAACACTGCCCCTCATCTCTCCATAGCCCCTCCCCCTCATGACCTCCTCCTCGGATTCCCTCACTATCACCCTCCAACAGTGCCCCTCATCTCTCCATAGCCCCTCTCTCACATGTATTTCATTTGTTTTATAGCACCTGTCATGCCAGTGTAGGGTGTCGGAGAACTTCACATCACACATACAGAGACAATAAATCATACGTGTGTAAATCAATGTATAGAACATGTTACATTAGACAAAGGAGACTACAAGGTGTAGGGTACATATGTCATCCATACTGGTAGGCATTTTGTAAGAGTGCTTGGTCTAGGGAAGCACAAACTCAGGATTCAGAACATGAAAAACTGGGAAAAAACCCATAACTTTCTAGTCTAGATTAAGATTGTAGTTTATGAACTGCACAGTAACAAAAGGATCTCTGTGACAAAAGCGTAACCCACTGAGCTATGCACATAAACTACAGTTCTGTGATCTGCTTAGTACACGCATTTGCAGCAGGCATATTAACCCTCTGAGCTACCTTAGATGAGTCAAAGCTGTCACAAGACCGATCTCTCTCCAGCAGGTACATTAATCACCAGAGTTATCTTTGCACTTTTATAACTGCCTGAAAACCGTTGGATATACAAGGAACTCTGCTGCACTTTTAAAACTGCTGCGCCCCACCCTTCCAGCCTCCTGGGGAAAGGCCCGATGCCCGGTACTGCCAGTCCGGCACTGCCTGTGAAGTCTGGAGCTGTCATTCTCTCCTAGTAGCCCATAAGAGCGCGCCACTCGCTCCATGCACCGATCATGTGAACATTCGTTTCAAGAAAGCCCGGGGCTAATGGAAGGCTTCAAATCGAGGCGATGCTCTGACCACCACAGCGCAATAGTCCCCGTGACCACGGGAAATGTAGGCGTAAACCTGGAAGACGGAAGGACTTATGTAGAGATGAGATGCGGGCAATCTGGAAAATATAGGCACTATTAGACCTTGCGCACAACCAAGAGGTCCTCGCGCACAACCACGAGGTTCTCGCGCAGTGATGGGAAGTCTTGTGCACCGACCTCTCCAGAGATGGACTGTAAGAAATAGGTCTGAATCTAACATTGACGTAGGAACAGAAAGATCGTCCAGGCACATTGAGTCTGCACGGACACCTCCCGTTTACAGCATCCGGACACTGTTAATGGTCTCTAGATTAAACATAACTTTGAGAACTTTACAAGCCGGACAGAGCATTCTTCACTCCTATCAAAGGGCTCTCACATGATCCACCGCTGAAGGAGTTAAAGGCCCATGTCCCATCTAGGGTTGCACACTACAAGTGTGAGAGCGTTGACGTAACCCTGCCCTGGGCATGGCCGGATAGGTTTAGTACTGATCAGCCCAAGGCCTGTTCTCATATCATGGTCTATCCCCCAGTCCACACCCCATATAACCTTTAACAAAAGTAGGTGGTAATTACAGCCCCTCACATTAGCATTCACCCTATCACTCAAGGTGGTGCTTGTGCGAGTGCTCGCTCTCACAGTGACACTCACACTAGCTCTATGACTAGAACTCAACCCTGCACTCGCACTCATTCACAGTAGAACTCTCACTAGCCCATATTACCACTCGCATTAGCTCTCACTCTCACAGTGGCATTCACAGTAGCTCTACGACCAGAACTCACCTTTCCACTCGCACTGGCACTCACACCAACTCATACTAAAACTCTCACTAGCTCTTCTGCTTGTGCTTATACTACCACTTGCACCAGTGCTCACTCTCACAGTGGCACTCGCACTAGCTCTATCACTAGAACTGACCGCTGCACTCGCACTGCTACTCACACCAACTCACACTAAAGCTCTCACTAGCTCTTGTGCTCATACTACCCTTCTCACTAGCGCTCGTTCTCACAGTGGCACTCGCACTAGCACTATCACTAGAACTGACCCTTGCACTTGCACTGGTACTCACACCAACTCACACTAAAGCGTTCACTAGCTCTTGTGCTTGTGCTCATACAACCACTCAAACTAGCGCTCGCTCTCACAGTGGCACTCACACTAGCTCTACAACTAGAACTGACTGCTGCACTCGCACTGGTACTCACGCTAACTCATACGAAAGCTCTCACTAGCTCTTGTGCTCATACTACCACTCAAAGTAGCGCTCACTCTCACAGTGGCACTCGCACTACCTCTACAACCAGAACTCACCCTTGCACTCGCACTGACACACCCATTCACATTAGAACTCTCACTAGCTCTTATTATCACTCACACCAGTTCTCACTCTCACAGTGGCACTCACACTAGCTCTATGACGAGAACTGACCCTTGCACTTGCACTGGTACTCACACCAACTCACCCTAAAACTCTCACTAGCTCTTGTACTTGTGCTCATACTACCACTCAAACTAGCGCTCACTCTCACAGTGGCATTCACACTAGCTCTACAACTAGAACTCACCCTTGTACTCACAGTGACACTCACACCCATTCACATTAGAACTCTCACTAGCTCTTGTACTCATACTACCCCTTGCACTAGCGCTCGTTCTCACAGTGGCACTAGCTCTATAACTAGAACTGACCGCTGCACTCGCACTGGTACTCACACCAACTCACACTAAAGCTCTCACTAGCTCTTGTGCTCATACTACCACTCAAACTAGCGCTCACTCTCACAGTGGCACTCGCACTAGCTCTACAACTAGAACTGACAGCTGCACTCGCACTGGTACTCACACCAACTCACACTAAAGCTCTCACTAGCTCTTGTGCTCATACTACCACTCAAACTAGCGCTCACTCTCACAGTGGCACTCGCACTACCTCTACAACCAGAACTCACCCTTGCACTCGCACTGATACACCCATTCACATTAGAACTCTCACTAGCTCTTATTACCACTCACACCAGTTCTCACTCTCACAGTGGCACTCACACTAGCTCTATGACGAGAACTGACCCTTGCACTTGCACTGGTACTCACACCAACTCACCCTAAAACTCTCACTAGCTCTTGTACTTGTGCTCATACTACCACTCAAACTAGCGCTCACTCTCACAGTGGCATTCACACTAGTTCTACGACCAGAACTCACCCCAGCACTCGCACTGGTACTTACACCAACTCACACTAAAGCTCTCACTAGCTCTTGTGCTTGTGCTCATACTACCCTTCTCACTAGTGCTCGTTCTTACAGTGACACTCGCACTAGCTCTATGACTAGAACTGACCCTTGCACTTGCACTGGTACTCACACCAACTCACACTAAAACTCTCATTAGCTCTTGTGCTTGTGCTCATACTACCCTTCTCACTAGCGCTCGTTCTCACAGTGGCACTCGCACTAGCTCTATCACTAGAACTCACCCTTGCACTTGCATTGGTACTCACACCAACTCACACTAAAGCTCTCATTAGCTCTTGTGCTTGTGCTCATACTACCCTTCTCACTAGCGCTCGTTCTCACAGTGGCACTCGCACTAGCTCTACGACCAGAACTCACCCCAGCACTCACACTGGTACTTACACCAACTCACACTAAAGCTCTCACTAGCTCTTGTGCTTGTGCTCATACTACCCTTCTCACTAGCGCTCGTTCTCAAAGTGATACTCACACTAGCTCTATGACTAGAACTGACCCTTGCACTTGCACTGGTACTCACACCAACTCACACTAAAACTCTCATTAGCTCTTGTGCTTGTGCTCATACTACCCTTCTCACTAGCGCTCGTTCTCACAGTGGCACTCGCACTAGCTCTACGACCAGAACTCACCCCAGCACTCGCACTGGTACTTACACCAACTCACACTAAAGCTCTCACTAGCTCTTGTGCTTGTGCTCATACTACCCTTCTCACTAGTGCTCGTTCTTACAGTGACACTCGCACTAGCTCTATCACTAGAACTCACCCTTGCACTTGCATTGGTACTCACACCAACTCACACTAAAGCTCTCATTAGCTCTTGTGCTTGTGCTCATACAACCACTCAAACTAGCTCTCACTCTCACAGTGGCACTCGCACTAGCTCTATGACCAGAACTCACCCCATCACTCGCACTGGTACTCACACCTCAGCCCACACTGGAACTCTCACTATCACTTGCCCTTGTGCTTGCGCTCACACTACCCTCAAGCTAGCACTCGCTCTCACAGTGGCACTCGCACTAGCTCTATGACCAGAACTCACCCCATCACTCGCACTGGTACTCACACCTCATCTCACACTAGAACTCTCACTATCACTTGCTCTTGTGCTTGCGCCCACACTACCCTCAAGCTCACACTCGCTCTCACAGTGGCACTCGCACTAGCTCTATGACTAGAACTCACCCCAGCACTCGCACTGGTACTCACACCTCAGCTCACACTAGAACTCTCACTATCACTTGCTCTTGTGCTTGCGCTCCCACTACCCTCAAGCTAGCACTCGCTCTCACAGTGGCACTCGCACTAGCTCTACGACCAGAACTCACCCCAGAACTCGCACTGGTACTCACACCTCAGCTCACACTAGAACTCTCACTGTCACTCGTCCTTGTGCTTGCGCTCACACTACCCTCAAGCCAGCACTCGCTCTCACAGTGGCACTTGCACTAGCTCTACGACCAGAACTCACCCCATCACTCGCACTGGTACTCACACCTCAGCTCACACTAGAACTCTCACTATCACTCGCCCTTGTGCTTGCGCTCATACTACCCTCAAGCTAGCACTCGCTCTCACAGTGGGACTCGCACTAGCTCTACGACCAGAACTCACCCCAGCACTCGCACTGGTACTCACACCTCAGCTCACAGTAGAACTCTCACTATCACTTGCCCTTGTGCTTGCGCTCACACTACCCTCAAGCTCACACTCGCTCTCACAGTGGCACTCGCACTAGCTCTACGGCCAGAACTCACCCCAGCACTCGCACTGGTACTCACACCTCAGCTCACACTAGAACTCTCACTATCACTCGCCCTTGTGCTTGCGCTCATAATACCCTCAAGCTAGCATTCGCTCTCACAGTGGCACTCGCACTAGCTCTATGACCAGAACTCACCCCAGCACTCGCACTGGTACTCACACCTCAGCTCACACTAGAACTCTCACTATCACTTGCTCTTGTGCTTGTGCTCACACTACCCTCAAGCTCGCACTCGCTCTCACAGTGGCAGTCGCACTAGCTCTACGACCAGAACTCACCCCAGCACTCGCACTGGTACTCACACCTCAGCTCACACTAGAACTCTCACTATCACTTGCTCTTGTGCTTGCGCTCACACTACCCTCAAGCTCGCACTTGCTCTCACAGTGGCACTCGCACTAGCTCTACGACCAGAACTCACCCCATCACTCGCACTGGTACTCACACCTCAGCTCACACTAGAACTCTCACTATCACTTGCTCTTGTGCTTGCGCTCACACTACCCTCAAGCTCGCACTTGCTCTCACAGTGGCACTCGCACTAGCTCTACGACTAGAACTCACCCCATCACTCGCACTGGTACTCACACCTCAGCTCACACTAGAACTCTCACTATCACTCGCTGTTGTGCTTACGCTCACACTACCCTCAAGCTCGCACTCGCTCTCCCCGTGGATTTGTCTACAACTCGCAGAAGTACTCACAGTGCCCCACACTACTGCACATCTTTTGTGTCCAGAGAGTTGAAATCTTCTCATTCTCTTTGATCTCAATGTATTTCTCTTCTCTGCTTCTTCCTCATAAAGAAAGGAGGGCCATCTGACCGGAAGTTTTGTTCAGTGAGATGCAGAAAGAACTAAAGTGAGGTCCATAGGCGTCAGGGAACAGCCACCAGGGGGTGCTCGCTGAGGGCAGCACCCACCGGGGGTACGTGTCACCCCTTGTTCAGAGGTAGCAGCTGGAATGTCACTCATCGCCGAACAGTTTTAGGAAAGTTAGTTGTCATTTCACCAAATAATTCAAGTTTATTCCAACATTTGTGGATCAAAGTAGTCACAGGAAGCACTTGATTCATATTTCTATATGTGTGTTTTTGATATTCAAATAGCACGAGTCTGGCGTCAGGAAGCATGCCAGCACAGATAGGGGTTCAAGAGGGCACATCTGGGACAGATGTAGACATTCACATGTATGTTAAACACAGGTTGAGGAGACCATCACATGGAAACTTTAGTGGCAAAGAAGCAGGAAACGTTATTCATCATCAGACAGAAGGACCTTGCGAGCTCTCTTTGAATCCTGGTTAAAAGAAGCCTTATTCACAATCCTCAAGACAGTTGTTCACGAGGACTCAAGTACTAACAGAAAGTGAACTCTAACACTACTGCACTGGGCAACTTGCTGTGCTGGAGAAGCCATCTGCAGGGAGTGCAGCAGAGGAAGGCCTGGGGCTCAAGATACACAGCACCGAAACAGCCTCATCACCCTCTCTGAGACAGAACTAACTCCCAGAGATTCAGGAAAGAGCTGAGACAGCTTTTCAGACAGACCTTAAGTAAATGAATGAATACATAAAACACAAACAAATAAATCAATACTTAATATGGCACAAGGAAGAATAGATTACAACATCATCTGCAAAATGAAAACATAGTGCAATAAGGTGCACGTGTTCGAGCATACCGCTATACGAACATGGCGTCTAGCAAGATGACGCAAGAGCTCCCATCCGTCACCACGCTTGTGCACAAATACAGCACGACAAAGCCGCCATTTTGTTCTATTATGTTTACCTTTCTACGATGGCGGTCACCACTTGGAGCAGTTAATAAAAAATAAAAAAATAAAATAAACACAAAAGTATGTTTCACAAACGAGCAACCTGGCAGCAAATGTCAGATGCTGGGCCCTCGAAAGAATAGCAAATTAAAAAAAAGATGTTTAAAGTACCGCAATAGGAGGGCGAGGAAGCAAAGGCATCTAGGATGGGAAAGAAGACAACGGGGGTCGGAATCGGGATTGGGCAGGGCAGCAACAGAGAATCCTAGATTGAATTTAAAAAAATGTTGGTGGGGAAGCAACGGACGAAGTGGAGGTATAGGGAGGAGACGGCAACACGGAGCCCGAGGGGTTGAGGAGGTACTTGAGAGAGGCGAAGCAGCACATGACGGAGAAAGCAGGAACACTCTCATGGAATGCTAAAAGGAAAACAAAAAAAGTAGGTCCCTAAACGTTGTCAGTAAAAGGATTCATGACTGAATCAAAAGGGTTGTGAGGATCTATACTCCAGTGAAAAGACAAACACAAGAAGAGGAAGGAAGCCATTGAATAATGTTGAACTGGAAAATGCGGTCTGCCGACTCCTTGTAGCATTGTGCGAGTTAAGTTAGCATTTGCGGCACCATTTTGTTTTCAGCCGCCATTTTGTACCATGATCGAAACCAAGCTTCTGTCTTACACTGCCTTCCATAGCAGAAAGCAGCCTCGATTTTTTTTCTTCATTATTTAAGGTTGAGCTTCGCTGCAGTAATGAATAGATTGTTCAGTTTTTGCATGCCTTTCCCAGTATGTAGGCCTGCTCCCACTCTCAGAGAGACGGGCACGGGCAGAGTAACCTTGAAACTAAGATAGCATGTACCCGGTCTCAGGATAGTAGCTCATCTTTCTGTACCACCTTTGTTCGTCAGCTCTGAGACTGGAAAATTCCAGTCTGGGCGGGTCTCTAGGGGTGCTGGAAATGTATATCTTGTATTACCATGTTGACGGGGGCCAGTCCCTCTGCCGCAACCTGAGGAGGCTGGTCAGACCGGACGCCGCTCAAGCGTATACTAATAAATAACTTTGGTTTGTATTCTCTACTGTCTGACCGACTCTTCATTTGTATGGAAGGCTGAGAGGTGGTCGCGAGTGACCCGGGTGGCCCTAATCGGGTCACTTCCTTCAATAAGAAGCAAGCAAATGAGAGTGACAAGATAGCCGACCAATAGAAAGCAATGGGCGGGCTCTGAGCACACTGCAAATGTTTGATGTGGTTCACGATAGGCGAGACCTAGAAAAGTAGCATGAAAGTGTGATTTAATATATAGGCCTGGGAAAAATAGGAAACAGCCTTTACAACATGGGATTAAGGCAGTCGGTGTTCTAGCTGTCTGAGCGTATGGGCGGGGAGAGGAACCGGAAGGATCATGGCAGGAAGAAGGACCGAGATGCGGCTTGGTAAGTTGAGCTGGGGCCGGGGGGAGGTGGGAGTAGGTTTTAGGGGTCGAGGCTACTTTTAGGGCTTAGGGCTGGGGGTTGGGACAGTTTTTAAGACTCAGGGCGGGGGTGCTGGGGTCGGGTTGTTATTTTGGTCTAGGGGGCCAGGTTTTAGGGCTCAGGGTAGGGGTTGGGTAGTTAATAGGGCTGGGGTGGGAAGATTACAATGCAGGAAGGCTGAATATTAGGACTCATGGCAGGGGGGGCTCGGTGGGATCTTTCCCACACATATACATTTACCAATCATGCCTTTACAATGAAATTTGTTGTAAAGGCATGCGTGGCAAAGGCATGCATTGTAAAGACACAGTCGTTGCAAAGACCGCCTGGTTTAGGCATGCATTGTAAAGACACAGTCGTTGCAAAGACCGCGTGGTTTAGGCATGCATTGTAAAGACCCAGTCGTTGTAAAGACTGCGTGGTTTAGGCATGCATTGTAAAGACACAGTCGTTGTAAAGACCGCGTGGTAAAGGCATGCATTGTAAAGACACAGTCGTTGCAAAGATCGCGTGGTTTAGGCATGCATTGTAAAGACACAGTCGTTGCAAAGATCGCGTGGTTTAGGCATGCATGGTTGTGTCAGGCAACTGGGAAAAATGGATGTCATTTCCTTTGTTGAATTTGCACAAAATACCTGAAGAAATTACACAAAATTATGAGCTATTATTTCAAATTCTGACTTTGTCATTTTGTACTTTTTTTTGCATGAAATAGATCCTTGTGTTCATTTTTGGTGCAAAGACGGCATTTTGTGCAAAAAATAGTGCACAGTCGCACGAGATGTGAACAGTCGCACACTTTCAGTTCCTTTGCATTGTCCTAGTGCTCTGGGAGAGGGTTTTCACCGTAACAAAGTCTCAATTACATGACACGGCGTAATGGTGTAATCTCAGGCATTTCACATATCTGTCGTAACACGAAGTAGTGGGAATTACACAAAATTACGCCAGCGTAAATAAAATGTCATCCGGGCCGATTAATAAGCTGTTGGCTGTTTTTTCATTTGCTACATCTGTGCTCTCCGATTTCATAATGCCTCTTGGGCTGAGACCCGGGCAACACGTCCTTACATGACGACACTTCTGAGAGTAAGTGTGTTACTTGTGAGTAATGCTTTTTATTACACCACCTCAAGCACAATCTTTTCTTGGGTGGTAATCACAATTTTTCAGCAGTCTGGAGAGCAACAAAACAATCCGGTTTCCATGAAAAGCTTAGGGGGGAATTATTGGCAAAATGTTTCATCCCCGGAAGTGACCAGAGCCTAATAAAGCATCAGTGATATAAATGGTCCCTGGCGCGAGCATCGCAGCCTCAGCCTCAGTGTTTGGAGAATTGTTGGCATCTAGACCCGCCCTGGTGGAACGCTGCTACTTAGAACATGGTTGTCTAGAATCACACCAGGGGAAAATTGCTAGCTAGAACAACACTAATGAGCAAGAATATCTAGAACAGCACATGCAGAACATGACAATCTAGAACCGCACATGAGAAACATGACAATCTAGAACAGCACATGCGGAACATGACAATCTAGAACAGCACAGGTGGAACATGACAATCTAGAACAGCACAACTGGAGCATGACAATCTTGAACAGCACATGAGGAACATGACAATATAGAACCGCACAGCTGGAGCATGACAATCTAGAACCGCACATGAGGAACATGACAATTTAGAACAGCACAGGTGGAACATGACAATCTAGAACAGCACAACTGGAGCATGACAATCTAGAACAGCACATGAGGAACATGACAATATAGAACCGCACAGCTGGAGCATGACAATCTAGAACCGCACATGAGGAACATGACAATCTAGAACAGCACATGAGGAACATGACAATCTAGAACAGCACATGAGGAACATGACAATCTAGAACAGCACAGGTGGAACAATCTAGAACAGCACATGAGGAACATGACAATCTAGAACCGCACATCTGGAGCATGACAATCTAGAACAGCACATGAGGAACATGACAATCAAGAACAGCACAACTGGAGCATGACAATCTATAACAGCACATGAGGAACATGACAATATAGAACCGCACAGCTGGAGCATGACAATCTAGAACCGCACATGAGGAACATGACAATCTAGAACAGCACTTGAGGAACATGACAATCTAGAACAGCACAGGTGGAACAATCTAGAACAGCACAACTGGAGCATGACAATCTAGAACAGCACATGAGGAACATGACAATATAGAACCGCACAGCTGGAGTATGACAATCTAGAACCGCACATGAGGAACATGACAATCTAGAACAGCACATGAGGAACATGACAATCTAGAACAGCACAGGTGAAACAATCTAGAACAGCACAACTGGAGCATGACAATCTAGAACAGCACATGAGGAACATGACAATATAGAACCACACAGCTGGAGTATGACAATCTAGAACCGCACATGAGGAACATGACAATCTAGAACAGCACATGAGGAACATGACAATCTAGAACAGCACAGGTGAAACAATCTAGAACAGCACAACTGGAGCATGACAATCTAGAACAGCACATGAGGAACATGACAATCTAGAACCGCACAGCTGGAGCATGACAATATAGAAATGCACAGGTAGAGCATGACAATCTAGAACAGCACATGAGGAACATGACAATCTAGAACAGCACATGAGGAACATGACAATCTAGAACAGCACAGGTGGAACAATCTAGAACAGCACCACTGGAGCATGACAATCTAGAACAGCACATGAGGAACATGACAATCTAGAACCGCACAGCTGGAGCATGACAATATAGAAACGCACAAGTGGAGCATGACAATCTAGAACAGCACATGAGGAACATGACAATCTAGAACAGCACAGCTGGAGCATGACAATCTAGAACAGCACATGAGGAACATGACAATCTAGAACAGCACAGCTGGAGCATGACAATCTAGAACAGCACATGAGGAACATGACAATCAAGAACAGCACAACTGGAGCATGACAATCTAGAACAGCACATGAGGAACATGACAATCTAGAACAGCACATGAGGAACATGACAATGTAGAACAGCACAACTGGAGCATGACAATCTAGAACAGCACATGAGGAACATGACAATCTAGAACAGCACAACTGGAGCATGACAATCTAGAACAGCACATGAGGAACATGACAATCTAGAACAGCACATGAGGAACATGACAATCTAGAACAGCACAACTGGAGCATGACAATCTAGAACAGCACATGAGGAACATGACAATCTAGAACAGCACAGGTGGAGCATGACAATCTAGAACAGCACATGAGGAACATGACAATCTAGAACAGCACAGCTGGAGTATGACAATCTAGAACAGCACATGAGGAACATGACAATCTAGAACAGCACAACTGGAGCATGACAATCTAGAACAGCACAACTGGAGCATGACAATCTAGAACAGCACAACTGGAGCATGACAATCTAGAACAGCACATGAGGAACGTGACAATCTAGAACAGTACATGCAGAACATGACAATCTAGAACAGCACATGCGGAACATGACAATCTAGAACAGCACATGAGGAACATGACAATCTAGAACAGCACAACTGGAGCATGACAATCTAGAACAGCACATGAGGAACATGACAATCTAGAACAGCACATGCGGAACATGACAATCTAGAACAGCACATCTAGAACAGCACATGCGGAACATGACAATCTAGAACAGCACAGCTGGAGCATGACAATCTAGAACAGCACATGAGGAACATGACAATCTAGAACAGCACAGCTGGAGCATGACAATCTAGAACAGCACATGAGGAACATGACAATCTAGAACAGCACAGCTGGAGCATGACAATCTAGAACAGCACATGAGGAACATGACAATCTAGAACAGCACAGCTGGAGCATGACAATCTAGAACAGCACATGAGGAACATGACAATCTAGAACAGCACAGCTGGAGCATGACAATCTAGAACAGCACATGAGGAACATGACAATCTAGAACAGCACAACTGGAGCATGACAATCTAGAACAGCACATAAGGAACATGACAATCTAGAACAGCACATGAGGAACATGACAATCTAGAACAGCACATGCGGAACATGGCAATCTAGAACAGCACATGCGGAACATGACAATCTAGAACAGCACATGAGGAACATGACAATCTAGAACAGCACAACTGGAGCATGACAATCTAGAACAGCACATGCGGAACATGACAATCTAGAACAGCACATGAGGAACATGACAATCTAGAACAGCACAACTGGAGCATGACAATCTAGAACAGCACATGAGGAACATGACAATCTAGAACAGCACATACGGAACATGACAATCTAGAACAGCACATGCGGAACATGACAATCTAGAACAGCACAGCTGGAGCATGACAATCTAGAACAGCACATGCGGAACATGACAATTTAGAACAGCACATGAGGAACATGACAGTCTAGAACAGCAAAGGTGGAACATGGAACATGACTATATAGAACAGTGCATGCAGAACATGACAATCTAGAACAGCACATGCGAATATGACAATCTAGAACAGCACAGGTGGAACATGGAACATGATTATATAGAACAGTGCAGGGAGAACATGACAATCTAGAACAGCACATGAGGAACATGACAATCTAGAAAAGCACATGAGGAACATGAAAATCTAGAACAGCACAGGTGTGACATGGAACATGACTATGTAGCGCAGTGCATGCAGAACATGCCAATCTAGAACAGCACATGAGGAACATGACAATCTAGAACAGCACATGCGGAACATGACAATCTAGAACAGCACATGTGGAACATGACAATCTAGAACAGCACAACTGGAGCATGGCAATCTAGAACAGCACATGAGGAACATGACAATCTAGAACAGCACATGCGGAACATGACAATCTAGAACAGCACATGAGGAACATGACAGTCTAGAACAGCAAAGGTGGAACATGGAACATGACTATATAGAACAGTGCATGCAGAACATGACAATCTAGAACAGCACATGCGAATATGACAATCTAGAACAGCACAGGTGAAACATGGAACATGACTATATAGAACAGTGCAGGGAGAACATGACAATCTAGAACAGCACATGAGGAACATGAAAATCTAGAACAGCACAGGTGGAACATGGAACATGACTATGTAGAGCAGTGCATGCAGAACATGCCAATCTAGAACAGCACATGAGGAACATGACAATCTAGAACAGCACATGCGGAACATGACAATCTAGAACAGCACATGCAGAACATGACAATCTAGAACAGCACAACTGGAGCATGACAATCTAGAACATCACATGAGGAACATGACAATCTAGAACAGCACATACGGAACATGACAATCTAGAACAGCACATGCGGAACATGACAATCTAGAACAGCACAGCTGGAGCATGACAATCTAGAACAGCACATGCGGAACATGACAATTTAGAACAGCACATGAGGAACATGACAGTCTAGAACAGCAAAGGTGGAACATGGAACATGACTATATAGAACAGTGCATGCAGAACATGACAATCTAGAACAGCACATGCTAATATGACAATCTAGAACAGCACAGGTGGAACATGGAACATGATTATATAGAACAGTGCAGGGAGAACATGACAATCTAGAACAGCACATGAGGAACATGACAATCTAGAAAAGCACATGAGGAACATGAAAATCTAGAACAGCACAGGTGTGACATGGAACATGACTATGTAGAGCAGTGCATGCAGAACATGCCAATCTAGAACAGCACATGAGGAACATGACAATCTAGAACAGCACATGCGGAACATGACAATCTAGAACAGCACATGCGGAACATGACAATCTAGAACAGCACAACTGGAGCATGGCAATCTAGAACAGCACATGAGGAACATGACAATCTAGAACAGCACATGCGGAACATGACAATCTAGAACAGCACATGAGGAACATGACAGTCTAGAACAGCAAAGGTGGAACATGGAACATGACTATATAGAACAGTGCATGCAGAACATGACAATCTAGAACAGCACATGCGAATATGACAATCTAGAACAGCACAGGTGAAACATGGAACATGACTATATAGAACAGTGCAGGGAGAACATGACAATCTAGAAAAGCACATGAGGAACATGAAAATCTAGAACAGCACAGGTGGAACATGGAACATGACTATGTAGAGCAGTGCATGCAGAACATGCCAATCTAGAACAGCACATGAAGAACATGACAATCTAGAACAGCACATGCGGAACATGACAATCTAGAACAGCACATGCAGAACATGACAATCTAGAACAGCACAACTGGCTCTTCGATCAGTAGCAGCACCACCCCCCCTCTTCCCCCAGCGCCTTGAGACCCTCGCGGGTATGTAGTGCGCTTTATAAGTGACATGATTGATTGATTGATTGAACTGGAGCATGGCAATCTAGAACAGCACATGAGGAACATGACAATCTAGAACAGCACATGCGGAACATGACAATCTAGAACAGCACATGCGGAACATGACAATCTAGAACAGCACATGAGGAACATGACAATCTAGAACAGCACAACTGGAGCATGACAATCTAGAACAGCACAACTGGAGCATGACAATCTAGAACAGCAAATCTGGAACATGGAACATGACTATATAGAACAGTGCATGCAGAACATGACAATCTAGAACAGCACATGCGAATATGACAATCTAGAACAGCACAGGTGAAACATGGAACATGACTATATAGAACAGTGCAGGGAGAACATGACAATCTAGAACAGCACATGAGGAACATGAAAATCTAGAACAGCACAGGTGGAACATGGAACATGACTATGTAGAGCAGTGCATGCAGAACATGCCAATCTAGAACAGCACATGAGGAACATGACAATCTAGAACAGCACAGGTGGAACATGACTATATAGAACAGTGCAGGGAGAACATGACAATCTAGAAAAGCACATGAGGAACATGAAAATCTAGAACAGCACAGGTGGAACATGGAACATGACTATGTAGAGCAGTGCATGCAGAACATGCCAATCTAGAACAGCACATGAGGAACATGACAATCTAGAACAGCACATGCGGAACATGACAATCTAGAACAGCACATGCAGAACATGACAATCTAGAACAGCACAACTGGAGCATGGCAATCTAGAACAGCACATGAGGAACATGACAATCTAGAACAGCACATGCGGAACATGACAATCTAGAACAGCACATGCGGAACATGACAATCTAGAACAGCACATGAGGAACATGACAATCTAGAACAGCACAACTGGAGCATGACAATCTAGAACAGCACAACTGGAGCATGACAATCTAGAACAGCACATGAGGAACGTGACAATCTAGAACAGTACATGCAGAACATGACAATCTAGAACAGCACATGCGGAACATGACAATCTAGAACAGCACATGAGGAACATGACAATCTAGAACAGCACAACTGGAGCATGACAATCTAGAACAGCACATGAGGAACATGACAATCTAGAACAGCACATGCGGAACATGACAATCTAGAACAGCACATCTAGAACAGCACATGCGGAACATGACAATCTAGAACAGCACAGCTGGAGCATGACAATCTAGAACAGCACATGAGGAACATGACAATCTAGAACAGCACAGCTGGAGCATGACAATCTAGAACAGCACATGAGGAACATGACAATCTAGAACAGCACAACTAGAACAGCAGAGGTGGAACATGGAACATGACTATAAAGAACAGTGCATGAGAAGCGTGACAATCTAAAACAGCAAAGGTGCAACATGGAACATGACTATATAGAACAGCGCATGCAGAACATGACAATCTAGAACAGCACAACAAGAGGAACACGGAACATGACTATATAGAATAGTGCAAGCAGAACATAACAATCTAGAGCAGCACATGTGGAACAGCACTATATAGCAGAGCACAGGTGGAACAGCACTATTTAGAACAGCACAGATGGAACAGTGTTATCTAGTGTTATCTAATGTTATCTAGATGAAACAGTGTGATCACAGATGGTGTAAAATGACTGTCTAGAAGCGTGCTTGTGGAACATGATTATTTAGAACACCATAGTGAAACATCAGCAATGTCCACCAATGCTACCCAGAAGATTGCTGGTGGAAGATTGCCATCTAGAAGCGTGCTGGTGGAAGATCACCATCTAGAAGCGTGCTGGTGAAAGAGCGTGCTGGTGAAAGATTGTGATCTAGAAGCGTGCTGGTGAAAGATTGTGATCTAGAACTAACCCTGGGCAAAGCACTACGCTACGCTCGCGTAGTTTGCGAAGTTTGCGCTACTTCGCACAACGCGAATTGCACGTAGCACAGTGCAAACACGCGTAGCGTAACGTAGTGCAGCGGTCATTTTTGCTTGCTCGTGGTCCTCAACGTCAAGTTGGCGACCGCGAGCAAGCAAAATGACTATCCTGGCGAGACTTTTTCCTCGTTCGCGATCAGCAACATCAAGTTGCCGATCGCGAGCGTGGAAAATAAACCTCCCGGCGAGATTCTCAACGCGGGAGGTCAGGTTTCTCATTGCGAGTGGTCGCGTATGCTCGCGACCGCTCGCGATGAGAAACTACCAGTCCGCGTTGAGAAAGCTGCCACTCGAGTAAAAATCTACTCGAGCGGCAGTAAAAGACAGCTCGCACTGTGCAAGATGCCGTTTTCAATGATTGCACAGTGCGGACAAGCATCCGGCACTGTGCAATCATTGCGAACAGTGCACTACGCAGTTCGCGTAGTGCTACGCGTAGCTCGCGTAGTGCGAACTGCACTTTGCGTAGCTTCGCGTAGCGCTACTTCGTGAACTACGCCCAGGCTTATCTAGAAGCTTGCTGGTGGAAGATTGCCATCTAGACGATTGCTGGTGGAAGATCACCATCTAGAAGATTGCTGGTGGAAGATCGTCATCTAGAAGCACACTGGTGGAAGATCGCCATCTAGAATATTGCTGGTGGAAGATCACCATCTAGAAGCGTGCTGGTGAAAGATTGTGATCTAGAAGCGTGCTGGTGGAAGATTGCCATCTAGACGATTGCTGGTGGAAGATCACCATCTAGAAGATTGCTGGTGGAAGATAGTCATCTAGAATATTGCTAGTGGAAGATTGCCATCCAGAATATTGCTAGTGGAAGATTGCCATCCAGAAGCCTGCTGGTGGAAGATCACAATCTAGAAGCACGCTGGTGGAAGATCACAATCTAGAAGCGCGCTGGCGGAAGACCGCCATCTGGGAGATTGCTGTTGGAAGATCACAATCTAGAAGCGCGCTGGTGGAAGACCGCCATCTGGGAGATTGCTGGTGGAAGATCACAATCTAGAAGCGCGCTGCTGGAAGACCGCCATCTGGGAGATTGCTGGTGGAAGATCACAATCTAGAAGCGCGCTGGTGGAAGATCACAATCTAGAAGCGCACTGGTGGAAGATCACAATCTCGAAGCCTGATGGTGGAAGATCACCATCTGGGAGATTGCTGGTGGAACATCGCAGACGTCCAAAAGCAGCTCTGTGTCTGAACTCTAGGGTGGAAGAGGTCTGGTCAATAAGCTCAGACACTCAGGGGCCGATTCCGATCTCGGCCGGTAGGGCTCCGAATCGGATTCGGATTTACCGGATCCGATTCGGAGCCCTGTTTCCCGACCGAATCGTACGCGGGTCCGGCCGAGCGAGTACGATGCAGGCACCCGCGAAATCTCCGACCGACTCGAACGCGGCTTCAACACGCTCCGACCGACTCGCATGGACACGACTCACACCGCGCTATGGAGACGTATCCCGGCCGGGTAAGTACGATGCGCGCTGCGAGCAGTCCGACCGACGCACGCCGTCCGGCTCGAAAAAGCTGTCGGAGCCGGACTTTGGGGGTCCGCGTCGGACCCCTCTGTACGCGTAGGCGCGCGAGTCGCACACAGGGGGACCCATGGGTCCCCCTACCTGTGCATGTATGCCGCGATGCGCATGGACGCGTACACGCTGTAGGGGCGCCCTTGTCCGCCTCGCACCCATTGAGTCAATGGGAGCCCGCGTACGCGTTGTACGACAGGCTCCCATTGACTTCAATGGAAGTCCGACCGACTCGAGTCCGATGGCATGCGTGCGCATCGTACTCGTTCGGTCGGACTGCCAGAGTCCGATTCGGTCGGAAATCTCTCCGGGTCCGGCTCGGTCGGAGAGATTTCCAGCCGGAATAGGAATCGGCCCCTCAGTGTTAGAGTGGCCTGTATGGCATTACAGACACTCAGGGGCCGATTCCGATTCGGGCCGGAAATCTCTCCGACCGAGCCGGACTCGGAGAGATTTCCGACCGAATCGGACACTAGCAGCCCGACCGAACGAGTAAGATGCGCACGTATGCCATCGGACTCGAGTCGGTCGGACTCCCATTGAAGTCAATGGGAGCCGGTCGTACAACGCGTACGCGGGCTCCCATTGACTCAATGGGTGCGAGGCGGACAAGGGCGCCCCTACAGCGTGTACGCGGCAAAGCGACTCGCGCCGTACACGCACAGGTAGGGGGACCCATGGGTCCCCCTGTGTGCGACTCGCGCGGCTATGCGTACAGGGGTCCGACACGGACCCCCAAAGTACGGCTCCGACTGCTCCTTCGAGCCGGAGTGCGCGGCTCGGTCGGACTGCTCGCGGCGCGCATCGTACTTACCCGGCCGGGAACGTCTCCATTGCGCGGTGCGAGTCGAGTCCGAGCGAGTCGGTCGGTGCGGTTCGACCCGGGAACGAGTCGGTCTGAGCGGTCGGGACGCCCGGACGAGTCGGTTGGCGAATTCGCATCGTACTCGCTCGCCCGGACGCGCGTACGAATCGGTCGGGAAATAGGGCTCCGAATCGGATCCGGTTAAGCCGAATCCGATTCGGAGCCCTACCGGCCGAGATCGGAATCGGCCCCTCAGTGTTAGAGTGGCCTGTATGGCATTACAGAAACTCAGTGTTAGAGAGGCCTGTATGGCATTACAGACACTCAGTGTTAGAGAGGCCTGTATGGCATTACAGACACTCAGTGTTAGAGAGGCCTGTATGGCATTACAGGCACTCAGTGCTAGAGAGGCCTGTATGGCATTACAGGCACTCAGTGTTAGAGAGGCCTGTATGGCATTACAGACACTCAGTGTTAGAGAGGCCTGTATGACATTACAGACACTCAGTGTTAGAGAGGCCTGTATGGCATTACAGACACTCAGTGTTAGAGTGGCCTGTATGGCATTACAAGCCAGGAGCACAGAAAGGCCAGTCAATCTGGAAAGCATCTGCACATCTCTAAACCCCCCTGGATGCCACCAGTTCCCCCGTCTCCATGTGAATATTTCAGGAGTGGTCTCTGGGAAAGATGGATGAGAACAAAAGATGCAATTTTGCAACTAAGCATAGTTTCTCATAGCTAAGACCCTGAACTTTACACATGAGACAGGCAGTGCACCAGCCAAGACCCTGAACTCCACATGTGAGACCGGCAGTGCACCAGCCAAGACCCTGAACTCCACATGTGAGACCGGCAGTGCACCAGCCAAGACCCAGAATGGCACATATGAGAGTAGCAGTGCACCAGCCAAGACCCAGAACTCCACATGTGAGAGCAGCAGTGCACCAGCCAAGACCCAGAACTCCACATGTGAGAGCAGCAGTGCACCAGCCAAGACCCTGAACTCCACATGAGACCGGCAGTGCACCAGCCAAAACCCAGAATGGCACATATGAGAGTAGCAGTGCACCAGCCAAGACCCTGAACTCCACATGAGACCGGCAGTGCACCAGCCAAGACCCTGAACTCCACATGTGAGACCGGCAGTGCACCAGCCAAAACCCAGAATGGCACATATGAGAGTAGCAGTGCACCAGCCAAGGCCCTGAACTCCACATGTGAGACCGACAGTGCACCAGCCAAGACCCTGAACTCCACATGTGAGACCTGCAGTGCACCAGCCAAGACCCTGAACTCCAAATGTGAGACAGGCAGTGAACCAGCTAATACCCATAACTCCACATGTGAGACCGGCAGTGCACCATACAAGACCGTGAACTCCACATGTGAGACCGGCAGTGCACCAGCTAAGACCCTGAACTCCACATGAGAGAGACAGTGCACCAGCCAAGACCCTGAACTCCACATGTGAGACCGGCAGTGCACCTGCTAAGACCCTGAACTTCACATGTGAGAGCGGCAGTGCACCAGCCAAGACCCTGAACTCCACATGTGAGAGTGGCAGTGCACCAGCCAAGGCCCTGAACTCCACATGTGAGACCGGCAGTGCACCAGATAAGACCCTGAACTCAACATGTGAGACCGGCAGTGCACCAGACAAGACCCTGAACTCCACATGTGAGACCGGCAGTGCACCAGCTAAGACCCTGAACTCCACATGTGAGACCAGCAGTGCACCAGCCAAGACCCTGAACTCCACATGTGAGAGCGGCAGTGCACCAGCCAAGACCCTGAACTCCACATGTGAGAGCGACAGTGCACCAGCCAAGACCCTGAACTCCCCGTGAGAGCGGCAGTGCACCAGCCAAGACCCAGAACTCCACATGTGAGAGCGGCAGTGCACCAGCCAAGACCCAGAACTCCACATGTGAGAGCGACAGTGCACCAGCCAAGACCCTGAACTCCACGTGAGAGCGTCAGTGCACCAGCCAAGACCCAGAACTCCACATGTGAGAGCGGCAGTGCACCAGCCAAGACCCTGAACTCCACATGTGAGTGCGGCAGTGCACCAGCCAAGACCCTGAACTCCACATGTGAGAGCGGCAGTGCACCAGCCAAGACCCTGAACTCCACGTGAGAGCGGCAGTGCACCAGCCAAGACCCTGAACTCCACATGTGAGTGCGGCAGTGCACCAGCCAAGACCCTGAACTCCACATGTGAGACCAGCAGTGCACCAGCCAAGACCCTGAACTCCACATGTGAGAGCGGCAGTGCACCAGCCAAGACCCTGAACTCCACATGTGAGAGCGACAGTGCACCAGCCAAGACCCTGAACTCCCCGTGAGAGCGGCAGTGCACCAGCCAAGACCCAGAACTCCACATGTGAGAGCGGCAGTGCACCAGCCAAGACCCAGAACTCCACATGTGAGAGCGACAGTGCACCAGCCAAGACCCTGAACTCCACGTGAGAGCGTCAGTGCACCAGCCAAGACCCAGAACTCCACATGTGAGAGCGGCAGTGCACCAGCCAAGACCCTGAACTCCACATGTGAGTGCGGCAGTGCACCAGCCAAGACCCTGAACTCCACATGTGAGAGCGGCAGTGCACCAGCCAAGACCCTGAACTCCACGTGAGAGCGGCAGTGCACCAGCCAAGACCCTGAACTCCACATGTGAGAGCGGCAGTGCACCAGCCAAGACCCTGAACTCCACATGTGAGAGCGGCAGTGCACCAGCTAAGACCCTGAATCCACATGTGAGAGCGGCAGTGCACCAGCCAAGACCCTGAACTCCACATGTGAGTGTGGCAGTGCACCAGCCAAGACCCTGAACTCCACATGTGAGAGCGGCAGTGCACCAGCCAAGACCCTGAACTCCACGTGAGAGCGGCAGTGCAGCAGCCAAGACCCTGAACTCCACATGTGAGAGCGGCAGTGCACCAGCCAAGACCCTGAAATCCACATGTGAGAGGGGCAGTGCACTAGCTAAGACCCTGAAACCACATGTGAGAGCGGCAGTGCACCAGCCAAGACCCAGAACTCAACATGTGAGACCAGCAGTGCACCAGCCAAGACCCAGAATCCACATGTGAGAGCGGCAGTGCACCAGCTAAGACCCAGAATCCACATGTGAGAGCGGCAGTGCACCAGCCAAGACCCTGAATCCACATGTGAGAGCGGCAGTGCACCAGCCAAGCAGCCAAGACCCTGAACTCCACATGTGAGAGCGACAGTGCACCAGCCAAGGCCCTGAACTCCACATGTGAGACCGACAGTGCACCAGCCATGACCCTGAACTCCACGTGAGAGCGGCAGTGCACCAGCCAAGACCCTGAACTCCACATGAGACCGGCAGTGCACCAGCCATGACCCTGAACTCCACATGAGACCGGCAGTGCACCAGCCAAGACCCTGAACTCTACACATGAGACCGACAGTGCACCAGCCAAGACCCTGAACTCCACATGAGACCAGCAGTGCACCAGCCAAGACCCTGAACTCCACGTGAGAGCGGCAGTGCACCAGCCAAGACCCTGAACTCCACATGAGAGACCAGCTGGGCACCAGCCAAGACCCTGAACTCTTCATGTGAGACAGACAGTGCACCAGCCAAGACCCTGAACTCCACATGAGACCTGCAGTGCACCAGCCATGACCCTGAACTCCACATGAGACCGGCAGTGCACCAGCCAAGACCCTGAACTCCACATGTGAGAGCGACAGTGCACCAGCCAAGGCCCTGAACTCCACATGTGAGACCGACAGTGCACCAGCCATGACCCTGAACTCCACATGTGAGACCGACAGTGCACCAGCCAAGTCCCTGAACTCCACATGAGACCGGCAGTGCACCAGCCAAGACCCTGAACTCCACATGTGAGAGCGACAGTGCACCAGCCAAGGCCCTGAACTCCACATGTGAGACCGACAGTGCACCAGCCATGACCCTGAACTCCACATGTGAGACCGAGAGTGCACCAGCCAAGACCCTGAACTCCACATGAGACCGGCAGTGCACCAGCCAAGACCCTGAACTCCACATGAGACCTGCAGTGCACCAGCCAAGACCCTGAACTCCACATGAGAGCGGCAGTGCACCAGCCAAGACCCAGAACTCAACATGTGAGAGCGGCAGTGCACCAGCCAAGGCTCTGAACTCCACATGTGAGACCGACAGTGCACCAGCCAAGACCCTGAACTCCACGTGAAAGCGGCAGTGCACCAGCCAAGACCCAGAACTCCACATGTGAGACAGACAGTGCACCAGCCAAGACCCTGAACTCCACATGAGACCTGCAGTGCACCAGCCAAGACCCTGAGCTCCACATGAGACCGGCAGTGCACCAGCCATGACCCTGAACTCCACATGAGACCGACAGTGCACCAGCCAAGACCCAGAACTCCACATGTGAGAGCAGCAGTGCACCAGCCAAGACCCTGAACTCTTCATGTGAGACAGACAGTGCACCAGCCAAGACCCCGGTTTCCATGTAGGCCTTTGTACCACTCATCCGCTGACGTGTAGTTGTGTTTTAGCTGCTCATCAAAAGTCAGGACTCGGTTGATATGGGATGCCTTGGTCATTAATTAGAGCTTACGATGCGCATGGCAAGGTCACGCTAACAAGTGACGCTCGGCGTAAAGATGTAATGTCAGGTGTCAAAACTATAATAAAAGCAGAAGGCAGAAGGCGCGACGGAGCCCAGGGACCTGCGAGACCCGCCGTCGTCCAATTAACTAACGAGCCCTTCCCTCTGATGCTTTGCGTAAACGGGGCCAAGGCCCGCGGGGCATTAATATTCTGACTGGCCCCTTAGTAGCCGCGAGCCGGTCCCAGCGGTGACAGTTAAACATTGTCCATCAGAGACCTCCCGGGGGTACAACGGCCACCCTGAGCCTTGTGATCCTCAACCGAGCCCCGAGCCCCGATCCTCCAGGACAGCCACTGATCGATGGATTCCCGCGGTCCTCGCGCCCTGAGAAGGCCCTTATTAATTCAGAAGCAGTGCCAACCTGTCAGAGCCGCCCGTGCTCAGGGTGCGCCCTGGGCAGACAGAAGTCTGCGCCCTCGCTGCTGTTGTGGTATAACAGTGAGGCAGCAGGGGCCCCTACTCACAGGGCACCCCCTGGCTGGCTACATTAAAGCAGTGAGTTGCCTCTGAACTCCAGCCCCCCTCCCCCCCTCCACCTGAGCCATAGCTGGAGCAAAGGTAGAGGGGTTTTGATGTGCGCAGAACTTTAATGGAGAGCGCCCCTCTGAATATCTGCGCCCTGGGCCTGGGCACAGCTCGCCCATCTCAAGAGCCGGCCCTGCAACCTGTTCACCAGGACAGAGACGTCTGGACATGGCATCTCTTGTCAACAGTAGAACACGAACCTGATTGGAGGTCATTAGGATCGAACCAAACCATGTCTCTGGATCAAAAACAGACACAGCATTGATGATTAATGAATTAATTGTTTGAACAGTTGCAATAATGGGGGGATACTGGACTGCCTGACAGCCGTTGCCTTCGAAGCACGAGGGTGTCAATAATGAGGCATTATAATTAGCGCTTGCTGACACGGTCTTGCTACTTTGTAGCGCTTTAAAGATCTGGTGTTATTGTTCGATAAATTCAAGGTGCTCGTTACATAGAACTCAAAGGGATGAAAGGCGGAGTCCCTCAATTCCCAGTCCACGTGTATGCGTCTTTCAGTTTCACAATCCTTTTTCCAAAAACACAAACCCAGACACAGCGCTGGTCTCGCTTTGATATGAGAGGAGACACCTCACGTGTTCTCTTGAACCATTGTATCGGTGGCGGTTGGTGACCGGAAAAAATGGTGAGGCGACATAAACAGAATACAATAAAAAATACATACAAATAAACAAACATTTAAAAAGAAAACAAACTTAACTTAGCCTGCAGCACGTCCAGTCCTTGGCTCCAGACACTTCCTAGCGCGAGGTGCCACGCCTCTCACAGGTCCTTATCCAACCCAGACGCTCAGCGTGTGTGAAGTGTCTGGATTAGCTGTAGCAGGCTGCCTCAGCACTCCGAAGAGCACTGGAGGTCTTTGCATGCTCTCCAACCCGGCTGTCTAAGACATGACACTCTGATACAAAGACTCTATGAAGCCGGCATAGAGGGAACTGCTCTAGACTGGATCGCGTCCTACCTTGGAAACAGAACTAATGTCATCCATACCCCACCTTTCTCGTCCAAACCATACTCCACAAAAGCAGGGGTCCCTCAAGGCTCTATCATCTCGCCCATGCTTTTCAACATCTACATGAAGTCATTACTGGCACTGATCAATCAATTTCACCTCACGTGCTATAACTACGCAGATGACACGCAAATACGCCTTTAACTGGAATGCCCCAAAGACATTAGAAAGCAGGCTCACAAAACCCATAGGGCTCAAAGGGCTTCAGTCCCCCTGTTGTGTGTGTCAGCCCGGGCTGAGACAGCTTCCTGGGCACACACACAGATGCACCTGAGTACTTCACAGGTCTTTTAAAGACCATTTACTTGTTAACAAGGCTTTGTTGTTTTTTCACCCCTTCTTAGAGCCCCTGCATCTCCACTCTGCCTATTGCTGGAAGAATTAGCCCCCCCCCCCGAAATTTTTTCTTAGCCCCCCCGAAAATTCAGCTCTAGTTGCGCCTCTGTTAGAAAGTCACCTATTTTCAGCTGTCTCAGAGCCGTGGATCAATGGATGACGTGGAGACATCTCAAATTGAATGCTCCCAAAAACTGAAATACTCACATGTGGTGATTGGTAAAATTATGACCCACTCTCCGCCTGACCTGATGATCTGGGAACACTGCCTAAAGTATGAAAGGAAGTAAGAAACCTTGGAATGACCATGGACTCCATCAACTAATGCCCAAGTGGACAAACTAGCAAGATCAAGCTTGGTTACTATAAAAACTCTGCAACGCATCTTCCCCCACCTGGGAGTTCCACACACGGTCCAGGCTACCATCTCCCTTGTTCTGTCCAAACTCGATTACGCCAATAGCCTCTACCACGGATCACCTTTAACGACCATGAAAAGACTACAGTGGATTCAGAACTCGGCTGCCAGACTACTCTTGCATATCAAACCGCAAGACCACATCTCACCTGCCCTGAAAGCCCTGCATTGGTTACCGGTTGCCAGAAGATCCACGTTCAAGCTGCTTTGTATCACCCACAAAGCAATACATGGAATGGGACCGCTCTTCATCAGGAATAAAATCACCAAACACATTCAACAAAGGAACCTACGCTCTAAAGGGGCACCTCGCCTCAAAATCCCAACGTACAAGAAACAAGCATTGGCATAGCCAATAGGTCTCGCCTTCTGAGCCTTATAAGTGTTTAGCCAGAGCTATTGACTTTGCCAATGTCTTCAAGCTGTGCTGTAGAGAAGTGTGGCTGCTGTGCAGCATGCTGAAAAGTTATAATAAAAAAGTGTCAGAAGCATTTTTGTTACTTTATATATGACCAAGAAGGCATTATGTAAAACTGAACGACCATATTAAAAAAGTATTTACAATAAAAAATTTCCTCAGTTTTCTTTTGTTCTTGCAATGCTGGCAACTTGTTTCTGCCTATTGCAATGGTTGTTTGTTAAAGCTTTTTTTTTTGAGGGGCATAAACAATCGGAGGGTGAAGGTTGGGAACTAGTACCTGTATTATAACACTAGCAGCGGCCAGACGCTGGGGAGAATCAACAGATGCCAGATTCCGAGAGCAGGCTGAGGTGGTGCTGAGTGATGCGGAGGTGGTAGTGGTGGTGGTGGTGACTGTTGCGGAGACGATGCTGAGGTGATGCTGAATGATACTCAGGTCTTGCTGAGTGATACTGCTGTGGTGCTGAGTGATGCTGTGGTGGTGTTGAGTGATATTGTCTTGGCGCTGAGTGATGCTGTGGTGGTGCTGAGTGATATTGTCTTGGCGCTGAGTGATGCTGTGGTGGTACTGAGTGATGCTGTGGTGGCCCTGAGTGATGCTGTGGTGGCCCTGAGTGATGCTGTGGTGGCCCTGAGTGATGCTGTGGTGGCCCTGAGTGATGCTGTGGTGGCCCCGAGTGATGCTGTGGTGGTGCTGAATGATGCTGTGGTGGTGCTGAGCGATGCTGTGGTGGTGCTGAGCGATGCTGTGGTGGTGCTGAGCGATGCTGTGGCGGCGCTGAGCGATGCTGTGGCGGCGCTGAGCGATGCTGTGGCGGCGCTGAGCGATGCTGTGGTGGCGCTGAGCGATGCTGTGGTGGCGCTGAGCGATGCTGTGGTGGCACTGAGCGATGCTGTGGTGGCGCTGAGTGATGCTGTGGTGGCGCCGAGTGATGCTGTGGTGGTGCCGAGTGATGCTGTGGTGGTGCCGAGTGATGCTGTGGTGGTGCCGAGTGATGCTGTGGTGGTGCCGAGTGATGCTGTGGTGGCGCCGAGTGATCCTGTGGTGGTGCCGAGTGATCCTGTGGTGGTGCTGAGTGATGCAGTGTTGGCCCTGAGTGATGATGTGGTGTCGCTGAGTGAAGCTATGGTGGTGCTGAGTGATGCTGTGGTGGCGCGGAGTGATGTTGTGGTGCTGCTGAGTAATGCTGTGGTGGCGCTGAGTGATGCTGTTGTGGCGCTAAGTGATGCTGTGGTTGTGCTGAGTAATGCTGTGGTTTCACTGAGTGATGCTGTGGTTGCACTGAGTGATGCTGTGATGGCGTTGAGTGATGCTGTGATGGCGTTGAGAGATGTGTTGGTGCTGAGTGATGCTGTGCTGGCTCTGATTGATGCTGTGGTTGCGCTGAGTGATGCTGTGGTGATGCTGAGTGATGCTGTGGTGTTGCCGAGTGAGAGATAGAGTGAAGATATAATGCCCAATTAGAGAGGGTGGTGAGAGAGAAAGAGAGAGAAAGGGTGTACATAGAATAAAGAGTGGAGCGGGATAGAGAGAGAGAAAGAAGGGGAGAGAGAGTGAATGAAGGAGTTTGAAAGAGAAATAGATAAAGGGGTGAGAGAGAATGAAAGGCTAAAGAAGATAGAGAGGGGAGAGTTAATTAAGTAGAGAGAGAATTAGAGAGGGGAGAGAGAGAGAAGGAGAGAGACAATAAGAGTGGGGGTGTGGAGTTTAAATAGAGTGAAGAAGTGACGCGGAAAAAGTAACCTTAAATATAGCTTTGTGCTTTGCGCGAATAAATATATAAAAAAAAAAACAGAGTGAGATAAAAATACTGGTAATTAGGCTGTGACTCCCAATATAAAACAAATAGCGATATAAGGTGAAATCAACCCACCGAAGCAATATTTCTAACTAGACAAAAAAAAGCTTGCATTTCAATGCTAATCGCTGTTGTTTTTCATGTGACTGTAGTCCGGGCCGTCAGTTGGTAATGTGAGCTGCTGCTGCGATTGAAACATCAGAGTCCAGAGAGTTAATGAGCCATGACGAGGAAATGAGGAAGAGATAGGAAACCCAGATGGCAGCTGCGCGCGTGCACGCCATCGTGAACGCAAGCTGGTCGCCAGCCGAAAGCCAGTGGGTTTGCACTTCCAAAACCCGCTTACTAAAACTCTCGGCCAGACCAGCGCAAGCGCTGGTGCAGGCCGAGACCTAAAAAACCATGAGTGGCACATCCTTCTCTGTTCAAGCAGCCAAATTATGGAACTCTTTACCCCCCAACATAAGATCCACCGACAGCCCCCTTATCTTCAGAAAACTACTCAAGATTTGGCTCTTCCCCTCATAACCACCATACGCAAACAGAAATATACAGCATATCCCTCTGTATATATGCATTTGTTTGTACTATAGATATATACCTATATATGTGCATTGCTTTGTATAAACGTGTAGAATAATTATGTTTTTAAAACATGTAGATATTGATTAGTTCTGCTAAACAAATGTACATATTACTGATAGTTACATTATTCTATGTTTTTAACATGTATAAAAGTGACTGCATAAATAAGTAAATCTTTTATCATATCTATTTATCTACAACTGCTTCACTATTGATCTAAAAAATATATATATATATAAAAATAAAACTAATTTAAAGTACCACAACACTTGAAAGCCAGCGTTTTTTAAATGCGTCTTTAATCTACATATACTACCTTCCTTATGCATATATATACCTTCTGTGCACTTATGTATCTATATATTTATTACTTTTCTTCTAATTCAGCATACCCAATGCACTACCCTATTTCTCACCCTATACCACTCTCAATATATCCTCTAGCTCAACTCTCTGATTCATCTCAAACCTCTTTCTTCTACACTTTCCAATGCACTACCCTATTTCTCACCCTATACCTTTTTCAATATATTCTCTACCTCCACTCTCTCATTCATTCCAAACCCCATACCACAAGTATGATCCCCAAAATAACCCTTTCTAGACTTCCCTACTCCACCCCTCCTTGCATCATCTCATACCTCTTTACTATTCCAATCTCCCAAACAAGCCTTTCTAACCCTTCACTCTGACTCCTCCCCCTCCACCTCCCATTTACTCATCCTAAGCCTCCTCCTACTACTATGAGCTCCAACAAAAATATATTCTAAATCCTTCCCTCTTCTATACCTCCGCTATCCTTTTCAATCCAAATAACATACTAACATGTCCACCACTCAAATTAGTTTCATATTTCACCACTAATCCTTTATGGGTTCCGGAGTAGCGTGCTACTCGCCAAAAAAGCACTTCAACACCTTATCAGGGGTAGCAAGTGCATTAGAAATGCAAACCTTTATTCCCTCTTCCATTCCTCCGCTACCCTTCTCAATCCAAATAACTGACTAACATATCCACCACTCAAATTACTTTCATATTTTACTACACTAATTCACCACTAATCCTTTATGGGTTCCGAATTAGCGTGCTACTACGCCAAAAAGCTCTTTGATGCCTCATCAGGGGTAGTAAGCGCTATATAAATGCAATTACAATACAATACAATACTCAACCTCCCATGCCTCACCCACATCCCACCACACCTCTGGAAGCTTCACTGGCTCCCCATTCACAAGTGCAGCCAATTCAAACTTCTCACGCACACATACAAATCCCTAAACAACACAGGACCAGAATACCTGAACAGCTGCATACGCTTACACCAACTCACCAGACACCTACGCTCTGCCTCACTCTCCCCTGCACACATTCACCCGTATCTGCAAAAGCAATACTGGAGGTCGCTCATTCTCCTACATCACACCCAAGACATAGAACGACCTCCCTCAACACATCAGAGCATCCTCCTCACTCACTGCGTTCCGCAAGAAGCTGAAGACCTGGCTGTTCGTATAAGCACCTTAGGGACCACACACCTGCCCAAGCACCTGGATACCCTCTCCGGTGATTAGTGAGCTATACAAATCAACATAACATAACAGAGAGCCTGTGGCAGACACCCCGAGGGGTGTCACTGAGGAAGTAAACGAACACAGGGCAAGTGCCAACAGAACATCGCTGTCAGTGAAGACACTGCTCACTATCCACACACTGACACGTGCAACAGGAAGACACAGCTCACTATGCACGCACTGACAAGTACAACACGAAGACACAGCTCACTATGCACACACTGAGAAGTACAACCCGAAGACACAGCTGACTGTGAACACACTAACACCTGCAACATGTGGAATGTTTTCAAACACCCCTCATTTACATCTTGACTTTATACAACAGTTTTGCACACTCTTGTTACATTTAAATCACCTGCTAACCTTCTGTTGCACGTTCTTTATTTCTGCTCATTGCTGCAATCATCCCACAGAGGCTCTCTTGAAGCGCTCTCTTTGTTTGGACACAGAGGGGTTAATGTATGCACGGTGCACGTTCACACTTGTGTCCTTTTAACTAACTGGTTACAAGATAACTTGTTGGAAGACAAAGTTAGTTTGAACTGATGTGATATGGAGATCCCAGGGTGCGCCTGGATGACGCCAGGGACCTCGAAGCGCTGCATGCTGCGTGCTCTGTTTTTTAATAAAAATGTTTTCATTGTGTTTTCCAAAAACATTACAGACAATGACACACTGTACATAGGCACATAACTACACACAGGAACATGCCCTGCAGCCTTTCCCTCATCGGTGGGGCTGGGTGGGACACCCAATGTTTGGCTGATAGAAGCCCCAGTGTCCAATCAGAATCCCAGCACATTTCAGGAATCTTTTTTCCATGTTTCGGTTTTTATCAATGACAGCGCTATTCTGCATCCCTCCCAGTTTGGATTTAATGTTCAGCATAGCACAGAGTTGGCTCTTATCACCGCCACAGAGGAGCTTAGGCTGATCCTAGACGGCGGGGGAACGCAGCTCTGATCCTTCTGGACCTGTCAGCAGCCTTTGATACGGTTAATCATGGGCTGCTGCGGGGTCGGTTGACTTCCATCAGGATCAGGGGAAAAGCGCTGTCCCTACGAGGCTTCTCTCTGTCTGAGCGGAATAGGACACGTTACAATGCAAACATTTACAATGCATGCTTTTACAACGCGGTTTTTACATCGCAACATCCATTACAACGCATGATTTTACAACGCATGCCATCACAACGCATTTTTTTAAACTACATTTACAACGCATTCCATTACAATACATACCATTACAATGCATAATAGTTTTAGGGCAACGTAGGGTAAGTGTTGGATAGTGTAGCGGTAAAAATTACTATTCCCACTCCAGTGAGTGCAACAGTAGGGAAAGTGTTGGATAGTGTAGGGGTAAAAATTACTATTCCCACTCCAGTGAGTGCAACAGTAGGGTAAGTGTTGGTTAGTGTAGGGGTAAAAATTACTATTCCCACTCCAGTGAGTGAAACAGTAGGGTAAGTGTTGGATAGTGTAGGGGTAAAAATTACTATTCCCCATTACTTACCTTATAATGCATTGTAATGGCATGCGTTGTAGTGACATGTGTTGTAATGGCTGCGTTGTAATGACATGCGATGTAAAGGCAGTTGTGTTGTAACAACCACGTTGTAAACGTAGTGCGTTGTAATGACTGTGTTGTAATGGATGTTTCCCCTCTGAGCGGTCTCAGGAAGTGGCCTTGGGCAACATTGTGTCATCTCCCTTCACGCTGCCTTGCGGAGTTCCCCAGGGCTCATCCCTGAGCGCAACGCTCTTTAATCTTTACATCAACCCTCTTGCCAGCTTAGTAAAAAGCTATGGATTTACCCTGGTGTACGCAGACGACACTCAGATCATCGTCTCTGTGAGCAGTTCTGCCAGCCAGACCGCATCTAGGTTCCATGACTGTCTGAGCCATATAGCCAACTGGATGTCAGACAACTGTCTGAAATTGAATTCAGCCAAGACTGAAGTTTTGCTACTGGGGAACAGCCCATCATTTTGGATAGATAGCTGGTGGCCGGCCCAACTTGGCGCTCTGCCCAAACCAGTGCTCAAAGCCAAAAACCTTGGAGCGATCTTTGACACCAAGCTGTCCTTTGAGGCACAAATCACTTCGGCCACGTCAGCATGTTTCATCTTGAAAATGTTGAGGAAAATCATTCCAGTGATACCCATGGACCTAAGGAAGACGGTGGTATCAGTGCTGATATCTTCAAGATTGGACTCCTGTAATGCCCTCTTTTCCCGAACTCCAAGGCGTAGCATTAATAAACTTCAGATGGTCCAGAATGCTGCAGCAGGAGCACTGATGGGCATCTCCAAACTTGATTCAGTCTCTCTCTACATCTCTGGTCCAACTCCCCTGGCTACCCGTAGCCAAGAGGATTCCATTTAAATCTTTATGCATTGCATTTAAATCTCTCAACAACATGGGGCCAACACATCTGGCAAAATTCCTAAAGCCATATACTCCTGCCAGAGCCCTTAGATCCGCCGAACTGGGAAACCTAATTGTTCCTAGAGTCAGCAGGGATAGATGGGGCGGCAAGAGTTTCACGGCTACAACTGCCAGCCTATGGAACTCTCTACCCACCATGCTGAAAAGAGAGCCCAGTCTCTTTAAATTTAGAAAAGGCCTAAAAACGTGGTTGTTTACAGCATAATTTTACCTCTTGGTCCGCTCTGACTGATTTTCACCAAAGGTAGCGCCTAGACACCTCAGGGTATTTGTTGCGCTTTATAAATTTCTCATCATCATGAGCCCTAATGGGACTAACGCCAGATACAATGCCATAGGCGTGCCCAAGGCTTCGATACAAATGATGCACCATGGTGCACCCCACTTCCGCGCACTGAGTGATGCTCTCCTGCTGAGCCTGTATGGTCATAGGACATGTATGAAGTTCACAGGATAGACAGACACAGCAGACATCTGTGAATGTCTTGTTCACACTCAGAGACAAAGGAAGAGAGATGCCAGTTTATCCAGAATGCACTTGTGGTTTTGCACTGTAATGTTATTATAGCGCTTACTGACCCTACGTTGGGTGCTGAAGCACTGGCCTATATGAGGAGCACCCTAGGCCGTGTAGGGTGTGTGGTTGGAAGGATGTTGTCTTCCTCTTGAATCTTTGTGGTAAGAGTTTCCATGTTGTGCGTGAGGACCACCGATGTGTGGTTATCCTGTTATGGGACGAAGCACTTAGCACTGTGGTGAATGTATGAAGAAGTGTGAGAGACAGGTGCACAGTTTATGGCTGTCGGTAGCTGCAGCTTTGATCCATCTACAGATCCCTTTAAGGCATTTCTTATGATCATCATCCACTTCACTGGTAGGAGCAGTGGGGTGTCTCACCTGAGGCACTTTGTTTAAAGTTTATGGTCCTAGCAGGTGCAGGTCGGAGGGAGAGGTGGTGGGGAGATGGTCCTGAGCAGGTGCAGGTCGGAGGGAGAGGTGGTGGGGAGATGGTCCTGAGCAGGTGCAGGTCGGAGGGAGAGGTGGTGGGGAGATGGGCTTAGCAGGCGTAGGTCGGAGGGAGAGGTTGTGGAGAGATGGTCCTGAGCAGGCGTAGGTCGGAGGGAGAGGTGGTGGAGAGATAGTCCTGAGCAGGCACAGGTCGGAGGGAGAGATGGCTGGGAGATGCTCCTAGCAGGCGCAGGTCGGAGGAAGAGATGGTGGAGAGATGGGCCTGAGCAGGCACAGGTCGGAGCGAGAGATGGCTGGGAGATGCTCCTAGCAGGCACAGGTCGGAGAGAGAGATAGATGGATGAGAGATGCTCCTAGCAGGTGTAGGTTGGAGGGAGAGATGGTGGGGAGATGGTCCTGAGCAGGTGCAGGTTGGAGGGGGAGATGGTTGGGAGATGGTCCTGAGCAGGTGTAGGTTGGAGGGGGAGATGGTTTGGAGATGGTCCTGAGCAGGCACAGGTCGGAGGAGGATATGGTGGGGAGATAGTCCTGACCAGGCGTAGGTTGGAGGAAGAGATGGTGGGGAGATGCTCCTAGCAGGCGCAGGTCGGAGGGAGAGATGGTGGAGAGATGGTCCTGAGCAGGCGCAGGTCGGTCAGAGAGATGGTGGGGGGATGGTCCTGAGCAGGCGCAGGTCGGTCAGAGAGATGGTGGAGAGATGGTCCTGAGCAGGCGCAGGTCGGTCGGAGAGATGGTGGGGGGATGGTCCTGAGCAGGCGCAGGTCGGTCAGAGAGATGGTGGGGGGATGGTCTTGAGCAGGCGCAGGTCAGAGGGAGAGATGGTGGGGAGATGGTCCTGAGCAGGCGTAGGTAGGAGGTAGAGATGGTGGGGAGATGGTCCTGAGCAGGCACAGGTCGGAGGGGGAGATGGTGGAGAGATGGGCCTGAGCAGGCACAGGTCGGAGGGAGAGATGGCTGGGAGATGCTCCTAGCAGGCGCAGGTCAGAGGGGGAGATGAATGAGTGATGCTCCTAGCAGGCACAGGTCGGAGAGAGAGATAGATGGATGAGAGATGCTCCTAGCAGGTGTAGGTTGGAGGGAGAGATGGTGGGGAGATGGTCCTGGCAGGCACAGGTAGGAGGGAGAGATGGTTGGGAGATGGGCCTGAGCAGGCGTAGGTTGGAAGGAGAGATGGTTGGGAGATGCTCCTAGCAGGTGTAGGTCGGAGGGAGAGATGGTGGGGAGATGGTCCTGGCAGGCACAGGTAGGAGGGAGAGATGATGGGGAGATGGTCCTTAGCAGGTGCAGGTCGGAGGGAGAGATGGGTGGGAGATGGTCCTGAGCAGGTGCAGGTCGGAGGGAGAGGTGGTGGGGAGATGGGCCTGAGCAGGTGCAGGTCGGAGGGAGAGATGGTTGGGAGATGGTCCTGAGCAGGTGCAGGTCGGAGGGAGAGGTGGTGGGGAGATGGTCCTGAGCAGGCGCAGGTCGGTCGGAGAGATGGTGGGGAGATGGTCCTGAGCAGGCACAGGTCAGAGGGAGAGATGGTGGGGAGATGCTCCTAGCAGGCGCAGGTCGGAGGGAGAGATGGTCCTGAGCAGGCGCAGGTCGGTCGGAGAGATGGTGGAGAGATGGTCCTGAGCAGGGGCAGGTCGGAGGGGGAGATAGATGGATGAGAGATGCTCCGAGCAGGCATATGTCGGAGGGAGAGATGTTTGGGAGATGCTCCTAGCAGGTGTAGGTCGGAGAGAGAGATGGTTGGGAGGTGATCCTGAGCAGGTGCAGGTCGGAGGGAGAGGTGGTGGGGAGATGGGCCTGAGCAGGTGGAGGTCGGAGGGAGAGATGGTTGGGAGATGGTCCTGAGCAGGTGCAGGTCGGAGGGAGAGGTGGTGGGGAGATTGTCCTTAGCAGGCACAGGTCGGTCAGAGAGATGGTGGGGGGATGATCCTGAGCAGGCGCAGGTCGGTCGCAGAGATGGTGGGGGGATGGTCCTGAGCAGGCGCAGGTCGGTCGGAGAGATGGTGGGGAGATGGTCCTGAGCAGGTGCAGGTTGGAGGGAGAGGTGGTGGGGAGATGGGCCTGAGCAGGTGTAGGTTGGAGGGGGAGATGGTTGGGAGATGGTCCTGAGCAGGCACAGGTCGGAGGGGGAGATGGTGGGGAGATGCTCCTAGCATGTGCAGGTCGGAGGGAGAGATGGTGGAGAGATGGTCCTGAGCAGGCGCAGGTTGGTCAGAGAGATGGTGGGGGATGGTCCTGAGCAGGCGCAGGTCGGTCGGAGAGATGGTGGGGGGATGGTCCTGAGCAGGCGCAGGTTGGTCAGAGAGATGGTGGGGGGATGGTCCTGAGCAGATGCAGGTCGGTCGGAGAGATGGTGGGGGGATGGTCCTGAGGAGGTGCAGGTCGGTCGGAGAGATGGTGGGGAGATGGTCCTGAGCAGGCACAGGTCAGAGGGAGAGATGGTGGGGAGATGCTCCTAGCAGGCGCAGGTCGGAGGGAGAGATGGTCCTGAGCAGGCGCAGGTCGGTCGGAGAGATGGTGGGGAGATGGTCCTGAGCAGGGGCAGGTCGGAGGGGGAGATAGATGGATGAGAGATGCTCCGAGCAGGCATATGTCGGAGGGAGAGATGTTTGGGAGATGCTCCTAGCAGGTGTAGGTCGGAGGGAGAGATGGTTGGGAGGTGATCCTGAGCAGGCGTAGGTTGGAGGGAGAGATGGTTGGGAGATGGGCCTGAGCAGGCGTAGGTTGGAGGGAGAGATGGTTGGCAGATCCGCCGGGATGGACTTTGATAGATTCATCCTGTAACTGTGAGATGTCAAGAAGCAGTCGTAGTATGTCGTTTTTTGGGACCTGCAGCGGTGGCTGAAATAAAGTCCTCCGTCGGCAGCATGCGGCGGATCGCTTCAGTTATTCCACGCCTGTTCAGTTGGTGATGAGTGGTTTATTGCTGTGGGGTGGGGCCAGGAGTGTATGCAGCACTTTAAATTACTAAGACACGCTCATTACTACTGTAAGAAGGTCTAACTTGAGCTCATTAGCTTGGTAAAGCAAAACTACCATTAGGAAAACACTGCTTACTGCCTCACAGATAGAAGCAATGACTTTACACATGGAGAGATGTCTTAATATTCAGGTGACCTCTTCAAAGTGATTTTACGTTACTGCACTAACTTAACCCTTTGATTCCTGCTCTTGGTTCACCATCTATGTGTCTGATTTACTATATGTTACCGTTATTGGGGAGAATCCTCAAAGCCTGTGCAATCCTCGTCAGACTTGCACCCCATATCAGTTACCTACGAATCCACAACATTTAGCAATACCACACTTTTCCAACCCACAGATACTGTATATTGGAATTCCATGTGTTCGGTCATGTGTTAGGAAAGATCTCTTTCTAAATTCATATTTCATTGTCCTGACCACTTACCCTAAAACACACACCTGACGCTAAACTTAAGGCTCAGCTATATTGAAAACTTCTGTTTCTGTCTTTATTCTGATGAGGGAGACATTGTGGTGGAGACCAGGAGGCAGACAAGTGTATAGTTTACATATCTGCACCCCCGCTCGCTTTCCGTAGGGATTTCTAATGCTGAATTGCAATTAAATGGCGGACCTTTCATTACCCACCCAAAAAGCCTCCTCTCTTTATGTTTGGACGAAACCCCTTTTAAGCAAATGTAAGCTGCAAGTGAACACCAGGTCTCTTATACATGCATCTGACCTGCCTGGGACATATATCGATACTATCCTTGTATTTGAAGACAGTAAAGTGATTTTCGCCACCTAAAAGGGAGCTGGTTGCTGACATGATGTGTTCTCTCGTAGGGTAAATGAAACGGACAAGGGATGGCCGAGTCGGAAAGCGATCTTGAAGAAGCCGCTTTAGATCCGCTTTTTACAGCCCCCCCCAGCCCCCGCCCCCCCCCCCCCCCTGTTGCTCTGAATAATGTATGTGACAGCTGTCAGACAGGACTGCAGCCCGTCTCTCAGCTGACATTTATACAGAGCAAGGGGCAGACACCTCCTAGAATGGGAGGCCTGACATCTGATCACAGGAGGTAAAACATGCGAATATTAATACAAAGTGGTCTCTAAAGTTAATTATTGTAACTCACTTTTAAAGGACGACAATAGTGCCTAAGAAATCTCATTTACAGCAACAGTAAACGCCATGACTAGCGCGTTAAAGAGGGCGCCATGTTTACACTGGAACTACTTCTAACATACGTTCACTTTCATTTAGAAATGTGCATGAGTGGGCATGAGTGTGCATGAGTGGGCATGAGTGGGCATGAGTGGGCATGAGTGTGCATGAGTGTGCATGAGTGGGCATGAGTGGGCATGAGTGTGCATGAGTGTGCATGAGTGGGCATGAGTGTGCATGAGTGGGCATGAGTGGGCATGAGTGGGCATGAGTGTGCATGAGTGTGCATGAGTGGGCATGAGTGTGCATGAGTGGGCATGAGTGGGCATGAGTGGGCATGAGTGTGCATGAGTGGGCATGAGTGTGCATGAGTGGGCATGAGTGTGCATGAGTGTGCATGAGTGTGCATGAGTGGGCATGAGTGGGCATGAGTGGGCATGAGTGGGCATGAGTGTGCATGAGTGGGCATGAGTGGGCATGAGTGTGCATGAGTGGGCATGAGTGGGCATGAGTGGGCATGAGTGGGCATGAGTGGGCATGAGTGTGCATGAGTGTGCATGAGTGGGCATGAGTGGGCATGAGTGTGCATGAGTGGGCATGAGTGTGCATGAGTGTGCATGAGTGTGCATGAGTGGGCATGAGTGGGCATGAGTGTGCATGAGTGTGCATGAGTGGGCATGAGTGTGCATGAGTGTGCATGAGTGAGCATGAGTGGTAAAGTCCTTCCTGTTGGACTGTGGGAAGCCGCCTGGACATGGTTTCATTCCAGCCTCATACTGTGTCTGACTCTCTCAGGGGAGGGGAGAGGGCGGTGGGTGGGGGTTGAGGCGAGGGGGCGCTCTGCTTAAAACGCTTTGAATGAGAAGAAAGGATTACATTTCAGGACATATTTTCAAACGATATTGGTCTGGGAAGCTAAAGATGCTATGTGAATTCGAAAGAGACGCTCCTGCAATATTCAAAGCTTCAGGGCTCGTCACAGAACTTAGGAGCTTTACTCCTCTGCAGCAGTAAATAAAACACTTCCCCACAGGAAGACGAACGTGGCCCCTCGGGCTGTATCTGGGGGGAGGACCCATCCCTCCATCCCTCTTTGAAGGCAGTCCGCGAGACCGTCCCTCCATCCCTCACCCCATCCCTCCATCCCTCTGTGAAGGCAGTGCGCGAGGACCATCCCTCTGTGAAGGCAGTGCGCGAGGACCATCCCTCTGTGAAGGCAGTGCGCGAGGATCCATCCCTCCATCCCTCTTTGAAGGCAGTCCGCGAGACCGTCCCTCCATCCCTCACCCCATCCCTCTGTGAAGGCAGTGCGCGAGGACCCATCCCTCTGTGAAGGCAGTGCGCGAGGATCCATCCCTCTGTGAGGGCAGTGCGCGAGGACCATCCCTCTGTGAAGGCAGTGCGCGAGGACCATCCCTCTGTGAAGGCAGTGCGCGAGGACCATCCCTCTGTGAAGGCAGTGCGAGAGGACCCATCCCTCTGTGAAGGCAGTGCGCGAGGACCATCCCTCTGTGAAGGCAGTGCGCAAGGACCCATCCCTCTGTGAGGGCAGTGCGCGAGGACCGATCCCTCCATCCCTCACCCCATCCCTCCATCCCTCTGTGAAGGCAGTGCGCGAGGACCATCCCTCTGTGAAGGCAGTGCGCGAGGACCCATCCGTCTGTGAGGGCAGTGCGCGAGGACCGATCCCTCCATCCCTCACCCCATCCCTCCATCCCTCTGTGAAGGCAGTGCGCGAGGACCATCCCTCTGTGAAGGCAGTGCGCGAGGACCCATCCCTCTGTGAAGGCAGTGCGCGAGAACCCATCCGTCTGTGAGGGCAGTGCGCGAGGATCCATCCCTCTGTGAGGGCAGTGCGCGAGGATCCATCCCTCTGTGAGGGCAGTGCGTGAGGACCATCCCTCTGTGAAGGCAGTGCGCAAGGACCATCCCTCACCCCATCCCTCTGTGAAGGCAGTCTGCAAGGACCCATCCCTCTGTGAGGGCAGTGCGCGAGGACCCATCCCTCTGTGAGGTCAGTGCGCGAGGACCCATCCCTCTGTGAAGGCAGTGCGCAAGGACCATCCCTCACCCCATCCCTCTGTGAAGGCAGTCTGCAAGGACCCATCCCTCTGTGAGGGCAGTGCGCGAGGACCCATCCCTCTGTGAGGTCAGTGCGCGAGGACCCATCCTTCTGTGAGGGCAGTGCGCGAGGAGCCATCCCTCTGTGAGGGCAGTGCGCGAGGACCCATCCCTCTGTGAGGGCAGTGCGCGAGGACCCATCCCTCTGTGAGGGCAGTGTGCGAGGACCCATCCCTCTGTGAGGGCAGTGCGCGAGGACCCATCCCTCTGTGAAGGCAGTCCGCAAGGACCCATCCCTCTGTGAGGGCAGTCCGCGGAACCCATTACTCAATCCCTCTGTGAAGGCAGTTTGAGAGGACCATCGCTCCATCCCTCACCCCATGCCTCCAAATCCAAATCACATAAGATCTGGAATGCTAAAGCACCTTTAGATCACATAAGATCTGGAATGCTGAAGTACTCACACATCACATACGATCTGGAATGCTAAAGCACCCTCAGATCAATATCTGGAATGCAAAAGCTCCCTCAGTTCACATAAGATCTGGAATGCTAAAGCGCCCCCAAATCACATAAGATCTGAAATGCTAAAGCACCTTCAGATTACATAATATCTGGAATGCTAAATTGCCCTCAGATCACATAAGATCTGGAATGCTAAAGTGCCCACACATCACATAATATCTGGAATGCTAAAGTGCCCTCAGATCACATAGGATCTGGAATGCTAAAGCGTCCACACATCACATAAGGTCTGAAATGCTAAAGCGCCCACACATCACATAAGATCTGAAATGACAATGCGCCCTTAGATCACATAAGATCTGGAATGCTAAAGTCTCCACACATCACATAAGATCTGGAATGCTAAAGTGCCCTCAGATCAAGATCTGGATTGCTGAAGCGCCCAAATATCACATAAGATCTGGAATGCTAAAGCGCCCTCACATCACATAAGAGCTGGAATGCTAAAGTGCCCTCAGATCAAGATCTGTAATGCTAAAGCGCCCAAATATCACATAAGATCTGGAATGCTAAAGCGCCCTCACATCAGAAAAATTCTGGAATGCTAGAGTACCCTCATATCACATAAGATCTGAAATGCTAAAGCCCCCTCATACAACATAAGCTCTGGAATGCTAAAGTGCCCACACATCACATAAGATCTGGAATGCTAAAGTGCCCTCAGATCACATAGGATCTGGAATGCTAAAGTGCCCACACATCACACAATATCTGAAATGCTAAAGCGCCCTCACATCACATAAGATCTGTAATGCTAAAGCGCCCTCAGATCACATAAGATCTGGAATGCTAAAGTGCCCACACATCACATAATATCTGGAATGCTAAAGGGCCCTCAGATCACATAGGATCTGGAATGCTAAAGTGCCCACACATCACACAATATCTGGAATGCTAAAGCGTCCACACATCACATAAGAGCTGGAATGCTAAAGTGCCCTCAGATCAAGATCTGGATTGCTAAAGCGCCCACATATCACATAAGATCTGGAATTCTAAAGCGCCCTCACATCAGAAAAATTCTGGAATGCTAGAGTGCCCTCAGATCACATAAGATCTGAAATTCTAAAGCCCCCTCATACAACATAAGCTCTGGAATGCTAAAGTGCCCATACATCACATAAGATCTGGAATGCTAAAGCACCCTCATATCACATAAGATCTGGAATGCTAAAGTGCCCACACATCACATAATATCTGGAATGCTAAAGTGCCCTCAGATCACATAGGATCTGGAATGCTAAAGTGCCCACACATCACACAATATCTGGAATGCTAAAGCGCCCACACATCACATAAGATCTGGAATGCTAAAGCGCCCTCACATCACATAAGATCTGAAATGCTAAAGCGCCCTCAGATCACATAAGATCTGGAATGCTAAAGTGCCCACACATCACATAATATCTGGAATGCTAAAGTGCCCTCAGATCACATAGGATCTGGAATGCTAAAGTGCCCTCAGATCAAGATCTGGATTGCTAAAGCACCCAAATATCACATAAGATCTGGAATTCTAAAGCGCCCTCACATCAGAAAAATTCTGGAATGCTGGAGTGCCCTCAAATCACATAAGATGTGGAATGCTAAAGCGCCCACATATCACATAAGATCTGGAACGCTAAAGCGCCCACACATCACATAAGGTCTGAAATGCTAAAGCGCCAACATATCACATAAGATCTGGAATGCTAAAGCGTCCAAATATCACATAAGATCTGGAATGCTAAAGTGCCCACACGTCACATAAGATCTGGAATGCTAAAGCGCCCACACATCACATAAGATCTGAAATGCTAAAGCACCCACACGTCACATAAGATCTGGAATGCTAAAGCGCCCTCAGATCACAAAAGATCTGGAATGCTAAAGTGCCCACACATCACATAAGATCTGGAATGCTAAAGCACCCACACATCACATAAGATCTGGAATGCTAAAGCGCCCTCAGATCACATAAGATCTGGAATGCTAAAGCGCCCTCAGGTCCCATAAGATCTGAAATGCTAAGGCGCCCTCACATCACATAAGATCTGAAATGCTAAACCGCCCTCAGATCACATAACATCTGGAATGCTAAAGCACCCTCAGATCCCATAAGATCTGAAATGCTAAAGCGCCCTCACATCACATAAGATCTGAAATGCTAAAGCGCCCTCAGATCAAATAGGATCTGGAATGCTAAAGCGCCCACATATCACATAAGATTTGGAATTCTCAAGCGCACTCACATCACATAAGATCTGGAATGCTAAAGCGCACTCAGATCCCTATAAGATCTGAAATGCTAAAGCGCCCTCACATCACATAAGATCTGAAATGCTAAAGTGCCCTCAGATCACATAAGATCTGGAATGCTAAAGTGCCCACACATCACATAAGATCTGAAATGCTAAAGCGCCCTCACATCCCATAAGATCTGAAATGCTAAAGCACCCACATATCACATAAGATGTGGAATTTACAAGCGCACTCACATCACATAAGATCTGGAATGCTAAAGCGCCCTCAGATCACATAAGATCTGGAATGCTAAAGCACCCTCAGATCACAGCGCCCTCAGATCACATAAGATATGAAATGCTAAAGCGCCCTCAGATCACATAAGATCTGGAATGTTAAAGCGCCTTCAGATCACATAAGATCTGGAATGCTAAAGCGCCCTCAGATCACATAAGATCTGGAATGCTAAAGCGCCTTCAGATCACATAAGATCTGAAATGCTAAAGCGCCCTCAGATCACATAAGATCTGGAATTCTAAAGCGCCCTCAGATCCATAAGATCTGGAATGCTAAAGCACCCTCAGATCACATAAGATCTGTAATGCTTAAGCGCCCTCAGATCACATAAGATCTGGAATGCTAAGGCGCCCTCAGATCACATAAGAGCTGGAATGCTAAGGCGCCCTCAGATCACATAAGATCTGGAATGCTTAAGCGCCCTCAGATCACATAAGATCTGGAATGCTTAAGCGCCCTCAGATCACATAAGACCTGGAATGCTAAGGCGCCCTCAGATCACATAAGATCTGGAATGCTAAGGCGCCCTCACATCACATAAGATCTGGAATGCTAAAGCGCCCTCAGATCACATAAGATCTGGAATGCTAAGGCGCCCTCAGATCACATAAGATCTGGAATGCTTAAGCGCCCTCAGATCACATAAGATCTGGAATGCTAAGGCGCCCTCAGATCACATAAGATCTGGAATACTAAGGCGCCCTCACATCACATAAGATCTGGAATGCTAAAGCGCCCTCAGATCACATAAGATCGGGAATGCTAAGGCGCCCTCAGATCACATAAGATCTGGAATGCTAAGGCGCCCTCAGATCCCATAAGATCTTGAATGCTAAACGCCCTCAGATCACATAAGACTCTGGAATGCTAAGGCGCCCTCAGATCACATAAGATCTGGAATGCTAAGGCGCCCTCAGATCACATAAGATCTGGAATGCTTAAGCGCCCTCAGATCACATAAAATCTGGAATGCTTAAGCGCCCTCAGATCACATAAGATCTGGAATGCTAAGGCGCCCTCAGATCACATAAGATCTGGAATGCTAAGGCGCCCTCAGATCACATAAGATCTGGAATGCTAAAGCGCCCTCAGATCACATAAGATCTGGAATGCTAAGGCGCCCTCAGATCACATAAGATCTGGAATGCTTAAGCGCCCTCAGATCACATAAGATCTGGAATGCTTAAGCGCCCTCAGATCACATAAGATCTGGAATGCTACGGTGCCCTCAGATCACATAAGATCTGGAATACTAAGGCGCCCTCACATCACATAAGATCTGGAATGCTAAAGCGCCCTCAGATCACATAAGATCTGGAATGCTAAGGCGCCCTCAGATCCCATAAGATCTGGAATGCTAAGGCGCCCTCAGATCCCATAAGATCTGGAATGCTAAAGCGCCCTCAGATCACATAAGATCTGGAATGCTAAAGCGCCCTCAGATCACATAAGATCTGGAATGCTAAAGCGCCCTCAGATCACATAAGATCTGTAATGCTAAGGCGCCCTCAGATCACATAAGAGCTGGAATGCTAAAGCGCCCTCAGATCACATAAGAGCTGGAATGCTAAAGCGCCCTCAGATCACATAAGATCTGGAATGCTAAAGCGCCCTCAGATCACATAAGATCTGGAATGCTTAAGCGCCCTCAGATCACATAAGATCTGGAATGCTAAGGCGCCCTCAGATCACATAAGATCTGGAATGCTAAGGCGCCCTCAGATCACATAAGATCTGGAATGCTAAAGCGCCCTCAGATCACATAAGATCTGGAATGCTAAGGCGCCCTCAGATCACATAAGATCTGGAATGCTTAAGCGCCCTCAGATCACATAAGATCTGGAATGCTTAAGCGCCCTCAGATCACATAAGATCTGGAATGCTAAGGCGCCCTCAGATCACATAAGATCTGGAATGCTAAGGCGCCCTCACATCACATAAGATCTGAAATGCTAAAGCGCCCTCAGATCACATAAGATCTGGAATGCTAAGGCGCCCTCAGATCACATAAGATCTGGAATGCTAAAGCGCCCTCAGATCACATAAGATCTGGAATGCTAAAGCGCCCTCAGATCACATAAGATCTGGAATGCTAAAGCACCCTCATATCACATAAGATCTGGAATGCTAAAGCGCCCTCAGATCACATACGATCTGGGTGGCTCTGTATACATTTCACAATAATAATAATAATACATTAATAGTTATGTTCAACAATTTCTTTTGAGGGTATTTGACTTACTTTTTCCTCTCAAATGTTGATTCACTCATCAGAAAAGGCTAAGCCACGTATGCACTCAAGTGCAAAACACTTGTGAGTTACCTGTGTGATAATGTTAGTGTAACAAAGTTCCACAGTACTTGTGAGAACCGGGGCACAGTCGGTCTCACATCCAAGGGATTCGCCGCAGAAGGCCGTGCTGCCGTAGGGTCTTGTTGGCTACAGCGTTGCATTTATAATTTGACCCTTGGCTCCAGCACCACTTCGTTGAGAAAGGCCGTCAGCAGGCGCTAGCAGTCCGCGAGGACCATCTCATCCCTCTAGCCTGCTTGTGAGTTCCACAGTGCAGGCACTAGCAGTCCGCGAGGACCATCTCTCATCTCTCTGGCCTGCTTGTGAGTTCCACAGTGCAGGCACTAGCAGTCCGCGAGGACCATCTCTCATCCCTCTGGCCTGCTTGTGAGTTCCACAGTGCAGGCGCTAGCAGGCCGCGAGGACCATCTCTCATCCCTCTGGCCTGCTTGTGAGTTCCACAGTGCAGGCGCTAGCAGTCCGCGAGGACCATCTCTCATCCCTCTGGCCTGCTTGTGAGTTCCACAGTGCAGGCGCTAGCAGTCCGCGAGGACCATCTCTCATCTCTCTGGCCTGCTTGTGAGTTCCACAGTGCAGGCGCTAGCAGTCCGCGAGGACCATCTCTCATCTCTCTGGCCTGCTTGTGAGTTCCACAGTGCAGGCACTAGCAGTCCGCGAGGACCATCTCTCATCTCTCTGGCCTGCTTGTGAGTTCCACAGTGCAGGCGCTAGCAGTCCGCGAGGACCATCTCTCATCCCTCTGGCCTGCTTGTGAGTTCCACAGTGCAGGCGCTAGCAGGCCGCGAGGACCATCTCTCATCCCTCTGGCCTGCTTGTGAGTTCCACAGTGCAGGCGCTAGCAGTCCGCGAGGACCATCTCTCATCCCTCTGGCCTGCTTGTGAGTTCCACAGTGCAGGCGCTAGCAGTCCGCGAGGACCATCTCTCATCCCTCTGGCCTGCTTGTGAGTTCCACAGTGCAGGCGCTAGCAGTCCGCGAGGACCATCTCTCATCTCTCTGGCCTGCTTGTGAGTTCCACAGTGCAGGCGCTAGCAGTCCGCGAGGACCATCTCTCATCCCTCTGGCCTGCTTGTGAGTTCCACAGTTATCCACCATGACTCCCGGATACTTGTATTCCAACTCTCTCTCTCCCAACTCGCCAACCATGCGACACTTGCCTTTTTTCTTCACTTACTTGCCGACCATAAGAATTTGTGTTTTTTCTCGCCTGATTTCCATTCTAGTTCCTACAGAGAACTCGTTTAAGTTTGCAAGAAGTCTCTGCAGTTTTTACTGAGCACCAAAGCGTTGTCCGCATCAACAGGCCAGATGTGGTCTCACCACCCAACTTTGGGGAATTACCCTCGTTTACCATCACCAATTCGATTGGTTCGTCAACTGTATATGAATGAGTTGAAGAAAAGTATTCAAGGAAAACATGCAAGAGGAAAACTAGTCTCAGGTGAATCTGGAAACTCCGCAAAGGACTTCCAGCAAATGGCGCTCGACAGCCCCCCTAAACTTCGCAAACCCCCTGCTAGGGCCCTGCTTTCCTCATCTCTTACTTTCTGTTTAATGCACCTCCTTGGACGTGTGCAGTGTCAAACATGGCCAGGAGGAAGTAATGCTGAGAAATCCTCTCTCTCATTGTCTCTGTTCCCTTACAGGCAAAACGTGGAAGCGCTTAGAATCAGGCAACTCCAGATTCGAAGCGCTACACAAGAGAACGGCTCAGAAGGATGCCTGGCCGCACACACCACGCCTCGGCCCACGTGTGTGACAAAAGACGGTGTTTGAGTCTGTGTTACTGTAAACACACAGTGCTGGAACCCAGCGGGGCACCCCCTCCCCCACCCCACCAAGGGCTGAACCCCCCTTCTTTACTAGAAGTGGCACAAATGGAAATTAAAAATTCATTGTACTAATTTATTTTATGACCATTTCTGGAGTTGGACAGAATTACTGGCTGTAGTAAAATTACTTCATTATTTAGTTTCAGCATAAAATGAAGACCCCCGAAGGGTTCCATTCAGCAAAGGAAGGCATTTTAAATAGCAAAAGAAACGAGAAGAAATGAAATATTCCATGTTCCCATTGTGAGATACTCAACTCACGCTTGACGTAGGTTCCCAATAGAGGCGTGTGCGAAGGACACACACACGCGCACACACACGCGCACACACACGTGCACATCCATGCACACAAATAAGCACACAAACACATACATACACAGGCAGCAACACACATAAACGTATTCAAACATATGCATATTCATGCACACCAACACGCCAGCCATACATACACATATAAACATGTATGAACACCAACATACACAAACACATATACACATATAAACCAACATGGATACACAGGTATATACACACAAACACATATGTACACATCCATGCAGACAAATAAGCACACTGACACACACATACTTGCCCACCAACACACAGGCCATACATACACATATAAACATGTATGCACACCAACACACACATGCATACACAAACACATATGCAACCATACAAACACACACACATGAATTCACACACACACATGAACACATACAAACACACACCAGGCATGCATAAACATACCAACCCTACATACATATATAAACATGTACGCACACCAACATACTCAAACACATACACACAAACATGCATACACAGACATAGGATACACACAAACACATATGTACACATCCATGCAGAAAAATAAGCACAATGACACACACATACTTTCGCACCAACACACTGCCCATACATACACATATAAACATATATGCACACGAACACACACATGCATACACAAACACATATACACATACAAACACACACCCAGATATATACGTACAGACACACACATATGCATACACATATACACATACAAACACACACACGCATACACAAACACATATACACATACAAACATACACACATGCATACACACACAGATATACGTACAGACACACACATATACATACATACAAACACACACACGCATACACAAACACATATACACATACAAACATACACACATGCATACACACACAGATATACGTACAGACACACACATATACATACATACAAACACACACACGCATGCACACACAGATATATATACACGTATAAACACACCATGCACACACATCGCCCGTACTGCCTCAGGGGAAGAGTCGGTGTCAGCTGTCTCCTAGAGGGAGCTCTCGCATGAGACAGCCGGACTCAGAGACATGTAGGGTAGGGAGAGACAGACACGCCCCCCCTTTTAATTGGGCAGTTTTTTCCGCTTTCTGACATATAATGAGCACACAACGGCCGCGTGAGCATCACGCCCTCAAACCCACACTGCGAGCACCTTCCTGACCGGGGTCTCTCGAGGATCGACGGTAAATGCAACGTTTGACTTTCAGTTGGTAAAAAAAAAAAAAAAAAAACCACATTTCATTCACCAGAAACTTAAAATCCTTGCACAAGGTTTCATATACTGCCACTGGTGCCGCAATTGTACACCAATATTTACACGGACCAACACGTGAAAGTGTGACAGTGATCCTTAGATCGAGAACTGGGAGTGGGTGGCCTGCTGTGCTGGGCAACTCAAGCCAGTGACTGGCCTCGTCCTTCTGAACACAATATTTACAGGTTTTTAAAGTTGGAATGCGACATATCTGTACTCGCTGACATTCCATGCTATCATATAAATATACATATCACTGCTAAATATAGTGATGTCATCTTTCTTTAAATAACCTCTCAACTGTTTCCTGCAAGATGCCCGAATCTCCAGCCAGGAGAGGAGCAGCGCCTAAAACTGAAAAGGTTCGTGGCGCTACCAGCGCCTCCTTTCATCCAATGAGCGCAATCCTTCAATTTACGGTCAAGAGGACTGGAACCTGGTTCTCTTAGACTTGAGGCTTGTTTGGAAAGAATGCAACAGAAATATGAAATTCTAAATTTGTACCCAGGCCACGTTGCAATAAATGTACATATTTAAACTCAACCCACACAATGAAATGAAATGCGTACACGTTCTGCAACGAGAGAGTGCTACCACAGACGTCAAGCAGCTTCGAGCCGCCTTGAAGACGCGGATGTGCAGGAATACATTACCGGCCCCTCACAGCAGGGCCCGGGTAATTGGCAGTTATGTTTTACCTCCTGCAGACGAGTAATGGTTAAAAAATGGTGTTCATACAATTTAGAAAGCAAAAAAGTGTCTTCGTGTAGCCCGCTCTGACGACACGAGACTGGTAATGAATTAAGGGTGCGTTCATCAAAGCGGACGAAATGAGAATTGGGCAGGTAGGGGTTAAGCACCCCGAGGGATCGAAAGGTGACACGTTGAACCCCACTGAATGTTCACGCCATTCATCATGGGTTCACGTGTGCAGAAAGGCCACCACTGCCAACTGCACCAACCATCGCCAACCCTCCCCAGCTGCACACACCCTCACCAGCTGCACCAACCCTTGCCAGCTGCACACACCCTCGCAAGCTGCACCAACCATCACCAGCTGAACCCACCCTTGCCAGCTCCACCAACCCTCGCCAGCTGCACCCACGCTTGCCAGCTTCACCAACCATCGCCAGCTGCACCCACCCTCGCCAGCTGCACCAACCCTTGCCAGGTGCACCAACCCTCGCCAACTGCACCAACCATCGCCAACCCTCCCCAGCTGCACACACCCTCGCAAGCTGCACCAACCATCGCCAGCTGAACCCACCCTTGCCAGCTCCACAACCCTCACCAGCTGCACCCACCCTCGCCAGCTGCACCCACCCTCGCCAGCTCCACCAACCCTCACCAGCTGAACCCACCCTTGCCAGCTCCACCAACCCTCGCCAGCTGCACCCACCCTTGCCAGCTTCACCAACCATCGCCAGCTGCACCCACCCTCGCCAGCTGAACCCCCCCCCTTGCCAGCTCCACCAACCCTCGCCAGCTGCATGGAGCAGTGAGATGGGAGGAAGGCATCATGTGGAATCATGTGGCGATGAGTCATCGAGAACGTATGGCTCGAATCACATGGTGGCGACCAGCTGAGGTGTGAGGGGCATCTGACCATTAAATGGAGGCTGCTGAGCAGGCACAGGGAGGCCTCAAGAGACATCACATGGGGACTGCGGAACTATCACATGGTGGCTACAGAGGTGTCACATGGTGATACAGAGCTGTCACATGACGGCTATTGAGGTGTCACATGGGGTCCAGAGCTGTCACATGGGGGGTACAGAGGTGTCACATGGGGGTACAGAGGTGTCACATGGGGGTACAGAGGTGTCACATGGGGATACAGAGGTGTCACATGACGTCTATTGAGGTGTCACATGGGGTACAGAGCTGTCACATGGGGGTACAGAGGTGTCACATGGGGGCTACAGAGGTGCCACATGGGGGCTACAGACGTGTCACATGGGGGTACAAAGCTGTCACATGGGGGTACAGAGGTGTCACATGGGAGTACAGAGCTGTCACATAGGGGTACAGAGCTGTCACATGGGGGTACAGAGCTGTCACATGGGGGTACACAGGTGTCACATGGGGGTTACAGACGTGTCACATGGGGGTACAAAGGTGTCACATGGGGGTATAGAGGTGTCACATGGGGGCTATAGACGTGTCGCATGAGGGGACAGAGGTGTCACATGACGGCTATTGAGGTGTCACATGGGGTACAGAGATGTCACATGGGGGTACAGAGGTGTCACATGGGGATACAGAGGTGTCCCATGAAGGCTATTGAGGTGTCACAGGGGGGTACAGAGCTGTCACATGGGGGGTACAGAGGTGTCACATGGGGATACAGAGGTGTCACATGACGGCTATTGAGGTGTTTCATGGGGGTACAGAGGTGTCACATGGGGGTACAGAGGTGTCACATGGGGGTACAGAGGTGTCACATGGGGGTACAGAGGTGTCACATTGGGGCTACAGACATGTCACATGGGGGTACAGAGGTGTCACATGGGCGCTACAGACGTGTCACATGGGGATACAAAGCTGTCACATGGGGGTACAGAGGTGTCACATGGGAGTACAGAGCTGTCACATAGGGGTACAGAGCTGTCACATGGGGGTACAGAGCTGCCACATGGGGGTACACAGGTGTCACATGGGGGCTTCAGACGTGTCACATGGGGGTACAAAGGTGTCACATGACGGCTATTGAGGTGTCTCATGGGGTACAGAGGTGTTACATGGGGGTACAGAGCTGTCACATGGGGGTATAGAGGTGTCACTTGGGGGCTACAGACGTGTCACATGGGGGTACAGAGGTGTCACATGATGGCTATTGAGGTGTCACATGGGGTACAGAGCTGTCACATGGGGTAACAGAGCTGTCACATGGGGGTACAGAGCTGTCACATGGGGGGTACAGAGGTGTCACATGGGGGTACAGAGGTGTCACATGGGGGCTACAGACGTGTCTCATGGGGGTTCAAAGCTGTCACATGGGTTACAGATGTGTCACATGGTGGCTACTGAGGTGTCGCATGGGGTACAGAGCTGTCACATGGGGGTACCGAGGTGTCACATGGGGGTACAGAGGTGTCACATGACGGCTATTGAGGTGTCACATGGGGGCACAGAGCTGTCACAAAGGGTTACAGAGGTGTCACATGGGGGTACAGACGTGTCACATGGGGGTACAATGCTGTCACATGGGGGCTACAGAGGTGTCGCATGGGGGCTACAGAGGTGTCACATGGGGGTACAAAGCTGTCACATGGGCGCTACAGAGGTGTCACATGGGGGGTACAAAGCTGTCACATGGGGATACAGAGGTGTCATATGGGGGTACAGAGGTGTCACATGGGACAACAGAGGTGTCATACTGGGGCCACAGAGGTGTCACATGGGGACTACAGAGGTGTCACATGGGGGCCACTGAGGTGTCACATGGGGGACAATGAGCTGTCACATGGGGGTACAGAGGTGTAACATGGGGGTACAGAGGGTTCACATAGGTACTACAGAGATGTCACACTGTGGCCAGTGGTTACAGATATGAACTCTTGAAAAAAACTGCCTGCAGGCATAAACCAGTGTGTCTGAAAAGTTTCAGCGCTCCGTCCATCATCTCCTTGTGTTTGCTTTGTTGGCCCTAAGTTGGCAGGGTATGCCCAAACGTGGGTCCCTTGCTCACTTTGCCACTGGATTCAAGCTAGTCTGGCTGATGAGGGGTGTTTCCTCGAAACCAGTCCCAGTATGCTTGTTTCCAGTCCACGGAACAGCTGGCTTGGAAGTTCGGTCTGGACTGTTCCCATGAGGCACAGGGTCAAGACTGATTTGCATATGGCTGCGTCTGAACTGGGGTGGCAAATTGAGCTAAAGAACTATGATGGATTCAACCCAGATCTGTGACTGGGGGTGAGTGTCTGAAAAGTTTCAGCACTCCGTCCATCATCTCCTTGTGTTTGCTTTGTTGGCCCTAAGTTGGCAGGGTATGCCCAGACGTGGTTCCCTTGCTCACTTTGCCACTGGATTCAAGCTAGTCTGACTGATGAGGGGTGTTACCTCGAAACCAGTCCCAGTATGCTTGTTTCCAGTCCACAGAACAGCTGGCTTGGCAGTTCGGTCTGGACTGTTCCCATGAGGCACAGGGTCAAGACTGATTTGCATATGGCTGGGTCTGAACTGGGGTGGTGAAGTGAGCTAAAGAAGGATGATTAATTAAACCCAGATCTGTGACTGGGGGTGAGTTTCTGAAAAGTTCAGTGCTCCCTCCATCATCTCTTTGTGTTTGCGCCATATACCAAGAACAGGCAGAGTGGAAATCAAAACCACTGAGACAAGGCCTTGCACATATGTCCCACAGAGGCCAGCATAGTGTCCATCAAACACTGCACCATGCAGGTGCCAAAGTGTGTAGGAAATGCCTCAGTCTGTACCTGGCTGATGAGTCCATAACTAGGGCAAAACCCATCCTGGGTTGCTTGTGTTTCCGGCCCAGGGAGGAGCTGGCCTGGCAGTTCGGGATCGACTGTTCCCATGAGGCACAGGGTCAAGACTGATTTGCATATGGCCTAGTCCAAACTGAGGTGGCATGGTGGGCGAAAGAACGATGGGTTAGAGTGCTACCCCAAGCGATTGCCAGTTGTTAGACTTACTGCAAGCAGCCTCACAACATCTTTTGTGTGTTTCTTGACAAATTGTCAATCACACATCCTGGATGGGTCCACAGCATTAGTACCGTCTTTCTATTGGCTGTTTGAGGTATCTTTCCTCCCCCACTGGCATGGTTGAGGGATTATTTTGCATATGAAAAGTGCACTCTGTCATCACATCTGTATTTCTTTATCACATCCATGTATCACACACAGACATCAATTTTTTTTTCCACTGATGAGGTAATTCTTTTATTGATTTTGTCAGTGTGAATACAAACATCAAAATGATTGGCTTTGTCAACGCTTATTTGTAGATTGGGGCAAATCACGTCAGTATTTTTAGAGATGTAAGCAATTATTAAGTAACCAATCCTTGCTTCAAAGGTTCATTTCATATATCTACTGACACCTGCCAGGTCTGGGCATCAACCCTCAAATCCCAATTTCTACAAAGCAGACAGTGCAGCGGGCGATGACGCAGGTGGTTGGGAAGTGACGCGGTGTCTCGTGGCTTTGAAAAGGCCATACAACGCACATTACACATGTTTAACATGTTTCAAGTCTATTTCCAGGTATTTAGAGGCCTGTATTAGCACTGGTGGTCTTAAGGTGTCAGGTGGCATGTGCATGGGGGCACGAGGAGGGGGTCAAAGGTCACTTTCTGCTATTTTATTTTAATTGTAAAAGGGGGAGGTTCTCTGTCTCTTAGCCATCCACCCCAGGCAGCAGAGCCCCCATAGAAAGGCGAGTGTCTTCAGACCAGAAGCCATGTTTACGAGCAGCTCTCAGCAGGCGTTGGCACCACATATACACGCAGCAGGGTGTGACAATAAAAAATAGATCACAGCAGTAAGCAGTGAGCGAGCCTTCCTAGCATCTCGGGGTTTGAAAACATGTATTGATTATAGCGACAGAACAGAAGGTTTCCTTTATAGAGACATGGAAAGAACAACCCGCCCCGCCCCCGCTCCCCCAGCCTCGAGCCCCCCAGGGACTGATTTAATTAGAAGTGACGGTTCGATGTGAGGTTTGTGTGTTTTAAAGCAGCACTAAAGCTGTGTGACAGCTGATATTAAACAATCTACCTTCCATTACAGGGAAGGGTTTAAATAGGCTATTAAGTACAGCGAGAAGCCGCCCCCCACCCCGCCCCCACCGAGGTTCTGTGTCTTCCTTTTGTGATTGTGATTCGTCATTGATTCACGCACTTAGCTCGGTACAGAACAAGGTGTCGCAGTGTTGTAACTGCAAGACACCCACTGGTGTGAACACACGCATAGCACCCCTCAGATCGCACACGTATGAACACACACACATATACATATATACACACACACAAATACACATATACACACATACACACACATATATACACACACGCATATACACACACATATATATACACACACAAACCATGTGTACAGCAAACGTTTGCCCCTCACTACCACTTCCAGTTTTCAATGCTAGCACAAAACTGCGATGAATTACACAAATGACAACTTAAAACATCACTCAGTTAAAAACATGCCTGTGATTGGAACTTGAGGATAAGCGGGTTTTGTAACATTTTTCATCACCAAGCTAATAACAACAATGATCGTGTCTGGTGTAAGACCTCCGACCCTCAGTCTAGGTCCACTCTCTCCCCGCAGCTCCGCTGTGCCGTCTCTTGCCTCCAGACCCCGACCTCCTCCTTGGGAGGTTCGAGGCTGCTGCCCGCTCCTGCGCCTGCTGCCCGCTCCAACTGGGACCAGACTGCCTGCAACCACCGTAACCTTTCTCAGACGTTTTTTTTCTTAATTTTTCCCTGTTGTGCCACTGTTATTGTGCCCATCTGTGTCTTGCTCTAATTCCACCATTGTTTTTATTTTCTCGTGCCTGCCTGTTGCCCCTGCGGCCCCTCCCCCTGGAATTATCCCCCGGAATTCCCCCGCCCCTGCCTCCCAGCCTCTTCTCCCTCCCACCTCACCTACTTAATGGCAGCCGCTGCGTGGTCACGCCGCGCCAAAGGCGCGCCCGTCAGCGCCCGTCCGCGACTCGACCGCGGCCAGCGCCAGGAACCCTGGACCTCCCATTACCCATCGCTACGACACCACCACCCTCCTCGCACTCAACCCTGGAAGACTTAGAGAATGCCAACAGGCCTCGCCGAACACGACCCACGGCCAGTTCTCCTGCCTCCACTGCTGCCAGACCCTCACCGCCACCCCGGCCTCCAACACCGGCGACGCCAGCACCGGCGACACCCTAAAATGCATCCTCCTCAATGTACGCTCCGTACACAAACACACCATGGAAATCTGGAACCTACTCGACTTTCTCTCGCCCGACATCGCCTTCTTCACAGAGACCTGGACCAACGCATCCTCCGCCCCCAACATCAGCACCGCCATCCCAGACGGATACAAGATCCAGAGGAAAGACCGCCCCAACCACCCAGGAGGCGGCCTCGCCATCGCCCACAAGAGCACCCTCCGCCTCACCACCTCCAGCGAAACCTTCCCTCCGCCGAACACCTGCACTTCCAGATCCAGACCACCCCCAAATCACACTCCGAGGAACCCTCATCTACAGACCCCCGGCCCCCGAACACCCTTCGCCACCACCATCACCGACTTCATCACACCCCACGCCATCGCCTCAACAAACTACATACTCATTGGAGACCTGAACTTCCACCTCGACAACCCCAACGACCCCAACTCCACTATCCGTCGTGACAAACTCGCCAGCATCGGACTTAAACAACTCGTCAACACACCGACCCACAGAGCAGGATACACCCTCGACCCCATCTTCGCGGCAGGAAACAGCGTCCAATTCAGCCACACAATGCAGCCGCCATGGACCGACCACCACTGCGTACACTTCGCCATCAACAAACCTAAGGCACCCAAACCAGCCCCACGCCCACCTCGAAGGAACTGGAGAAAGGTTACCGACGAGCAACTTAACTCCACCCTCACCCAAGACAACCACACTTGGGCACCCGATGCAAACGACACAGCCAGAGAACTCCACACCTGGATCTCCAACTGTGCAGACAAGCTCGCCCCGCTATGCAACCCTGACAGACAACGCCCCAGGAAAGCCGCCTGGTTCACCACCGCTCTCCAAGAAGCCAGAGGCACCTGCAGACGCCTGGAGAAGAACTGGAGAAACACCAAGACAACCGAAAACCACACCACCTACAAGGATGCCATGACGGACTACCACAACCAGATCAGAGCCACCAAGTGGAACTTCATCCACAACAAAATCCTGGCCAACTCCACCAACTCCAAGGAACTTTTCAGTGTCATTCAAGAATTCACCAACCCACGCAGCGAAGCCACAGACATCAGCCCATCCCAAGACCTCTGCGACAAGCTTGGAACCTATTTCCACCTCAAGATCAAAAACCTCTACGACAACTTCATCAACCATCCACCAGGCACCACATACGGCCCCCGCCTCCCAGAAACACCAGCCAGCCCACCATCTCCAACTGGACACCGATCACAGCTGAAGACACCGCCTCGACCATGAAAAGCATCCACTCGGGGGGCCCCACCGACCCCTGCCCCCCTCACATCTACCACAGAGCCGCGGCCACCATCGCACCCGAACTACAACGCACCATCAACACCACCTTCAAAACAGGCACCTTCCCAGATGACTGGAAGCGCGCAGAAGTCAGACCCCTGCTCAAGAAGCCCACAGCTGACCCCACCGACCTCAAGAACTATCGGCCCATCTCGCTCCTCCCCTTCGCAGCCAAAGTTGCAGAGAAAACAGTCAACAGGAAACTGACACGATTCATTGAAGAGAACGCCCTCATCACCAGCAGACTGGACTATGGAAACGCACTCTACGCCGGCATCAACAAGTCCCTACTCCGCAAACTCCAGATAATACAGAACACCGCCGCCAGACTCGTCCTCGGCATCCCCCGACACGAACACATCAGCCAACACCTAAGAAGTCTACACTGGCTCCCGTGGAGAAAAGAGTCACTTTCAAAATCCTCACTCACGCCTACAAATGCCTACACAACAACGGACCCAAATACATCAACGACAGAATCAACTTCCACGTACCCAAAAGAAACCTCCGATCTTCCAACCTCGCACTGGCCGAAACCCCGCGCATCCACAGAGCCAGAGCAGGCGGAAGATCCTTCTCTCACATTGCAGCCAAGAACTGGAACGAGCTACCAGCAGACATCAGATGCGCCCCCTCCCTGAACACCTTCAGGAAGACCCTAAAGACCTGGCTCTTCGGCTAAACAGATCTGCGGAACCCCCCCTCAGCGCCTTGAGACCCTCAAGGGTGAGTAGCGCGCTTACAATTCCCTAATTGATTGATTGATTGATTGATGGTGTGTGCATACAATAGCTATGAAACACTGTTTAATGCGGAAACGGAGGTACTCCTTAAAAAAGAAAATAAGCAAATGGTAACTAACGAAGTGAAAGAGGTACGCATTTTGCCATCATTAGGAGGATGAAAGGGTGAGCCCTGCAGGATTCATAGTCGTGGCAGGTATTCTCACAGCTCCTCTAAGTTTGGTTCCTTAACTAACAGCGCTTTATGACTGCATGTGGGCTCTAAGTTGTGTCAGGGGCGTGTGGGAAGGCGCGGTCTTTGAGTGTAGTGTTTCACGTCATCCTGTAGGAAGCAGCGCAAGGCATCTGTCAGGTGGGGACATCACCCCTTTCAAGGCCCTCAGTGCAAGAATGACAGACACAAGTGCAATGGAGAGAGGCGCGTGTGTGTGTGAGTGACACAGCACAGAGGCAGAGAACACAACCGTGTGCGCCATCTTCCCTGGGGGAGCACACACTGTAAGAAGAACATCTTTCGGAGCTCTGAATTTGTTGACGCTCAGTCTGTACGTCATAAACCATTATTTGTTTGTAACTTGGACACAAGACGCTATAATCCCGCATCAAAGGCAAACCTCAACACAGCACGTAAGCCACTGAGGCGTCAATGTAGGGAGGGCACAGGCTCTACTTCCGGACCCCGCAGCTGCATGGTGCGGCCGGGGGCCTTCGGGCGACCACGCCACGCCGAGGGGCCACTTCCTCCAAAGTGTGGCCTCTAATTGTCAAGGAGCCGAGTTTGGCCACCAGGCTGACCGGCCTGAGCACCATGGCTATTTATCAAGTGACGCATTGGCCTGCGGCTACCTATTCCGTCCAACGGCCATTGATTTAAGTGAGGTGGGGGGGGGGAGGGGCAGTTTAACAGAATTGGGAGCAGTTACCCTTGAATTAAGCTGTTTTTCAAAGCCACACACCCATTTTTTTTTTTTGCAGACTTATATAGCGTGAACTCGACCCGAAGGTATTGGAGCGCTTTACATGAGCACATTACATAAGGACACTGTTGTATTCTTGTTCCCCTTTTGTACATTCCGTCCACCCCTCCCCCTGCTCCATCTTTGGTTTCCCCCGGTGAGAGCTCACCTTAGAATGTTGGTGTTTCAGAGTTGTTGGAGAGTGGATGGTCAATAAAGAAGTATACTCGGATATCTGTTAGTGTCATCCTTTCTAACTTTCAACACTGGCGACGTTTTACTGCGCTGGGGGCAGTTTTTGACCATTTCCCCTTTGAGTACTCTCTCCATTCCATCCACTGGTGCTTGCTCTGATGAATGCTGTGCTTACGTCCAGTACCTGCTTGTCTAAAAGGAAAAACCTCTTCATGCTACGCGATTTTGGATACGCATCCGAAGAGGAAGAACAGCGCTGCCCTATCCCTTTTCTTAAGGACTTTCATGTACGGGTGAGCGGAGTTTGTGACACTCACTTTCCATCGTATTGTTTGCCGATTACCGTCGTGTGAGTCTATGTGAATATTGAGCCTCTAATGAAGTATCCTTGGACTCACCATCCAGGCGCGTTGAGAACTTTGGTTAAGGTGTGATTGGTACTGCTCGGCATCTCCAGCCGGACCTGCTCTTCGCCTCTCTATTGTTCTGTACTGCTTGCGGTTCCCGGTACTTGTCACAGAGGAGGTGGAAGGCACGCTGTCTTCAGCTATACAGCGAGTTTCCCCTGTACAACGCAAGGTTTTGGCTCTCCTCGTATGCTGCCGCGACTGTGCTGTGTGTCCGGTACCGTCTCTGAGGGGAGAAAACCGCCGCATAATCACTCGGTCTAGGCACGATACTCAGTCACCCCTGAGCTGCGAGGAGTTTCCTGACTCCTGTCACCCCTACCTTGCCTGCAGCTGCTGTGGATCGTTGGACGATGCGCGGAAAGTGCAAGACTGACAACATGAAGTCCGTGCTGGGAATGTCCACGTGAAGGATCACCAATTCCTGTCAGCCCGACAAAGGGAGTCCCGCTGCTCGTGAGGTGTGTGGGAGCGCAAGCTGTAATCCGGATCCTGTCAGCGTATGTGTTGCTTCAGATAAAACATTCCTGCCTGTCTGACGGGGTGCAATACCGATGTTCACATAGCGTGTGGGGGCGTTCCATCCCCGTGCTGATCGTTTATTGCAGCGTGTTGCTCCACGGACCTTTCTCCTCGTAGGACCACTGTGTTTTTGTTTGTTCAAGTCCGTAGCACCTCAGTGTACACTTTGTGCCCAGAGCCGGTACATTCCTCTCTTCTGCAACGCACTACACAATCACGCTGCAGCAAGCTTACTAAGGATCATGACTGTTTTGGAACTTGCACCACGTTGACTCTCTTCCAAGTGTGTGTGTCTAGAAAAAAAAAAATAAGGTACTTTTGTCCTTGATCAACCCTCTATCCATTCCACCTCTACCGGAACAGTGTGTGCTGGGTGCATTCAGGTGGGGTTTCCTGGGTCCCCCCCAGCATTCCTGGCTAGGCTTTCCCTTCTCTAGGGTTTACTTGTCCTTCCTCTGTGCCCCCTTCACCGTCTGTCCCTACCTTCTCCTACAGGACCTGTGGGGTGTTGGGGTTGCCTGGTGGGGTTTCTTGGGTTCCCCTGCTCCTCCTAGCCAAGTTTTTCCCCCATCTTGCCACTCTCCCTCCTCCTATTTCCATGATGGCAGCGGCGAGCATGAGCCAACCACCCCCTTTCCTAAACGAAATAGGTGAGCCAGAGATATGTTGGAAGGAATGGTTCAAATTATTCGAATCATACATTATAGCAATTGGGGGAGAGCGTTTTACGTCCTTGCGCAAACAACATATTCTTCTCCACAACTTAGGTGTACATGGAAGGAAAATATATGAGACGTTGCCTGAACCTGTAGGGGGAGTTGAAGGGGGGGATGTAGATTTGTTCATGTGCACTGTGGAAAAGTTAGAGACGCATTTTGGAGATAAGATAAATGTGGTTCTGGAACGCCATAAGTTTTTTAACAGAGTGCAAGGGAAACAGGAGTCCGTCCAAAATTACATTGCGGCTTTGTGGGGTCTCACGCAGTTGTGTGAATTTGGCAATCTCACTGATTCTCTAATAAGGGACCAGTTGGTGCGTTGCACTAACAACACTCGCATCCAAGAGAAACTCTTAGCTAGGAACCCCTGCTTGAGAGAAGCAGTTGAGATTGCAAAATCCATCGAGCACACTGCCAAGTGCATAAAAGAAATGAAGCCTAGCAGTGAGGTAGTGGCTAATGTAAAAGAGAAGGAAGAAGAGAGCGAGGTTTACAAGGTAAAAAGTAAAGAATGCATGTTTAGCAGGGCAACTGACAAAGTCAGTCATTCCAAGTGTTACAGATGTGGTAGCAGTAATCATTTTGCCAATTACCCTCAGTGCCCCGCCAGAAGTATAACCTGCAAGAAATGTAACAGGAGGGGGCATTTTGCAAGAGTATGCAGGGAAGGAGAACCTCACATAAGAGAAAGTGAGAGAGAGGGCGGGAGAACACAGTACAAGGAAGTAAAATGTGTGTTACCTAGTGAAAAAAATATGTACTACAGCTTAAGAGTAATGCTGGTTCTATTAATGCCATCTATCCTAAATGCGATGTGCTATTGAACAACAAAAATGTCACTATGTATGCCGATTCGTGTTCTCCGTTCACCTTACTAAACAAGGAAGATTTTGAGAACCTTGGGGAACAACTAATAACCTCTTTACAGAAACCTGACATTTCACCCACGGGGTACAGCAGGGAACCGATACCTCTCATGGGGATGAAGGAAATGAAAATACAATTCAAAGACAGGAAAGCCTTCGGTAAAGTATACATCGTAGAGTATGGTTCCAACCTGCTGGGATGGCAGCACCAAAAGGATTTGGGTATCATCCTGGACCCAAACAGCGAAGAACAAGTCCTACTTACAGAAGGAATCCACAGAGGTGACACCATTTGCGAAGGGTTCCCAGAATTATTCCAAGAAAGGTTAGGCTGTCTGCATGAATTCCAACACAAAATAAAACTTAAATCCAGCGCAAAACCGGTGGTCCACAAACTGCGCTCAGTACCGCAACTCATGAGAGAACCTTTGGAAAAGGAATTGAACAAACTTTGTGACATGGGGATCATACAACCTGTGGATTGCTCTGAATGGTTGGCCCCGGTGGTTATCGCAGCCAAAGCCAATGGGGAAGGAATTCGTCTATGTGTAGACCTACGCAGCCTCAACTAAAACATCTGGGTGGAGAGGCACCCTCTGCCTAACATCAACGAGATGCTCAGCACCATGGAACAGGCAAAATACTTCAGCGTAATCGATCTGTCGATGGCGTATCACCAGGTGGATCTCCACCCGGAATCCAGGCCACTTACCGCTTTTATAACCCCCCAGGGTGCGTTCATGTTTAGGTGGATGCCTTTCGGATTAGCGTCAGCTGCGGCGGTTTTCCAGAAGATAATGCAACAAATCCTGAGAGGAGTGGACCGGTCGATGTGCTTCCAGGACGATATACTGGTGTGTGGGCGCAATGTGGAAGAACACGACTATACCCTCAAGTTAGTGTTCCAGAAGCTCACGGATGCTGGGCTGACGGTACAAAGGAACAAATGTAAAATAAGAGTGACATCCGTTGACTATCTAGGACATTCTATTTCGGAGGAAGGGTTCAGGCCAAAAAACAGCTTGCTGGGTGCAGTTAAGGATGCTCCTTACCCGAATAATAAAGAGGAACTCAAATCATTCCTGGGACTCATGGAGTATATGGCCAAGTTCATCAAAAATTTTGCAGCGAAATGTGAACCAATACGGAATCTCTTGAAGAGGAACACAAATTTTATATGGAAGGAGGAACATAAGTGTGTCGTGGATGAGTTAAAGGAGGAGATCCTGAACTCACCAGCATTAGGGACTTTCGACACCAGGAAGAAGACTATCCTCACCACAGATGCTTCAAACAAAGGCCTAGGAGCCACCCTCATACAAAAGGAAGGGAAAGAAGAGAAGATTGTTGCGTTTGCGTCCAGGTGCCTCACGAGTGCCGAACAGAATTACTCCGTAATTGAAAAAGAAGCCCTGGCATGCTTCTGGGCGGTGAGGCATTTCAAGTTCTTTCTGTGGGGTTTGAGCTTCACCATCAGGACGGACCACAAGCCCCTCACCTCCATCTTCACAGTGAAAGGAATGGAGAACTGTACGCCACACATAAGTAAATGGATATTGGGGCTCGAGAACTTCAACTTCAAAGTGGAGTACGTACCTGGAGAGGAAAACAAAATTGCTGATTATTTATCAAGGACCCCACTACGTACAGAAGTACAAGAGGAAATACTGGATAACCCCATTATGATAGTGGACGACCCTGCCATCACAGAAGGAGAATGGGACAAGTCCATGGAGGAAGATAAGGAGCTACACAGACTCAAAGACATTATGGTAAAAGGGTGGCCCGACAAGAAAGATAAGCTAGAAGAGGAACTAAAAGAGTTCTGGGAAGTCAGAAATGAGTTGAGTATCATCGGGAATAGAGTGTACCGCCAATGTACAGTGATACCACCTACAGGTCTCCGGAAGAGAATTGTAGAACTGGCGCATGAAGGGCATTTGGGGCGCAGCATCACGAAACAGAGAATCAGGGCGAGATTCTGGTTCCCCAAGATGGACACCATGGCAGAGCAACAAGTCAAAGACTGTGTAAGCTGTGCCAAGAGCGACAAGTCCAAAACCTTGCGCAAAGCACCCCTGTCCCCGGTCAAGATACCGACCAAGCCATGGAACAAACTAGCCATGGACAACCTGGGTATCCAAAGGTGATTTATGCTCGTCCTAATTGACTACACCTCACATTGGATCACCCAGAAGTTTGTGAATCGTGTCAGCACCACAACAGTGTTGGAATTCCTCAAGGATGTAATCTCTAAGGAGGGCATACCCGCAACTTTGATCACGGACAACGGAGTACAGTTCACCTCGCAGGCCATGAAGGAATTTCTAGACAACATGAACATAAAACATGAGTTGACAGCATTGTATTGCCCAAAAGCTAATGGGCTAGTTGAGCGAGCTAACAGGATGATCAAAGAACATATTCAATTGGCTGTGGCCAACGGTCACGACGTAGAACACCACCTACGGAATTGCTTATGGGCATATCACACCTCCCCGAACTTAGTAACGGGAATCTCCCCTTTCGTCTCACTCCGTCGGAGAGAGCCGTGTACCAAATTCAACCCTAGTTGGCTGGAAGGAGGCAGAGAAACAATTCCCAACCAAGAAGAAATTACTAGGAAGGTGGATTTGCATCAAACCAATTACAAAGAATGGTACGATCAGAAGCACGGAGTAAAAATCCCCGACTGGAAAGTTGGCGATGTGGTACAAGTCAAGAGAGATACTAAAGACTGGCACAGCCAGAGTAAATTCTATCCCCCTTGCCGCATTGCTAAAGCTCTCGACAATGTTGTCCAACTTGACAATGGGCAATGGTGGAGTTGTGACAAAATCGCTAGATCAGTAATGTGACCTATATGTTCCTAATTTCACCTGTGAAAGTAATTCTGTTTAAAGGCATGACTTAAAGACCTTTAGTGTTATCTCTATGTTCCAGGTTTTCCTTGCTAACTTTTTTATATAACGTTATGGATTTAGTTATCTCCTTTCATTGTACAGGAAGGGAGGTGTGTTGTATTCTTGTTCCCCTTTTGGTACATTCCGTCCACCCCTCCCCCTGCCTCCATCTTTGGTTTCCCCCGGTGAGAGCTCACCTTAGAATGTTGGTGTTTCAGAGTTGTTGGAGAGTGGATGGTCAATAAAGAAGTATACTCGGATATCTGTTCCTGTCATCCTTTCTAACTTTCAACAGACACATTCATTTTTTTTTAGTAGGCACGGGGAGATTAAGTGATTTGCCCAGAAGCACAGGCTGTAGAGTCGACCCCGAGGCTCGAACCTTGGCTTCCCAGCTCCAAAGTCGGCAGCTCTAGCCGTCAGACCACATCCCTCCCCAATGGTCGGAGTCTAAACCGAAGGCACTTATTACACAATGTCAGTGAGTGGCTCCAGCAGATCTGGGTGTGGCCTCCAAGGGGGGGGCGGCAAGCGGCGTCAAAGATGCAGGGTCAAATAACTGCCCCTACAAGGCCTGGGGCCAGGACCCAAAGCTCGGCCTCTCATCTGATAGGAGCAATATTAGCTATTGAATCCTGGAGGTTTTCTGGCACCTGCCTTATGCGCTATTGAGCATCGACGGCCAGTGACGAGTTCCCAGGGTGTTGGCCAATCCAAGCTTCCCCCACCCCGCCCCCACCGTTGTGATTTACAACTATAGAAGCATCGCTTACACTGTTTGTCCTTTCTTGTGATGGTTTGACCTGCATGCTGGTCACACAACAGACAGAAAACAAAGCCTACTGTCTATGACGTCATTCAAAAACAAACTTCAGAAGACGAAATCACTGGTCCATCTCTGCACACAAGGGCCCAGTGGGGACAAGTGTGGCCATGACGGCGAGCTCACAGAAAGGACCAGAGGGGACCAGTGTAGCCATGACAGTGAGCTCATGGAAGAGACCAGTGGGGACCAGTGGAGACCAGTGCGGCCATGAGAAGGAGCTCACAGAAGGGACCAGTGCGGCCACGACAAGGATCTCACAGAAGGGTCCAGTGAGGACCAGTGGAGACCAGTGCGGCCATGAGAAGGAGCTCACAGTAGGGGCCAGTAGGGACCAGTGGAGACCAGTGCGGCCACAAGAAAGAGCTCACAGAAGGGACCAGTGGGGCCACAAGAAGGATCTCAAAGAATGGTCCAGTGAGGACCAGTGGAGACCAGTGCGGCCATGAGAAGGAGCTCATGGAAGGGAGTAGTGTGGACATGAGAAGGAGCTCACAGTAGGGGCCAGTAGGAACCAGTAGAGACCAGTGCGGCCACAAGAAAGAGCTCACAGAAGGGACCAGTGGGGCCACGAGAAGTATCTCACAGAAAGGTCCAGTGAGGACCAGTGAAGACCAGTGTGGCCATGACGGCGAGCTTACAGAAGAGACCAGTGGGGACCAGTGGAGACCAGTGCGGACATGATGGCGAGCTCATGGAAGAGACCAGTGGGGACCAGTGGAGCCCAGTGCGGCCATGAGAAGGAGCTCACAGTAGGGGCCAGTAGGGACCAGTGGAGACCAGTGCAGCCACAAGAAAGAGCTCACAGAAGGGACCAGTGGGGCTATGAGAAGGATCTCACAGAAGGGTCCAGTGAGGACCAGTGGAGACCAGTGCGGCCATGAGAAGGAGCTCATGGAAGGGAGCAGTGTGGACATGAGAAGGAGCTCACAGTAGGAGCCAGTAGGGACCAGTAGGGACCAGTGCGGCCACAAGAAAGATCTCACAGAAGGGACCAGTGCGGCCACAAGAAGGATCTCACAGAAGGGTCCAGTGAGGACCAGTGGAGACCAGTGCGGCCATGAGAAGGAGCTCAGAGTAGGGGCCAGTAGGGGCCAGTGGAGACCAGTGCGGCCACAAGAAAGAGGTCACAGAAGGGACAAGTGGGGCCACGAGAAGGATCTCACAGAAGGGTCCAGTGAGGACCAGTGGAGACCAGTGCAGCCATGAGAGGGAGATCATGGAAGGGAGCAGTGTGGACATGAGAAGGAGCTCACAGTAGGGGCCAGTAGGGACCAGTGGAGACCAGTGCGGCCACAAGAAAGATCTCACAGAAGGGACAAGTGGGACCACGAGAAGGATCTCACAGAAGGGTCCAGTGAGGACCAGTGGAGACCAGTGCGGCCATGAGAAGGAGCTCACAGTAGGGGCCAGTAGGGACCAGTGGAGACCAGTGCAGCCACAAGAAAGAGCTCACAGAAGGGACCAGTGGCGCCAAGAGAAGGATCTCACAGAAGGGTCCAGTGAGGACCAGTGGAGACCAGTGCGGCCATGAGGAGGAGCTCATGCAAGGGAGCAGTGTGGACATGAGAAGAAGCTCACAGTAGGGGCCAGTAGGGACCAGTGGAGACCAGTGCGGCCACAAGAAAGAGCTCACAGAAGGGACCAGTGGGGCCACGAAGGAATGAAGGCCGTCGCCGAATGGATGAGGACCAGCCGCCTGAAGCTGAACTCGGACAAGACGGAGGTCCTCATCCTTGGTTCCAACCCTTCAGCCTGGGACGACTCCTGGTGGCCAACATCACTGGGAACAGCCCCGCCACCCACCGACCACGTACGCAACCTAGGGGTCATCCTCGACCCCACCCTCTCCATGACTAAGCAGGTCAACGCCGTTTCCTCATCCTGCTTCAACATCCTCCGAATGCTCTGCAGGATCTTCAAGTGGATCCCCACCGAAACAAGAAAAACAGTCACCCAGGCCCTCGTCACCAGCAGGCTGGACTACGGAAACGCCCTCTACGCAGGAACGATGGCTAAGCTCCTGAGACGGCTGCAACGCATCCAGAACGCCTCTGCACGTCTTATCCTCGACATCCCCCGACGCAGCCACATCACACCCCACCTGAGAGACCTGCACTGGCTCCCTGTCAACAAGAGGATAACCTTCAAGCTCCTCACCCACGCACACAAAGCACTCCACAACTCCGGACCAGCCTACCTCAACAGACGACTCAGCTTCTACACCCCCACCCGCCAGCTCCGCTCGACCAGCCTCGCCCTCGCCACAGTCCCCCGCATCCGGAAAACGACCGGCGGCGGCAGATCCTTCTCCCACCTCGCCGCCAAGACCTGGAACACCCTCCCCACCAACCCCCGACAGACCCAAGACCTACTGGCCTTCAGAAGACTCCTCAAGACCTGGCTCTTCGATCAGTAGCAGCACCACCCCCCTCTTCCCCCAGCGCCTTGAGACCTCGCGGGTATGTAGTGCGCTTTATAAGTGACATGATTGATTGATTGATTGAGAAGGATTTCACAGAAGGGTCCAGTGAGGACCAGTGGAGACCAGTGCGGCCATCAGAAGGAGCTCACAGTAGGGGCCAGTAGGGACCAGTGGAGACCAGTGTGTCATAAGAAAGAGCTCACAGAAAGGACCAGAGGGGACTAGTGTAGCCATGACAGTGAGCTCATGGAAGAGACCAGTGGGGACCAGTGGAGACCAGTGCGGCCATTAGAAGGAGCTCACAGTAGGGGCCAGTAGGGACCAGTGGAGACTATGGCGGCCACAAGAAAGAGCTCACAGAAGGGACCAGTGGGGCCACAAGAAGGATCTCAAAGTAGGGGCCAGTAGGGACCAGTGGAGACCAGTGTGTCATAAGAAAGAGCTCACAGAAAGGACCAGAGGGGACCAGTGTAGCCATGACAGTGAGCTCCTGGAAGAGACCAGTGGGGTCCAGTGGAGACCAGTGCGGCCACAAGAAAGAGCTCACAGAAGGGACCAGTGGGGCCACGAGAAGGATCTCACAGAAGGGTCCAGTGAGGACCAGTGGAGACCAGTGTGGCCATTATGGCGAGCTTACAGAAGAGCCCAGTGGGGACCAGTGGAGCCCAGTGTGGCCATGAGAAGGAGCTCACAGTAGGGGCCAGTAAGGACCAGTGGAGACCAGTGCGGCCACAAGAAAGAGCTCACAGAAGGGACCAGTCGGGCCATGATAAGGATCTCACAGAAGGGACCAGTGAGGACCAGCGGAGACCAGTGCGGCCATGAGAAGGAGCTCACAGTAGGGGCCAGTAGGGACCAGTAGAGACCAGTGCGGCCACAAGAAAGAGCTCACAGAAGGGTCCAGTGAGGACCAGTGCGGCCATGAGAAGGAGCTCACAGTAGGGACCAGTAGGGACCAGTGGAGACCAGTGTGTCATAAGAAAGAGCTCACAGAAAGGACAAGAGGGGACCAGTGCAGCCATGACAGTGAGCTCATGGAAGAGACCAGTGGGGACCAGTGGAGATCAGTGCGGCCATGAGACAGAGCTCACTGAAGGGTCCGGTGAGGACCAGTGGAGACCAGTGCAGCCATGAGAAGGAGTTCACAGTAGGGACCAGTGGAGACCAGTGTAGCCATGACAGTAAGCTCATGGAAGAGACCAGTGGGGACCAGTGGAGACCAGTGCGGCCATAAGAAGGAGCTCACAGTAGGGGCCAGTAGGGACCAGTGGAGACCAGTGCGGCGACAAGAAAGAGCTCAAAGAAGGGACCAGTGGGGCCACGAGAAGGAACTCACAGAAGGGTCCAGTGAGGACCAGTGGAGACCAGTGCGGCCATGAGAAGGAGCTCATGGAAGGGCGCAGTGTGGACATGAGAAAGAGCTCACAGTAGGGGCCAGTAGGGACCAGTGGAGACCAGTGCGGCCATGACAGCGAGCTCATGGAAGAGACCAGTGGGGACCAGTGGACACCAGTGCGGCCATGAGAAGGAGCTCACAGTAGGGGCCAGTAGGGACCAGTGGAGACCAGTGCGGCCACAAGAAAGAGCTCACAGAAGGAACCAGTGGGGCCATGAGTGGGATATCACAGAAGGGTCCAGTGAGGACCAGTGGAGACCAGTGCGGCCATGAGAAGGAGCTCATGGAAGGGAGCAGTGTGGACATGAGAAGGAGCTCACAGTAGGGGTCAGTAGGGACCAGTGGAGACCAGTGCGGCCACAAGAAAGAGCTCACAGAAGGGACCAGTGGGGCCACGAGAAGGATCTCACAGAAGGGTCCAGTGAGGACCAGTGGAGACCAGTGCGGCCATGAGAAGAAGCTCATGGAAGGGAGCAGTGTGGACATGAGAAGGAGCTCACAGTAGGGGCCAGAAGGGACCAGTAGAGACCAGTGCGGCCACAAGAAAGAGCTCACAGAAGGGACCAGTGTGGCCACGAGAAGGATCTCACAGAAGGGTCCAGTGAGGACCAGTGCGGCCATGAGAAGGAGCTCACAGTAGGGACCAGTAGGGACTAGTGGAGACCAGTGTGTCATAAGAAAGAGCTCACAGAAAGGACAAGAGGGGACCAGTGTAGCCATGCCAGTGAGCTCATGGAAGAGACCATTGGGCACCAGTGGAGACCAGTGTGGCCATGACGGCGAGCTTACAGAAGAGCCCAGTGGGGACCTGTGGAGGCCAGTGCGGCCATCATGGCGAGCTCATGGAAGAGACCAGTGAGGACCAGTGGAGCCCAGTGCAGCCATGAGAAGGAGTTCACAGTAGGGGCCAGTAGGGACCAGTGGAGACCAGTGCGGCCACACGAAAGAGCTCACAGAAGGGACCAGTGGGGCCATGAGAAGAATCTCACAGAAGGGTCCAGTGAGGACCACTGGAGACCAGTGCGGCCATGAGAAGGAGCTCACAGTAGGGACCAGTAGGGACCAGTGGAGACCAGTGTGCGATAAGAAAGAGCTCACAGAAAGGACCAGAGGGGACCAGTGTAGCCATGACAGTGAGCTCATGGAAGAGACCAGTGGGGACCAGTGGAGACCAGTGCGGCCATGAGACAATGCTCACTGAAGGGTTTGGTGAGGACCAGTGGAGACCAGTGCAGCCATGAGAAGGAGCTTACAGTAGGGACCAGTGGAGACCAGTGCGACCACAAGAAAGAGCTCACAGAAGGGCCCAGTGGGGACAAGTGCGGCCATGAGACAGAGCTCACAGAAGGGACCAGTGGGGACCAGTGGAGGCATTACAGTGAGCTCATAGAAGAGACCAGTGGGGACCAGTAGAGACCAGTGCGGCCTTGAGACAGAGCTCACTGAAGGGTTTGGTGAGGACCAGTGGAGACCAGTGCAGCCATGAGAAGGAGCTTACAGTAGGGACCAGTGGAGACCAGTGCGACCACAAGAAAGAGCTCACAGAAGGGCCCAGTGGGGACCAGTGGAGACTAGTGCGGCCACAAGAAAGAGCTCACAGAAGGGTCCAGTGCAGCCATGAGAAGGAGCTCACAGTAGGGACCAGTGGAGACCAGTGCGGCCACAAGAAAGAGCTCACAGAAGGGCCCAGTGGGGACCAGTGGAGACCAGTGCGGCCACAAGAAAGAGCTCACAGAAGGGCCCAGTGGGGACCAGTGGAGACCAGTGCTGCCACAAGAAAGAGCTCACAGAAGGGTCTAGTGCAGCCATGAGAAGGATCTCACAGAAGCGTCCAGTGAGGACATGAGAAGGAGCTCACAGAAGAGATCAGTGGGGACCAGTGGAGTCCAGTGTGTCATAAGAAGGAGCTCACAGAAGGGCCCAGTGGGGACAAGTGCGACCATGAGACGGAGCTCACAGAAGGGCCCAGTGGGGACAAGTGGAGACCAGGGTGGCCATGAGACGGAGCTCACATGAGGGACCAGTGGAGACCAGTGTGTCATAAGAAGGAGCTCACAGAACGGACCAGTGGACACCAGTGCGGCCATGACAGCGAGCTCAGTGTTTCGTCTCTGCACAGAAGTGACCAGTGGAGACCAGTGGGTACCAGTGGAGACCAGTGCGGCCATGACAGCGAGTTCAGTGTTCCATCTCTGCACAGAAGTGATCAGTGGAGACCAGTGGGTACCAGTGACGACCAGTGTGGCCATGACAGCGAGCTCAGTGTTTAATCTCTGCACAGAAGCGACCAGTGGGTACCAGTGGAGACCAGGACGGCCATGACAGCGAGCTCAGTGTTTTATCTCTGCACAGAAGTGGCCAGTCACCAGTGGAGACCAGTGGGTACCAGTGTCGACCAGTGTGGCCATTACAGCGAGCTCAGTGTTTAATCTCTGCACAGAAGTGACCAGTGGAGACCAGTGGGTACCAGTGTGGCCATGACAGCGAGCTCAGTGTTCCATCTCTGCACAGAAGTGACCAGTGGAGACCAGTGGGTACCAGTGGAGACAAGTGCGGCCATGACAGCGAGTTCAGTGTTCCAGCTCTGCACAGAAGTGATCAGTGGAGACCAGTGGGTACCAGTGCGGCCATGACAGCGAGCTCAGTGTTCCATCTCTGCACAGAAGGGACCAGTGGAGACCAGTGGGTACCAGTGGAGACCAGTGTGGCCATGACAGCGAGCTCAGTGTTCCATCTCTGCACAGAAGTGACCAGTGGAGACCAGTGGGTACCAGTGGAGACCAGGACGGCCATGAGAGGGAGTTCAGTGTTTAATCTCTGCACAGAAGTGACCAGTGGAGACCAGTGGGTACCAGTGGGTACCAGTGGGTACCTGTGCGGCCATGACAGTGAGTTCAGTGTTCCATCTCTGCACAGAAGAGATCAGTGGAGACCAGTGGGTACCAGTGGAGACCAGTGTGGCCATGACAGCGAGTTCAGTGTTCCATCTCTACACAGAAGTGACCAGTGGAGACCAGTGGGTACCAGTGAAGACCAGTGTGGCCATAACAGCGAGCACAGTGTTTAATCTCTGCACAGAAGTGACCAGTGGAGACCAGTGGGTACCAGTGGAGACCAGTGTGTCCATGACAGCGAGCTCAGTGTTTCATCTCTGCACAGAAGTGACCAGTGGAGACCAGTGGGTACCAGTGGAGACCAGTGTGGCCATGACAGCGAGCTCAATGTTCATCTCTGCACAGAAGTGACCAGTGGAGACCAGTGGGTACCAGTGCGGCCATGACAGCGAGTTCAGTGTTCCATCTCTGCACAGAAGAGATCAGTGGAGACCAGTGGGTACCAGTGGAGACCAGTGTGGCCATGACAGCGAGCTCAGCGTTCCTTCTCTGCACAGAAGTGGCCAGTCACCAGTGGAGACCAGTGGGTACCAGTGGGTACCAGTGCGGCCATGACAGCGAGTTCAGTGTTCCATCTCTGCATAGAAGAGATCAGTGGAGACCAGTGGGTACCAGTGGAGACCAGTGTGGCCATGACAGCGAGCTCAGCGTTCCTTCTCTGCACAGAAGTGGCCAGTCACCAGTGGAGACCAGTGGGTACCAGTGGGTACCAGTGCGGCCATGACAGCGAGTTCAGTGTTCCATCTCTGCATAGAAGAGATCAGTGGAGATCAGTGGAGACCAGTGGGTAACAGTGGAGACCAGGGCGGCCATGACAGCGAGTTCAGTGTTCCCTCTCTGCACAGAAGTGACCAGTGGAGACCAGTGTGTACCAGTGCAGCCATGACAGCGAGCTCAGTGTTCCATCTCTGCACAGAAGTGACCAGTGGAGACCAGTGGGTACCAGTGGAGACCAGTGTGTCCATGACAGCGAGCTCAGTGTTCCATCTCTGCACAGAAGTGACCAGTGGAGACCAGTGGGTACCAGTGGAGACCAGTGTGGCCATGACAGCGAGCTCAATGTTCATCTCTGCACAGAAGTGACCAGTGGAGACCAGTGGAGACCAGTGCGGCCATGACAGCGAGCTCAGTGTTCCATCTCTGCACAGAAGTGATGAGTTCGGCCACCATAGCAGAGGGCAGGGGTGGACTGTTCCTTTTCTGCACTGATTCTGTCGTTGACATAAAAGATGTCCCGCCCTAGACAGACAGACAGACAGACTCGCTTCTAGGCCTGACAGTGACAAACGGCCTTTTTGATGGAAGTCATAAAGCAGTGCAGACACCCAGCTTGTTAAATTTTGGAAGGGACATTGAGCAAAGTGCTTCTCCGGCCACTCTTAATGCCGAGCGCGTGCACTATGGGTGCGGGGGCTCGGCCGGCGTCGAAGCTGGGGTTTACGGCGCCATTCATCAGCAGTAAAGCGCCTGCGGCCGGAGGAGACGTTTACTTCCACCGCCTTCGATGGTTTAAGTGGGCCGGGGGGACCTGCTAGTGGCCAGAGGCGCGGGGCCCTTCTGTAGCGCTGCAAAGAGCCATCACTTTTAATTGACTGACCTCAATAGCGGCTGCGTAAAATCACTTTAACCCACGGGTGCCCCCGGTCGGGGGCTCCACCCGACCTCGCCATGGCCTCGGCGCGTGCGGCTGGGGCGACGCAAACCTTGTTTGTGAAAAGAGTGAGTCCCATAACTGAATCAGCGCCGCCCCACCCCAGGACACAGGAGGCGCATCGCCCACTCTTGGGGTCCCCTGGACCAGTCACCGGCTGGGGACACTAATCGAGTTAGAAACGATTAAATACAACTTAGGGGCAACTGCCTTTATTAAACCTTCAATCTTCATTACTGGGGAGAGTTAAAAACAAGGGGCCGAGCAGAGAAGGGCCTCCATGCTGGGCCACGGAGAGACTTTTAATAATGACACCCGGCACAGCTGTGACCCTGGGAGCGCCACCCCTGGCACGCACTCTGGTGCCACAGGGCACTGGGGGTGTGAGGTCAGCATCCTCTGGGCAGAGAAGTGCCTCCATGCTGGGCCACGGAGAGACTTTTAATAATGACACCCGGCACAGCTCTGATCCTGGGAGCGCCACCCCCGGGCACTGCAGCGCACTCTGGTGCCACAGGGCACTGGGTTGTGAGGTCGGCATCCTCTGGGCACAGAAGGGCCTCCATGCTGGGCCACGGAGAGACTTTTAATAATGACACCCGGCACAGCTGTGACCCTGGGAGCGCCACCCCAGGGCACTGCAGCGCACTCTGGTGCCACGGGGCACTGGGGGTGTGTGGTCAGCATCCTCTGGCCAGAGAAGGGCCTCCATGCTGGGCCACGGAGAGCCTTTTAATAATGACACCCGGCACAGCTGTGACCCTGGGAGCGCCACCCCTGGCACGCACTCTGGTGCCACAGGGCACTGGGGTTGTGAGGTCGGCATCCTCTGGGCAGAGAAGGGCCATCAAGACTCGTGTTTCGGTGTCACTGACCCTGCTGCATCCAGTGATGACACAGCGCCTCCTTTTCATCTCCAAGATAGCGCTGTACCACAGCACCTGGGTGGCTGGGAGCTCACAAACCACTGTGTAAGTGCTGAAGACAAACGCACAGCGCCACAGCAGCAGACGATACACAATGGCCCACTCACATAACATAACTGTAGAAGGGGCGCGCCCCAGCATGAGGGTGCACGCGCCCGGAGGGGGTGGGGGTGGGTCGGTTTCAGATTAGTAACACCCTGGTCCTCGCTTAAATAGCTCTGTGTAAACGCTACACTCAGTGTCTCTCACGGATCTTCTGCAAACATAGACAAACCTGAACTTGTCTGGGATGTGTTAGACTTGTATATACAGAAACTGAGGGATTTCCTGAAAGGGTTGGGGCAGAGTCAGTCTCATGTCAACCTCAGCTCTGCTGGGTCTGCCATCACTTCTACCAGCTGCCTTACTAGCACTTGTTGCAAATGAAAAAATAAAACGATAAGACATAGACTCAAAGAACCTACTGCCAAACTCTACCACACATCAATGTCTCCTACAAAAATGTTGGCAAACTTTAATGTTGCAATCTAGCCAGACTCACTCCCGCCTGACAAAGGACGACCTTAAATCACCATTGCAGCTGACTCTGCATACTCGGGGGAAGTGTTCGATGCCGCATCTATCTGCATGTGAACATCGATGGAGGGAGGTGCTGCAGGAGTGAGGGATGTGAACCCGAGGGAACAGGTGTGGATTGAGACCTACTCTCAACCTTCTCTTCTGCCTGACACTTCTGTGTGCTTATTCTGTCCTGGATTCATATCTCTGGGTGTTGTTGTTCTATTTTTGACTTTGCTATATCTCAATAAAGCTGATTTACCTTAAAAATAGGACTACACTTAATGGTGCCCAGTGAAGGCCACATACGCAGCATTGGCTTCGGTCCCTCCCAGGGCGGCGGTGCTGGTTGTGTCCATCAGGTACGTGGTCGACAACGCCAAGCACTGGGCTGGAAGCCTTCGGTCCACCGCAGATGTACCCCTGGGAATCAGCGAGACAGAAGCTGAACAAAGAACCCAGCAGGGTCTGAACGATGATGTATCTCAAGGCCTTCCAGCAGGGCCACCACGAAGAGAACAAGACGGCGAGATGCATGGAGAGCGTAAGAGCGCACAAGAGTGGAAATGACATGAACACTAAACATTACCACTCAACATTAAACACTTTCCCCAGTGGGGGTGGGTTTGGAGTTACAACAGAAAATCTAAAATGCCAAATGAAACTCTTTCAACGAGTGGAGGACATTGCACAGTAGTGGAGTGTCACTCTTCCAAAGTGAGAGCAAGTAGGATGAGACCAACTGTGAGCCAATCGGAGAGCCAGAAAGAAGGATGAGACCAACTGTGAGCCAATCAGAGAGCCAGAAAGAAGGATGAGATCAACTGCGAGAAAATCAGAAGGCCAGATAGAAGGATGAGATCAACTGTGAGCCAATCAGAGAGCCAGAAAGAAGGATGAGATCAACTGTGAGCCAATCAGAGAGCCAGAAAAAAAGATGAGCACTACTGTGAGCCAATCAGAGAGCCAGAAAGAAGGATGAGATCAACTGTGAGCCATCAGAGAGCCAGAAAGAAGGATGAGACCAACTGCGAGAAAACCAGAGAGCCAGAAAGAAGGATGAGACCAACTGCGAGAAAACCAGAGAGCCAGAAAGAAGGATGAGATCAATTGTGAGCCAATCAGAGAGCCAGAAAGAAGGATGAGACCAACTGCGAGAAAACCAGAGAGCCAGAAAGAAGGATGAGATCAACTGCGAGAAAATCAGAGAGCCAGAAAGAAGGATGAGATCAACTGTGAGCCAATCAGAGAGCCAGAAAAAAAGATGAGAACTACTGTGAGCCAATCAGAGAGCCAGAAAGAAGGATGAGATCAACTGTGAGCCAATCAGAGAGCCAGAAAGAAGGATGAGACCAACTGCGAGAAAACCAGAGAGCCAGAAAGAAGGATGAGACCAACTGCGAGAAAACCAGAGAGCCAGAAAGAAGGATGAGATCAACTGCGAGAAAATCAGAGAGCCAGAAAGAAGGATGAGATCAATTGTGAGCCAATCAGAGAGCCAGAAAGAAGGATGAGATCAACTGCGAGAAAATCAGAGAGCCAGAAAGAAGGATGAGATCAACTGTGAGCCAATCAGAGAGCCAGAAAGAAGGATGAGATCAACTGTGAGTCAACCGGAGAGCCAGAAAGAAGGATGAGATCAACTGTGAGCCAATCGGAGAGCCAGAAAGAAGGATGAGATCAACTGTGAGCCAATCGGAGAGCCAGAAAGAAGGATGAGATCAACTGTGAGCCAATCAGAGAGCCAGAAAGAAGGATGAGACCAACTGTGAGCCAATCGGAGAGCCAGAAAGAAGGATGAGATCAACTGTGAGCCAATCGGAGAGCCAGAAAGAAGGATGAGATCAACTGTGAGCCAATCAGAGAGCCTGAAAAAAGGTTGAGACCAACTGTGAGCCAATCAGAAAACCACAAAGAAGGGAAACTGAGAGTCCAACCAAGGTGCCCCTAGATGTCTTAATGTCAATGTGATGGAATATCGAGTAACATCGGAGAATCCATGGTAGACAGATGGTGTTGTGACTTCAGACAGGGTGACACGTGGGATTCAAAGAGCAAGAAAGAGGGACACAGGCACGATGGAATTCATGGACACAAACCTCCTACATAGGAGAGCAAGTGGTCAACAACACTAGGATAGTGCTGTATGATGCTGGGCAGTCTGCAAGCACTACAAACATCCGCTCCACATGACCACCGCCATACTGCAAGGTCTTAATCTTTAGACCAAAAATGTAAGGCAGGGAGAACGGTTCTTATCAAACAACTTTTCATCCCCTGCACTTTATTCACCAATCCATGGATTAAGGCTGGTTTCTGACTTTCTTCATCCAGCGCTGGGGTGTTTTTTGTCTTGATAGATGTGTCCACCTGTGTGATGGACAAACTCATGCAGCGGACCGGGGTTGGAGGTGTTCCTCTGTTCACATGGAGTTTAACTTCTCATCCTAAAAACCGTAGACTCGCTCATCTAACCCTGACCCAGTGGTGTCCGGGGAGGGAGGGCCGGCAAGCTATCATGGTCTGGAGGACGCACTTAGATGGCTTCGTGAGTTCACTTCAACCACCAGATTGAGTCATTGACTCAACATCCGCACTGATGGGATCCGGAGCTGGTCTGTAGGCCTTGAAAGGTCGGAAGCCACTGCCGGGATCTCATCTCCAGGGTCACGTGGTCTCGGTCTAGTGCAGGGGTTCCCAGCCTTTTCTATGCCCTGCACCCCTAGGAAATGTTGGATTAATGTTCGCACCCCCTACACAAGTAATATCACATTTGAAGATGAACACTCGCATTTCTATGTTTGAACCACAGATTGAACCACATACAGCACTGCGGGTGAACAAACTGAACTAATAAAAATAATCTCTTAACTCCATGCATAAAAGGTCGCACCCCCTGAAATGCCATCTCACAACCCCTGGTCTAGTGCTACGCGAGCGGGTAGGTTCTGGGTGACCACCAGGTACCTTTAGTGTTGGAAATTGAAAACATTTACCCTGGGAAACCAGCAATGCGCCTGCAGCAGGGATGGCGTGAAGGGAGCACAGTCACTAGGATCCCTGCAATGACCGTCATCGGGTGCATTATTTTTACAATTCTAACCCTAAAGAAATTAGCAAAATGGACAAAAGCCATAGTGTAGCTATTCTGCCTTAGTTAGTCGGTCACAAAACAGATTTCAACAAATGTGAGGAGGGTAAAACCCTCGCTGCAGTGAGATATGTTACAGGGTGTAACATGGGGCCGCGCAAACTTTATATAACTTGCATTCATGCTAATATGGAACTTAGCTTTCTATTTAAGCTTGTATGTGTCCTCATGGGTTTTTTGGATGTGAGGACGCATTTCACGCAAAAAAACAGCACTAAAAACACAAGTGACAACAACCACTCAGCCATTCTGGTCATTTGCATTATTGCTGCAGTTCCAAGCTACCATTTCACTGCAAATGTAATTATGGGAAATGGTGTAATGGCTAAGGGTGGGCGGAGTTGGTGGAGCACCACTACGCGGAATTCCACGCAGTTGCCTAAAACTCAGTGGAATTCCGCTCCACCCTAACCTGCATGCAGGCAGCAGACCTGAAGGGTTCCGGACCCCCAGACTGCCACCTGCTTGGCTTACCTGAAGCTGGCATTCTCCGCTGTGCCCGGGCTGTCCTACTCCTCCTGGCTGTCTCCTCATCGGTGCAAAACCCCTACGCTGCACGTCTTGGGAGGACTGCGAATGACGCGCACGCATGCGCAGTCCTCCCAAGACGTACAGCGTAAGGGTTTTGCACCAATGAGAAAACAGCCAGGAGGAGGACAGCCCGGGCACGGCGGAGAACGCCAGGACCAGGTAAGCTGCGGCGGCCTTCCTAGGGGTGGGTGGCAGGGGCAACTCCGCCACGCCGCGGAATCAGAGATTTTGCTGAACGCCGCGTTCCCAGCGGAGCGCGGAGTTGGCAAAACTCCGCTAGCGGAGCGGAGTTCGCCACCCACCCTTAGTAATGGCACCATTTTGGGAAGTTCCTGTAACACAAAATTCCTGGTGTAACTGAAAATTCGCTTGGGCTTAGTATATTACTGGTGAGCTATGACAGCTGTTTGCTTGAAGTTGCTGTAAGCCCTGGTAACATTTGCTCACACTGGCTTATCTGTTTGTAATTTGTGGCATTCTGCACGACAATTGTAATGTGAAATGTCTGAGATTACTAGGCCTAGGCGGCGTTCACGGAGTCGCGCTACACGGAACTCTGCAAAGTGCAGCAAAAACTCAGCAGAAGGACACAGAGTTCCGCAAGCTGAATTTTAACACCAGGAGTTTCTCCCGCGCTGTAGAATCAGCGTGAACGGCATCACGCAGAGCACCAGAGGGCACTGCTTCTTTCTGCTGCTTGAGTACATTTTCTACTCGAGCACTAGCTTCCTCAATGTGAGCGGAAGCTTTCTCAACGCGAGCGGTAGCAACCTGCAGTGACCACTCGCGTTCAGAAACCTCCCCGGGAGATGGTCTAACAAGCGATTTCTCTCGCTCATGCTCGCCAATTTAACGTTGGTGAACCACGCAAGAGACAAAACTCTGCCTTGCTTTATGGAGTTTTTCGGAACTCCACACAGACCGCGGACTGGACATTTTTTTTTTCATTTCCTCCCCCCTTGTTTCCCCATGACCCGCCTCCCCCTGCCGTTAAATACCAGCCGCCACTGCGTTTGTCTGACTTTTCCTTGTCTTACACCTCTGCATTTCTGATTGTTCCGCTGGCGGTGGTGACACTGGGAACACGCAAGATCACTTTTGCCTCCTAGAACCTCCTGTTTTTTGGTTCCAAAGGAATCCAGACCTTTCCTTGTACAGATCTGGAATCCATGACTAGAATTACTTAGAGAAAAACACATTCTGCTTAACTGGAAGTATCTTTAAATCCCAAAGCATCCTTGTAGACTATTACTTCGGGTTTTACTAATTCCTGTTTCAGGTCATATTTCCCTCAGAGCCTAAAGAGAAAATTGAACAAAGGCCTCAAGGGCTTGCAATGTCACTCTCTGACAACCCGAAGGCCTTGCAATGTCACTGTCCGCAGATGCCCGAAGGCCTTGCAATGTCACTGTCCACAGAGGCCTGAAGTCCTTTCAATGTCACTCTCTGCAGATGCCCGAAGGCCTTGTAATGTCACTGTCCGCAGATGCCCGAAGGCCTTGCAATGTCACTGTCCACAGAGGCCTGAAGTCCTTTCAATGTCACTCTCTGCAGCGGCCCGAAGGCTCCGCAGAGGCCCAAAGGCCTTGCAATGACCCTCTCCACAGAGGCCCGAAGGCCTTGCAATGTCCCTCTCCACAGAGGCCCGAAGGCCTTGCAATGTCACTCTCCACAGAGGCCTGAAGTCCTTTCAATGTCACTCTCTGCAGAGGCCCGAAGGCTCCGCAGAGGCCCGAAGGCCTTGCAATGTCCCTCTCCACAGAGGCCCAAAGGCCTTGCAATGTCACTCTCCGCAGAGGCCCAAAGGCCTTGCAATGTCACTCTCTGCAGATGCCCGAAGGCCTTGCAATGTCACTGTCCGCAGAGGCCCGAAGGCCTTGCAATGTCACTGTCCGCAGAGGCCCGAAGGCCTTGCAATGTCACTCCCCGCAGAGGTCTGAAGTCCTTTCAATGTCACTCTCCGCAGAGGCCCGAAGGCATTGCAATGTCCCTCTCTGCAGAGGCCCGAAGGCTCCGCAGAGGCCCGAAGGCCTTGCAATGTCCCTCTCCACAGAGGCCCAAAGGCCTTGCAATGTCACTCTCCGCAGAGGCCCAAAGGCCTTGCAATGTCACTCTCTGCAGATGCCCGAAGGCCTTGCAATGTCACTGTCCGCAGAGGCCCGAAGGCCTTGCAATGTCACTGTCCGCAGAGGCCCGAAGGCCTTGCAATGTCACTCCCCGCAGAGGTCTGAAGTCCTTTCAATGTCACTCTCCGCAGAGGCCCGAAGGCATTGCAATGTCCCTCTCCACAGAGGCCCGAAGGCCTTGCAATATCACTCTTCCCACAGAGGCCTGAAGTCCTTTCAATGTCACTCTCTGCAGAGGCCCGAAGGCCTTGCAATGTCACTCTCCACAGAGGCCCGAAGGCCTTGCAATATCTCTCTCCACAGAGGCCTGAAGTCCTTTCAATGTCACTCTCTGCAGAGGCCCGAAGGCCTTGCAATGTCACTCTCTGCAGAGGCCCGAAGGCCTTGCAATGTCACTTTCTGCAGAGGCCCAAAGGCCTTGCAATGTACCTCTCCACAGAGGCCCGAAGGCCGTGCAACGTCCCTCTCCACAGAGGCCCGAAGGACGTGCAATGTCCCTCTCCACAGAGGCCCGAAGGCTCCACAGAGGCCCGAGGACACTGCAATGTCACTCACCGCAGAGGCCCGAAGACCTTGCAATGTCACTCTCCGCAGAGGCCCGAAGGCATTGCAATGTCACTCCCAACAGAGGCCCGAGGGCATTGCAATGTCACTCCCCGCAGAGGTCCGAAGGCCTTGCAACGTCACTCTCCGCAGAGGCCCGAAGGCATTGCAATGTCACTCCCCGCAGAGGTCCGAAGGCCTTGCAACGTCACTCTCCACAGAGGCCGAAGTCCTTGCAATGTCCCTCTCCACAGAGGCCGAAGTCCTTGCAATGTCCTTCTCCACAGAGGCCCGGAGGCCTTGCAATGTCACTCTCCGCAGAGGCCCGAAGGCCTTGCAATGTCACTCTCCGCAGAGGCGCGAATGCCTTGCAGTGTCACTCTTCGCAGAGGTCCAAAGGCCTTGCAATGCCACTCTCCGCAGAAGCCTGAAGGTCTTGCAATGTCACTCTCTGCAGAAGCCAAAGACTCAGCAGAGGCCCGAAGGCCTTGCAATGTCCTTCTGCGCAGAGGCCCAAAGGCCATGCAATGTCACTCTCCGCAGAGGCCCGAAGGAAGTGCATTGTCACTCTCTGCAGAGGCCCGAAGGCCTTGCAATGTCACTCTCTGCAGAGGCCCGAAGGCCTTGCAATATCACTCTTCCCACAGAGGCCTGAAGTCCTTTCAATGTCACTCTCTGCAGAGGCCCGAAGGCCTTGCAATGTCACTCTCCACAGAGGCCCGAAGGCCATGCAATGTCACTCTCCGCAGAGGCCCGAAGGAAGTGCATTGTCACTCTCTGCAGAGGCCCGAAGGCCTTGCAATGTCACTCTCTGCAGAGGCCCGAAGGCCTTGAAATGTCACTCTCTGCAGAGGCCCGAAGGCCTTGCAGTGTCACTCTCCGCAGAGACCCGAAGGCCTTGCAGTGTCCCTCTCCGCAGCGGCCCGAAAGCTCCACAGAGGCCCGAAGGCCTTCAATGTCACTCTCCGGCTTGTTGCTCGCTACACTTCTCTTCCACTGTCCCTGACATTTCTCCTCAGTCTTCGGACCTCTAGTTGCCTCCTGTATTAATCTGCCTGTTTCTCCTTAAAGGATTTTTGCAGATACAGATTTTTATCCCTAAGGAGATGAAGTTTTCTTCAGACTGCATTTCAATCCTTCCTTCTACTCCTGTTCTCAAGTCTAGATCTGGAGGTGGAAGTAGGAAGCAGCAAGCCTTATCTTTGCTTCAGGAAGACAGGCTCTTGACACATTGCAAGGCTATACATGCCCACACACGAGTGACCTTCTTTGGAAGGTTTATAATGCAGCCTTGCAAAAACCTTTCAAAGATGGCCGCCCATGCATGCACAGGTGCACACCCTGGCGGCCATCTTTGAATGATTCTAAGCCTCATTCACAGGCGGGAGTTGTCTGAAGTGCCTCGGAGGGGTCCAGTGCATTGTAAGTGACAGAAACGGCCTGCAAGGCTTGTTACAGAGCTGCCAAGCCCTTGTAGAATAAAATAAATAAATACATAGTGAAAGTGGATACAAATGTTTTCATTACAGAGAACACATTGGCCCAAGAGTGCACGGTGTTGAAGGGGACTACTTTGTAAATGTGTGTGCAAAAGTGAAATGCTGTCGCTCACAGTGAGGGGAGCCAATGGCTGAATTCTTATGTTAGCTGGATTTGTAAAGCGTGACTTATAACCCGAAAGGGTATCCAGGCTTGGCTAACCCATTGCCCCATGTTGAATGCTGTGGCGGGCAGAGGGAAAAGGAGAATGGCACAGCAAAAAGACCAAAGGGGCGAGCCCAGAAAGAGCGTGTATTTAAACAAGAACAAGAGCACCCGGTATGTCCACGTGAACAGGAGTATCAAGCTATCCTTGGAACAAGCTATCCCTGGAACAAGCTATCCCTGGAACAAGCTATCCCTGGAACAAGCTATCCTTGGAACAAGCTATCCTTGGAACACGCTATCCTTGGAACAAGCTATCCTTGGAACAAGCTATCCCTGGAACAAACTATCCCTGGAACAAGCTATCCCTGGAACACGCTATCCTTGGAACAAGCTATCCTTGGAACACGCTATCCTTGGAACAAGCTATCCTTGGAACACGCTATCCTTGGAACACGCTATCCTTGGAACAAGCTACCCCTGGAACAAGCTATCCTTGGAACAAGCTATCCTTGGAACAAGCTATCCCTGGAACAAACTATCCCTGGAACAAGCTATCCCTGGAACACGCTATCCTTGGAACAAGCTATCCTTGGAACACGCTATCCTTGGAACAAGCTATCCTTGGAACACGCTATCCTTGGAACAAGCTATCCTTGGAACAAGCTACCCCTGGAACAAGCTATCCTTGGAACAAGCTATCCCTGGAACAAGCTATCCCTGGAACAAGCTATCCCTGGAACAAGCTATCCTTGGAACACGCTATCCTTGGAACAAGCTATCCTTGGAACAAGCTATCCCTGGAACAAGCTATCCCTGGAACAAGCTATCCCTGGAACAAGCTATCCCTGGAACAAGCTATCCCTGGAACAAGCTATCCTTGGAACAAGCTATCCTTGGAACAAGCGTTCACATGAAACTCATTCGTAGAAATGTTTTTGTTCACAGATCTTTCTGTAGAATACATCTTTATAACAACATGTGTGATTCATTCAACAGTGATCTTGAATAGGAATTTTGAGAAAGAATCCAGCGCAGTCAGTATTTAGCTCCGTTCAGCCAAACCGAGTTTTATTTGAGAAACAATTACAAATTGTTCTTCTAAATAATTTTTGTTTAATAAACTCGGGGCTGAGTTGTTAATAAATACTGGCTGTGCTGGAATCTTTCTCAAAATTCCTTATTCAAGATTACTGTTGATTGAATCACACATGTTGTCAGAAAGACCACATTTTATTTTAACCACTAAAGTGCACAGGCTCCTGGGTGGCAGTAGACTGAAGGTGTCTCTTTTTAGGATAAATCGTGTGGTGAAGAGATGGCAGCCCAGTGGCCCGCAGTGCCAGGCGCGGCTCTGCCTCGGGGCCAGCCTGGCACTGATGCATGAAACACGAGGCGAGTAAACAACAGACGAGCACAAGACCAAACATGGCACCGATCCATGTAATGAAGCAGGTGATGGGCTGGGAAAACAGTGAGCGAAATGTCACTTCCTGGCAGCGCCTGCTGCACTGACTCCCCCTCAAACACAGCACGAGCCAGGCGCTATTTCCAGACCCGCGAGTTCGGTATTGTAAATGTTTGCTTTCTGCCTTCCAAGCGCCCCGAAGCTGCGGCTCCAATGACGCTGTGTGCTTTCCACGATGGGGTGGAGGGTTAGGGGAGGCTGCACAAGTGCCTGACAGAGAGCGGGGCAGGGCACACACAGAGTCACGCATGTCCCGAAGGGCCCACGCATGTGCCGAAGGGCCCACGCTGGGTCCACGCAGGGTCACACATGTCCCTAAGGGTCCACGCAGGGTCACACATGTCCCGAAGGGCCCACTCAGGGTCACGCATGTCGCGAAGGGCCCATGCTGGGTCCACGCAGGGTCACGCATGTCCTGAAGTGTCCACGCATGTCCCTAAGGGTCCACGCAGGGTCACACATGTCCCGAAGGGCCCACTCAGGGTCACGCATGTCGCGAAGGGCCCACGCTGGGTCCACGCAGGGTCACACATGTCCCTAAGGGTCCACGCAGGGTCACACATGTCCCGAAGGGCCCACCCAGGGTCACGCATGTCGCGAAGGGCCCATGCTGGGTCCACGCAGGGTCACGCATGTCCTGAAGTGTCCACGCATGTCCCGAAGGGCCCACGCAGGGTCACGCATGCTACCGAGGGACCACACAGGGCATGCCCAACACTGATTCATAATAATTTAAGAAAATATCACTATATTCATTAGGAATGGCTGCGACGCAGCGCGACATGTTAGGTTTGCCCAGGGCTGATCCAACCGTTCAAGATTTCATTAATCTGCCTATATTAATTGCCATTTTTACAAGGAAAAACGTATCCTTCGAAATTAGAAACCGAACATTTATAATGCCAACTGCTAATGTCACCTAGAATGAATTAAGACGTTTTACCAATTTTACAACTCACTGCACTGGCCCCTGGCACGAGGGGGCCTGGGCTCTTCTGAGTGCTGCGCTAAGAGACACTGGACTGTGCCCAGAGTCAAGGGGTTCTGCACTGAGCCCAGGGTCAAAGGGCACAGCATGGCTTTGGGTGCCAAACTACCCTGTGCTTAGTCAAAGGGCAGCACTGCCTTGTTTACCAAAGGGCGCTGCTGTGCACACTGCGCCAACAGACAATTACTAACTGCTGTGGCAAAGGATGCAGTGATGTGCACTTGTCTAGAGTATTGTGTACGTGTCTGCAATTATGTGTTCTTGTCTAGAGTGATGTGTACATGTCTACTGTGTAAAGCAGCCCAGGTGACCTCAAGATGGGGTCGTCAAGAAAGTAGCCCAGGTGACCTCATGATGACATCATCAAGAAAGTATCCCAGGTGACCTCATCATGGGGTCATCAAAAAAGCGGTCCAGGTGACCTCATCATGACATCATCAAGAAAGTAGCTGAGGTGACCTCATCATGGGGTAATCAAGAAGGAAGTCCAGGAGACCTCATCATGGGGTCAACAAGAAAGTAGCCCAGGTGATCTCATCATGGGGTCACCAAGAAAGTAGCCCAGGTGACCTCATCATGGGGTGATCAAGAAGGAAGCCCAGGAGACCTCATTATGGCATCATCAAGAAAGTAGCCCAGGTGACCTCATCTTGGGGTCATCAAGAAAGTAGCCCAGGAGACCTCATCTTGGGGTCATCAAGAAAGTAGCCCAGGAGACTGCATCATGGGTGATCAAGAAGGAAGCCCAGGTGGCCTCATCATGGGGTCATCAAGAAAGTAGCCTGGGTGACCTCATCATGGGGTCATCAGGAAAGTAGCCTGGGTGACCTCATCTTGGGGTCATCAAGAAAGTAGTCCAGGAGACCTCATCATGGGTGATCACGAAGGAAGTCCAGGAGACCTCATCATGGCATCATCAAGAAAGTAGCCTGGGTGACCTCATCATGGGGTCATCAAGAAAGTAGCCCAGGTGACCTCATCATGGGGTCATCAAGAAAGTAGCCCAGGAGACTGCATCATGGGTGATCAAGAAGGAAGCCCAGGAGACCTCATCATGGGGTCATCAAGAAAGTAGCCCAGGTGACCTCATCTTGGGGTCATCAAGAAAGTAGCCCAGGAGACTGCATCATGGGTGATCAAGAAGGAAGCCCAGGTGGCCTCATCATGGGGTCATCAAGAAAGTAGCCTGGGTGACCTCATCATGGGGTCATCAGGAAAGTAGCCTGGGTGACCTCATCTTGGGGTCATCAAGAAAGTAGTCCAGGAGACCTCATCATGGGTGATCACGAAGGAAGCCCAGGAGACCTCATCATGGCATCATCAAGAAAGTAGCCTGGGTGACCTCATCATGGGGTCATCAAGAAAGTAGCCCAGGTGACCTCATCATGGGGTCATCAAGAAAGTAGCCCAGGAGACTGCATCATGGGTGATCAAGAAGGAAGCCCAGGAGACCTCATCATGGGGTCATCAAGAAAGTAGCCCAGGTGACCTCATCATGGGGTCATCAGGAAAGTAGCCCAGGTGGCCTCATCTTGGGGTCATCAAGAAAGTAGCCTGGGTGACCTCATCATGGGGTCATCAAGAAAGTAGCCCAAGTGACCCTGTAAGGAAAGGCAAGATGGTTAAATCAACCCTTAGAGGAAAAAGATCAGTTGACCTGTGTGGGTGAATAAAAACAATCTGCAGACCATTCCAACAGAGAAGCAGCCTGGGTGATGTCACCAGGGCAGTAAAAGGTGGCGACCCTTAGAGGAATGCAGCCCAGGTGAGCCCTGTGGGAGAGCGCAAGCCAGAGAGTGCAAAGACAACAGAACGCCACCCAGGTGACGTCTGTGAAAGGTAAAAGGACAGTCTTGATGGGGGGCCCCATCATCTAACCAACATTATACCTATATATGATATCATGCAACATGCCTTGTTCGCACCGTGGAGTACAGACACGTCAGCGGTGTCAGAGCACAAGGGAACATCTTAGACACATCTACCTGTACCTGCAGCTCCCCAGGCTGGCTTCAGGTTCTGTGCCCACCAGAAGGTGCCCGTCCCATTACTAAACTAGTCTCCACTCTACGTCCATCGCTCGCCTTGCCTTCTGCCCTCGAGACGGCCTGCCCCTTTCTTACTTCTTCCTCCCACTGTCCACCCTCTCCGAGGACCTCCGAATCACATCATGTCCACTGATGTATTTTTACTGTACACGTTGCCGCTTCTCTTCTGAGCATGGCATGCAGTTTGGTGCTACTAGGCCGGTCTGAGGGATGATGACACAGTGTGCTGGACACATGAGTTATCAGTGTGTCTTTGTTTCATGCACCTGGTGGTAACTGTGGGCTTGATAAGAAGCACAGTGTGCACTTATCAGTATAGACGTATTCTTAAATCCTGCTATGAGTTATAAGTAGGTGTGGGGTATATTTAATTATGCCTCCAAAGTTCAAGTAATTTCCAAATTCTGCATTCCGCAAAATTTAAGGAATTTTCAGAAATGTAGGATTTTGCAATGTCATGTAATTTGTTAGACATGAAGGATCAGTCATGCTGATATTGCATCACTGAGTGACATCCTAAGTTGTAATCAGTCTCCTAGTAGTATCTTGTGAGACTTTGTTAATTCATAGTGCGCACCTGTATAAAAAAAAGTCATTTGAGGCACAGCAAACCACATTTTGTGGGATTTTGATTGAATTTTACAACATTTCACAAAAAGGTGTGATTTTGCACACCCACAAGGCTATTGTAAGTGACAGATGACTTACATGACTGCAACGAGGGAAGAATGTTGTACTTATTTATGAGGTTAAACAACTTATGAACAGTAGAGGTACTTTATTCCTTATAATACATGGGCACATATCACTTCATCATTCCCTCTTGTAAATCTTTTAGTCAGCTCTGTCTAAAAATACAGCCAATATTGGGCTGCAGATATGGAGACTCCATACTGTAGAAATAAAACATTGATAAACGTCTTGTAATTTATTTGAAACCAAGTTTGTCAGCATTGTCACGCAAGTTACTTCTAAAGCAGACCTTGAGGTGTAAAATATATGGTGGCATGGAGACAGCTTCCTATTTGCCTGACGCTACTTTCTTGTTTGTATGAAGATAGCTTCCTGTTTGCATGAATATAGCTTCCGGTTTGCATGAAGATAGCTTCCTATTTGCTTGAAGATAGCTTCCTGTTTGTATGAAGATAGCTTCCTGTTTGTATGAAGATAGCTTCCTGTTTAAATGAAGTTAGCTTCCTGTTTAAATGAAGATAGCTTCCTGTTTGCATGAAGTTAGCTTCCTGTTTGTATGAAGTTAGCTTCCTGTTTGCATGAAGATAGCTTCCTGTTTTTCTGAAAGGACCTCTAGAAATGCAATAGCTAAACCTTCAAAAATAAATGTTGCGAACTCAACTAATGAATTTGAATTGTGAAGCAAAGAAAGGTCAGACATTCTTCATGGCCAGCCGTTCTCCAAGAAAAGGACACTTTCCCAACCACGGCCCATGCTGACTGTGATCAACCTGCCGTACTGATAACAGTCTGGATTCTTGAGTCCACTCTGCGAGTGATACCGGGGGAGACAATTTCTACTTGCAGGTCAACACTTTTGTGAGGAAAGCACAAGGTTAGGTGGGCCCTTGAGGTCTGATTTAGGAGAGGGAGGCAATGGACAGTCTGCCACAAAAATGTCAGATCGTCCATCTTGGCGTCCAGCGGTTGGACCACCCGGTATGAAGGGTCCTTGTGGTACATGCCGCGTCAGCCAAGAAACCGCGGCCCACCTGTGCGTCTCAGGTCCACCTAGGAGGCACAGTATTTGACAATAAATGCTGGTGAAACCACCGGCTCAAATTAAGCACTACTGTGCCTCCTAGGTGGACCTGAGACGCACAGGTGGGCCGCGGTCTTTGTAAACAGATCCAGGACTGAACAGATCAGCTCAGGTCTGAGGAGTTCACACACCTTAAAACTTGACACTTTCCCAAGTAGTTTTTTTCCCCCCGCATAGAGTCTCACTTCAGCGCCAAGAAACCCCCATTAAAATGAAGCAGCCCTACCGCCTTCGTGAGTTTCCTTTCAAAGCTTCGGAACTCGGTGCATGGAAATGAGGCAGAGAGGATAAAAAGACCCCCCACCCACCCAACCCCTGCCAAAGGAGACGGACAGCGAGAGTTATGGCTGTTTATGCGAGGACAATCAGCCCTCATACAAGCCACAAATAAAAACATACACAACCGCTGGATTATCACACATTTATTCAGAATAATGTTTATGATACAGTAAATAGGCAGAAAGGAATTCAGGGCATGCCTTTATGGTTCGCGTTTCTGGATATATAATAGCTGGACGGCATTATTGCTGATTTATAGCTCACGAGGACGCGTTTTCTCAAACATATCGCCTTCTTCCCGCGCGTTAAACTCTGCACTGAAGAGGCCATTTGGCGGAAAGAACAGTTTCCGACATTGTAGGGATGAAAGCCCAGAGCGGTGTGGCCAGCTTTGCCCTTGTGGTCCCCCTTCTCCCTGAAGGTTCCCCTGTGTATTTCTGGACATAGGTGCGGTGGTCTTTAATCTGAGGGACCATCCTTACCCCCACGCCCGTCCTCCCCGCAGAGTCTTGGACCCCCGCTGAGAAGCGGGGTCCCCACCAGGATGTCATTGTGGTCGAAGGGCGTTCCCTCTTGACACTGAACCACAAAAAATACTCCAATAGACCAACATGTGGTCAGAGAACTCAAACACCTAACTGCGATGGGGGAAGTGTCTGTGTGAGGATATATACCTACAAACACCAAATGGTGCGAAAGGAAGCAATTCCTTTTTATTTAGTTACCCTCATACACCCTAGTGGTGTCATGCTTCATCATCGGGTCACCCCGACGCCTACAAGTCGGGGTGGGCTCGACCACAGTATTGGGAGCTCTTGGGAAAATGAAGACCATGGGGATTAAAGATAAAAAACCTCAGACAGGCCCCGGTTTCCCTTTATTTTAGGGTCTGTCAGGGATGTTAAAAATAATTAAAAGATCGGGTCAATGGGAGTAATTATGGTCCTATGACCCTATTGCCAACATGTTTCAGTCCTGAGTCGGCCGTGAAGGTCCTGGACTTTCTTCAGGACAAAGGTCATCCACCCTGGAAAAAACAGAGAGAGGGGAGTACCTATCCTGTAAGTAAATAAGAGCAGAAAAGCTGCTCCTTATGTGAATGTTACAGATGTTTAATCTGTCATGCGCGGTTCTCCATCTGTGAAAAACAAAAACAAAGACAGACACCACACAGTTTTCTATGAGCGTACATCATTTGTGTAGTCATATAACTTCCCAGTTAGGTGCGTTGGTTGTGACCCAACATTAAGTAAATGCCAGGTGAGTGTGCAAATAAATATTCACAATCTCATCAAACTTGTGCCACTCACATCTATATCACAAATTTGCTATGTGGCAGATAAATGTGTGGTGGCGATTTTACTCGCATACTGACATTATCAGCAAGCCAGTGTGTGTACATTCAATAGTGTAAATACCGCGTGACAGTCTCTACAAACAGCACTAGGCTGCTATCATTCAGTGTGAATTATGAAAACATGCACTCACATCTCTTTCAATAAAACCATCCAATTTCTTACCCAAATTGAGGAGAGAAACTGTTTCACAGGGGACCGCTAGGCACGATGGGGTAGCCCTGTAGTCAAACCCTATTGTGTTGTCCAAGGGTAGGGAGAGGGTAAAGATAACGTAAACTAGCATTTTAGAGAAAGGGCAGAGAGCCTCTGTCGAGCAGAAAATATAGAACTGTACCTACAGTTGCCCAATCAAGGTATCAGTACTTACTCCATCAAGGATCCTGCCCCGCCTGTACACCTACTTGGTCCGAGTCCCCGGCTTTCACTCTGAGGTGCCGGGAACCGGGATATACATACACCTGTTTTTGCGCCGGAGAGATGTTAATTGAGATCAACACCCACTACGTTGTCACGGCATCGCTAGACGCGTAAACACTGCGTGTATGGCGTGCCGGGCCTATTCATGGGAAATGAAGTTTTTTCAAGAAATTCAGGAGTAGAGAGCAACGATTGATCGTGCTCGAACGGCAACGTGTTGCTGGTGTCATGGACGTGATGTGCGTGACGTATCAAAAAAGGATCATGGGAATTGAAGTTTTTCACAAAGTAAGATGCCAAGCAGGGAACTATGATCAGCTGTACTCATGTCCTATATCAACATAGAAATAGCCACTCCCTGCATTGGGGGTGAGGGGGGTCCCTGATGTTGTATTATAAGTTGATATTCGAATACTACGTCATCATGTGAGTAGAAATAGACACTCCCTGCAAGGGGGAGGGGCATGATGTTGTATTTTAAAAAATGATATTCGAATACTCTGTCATCATATGAAGGGTGGTGGCAGTGATAGCCTGTCGCCAAGTTTGGTTTATTTATTCAGCTGATTCCAAGGTATGGAGTCATTCAGGCCGATCTCATATGTTTTCAAGCGATACACCCATCGTTGTTCTCGTTCCAGAAGTCTATTAAGCAGATTGCCTGAGCCCTTCACTTTCTCTATGATTGTCCACCTAATGTCTGTGTCTTTATGTTGTTTCTCCTTATAGCGTGCCGTTAGTTGTGTCGCTGTCACAGCTCGTCTTATTGTACTTCTGTGTTCGCTAATACGAACCTTGATCTTACGGCTTGTCATGCAGATATAACTCAGATTACATGGGCATTTAATGAGGTAGACAACTGACTCTGAATTGCAGTTGGTGTGAGATCTTTGTTCCCATGGGGAGTGTAGGCCTAGGTCAAGGCTCTTGGTGTGTTCTGTAAAGGGGCACACCACACATGATCCGCAGGGAAAATGACCCGTGACAGGTGGGTTATTCCACAGTGTGGACTGAATATTGGTTTTGGCTTTAAAGGTGTCAGTGTGAACGAGTGTATCTCTCAGGCTTCTATTCTTCCTAAATGAAAACATAGGTTTCTCATAGGAGAGAGTCTATTTGATGTGAGTATGGACTAACCCTGGGCGTAGTTTGCGTAGTAGCACTTCACGTAGCTACGTGAAGTACATTTTGAACTACATGTAGCTATGCAAATTGCGTAGTGCGTAGCTGTATGCTTGACTGCACTGTACAATAATTGCCAAAGGCATCTTGCACAGTGCAAGTTAAGATAAAATAAGTATATATGCTAAAATGCATATAGCATTTCACAAAAGTGAAATGAATAAATTAACAAGCAGTGAGAGAGGTGATGATTTTGGTATCCTCCCTAACCTAGGGAGAGAACCAAGCAGATGCCTTGAAAACAAAAAGCACATCTTTTGAACGATTCAGTGGTGGTCCCATCCTCTTAGGACCACCCCAAGCACAGTTATTGGCAAAAATACAATCCCAACCAAAGGCCCTGCAAAGCATTATGGGACGAGATTAGCAGTGGGCAGTGAATATTATAGTATCCAATATCAAAATAATTCTACAAAGAGCTGCAGTTCCACTAGTCGTTACTAGATGTCCTCACGAGTCAAATGCAAAAAGCTTCATGAAAGGGTTTCAATGCTTTTGCATTTGACTCGTGAGGACATCTAGTAACGACTAGTTGAACTGCAGCTCTTTGTAGAATTATTTTGATATTGGACACTATAATATTCACTGCCCACTGCTAATCTCGTCCCATAATGCTTTGCAGGGCCTTTGGTTGGGATTGTATTTTGCCCATAACTATGCTTGGGGTGGTCCTAGGAGGAAGGGACCACCACTGAATCGTTCACATGATATGCTTTTTGTGTTCAAGGCATCTGCTTGGTCCTCCCCTAGGTTAGGGGGACCTCAAAATCATCACCTCTCTCATTGCTTGATATTTTCATTGTCAAAGTTCACTTTTGTGAATTTGTTATATGCTTTTTAGCATAGAAAATTGCTTAACAAAGCATTTGTATGTGTTTAATATACTGCTGCTACACTACGTTGATTAGCAGAGTTTTTTTACTCTGCTACGTGCAATTTGCGTAGTGCGTAGTAACACAAACTTTGCATGTTCCGTGAGCGTAGCAAAGTATTATGCCCAGGGTTAGTATGGACCATTTCTTGTTTATTATTCTTTTCACATCATTGGATGAGGAATTGTACGTGGTGACACAGATTATTTGATCTGGTTGGGTCTTTTGATGGGTCTCTAGAAGTGCCTCTCTTGGGGTGTTACGTGCTCTTTTTCTGGCCTTTTCTATAATCTTTACAGGGTACTTTTTCTGTCTAAGTTTGGTGGTAAGGATTGCAGCCTCTTTTTCATAGTCTTGGAGATCAGAGCAATTTCTACGCACTCTCAAGAACTGGCCTACCGGGAGATTTTCCCTAAGAGAGCGTGGGTGCGCATTGTCAAATCTTAACAGACTGTTTCTGTCAGTGGGCTTTGTATATAACGAGCTAACCAGAGTACCGCCAGCTGCCTTTAAGGTGATATCTAGGAAAGAGATATTTTCTCTGTTCATATTCATGGTAAAACGGAGGTGAGGATTCAGATGATTGACCCAATTTATGAAGTTGTTAAGAATGGAAATTTCTCCTTTCCAAATGAGAAGAACATCATCAATATACCTGTACCATTTACATATGTTGGTTGTGTAAGGATTAGCCATCCATATGTGTCGGTCTTCAAAATGGCTCATGTACAGGAAGGCTAAACTGGGGGCAAAAGTACTGCCCATCGAAGTTCCGTGTATCTGAAGATACAACTGGTCCTCGAACTTGAAAAAATTCTCTGTTAGAGCCAAACGTATTAGAGTAATAACCCACTCGATGGGTGCCGCCCATTGCCACTCTTCTTGTCTTAGGATGTCCTCTACTACCTTGATGCTTTCTTCCTGGGGTATACTGGTGTACAATGCTTCTACGTCAAGACAGACCAAGATGTTTTCCTTTGGGTCATATTCAATGTTGGTCAAAAGATTGAAGAGATGTTTCGTATCTTGTACGTATGATGTTATGCGTGTAACCAAGGGGCGTAGGAACCAGTCTGCGTATTTCACATCCTTTGTCACTCAACATAATCATGACAGAACTATTAGGGATTGGCTACTCAGATGACATCGCATCTGCCATTTTAGCAGGACCATCCCTGTTACCTGATACAAATATCAATCAGAGTCTTGCCCAGGCACAAAACTGGGATGAATTGAAAGAACTGAAGCGATGCCAGATGAGTATTCTGTTACATGGTGCCATCATGACAGAATATCTCTGTGGCAATGCAGCACCAACCGGATTACTAGTCACCAATGCCCCAAGGATATTTTTGGATGACCCCCAATTCAAAAAAGAGTGGTCACTGATCGCGTGGCGATGTTCACGCGATTGGTTGATCCTCATCATTAATACAGCCAAACGCCTATCTGAAGCATTATTGATTAAAATCAAAACCAGCGAAGAATGCCTGGTAACAGAAATTAAGTTGACTCTTTACAAGAAAAAACTTGAAGAGGTCAATAAAGAAATAAGTGAACATAAAGACTATCTGATGCAAAATAAGATCAGCAAATTACAAAAAGACCTGAAGAAGTTCAGCCATGAGAGGGTTTACCCCTATATAAAGGATGACTACAAGGGTCTTGAGCACTCAGACTCAGGATCTTCACGTAGCGGACAGTCGGTATCATCTGACTCGGAGCAAGAGGACTGGTCCAGCGATGGATCCAACAGAAGCTGGCGAGGAAAACCAAGGAGACCCCGAAGAGGGGGCTTTAACCAGAGATTTGTACAACCACAGATGTATCCCTGGCCGGGCCAATTTGGCCCTGTCCCTTTCCACGGACCACCACAATACCCTACAGGACCCTACTATCAGCCCGATTTCAACCAACATTTTTTAGGACAGGGCGGAAGAAGAGGCAAACGAGGAAGACGTGGGAACAAAAGAATCCAGTGGGAAGACGACAAGACCCCAATCAACACACGGAGCCACACCAGAGGCCAACAACAGCCGGGCACGAGCACAATGAGGGACTAGTGGTTAACCTCACAGACGTTACCCTGACAACGGACGAGATGGCAATCCTGGAACAAGGACTAGGCTTTGTCCCTACCACCTACCTGGACAAATTCCGGTTACGATGTGAACTTGGCAAATTTTTCAGGAAGATCCGCCTAAAGACTTTCTTTCTGGACAAAGAGAGACCGGAAAATGATGATAGCCATACCAACTTGAGACTGAAATCTACTTTTCTTCCTCCAGCCTCAGTGATGCCTCCAGAGGTTTTGGCCTTTGAGGAAGCAGTGGTCAAAGAAATCGAACTGCTACAATCAAAAAGAGATACATTCAACAATCTGAGTACTAAGGAACGTACAGCCCTTGAAACCCTGAAAACCAGAACTGATATAATTATAAAACCAGCAGATAAGGGCGGGGCGACCGTAATTCAGAGGACAAATGCATACAGAACAGCCTGTCTTGATCTTTTGGCTGATATCAAATACTATAAAAGGATCAACAGGGATCCTACACAACGGATTAAGACTACGATATCTGCACTGACGACAGATGCCCTCGAGAAAGAATGGATCACCAAAAAGGAGCACGACTTCCTCAACCAAGATGACCCAAGGATACCTCTGTTCTTCACAATACCGAAGATCCATAAAGGCAAGATACCGCCTCCGGGCAGACCCATTGTGTCTGGGATTGGGTCTATCCTTGAAACTCTATCGAAATACGCAGACTGGTTCCTACGCCCCTTGGTTACACGCATAACATCATACGTACAAGATACGAAACATCTCTTCAATCTTTTGACCAACATTGAATATGACCCAAAGGAAAACATCTTGGTCTGTCTTGACGGAGAAGCATTGTACACCAGTATACCCCAGGAAGAAAGCATCAAGGTAGTAGAGGACATCCTAAGACAAGAAGAGTGGTAATGGGTGGCTCCCATCGAGTGGGTTATTACTCTAATACGTTTGGCTCTAACAGAGAATTTTTTCAAGTTCGAGGACCAGTTGTATCTTCAGATACACGGAACTTCGATGGGCAGTACTTTTGCCCCCAGTTTAGCCTTCCTGTACATGAGCCATTTTGAAGACCGACACATATGGATGGCTAATCCTTACACAACCAACATATGTAAATGGTACAGGTACATTGACGGTGTGCTTCTCATTTGGAAAGGAGAAATTTCCATTCTTAACAACTTCATAAATTGGGTCAATCATCTGAATCCTCACCTCCGTTTTACCATGAATATGAACAGAGAAAATATCTCTTTTCTAGATATCACCTTAAAGGCAGCTGGCGGTACTCTGGTTAGCTCGTTATATACAAAGCCCACTGACAGAAACAGTCTGTTAAGATTTGACAGTGCGCACCCACGCTCTCTTAGGGAAAATCTCCCGGTAGGCCAGTTCTTGAGAGTGCGTAGAAATTGCTCTGATCTCCAAGACTATGAAAAAGAGGCTGCAATTCTTACCACCAAACTTAGACAGAAAAAGTACCCTGTAAAGATTATAGAAAAGGCCAGAAAAAGAGCACGTAATACCCCAAGAGAGGCACTTCTAGAGACCCATCAAAAGACCCAACCAGATCAAATAATCTGTGTCACCACGTACAATTCCTCATCCAATGATGTGAAAAGAATAATAAACAAGAAATGGTCCATACTAACCCTGGGCATAATACTTTGCTACGCTCACGGAACATGCAAAGTTTGTGCTACTACGCAAACTACGCCCAGGGTTAGTCCATACTCACATCAAATAGACTCTCCTATGAGAAACCTATGTTTTCATTTAGGAAGAATAGAAGCCTGAGAGATACACTCGTTCACACTGACACCTTTAAAGCCAAAACCAATATTCAGTCCACACTGTGGAATAACCCACCTGTCACGGGTCATTTTCCCTGCGGATCATGTGTGGTGTGCCCCTTTACAGAACACACCAAGAGCCTTGACCTAGGCCTACACTCCCCATGGGAACAAAGATCTCACACCAACTGCAACTCAGAGTCAGTTGTCTACCTCATTAAATGCCCATGTAATCTGAGTTATATCTGCATGACAAGCCGTAAGATCAAGGTTCGTATTAGCGAACACAGAAGTACAATAAGACGAGCTGTGACAGCGACACAACTAACGGCACGCTATAAGGAGAAACAACATAAAGACACAGACATTAGGTGGACAATCATAGAGAAAGTGAAGGGCTCAGGCAATCTGCTTAATAGACTTCTGGAACGAGAACAACGATGGGTGTATCGCTTGAAAACATATGAGATCGGCCTGAATGACTCCATACCTTGGAATCAGCTGAATAAATAAACCAAACTTGGCGACAGGCTATCACTGCCACCACCCTTCATATGATGGCAGAGTATTCGAATATCATTTTTTAAAATACAACATCATGCCCCTCCCCCTTGCAGGGAGTGTCTATTTCTACTCACATGATGACGTAGTATTCGAATATCAACTTATAATACAACATCAGGGACCCCCCTCACCCCCAATGCAGGGAGTGGCTATTTCTATGTTGATATAGGACATGAGTACAGCTGATCGTAGTTCCCTGCTTGGCATCTTACTTTGTGAAAAAACTTCAATTCCCATGATCCTTTTTTGATACGTCACGCACATCACGTCCATGACACCAGCAACACGTTGCCGTTCGAGCACGATCAATCGTTGCTCTCTACTCCTGAATTTCTTGAAAAAAACTTCATTTCCCATGAATAGGCCCGGCACGCCATACACGCAGTGTTTACGCGTCTAGCGATGCCGTGACAACGTAGTGGGCGTTGATCTCAATTAACATCTCTCCGGCGCAAAAACAGGTGTATTTATATCCCGGTTCCCGGCACCTCAGAGTGAAAGCCGGGGACTCGGACCAAGTAGGTGTACAGGCGGGGCAGGATCCTTGATGGAGTAAGTACTGATACCTTGATTGGACAACTGTAGGTACAGTTCTGTATTTTCTGCTCGACAGAGGCTCTCTGCCCTTTCTCTAAAATGCTAGTTTACGTTATCTTTACCCTCTCCCTACCCTTGGACAACACAATAGGGTTTGACTACAGGGCTACCCCATCGTGCCTAGCGGTCCCCTGTGAAACAGTTTCTCGCCTCAATTTGGGTAAGAAATTGGATGGTTTTATTGAAAGAGATGTGAGTGCATGTTTTTATAATTCACACTGAATGGTAGCAGCCTAGTGCTGTTTGTAGAGACTGTCACGCGGTATTTACACTATTGAATGTACACGCACTGGCTTGCTGATAATGTCAGTATGCGAGTAAAATCGTCACCACACATTTATCTGCCACATAGCAAATTTGTGTTACAGATATAGATGTGAGTGGCACAAGCTTGATGAGATTGTGAATATTTATTTGCACACTCACCTGGCATTTACTTAATGTTGGGTCACAACCAACGCACCTAACTGGGAAGTTATATGACTACACAAATGATGTACGCTCATAGAAAACTGTGTGGTGTCTGTCTTTGTTTTTGTTTTTCACAGATGGAGAACCGCGCATGACAGATTAAACATCTGTGACATTCACATAAGGAGCAGCTTTTCTGCCCTTATTTACTTACAGGATAGGGACTCCCCTCTCTCTGTTTTTTCCAGGGGGGATGACCTTTGCCCTGAAGAAAGTCCAGGACCTTCACGGCCGACTCAGGACTGAAACATGTTGGCAATAGGGTCATAGGACCATAATTACTCCCATTGACCCGATCTTTTAATTATTTTTAACATCCCTGACAGACCCTAAAATAAAGGGAAACCGGGGCCTGTCTGAGGTTTTTTATCTTTAATCCCCCTGGTCTTCATTTTCCCAAGAGCTCCCAATACTGTGGTCGAGCCCACCCCGACTTGTAGGCGTCGGGGTGACCCGATGATGAAGCATGACACCACTAGGGTGTGTGAGGGTAACTAAATAAAAAGGAATTGCTTCCTTTCGCACCATTTGGTGTTTGTAGGTATATATCCTCACACAGACACTTCCCCCATCGCAGTTAGGTATTTGAGTTCTCTGACCACATGTTGGTCTATTGGAGTATTTTTTGTGGTTCAGTGTCTTGACATGGGAGGTTATACTCCAACGTAGGATCCTCTCAACCCTCCAGGCATTGGGGATTTCCTCCCCACAGCCCCTTGTTTATACGTTCCCTCTTGACCCCATGAAAGGGAGGTTGCAGTTTTGGGGGTTACACCGATGGTGAGGTCTTCTGACTGAAATACCGGGTGCTATGCTATCTTCTACACTATTCCATACCTCAGGCTAACAGGGCCCCTGCCAGGGCCCCCGGGGTACACCCTCTTTGGAGTTTTTAAACCATGGCCGGTTCTTCCAAACGTTTAGTTTCATGAGGCAGCGGTCCCTACTTTTAGGATAGCCTGGTGTCCCTGTGGCCCGGGACACTGTTGCTTTCGTGCGGCGACAGGCCATTCTCTAGACGCCACTCCCAGCAATCAACAGTGACCGCTCGCCTTAACAAAGATGGTCAGAGCCCCCAATGACCCCACCCAGGAGGAACTAGAAAATCTGGAACCATCTCCACTTTACAAGAACACTGAGGTCGCCTCGGACTGTGGTTTATTTCCAGCAATAAGCAGATAAGGAGTTAAGAGTTGCTTGAGAGGTCACTAGCGAGTCCCCCAGGGGTACGCTCTAACTTTGAAACCCCAGTCTCTGTGTCCACTCACCGCCATTCAATGTTAAAGCCGGAGCTATCCGCGGTGCTGAATCTCCATTGGATAACATTGGATCGCTGGTTTCCTAGGAGAGGCCGAACTGTACAATGGAGCTTTACACCGCGCCTGCTCGTGATCACAGATCACGAAGCCCTCCCTAAGAGTTGTGTTACTGTTTTGCAATGTCTCCTGAACCGCAGTGATACAGATGTGAGACCACCATTCTTATCGATTGGAAGGACCTCAAACTCTGACACCAGACCCGAAATCCCTGTGGAATACATGGGGAGGTCATTAATACAAAGTACGGTGGCATCAGCGCAAGCGCCGTGTCACGTTAGTGCAAGGGCCATACTTGGTTAATGATACAACCTGACAAATCCCATAAAACTTTGGGGCATATTAGCAAGACCGGCGATAAAATTATCGCCGTTTTAGCGGTAGGAAACTGCCGCTAAAGCGGCGATAATGGGCTTGCTAATATGCGTTATCAAATTCCAATAGAAGCCCAGGTAAGTGTCCTGCACATCTAACCTGGGCTTCTATTGGAATTCTATAACACATATTATCAAGCCCATTATCGCCGTTTTAGCGGCAGTTTCCTGCCGCTAAAACGGCGATAATTTTAACGTGGGTCTTGCTAATATGCCCCTTTATTTAAAGGGACCTCCAGGCGACAATGAAAAACCTCAGAAGTCGCCAAAATTACAACTTCACTCCTTAAACTTCTTACTGCACACTCACTGTGTTGTAAAGTAGCACGTGACATCACAAATGATGTAAGGAATGTGATGAGTAATGAGACCACACGTGACACAATGACATCACTCACAGGCATTGTATACAATACCATTGATGTCACTGACATGTCAAAAGTCCGCTGAAAGATTTCTGCATTTACTTAATTTAATGGAATCTTTTAGGCGCTATTTGACAGGCCGAGGTTCACTGGAGGGCCCGAGAGTTGAAGTGGTGGAGAGGGGGTCTCATAGGTGAAGTACGAGGAAGGACACGTTTAAACTTGTGGTCAGAGGGTGGCCAAAAGGACATAGGACAGACAATGTTTGCAGAGGCACCAACAGAGGTACGCTAATGAGTATTTGTGAATGTGTCACACAAGACACAGCCTCTAGGCGCTAGCTCACAACTCCAGGTGTACACCACAACAGGTCCTTGAAGAATGAGTGAGTTTTTTGCCTCTTCCGTAGATAGTAACTGACTTCCAACATGTTGACGATGAGAAGGAAAGCCTAGCCCACACCTTTTCCTTAATCTTAGGTACCTCGAGCAGCCCTGGGCGCCTGGGGGGCACACACAGATGAGCTTTCTTTGGAGGAAAGGGGAGGTTTCACTGTGAAGACCCCGCGGAAACACACACAGACCCTCGGGTCCACTGCTCCGCTGGACTGGCCAAGGATCCTTGTTACAGGACAGGTCTCTCCAACAAGTGCATCTCTGCCCTTGTTACAGGCCGGGTCTATCTAACTTGTGCATCTCTGCCCTTGTTACAGGCCGGGTCTCTCCAACATGTACATCTCTTCCCGTGTTACAGGCTGGGTCTCTCCAACATGCACATCTCTGCCCTTGTTACAGTCCGGGTCTCTCCAACATGCACATCTCTGCCCTTGTTACAGGCCAGGTCTCTCCAACATGCACATCTCTGCCCTTGTTACAGGCCTGGTCTATCCAACATGCACATCTCTGCTCTTGTTACAGGCCGGGTCTCTCCAACATGCACATCTCTACCCTTGTTACAGGCCGGGTCTCTCCAACATGTACATCTCTGCCCTTGTTACAGGCCGGGTCTCTCCAACATGTACATCTCTGCCCGTGTTACAGGCCGGGTCTCTCCAACATGTACATCTCTGCCCTTGTTACAGGCCGGGTCTCTCCAACATGTACATCTCTGCCCGTGTTACAGGCTGGGTCTCTCCAACATGTACATCTCTGCCCGTGTTACAGGCCGGGTCTCTCCAACATGTACATCTCTGCCCTTGTTACAGGCCGGGTCTCTCCAACATGTACATCTCTGCCCGTGTTACAGGCTGGGTCTCTCCAACATGCACATCTCTGCCCTTGTTACAGGCCAGGTCTCTCCAACATGCACATCTCTGCCCTTGTTACAGGCCTGGTCTATCCAACATGCACATCTCTGCTCTTGTTACAGGCCGGGTCTCTCCAACATGCACATCTCTACCCTTGTTACAGGCCGGGTCTCTCCAACATGTACATCTGGTCCCTTGTTACAGGCCAGGTCTCTCCAACATGTACACCTCTGCCCTTGTTACAGTCCGGGTCTCTCCAACATGTGCATCTCTGCCCTTGTTACAGGCCAGGTCTATCTAACATGTACATCTCTGCCCTTGTTACAGGCCGGGTCTCTCCAACATGTACATCTCTGCCCTTGTTACAGGCCGGGTCTCTCCAACATGTACACCTCTGCCCTTGTTACAGTCCGGGTCTATCTAACATGTGCATCTCTACCCTTGTTACAGTCCGGGTATCTCCAACATGTACATCTCTGCCCTTGTTACAGGCTGGGTCTCTCCAAAATGTACATCTCTGCCCTTGTTACAGGCCGGGTCTATCTAACATGTGCATCTCTGCCCTTGTTACAGGCCTGGTTTATCTAACGTGTACATCTCTGCCCTTGTTACAGTCTGGGTCTCTCCAACATGTACATCTCTGCCCTTGTTACAGTCCGGGTCTATCTAACATGTGCATCTCTGCCCTTGTTACAGGCCAGGTCTCTCCAACATGCACATCTCTGCCCTTGTTACAGGCTGTGTCTCTCCAAAATGTACATCTCTGCCCTTGTTACAGGCCAGGTCTATCTAACATGTGCATCTCTGCCCTTGTTACAGGCCGGGTCTATCTAACATGTACATCTCTGCCCTTGTTACAGTCCGGGTCTCTCCAACATGTACATCTCTGCCCTTGTTACAGACTGGGTCTATGCAACATGTACACCTCTGCAGTTGTTACAGTCTGGGTCTATCTAACATGTGCATCTCTGCCCTTGTTACAGTCCGGGTCTCTCCAACATGTACATCTCTGCCCTTGTTACAGGCTGGGTCTCTCCAAAATATACATCTCTGCCCTTGTTATAGGCCATGTCTATCTAACATGTGCATCTCTGCCCTTGTTACAGGCCTGGTCTATCTAACATGTACATCTCTGCCCTTGTTACAGGCCGGGTCTCTCCAACATGTACATTTATGCCCTTGTTACAGGTTGGGTCTCTCAAACATGTACATCTCTACCCTTGCTACAGGCCGGGTCTCTCCAACATGTACATCTGGTCCCTTGTTACAGGCCAGGTCTCTCCAACATGTACACCTCTGCCCTTGTTACAGGCCGGGTCTCTCCAACATGTACATCTGGTCCCTTGTTACAGACCAGGTCTCTCCAATATGTGCATCTCTGCCCTTGTTACAGGCCTGGTCTATCTAACATGTACATATCTGCCCTTGTTACAGACTGGGTCTATGCAACATGTGCATCTCTGCCCTTGTTACAGTCCGGGTCTGTGCAACAAATACATCTCTGCCCTTGTTACTGTCTGGGTCTCTCCAACATGTACATCTCTGCCCTTGTTACAGACTCGAGTCGGGGGTACACGCGGGTGGACGGCGTCCACCCACTATTTTCACAGGGTGGACGCCGTCCTCCCTGCCAAGAAGTTGGGCCCCACTGAAAAAATATGCTGAAATCGTCCTGGTGTAATTTGCAAACACCGGGACACACTCAGCAGCGCCTGCACGTTGTTATCTGCTTTCTATCTGCAACAATGTGCAGGTGGGGACGGGGCACTCTTTGTTCTGACTCCTGCTGGGCCCATAACAAAGGCCGAATTTGAGGGGTCATCAGGCCTCCTTTTGTTGGAGTCTCCTGGCTGGGAGCGGTCAGGGGCCTCACACCTGATGCAAATGCAGCAGAGGGGAAACAAAGGCTCGCACCTTGTTAGCACTTCACACGTACTGAAGAGAGGCAGCTTTTCACTTTGTTCAGGCTCTCTTTAGGAGGTATGCATACACTGTAAGAACGTCAGATGTGTTGATGTTTCCCAGCATTTGTACAAAATAAAAAGCATTTATATGCTCTTATACCCCTGAGGAGGCGTTGTAATAATTTAAATATCACTATTTCTTTTAAAGCACTATGGCTAGAGAAAACTTAACGATGATAAAAGGTAACATTGTTTTATGTGTAGCTACAAAAGTGTGAACCTTCTGCCTAAATCAGGAGGGTTTGCAAGTATACTCGACTTGTGCTCAAACGTACTCATGATAGACCTGCTAAAAATATATAATTGAGGGCTTAAGATCTGATGTCACTTCTTGTGATGCCAGTTCCTGTGATGTCACGCGCTGTGATGTCACGCGCTGTGATGTCACGCGCCGCGATGTCACGCACCGTGATGTCGCGCGCTGTGATGTCACGCGCCGCGATGTCACGCACCGTGATGTCACGCACCGTGATGTCGCGCGCTGTGATGCCACTTGCATACTGATTAACTAGGTTAGTCCCCCCACTTCTTTTTTTAGCACTTGTGCCCTGCTACTACCAGTTGTCTCGTCGTCTCACTCTCTCACTGACTCACCTGAGACTTGCAGCTTCGGTGGCAGGCACAGGCTGGCAAATACATTTCGGTCCCAGTGTCTGACTCGAACCCACCGCCTCCGCACGTACAGTTTACACTGACTGCGCATGACAATACAGTCAGCCCAGACCTGCCCACCTGATGCCCCACCCCCAGGCTGAAGACCACAAAGCTGCACAGCTGCACAGTGCGCAGCATGCAACATGCACCTTGTAATTTATGAGCATTGAGCGACGAGTTTAACTTTAAAACTAAGTCCCAGAGTTCAGACGGACCCTGGCTGTGAGTGTAGGTGTACCGTGCGCTTAGAGGGCCCCCGGAGCTCGGGCCCCCCCGCACCGCGGGGGCCTTTGTTACGCCCATGTCCGGGTCTAACTAACATGTGCACCTCTGCCTTTGTTACAGTCCGTGTCTCTACAACATGTACATCTCTGCCCTTGTTACAGGCTGGGTCTCTCCAAAATGTACATCTCTGCCCTTGTTACAGGCCAGGTCTATCCAACATGTGCATCTCTGCCCTTGTTACAGGCCGGGTCTATGCAACATGTGCATATCTGCCCTTGTTACAGTCCGGGTCTATGCAACAAGTACATCTCTGCCCTTGTTACAGGCCGGGTCTCTCCAACATGTACATCTCTGCCCTTGTTACAGGCCGGGTGTCTCCAACATGTGCATCTCTGCCCTTGTTACAGGCCGGGTCTCTCCAACATGTACATCTCTGTCCTTGTTACAGGCCGGGTCTATCCACCATGTACATCTCTGCCCTTGTTACAGGCCCGGTCTATCCACCATGTACATCTCTGCCCTTGTTACAGGCCGGGTCTCTTCAACATGCACATCTCTGCCCTTGTTACAGGCTGGGTCTCTCCAACATGTACACGCCTGCCCTTGTTACAGGCCGGGTCTCTCCAACATGCACATCTCTGCCCTTGTCACAGGCCGGGTCTCTCCAACATGTATATCTCTGCCCTTGTTATAGGCCGGGTCTCTCCAAGATGCACATCTATACCCTTGTTACAGGCCGGGTCTCTCCAACATGCACATCTCTGCCCTTGTTACAGGCCGGGTCTCTCCAACATGCACATCTCTGCCCTTGATACAGGCCGGGTCTCTCCAACAAGTACACCTCTGCTCTTGTTACAGGCAGAGTTTCTCCAACAAGCACATCTCTGCCCTTGTTACAGGCCGGGTCTCTCCAACATGCACATCTCTGCTCTTGTTATAGGCCGAGTTTCTCCAACATGCACATCTTTGCCCTTGCTACAGGCCGGGTCTCTCTAACATGTACATCTCTGCCCTTTATACAGGCCGAGTCTCTCCAACATGCAGGTCTCTGCCCTTGTTACAGGCCAGGTCTCTCCAACATGTACATCTCTGCCCTTGTTACAGTCCGGGTATCTCCAACATGTACATCTCTGCCCTTGTTACAGGCCAGGTCTCTCCAACATGTACATCTCTGCCCTTGTTACAGGCCCGGTCTATCCACCATGTACATCTCTGCCCTTGTTACAGGCCCGGTCTATCCACCATGTACATCTCTGCCCTTGTTACAGGCAGGGTCTATCCGCCATGTACATCTCTGCCCTTGTTACAGGCCGGGTCTATCCACCATGTACATCTCTGCCCTTGTTACAGGCCGGGTCTATCCACTATGTACATCTCTGCCCTTGTTACAGGCCCGGTCTCACTCTCAGCAGGAGCTTAGAGCACCAAGTCGAGGCTGCCCAGTCTACAATTGCCCCTATAGATTATTAAACGGGGACTCTCTTGTTTTTCTCAGTTGCTAGTTGTCTGTCTGAAAATAGCGCAAAACTCAGCAGCGCCTTCTGAGGGCGTTGCACCCTTGCACAGGCTGCCAGCAAATCTGCTTTACATTCGGCATGAGTTTGGAATATTGTGTCCATATCACACCCCTTGTCTAACTGGCATTTAAATATATCTATTGCCTTCATCGGTAATCTCGTGGTTCCGTGTGCAAAATATTGGACTTCGCGCGAATTAGATTATGCTGGTTTAAATCACATAATTTTGGATACTTTGTGTTACACTTGTTATGTGAAATTCCTGAAATCATGATATTACGCCATGTCATGTAATTACTAATTATTCTGCTGTTTACTGCTAAATTCTATCGCAGTAGCACATGAAGGACGCAAACAACCCAAAAGCAAGTGACCAAAAATTGACGTGAGGATGCATTCCTATAGCGCTCAATGACGCATTCGCATAAATATGTGCCATTTTCCTGAATTTTCATGTAATTACAAAAATGTTTCACACCCTACAAAATACCTTCCTACAGGTTTTAACACTGAGTATTAACAATCAACCCTTAAAAGGTTATCGCCTTTAACTCATACTTTTCACAATACGTAAGTCAGGCCTATTGGCTTCGTCATTACTGTTCATTATACACAGATATCTCCCAATAAACCGGTAAGGCCTCTAGACTTTATCACTGGCCTGGCGCTATAACCAACACGGGCCTACTGAAGTGTGCGAAACCTGGCAACCATTGTGCATACAGTTATAAAATTACCAATATGAAGAGAAATACGCTTGCAAAGTGATCTACAACCCCTCTCAACACAGCCTACGGTGAATCACCAGTGATTCTTGTTGGGGAGCCCTGTTTTTGGGTGAGTTTCTGTTTGTGCGTTTGTCTTTTCATGACTCACATTTAGTGTAGATTATGAGCTGCAGAAAGAGTACCCTGAAATGATCACATACGCCCCGCCCCTGCACTCAGTCCTGCCCCTGAGCTCAGCCCCGCCCCTGCGCTCAGCCCCACCCCTGCGCTCAGTCCTGCCCCTGCGCTCAGCCCCGCCCCTGCGCTAAGTCCCGCCCTTGCGCTCAGCCCCGCCCCTGCGCTCAGCCCCGTCCCTGCGCTCAGCCCCACCCCTGCGCTCAGCCCCGCCCCTGCGCTCAGTCCTGCCCCTGCGCTCAGCCCCGCAACCCTGCGCTCAGCCCCGCAACCCTGCGCTCAGTCCCGACCCTGCGCTCAGCCCAGCCCCTCCTGCTCCCCTGATCCTTGTCATAAGGTTTTGGAGGAGGACTGCACTTCAACACATTTAGCTGAAGGGTCTCAGAGCAATAGGACCCGGACCCCCCAGGATGATCCCCCGCCCTGCCCCCAAGTGGTCCAGCCCACAATCAATACTACTACTTCAAGAGAGTGGGTATAAATCGGCCATGTTTAATTTCCAAACAATCATAAACATGACAAAAACGTTTACATCTTATACATTTATGGTCTTAATATTTCACTTTTAATATCGACATTTATCCTCAAATATCATCAGCACCAGTTATGGAAATTTACTTTGCTCCAGCACCAAGGGGCCCTCTGGCTCGCATCCCCTGAACTGAGAACCACGCAAGGCGCAACCCACCTGCGTCCTTGAGCGGTGGGCCCCAGCCCTCTGGTCCTTGTCCGCCATTTCGGGGCCCACCCCTCTACCACCAGGCTGCCAAGGAGGCTCGTAGGGAATACCCAGGGGCCGCTGCCCCATGCCCTAGTTCGTGACCTGGCGCCCTTGCCTCCCCAGCCGGTGACCCCATTCTCCCTGCGGAGAGCTTACCGTCTCTCCCCTCAGTGCTGGCCTAGGGAGTACGTAAGGAGGACTCCCGTTAACCCTGCAAGTCAATGTTCTGTGGTCTCTTTTCCGCCACCACTCTCTCCTCCGAACCTCCCCTGAAACCACTACTCATAGGGACGGGTGGGTGGGAGATTCCGAGATGATGGCAGTCCCGTGGTCCGGCGCAGGAAAAAGAGGCAGAGCTGGGTGGCCCAGAAGCCTAAATAGGCCTATTGCCTCCACCCCTTTCCACGCCGGAAACACGTCACTGGGGACCCGGAAGTACTTCCTAGGGCCGATCGCCAATCGGGCTAACCCGGCCGATGTGTGGGGGCGTGGCGAGGATCCAGGAGGCCGGGCCCTAATGGCGCGCTCTTCAAATCTCGCGCTTTTCCAGAAATAAACAAGTGAAGATCTCTGGTAGATTTCGTAGCTAACAAACACATTCCACCAAGACAACCAATGAAGTCATTGGTCTGGGTGGCAGGGAAGGCAAACCATGGCTCACAGGTGCCATCCTTTACACAGATTTAGAGAACAGAAGTACCCTGCCACCAATTTTTGAAGCTGCTATTTATTTCAGCAGACTATGTAACAATGCGATTGGTCATTGTACAATGCTTAACATTTAGCACATATTCACACTAATTTTTTGCACTCATTTAAATTTTCAATAAGGCGTTCAAAGATACACAACTCATTGTTAAATGAAATAACTGTGACATGAAAACTGTACAAGTTAATGTGACTGTACAAATAAATGTGAAAAACGTGAAAAAAGTGGAACTTAAATGCAATACGTTAAAAAGAATGACACCAGTACAACTTGGAGTTCTTAGTTCTACATCAGGCTCTCTCTAACACGCCTTTTACTTGGCTTAGTTTCTAAAAAGAGAAGCATCCACGGGCGAGTAGCTGAGTTTCTGTGGGGATTTATGTGTTAACTAAACCCTCTCCAGAAGTTTGGAATTGAGTCATACACCCTCGTGGAGACGCGTTTCCAATCCCTTAGTTGCTTTAGGGATTTTCATCTGGGCTGATACAGGGTGTAATCTGTGAAAGGTAAAAGAACAGAAGGTCAGGGCACTAAAGGCCTGCACCAGTCACTCTAGTTTTAGATATCTTTCTTTTTCAAGACTTCGGACCACGCCGCTACGCGACATCGCGCTTATTTGGGGTTACCGAGTACCCTTCTACATTTCACCTCTTACTACTTACAGTAGATGAGTACTTCTTCTTTGCAGAGAAATCTTGAGTTAAGGCACCTTCCTTCAACAAGAAGTGCCATATACATTTTTCTCATCTAGACTATTCACAAATGCAACAGCCTTGAAGAAGTCCCGTTGGGACGAAACGCGCCGCGTCGGCTATGAATTTGTGCTGTGCTTTAAGAAAAGAAATTTGAAATAAGAATAAAGGAAGGATATATTATTAAGAAACCGAAGTCTTATTTGATCTATTGGGGAGACATTGGTCACCGCTTACTATTATTATATACCATTGTTGACTTTTATATTATATTTCATTATAGGTGTGTGCCGAGCCATTCTCTGTCACTTTACTATCTTGTGACCTTTTCCTCTGTTAAAGTGAACCTTAATAACCAAAGTATTGTGGTACCTGTGGTTTTGGAGCCTTCCCTTTCGTCTGCAAAGTTACGGATCGGTATTTGGATCTGAAAGAATGGGCTTTGTATTTCTTTAGTTTATTGTCCACTGTTCGACATTCTATATTTACCGGTAAACCCACATTTCTATGGTAACCCTTCGAAGAAGCCCAAAAACCAAGCTAGCTGGTGCCCTAGCTTATATGGAACTGTCACTGATGGCGTCCCGCCACTGCTCTTACGCAGAGAAATTCTAATTAAAGTAGAAACTTCAAAACAAGTAAGCGGTTACCATAGATGTCCAGGGGATGTCCAGAATTAATCTAGCTGCAGCATTCTGCATTCGCTGCAGTTTCAATAAAAACTGGGATTGTAACCCCACATAAAGGGCATTGCCATAGTCCAGTCTGGAAAGGGCCAAGGATGTGACCACTGTTTTTAGTGCATCCTGGGGAATAAAAGGGCGGATCTTCCTGATCATCTTTAAAATACCCCAGAAGGTGGAGGCAAGCTTGTTAATCTGACACCCAAATGTCAATCTGTCATCAAATACAACCCCTAGGTTCTTAACCTTAGGGACTGGAATTGGGCATTCGCCCAGATTCACCGGCCACCATCTAGGAGACCAAAAGGAGGCGTTGGATCCTAGCAGCAAAACTTCTGTTTTTTCGCCGTTCAATTTCAGGCAGTTGGTCTGCATCCAGGTATTTACCTGCGACATGCAGTTGTTAAAACGATCTGCTGTCTCTTCCACATTATTTGAGACTGATACCACCACCTGTGTGTCATCGGCATAGGAGACCACCGAGAAGCCACATTGCCTAATGATCGATGCCAACGGTGCCACATAGATATTAAAAAGTGTGGGGCTCAAAGAGGAGCCTTGAGGCACCCCACATGGCAGTTTAAAAGATTTGGACACCGATCCACCCACTTCTACTGCAAAAGTTCTGTCTGTTACATAGGATGACAGTAGAGTAAGGGCGGTATCTTGAATTCCCAACTCCGCTAGTCTACCAATTAAAATTTCATGATTAACTGTATCGAAGGCCGCCGATAAATCTAACAAAATCAAGGCGGCCCTCCCTCCTGCATCCAGTGTTCTTCTGAGTTCCTCTGCCGCCATGACCAGAGCAGTCTCTGTTCCATGGCCCTCTCTAAACCCATATTGTGAATGGTCCAGGAGGTCTTTGGCGGAAATAAAAGTTGTAATCTGTATGTTAAGCAATTTCTCCAACACCTTAGACGGAAAAGGAATCCTAGAGATCGGACGGTAGCTACTAGGTTCCTTCGGGTCAAGGTTGGGTTTCTTTAACAAAGGCAGGACTGAAGCTGCCTTCCACGCCTCTGGAAACTGGCCTGACTGTATTATCTCTGCGAACACTAATGTAAGTTGTTCACTGAATATTTCGGGGAACAGATGGAAAACTTTAGGAGGGCAGGGGTCTGACGGGGCTCCTGACTTGGTTGTCTTCACCACTTGAGTGATCTGTTCCACCAAGGGCAAGGAAAAGGAGAAACCCGTGCCGGGTGCGTATGTATCTGGCCCTGTCCTAGTTACCTTGGACGAGGAGTGATTACTATCTCTGAAGGTTTTATACACTGTCTCAACTTTGTTTGTAAAAAATTGTCCCAGAGTATTACAAAATTCCGGGCTACTAGTCACCTGAGATTTAGCTGGGAGATTGGCTAGTTTTTTTACTGTAGCAAACAGTTCTCTGCTGGAGTTCTTGGCTTCCAATATTTTCGTTGTAAAATATTTGCTTTTTCCTCAATAATCAGTTTCTTGTATTCTGACAGTGTATTTGCGTATTTAATTTTTCTCGCCTGATCATAGTTAACTCTCCACTTTCTTTCAGATCTTCTGCATGCTTTTTTTGTGCTCTAAGTTTTTCTGAGAACCAAGGTTCAGAGGGTTTTTTCCTTATTGACAAAAAACTCTATCGCTGTTTTGACCCAGGTGGTTAATCTTTGAACCACCACATTGGTATCAGATACAGGGTTTGGTTTAGATGCGAGTAATAGGGCCTGTAAGTCAGGGGTATTAATTTTGGCCCAGTCATGGTGAGTAACCGAGATGGGTGTGCTTATTGATGAAACTAGTTTCCAATTAGTCCTTACGGTGAGTATTATAGCTCTGTGGTCCGACCAAGGGACAGGGATAACCTCCAGAATTTTGAGCATGGGATTAGAGGTAAATATTCCATCCAGGGTATGTCCAGCGACATGTGTTTCTTGCGTAACTATCTGTTCCAGTGAGAACCCTGCCATAGCATCGATAAGTGCGGTAGTGTTATGGTCTGCTGCATTTTCTAGGTGATGGTTAAAATCTCCTAATACTGTAAAATCCGAACAGTTTATACTGGATTCCAAGAAGGGACTGATTGTGTCCATCAAAGGTGTCCGTGCCTTCGGCGGCCGATATCCATGCTTCGCAAGATCTACAGGTGGATCCCGACAGACACAAGAAGAACAGTCACCCAGGCCCTCGTCAGTAGCAGACTTGACTATGGGAACGCCCTCTACGCGGGAGCCCGGCCAAGCTCATCAAGCGACTGCAACGCATACAAACGCCTCCGCACGCCTGATCCTCGACGTACCACGCCACAGCCACATCACCCCCACTTGAGGAACCTGCACTGGCTCCCCGTCGACAGGAGGATCACCTTCAAACTCCTCATCCACGCACACAAGGCACTCCACAAAACTGGCCCAGCCTACCTCAACAGACGACTCTTCTTCTACGTCCCCAACCGCCAACTCCGCTCCGCCGACCTCTCCCCTCGCCACCGTCCCTCGCATTCGAAGAACCACCACCGGCGGCAGATCCTTCTCCCACCTCGCCGCCAAGACCTGGAACACCCTTCCACTAAGCCTACGACAGACCCAAGACCTGCTGACCTTCAGGAGGCTACTCAAGACCTGGCTGTTCGACCAGTAGCAGCACCCCCCCTTCCCTCTCCCCAGCGCCTTGAGACCCTCGCGGGTAAGTAGTGCGCTCTACAAATTTTGTGATTGATTGATTGATTGATTGAGTCATTGATATATAAGAAGTCCTTTTAATGTATAGTTATTATTAAGGAGTATCTGGAAGGCTAGCATTTCACAGTCAGGAGAGCTACCGGTTGAGGATCCAATCACTATCAGTTCTTCTCTAGAAATGATAGCTAGCCCCCCCCCCCCCCGCTTGATTGTTCTATCGGCTCTGGTCATAGTATAGCCTGTGGGGAGTGCTAGTGCCAGCTCTGGGTCTGAGGCTGCATCTGCCCACGTCTCGGTTATAAAAGCCAAATTGAGCTTATGACTTTCTATCATTTCTGCAAATTCCGTATTATGTTTTACTAACGAGCGTGCGTTAATTAACACAGCTTTAATCCCATTAGTGGTATCCGTGTGCGCTGGTTTTTGATGTATTCAAGGTCTTTACTCTCGTAAAACTAAGCTGCAACCTACAGTGCTTGCACTTCTTGGGCTCCTTCAGGGGATCAAGTAGCGAACAACAAGATATTTTGAGCCTTGAGTTCATCTCCAGTAGCTCTTCTCTTGAATATATCACATTTTTCCGATTTTCGGACAGAAGCACAGGGGTTCTGGCGCGGGCCAGGCCCGGACGGGCTTGCCTTTGGCGCGCCTTCAGCGTGCCAGCGGTGCGCCTTCGGTGCGCCAGCGGTGCGCCCGCTGCGCGCGTCCGCTGTGCGTGCGCTCTAGCATCGGGTTAAGTAGGGGTTTCTGCGGTAAGACTAGCCCGCTAACCGCTCTCACCCGGAAGTACCCAGAATCTCCCCAAAGTGTCAGCCTAATAGCGCCCTCCGCTCAACGGCACTTGCCGCGTCGGACCGAGGCGTAAGATGTGCAAATAGCAAGTTTAAACAATTAAAAAGGTAGCAGCAATTTTCAATCTTTAAAAAACTTTACACTTTAAGATCAATTAAAACGCAGCAAGCAGCACCGCCGTAGCGCAGCAATCCTACCGCTTCCGAGGCCCTACATCCACACTCATTGGGCGGTGCAGGGGTCCACCGTCAGACTGATGACTATTTACAAACCCTCCCACTGACCCTTCCCACCCACCTCCCTTTGGTGGGCTTGCTCCCAGAGGGGCGCCTCGTGCCCGTGAGGTGCACACTGAGCCGCTTGTGAGGAGCGTCTCCAAACAGCCTCTTTCATTAACGTTGCTTCATTCAGTGAAGTCTTTACAGAAAGTCTCAAATAAATGAACCGGCTTTTGTGAAAAGGTGCGCAGTGAGGGGTGAAAAAGATTGTTCCGCTCGAGCAGGCCCTCTGTTCAAGTGCAAGAGACCTGCAGCCCCTGATGAACTGCTGCTCCTCTGCACATCACACCCTCTGGAGCCCCCGTGCCCCCACCGCACCAGCACAGGTTCAAGTTACACTTTCTCTTCACTAGTCGAAGCTTGGTTGCAGTAAACCAGCTCAGCACAAATGAGATAGCTCAGTGAGTTGAGTGCCTGCTGCTGGCACCGTGGGCATCTTCTTCACAGATATGAGCTAATACTAACCTGTCTCCACCCTTCATCCGCAGCGGACGATGAAATGAACAACATTGTGTAGTTTAGATAACACCAGCACCTTAACTTCACAAACTCATCACTGTGGAGCGTGGCCGCTTTTGGAACCACACAATTCCAAAAAGTTACTTTGCAAAATTCGCATAGATTTGCAAACTATTAAGTCGGCACTGCGATTCCTTTAGTGTTAGAAGCAACATTTATCGACACTTTAAGAGCCCTTATGAGCTAGCACTGAGGAGCTACACACAGAACGGGGCTGTTACTCCCCATTGCAGAGTGCAAACCGATGTCACTTTTTCTGACCCTCTGGTGGCATACCGGCATTCCCCATATTTATAAGGTGGCGCTAAGCCACTTAACGTGGTTTAACGCCACCTTGTTAATACGCACCTTTCCGCCGCAGTCCACTGCGGGAAAAGTGCATGCAATGGGTTGCAGTGGGCGTTCCACCGCAACACCCATTGCTTTTTGACGCTGGCCCAGATTTACAAGGCTGAGGCAGCGTCAAAAAGAAACACCACGGAATACCAGGCGTTTGAATGGCGAAAGGAGGAGAAATTATTAATTTCTCCTTGTTTTTTGCTCTTTCCATGTGTGCGACACATTCTGCAGGACACATAGGGAGAGCAAATCGTCATTATTGATTGTTAATGTGCAGGAGGGTGCCCCTTCCTGCACAGGTGTCCCTTCCTGCACAGGTGTCCCTTCCTGCACAGGTGCCCCTTCCTGCACAGGTGCCCCTTCCTGCACAGGTGCCCCTTCCTCTCACCTTCCTGCACAGGTGCCCCTTCCTGCACAGGTGCCCCTTCCTGCACAGGTGCCCCTTCCTGTCACCTTCCTGCACAGGTGTCCTTTCCTGCACATAAACAATCACCCTTCAGCGCAGGCACCCTTGCAACATGTCGGCAGGGTGCCTGCACCCTTGCAACATGTCGGCAGGGTGCCTGCGCTGCCGCTAGACTGCTTTTTTTGGACCAGCGCTAGGGAAAACACAGGGGTGCACCGTATTCTTGTAAATACGGAGCATCCTTGCTTTTTGAAAATGTTTCAGCATGGCATTGCCAAATTTGACATAACACCGCGCCGGGACATTTTCTTGTACACATGACCCTGTGAGTGAAACATTCACTGTTGTAATTATCGCTCGGCTGAACCCACCTTTACCAGAATAACAGCGGCTATCTACAGGCCTCATGTTTGTCTCCTAGTTCAGCAGAGATACACCGGCTCCGATGAGGCGCTTCGATGTGCGTCTAGCGCCACCTCGTGGCGCTTCTTATAAAATAAACCTCGGGTTAACCCGTTCATCTCTGCTCTTTTAACACTGCGGCTCAGGTACACACAGAGCTCTGGAACCCCGCTGCCTGGTAACACACAGAAGAAACATCGCAGAGGCGTACAGAGGGACCTGTGATATGTGGATGAAACACGTCTGTCCTGTGCACACAAACACAACTATCAGATGCACCTGGAGGGGCCCGAACAGTTGTGCACAGAAGATGCCCAGCTGTGCACGCACTGACATGTCCGGGGCAACAATAATGCATCTGCTGTATGGAGATGGAATACAACTGTTGAATGCACACACAGATGAAACATTTCAAGGGCACGTGGAATAAACCTGGCATCTTGTTAAAAGCAAAATGACAATTATGAACATTACCTGCGCCATCTTGTCTGGTGAAATTCTATGTGCACATAAGTTACAGTCATTTTGATCTATCACAGCCATTTTGTACTCTGTTGGTCACCTTTGTTTCACCCTGCCCTTACTAGCATCCCTCTGACCCTCTGACCGACCTGGTATGTGTGCTGGGGGCTATAAACTCTATTGCCACAACAAACCTCAGCGCCACTTGCTGCCACAAACTCGTTTTTCCTCTCATCCCTGTTTTCAGACAAGCTTTTGGACGCTCTACCCCTCACTACACCTAGTTACACAAACAGGTTCCAAACACCAAAGACTCTTGCAACATGATTTATTGCACTGCAAACAGCAAGACTTGTTATTACCAACAATGGGACCTGTTTTTATCAACAGAACGGACTCTTAGATCTGACCGGTCTCACATGTTTTAGATCCTGAAGCAAGGTCCAGCTGCAAGATAAGATTGTCTGTTTGACCTGGGTGGGAAGAGAATTACTGTTGGGCTTGTGTGACAACCTGCCCGGGGCGGGACCCCAAGCTTTTGTAACCATGTTGATCAAACAAATGCATTGTGTCAAACCTGTATAAAAGGAAGAGCCAAGGGAGTTATCAGCAGAACACCTCCCTGAGACATCCCGGTGTCTCAGTTGACGCGATCTCCTCATGAGAAATAAACCATTTTCTTCTCTTCCAGTTTCCAGCGCCTTGCCTCATTATTTTGATAGCGAACCCAAAGTGAATTAGAGGTGGAACCCTGCACCGGGCAGCATTGAGGGTCTTAGAAGACTCGCTGCCTTTCACAAATTGACGCCCAAACGTAGGGGCCCATCAGCGACGCGTGGGTCCAGTAGAGAGGTCCTAACGACGGAGTGAACGACTAAACGATTGGGGTATACCTGCCTGAGAAGACCCTTGTCTGGCTGCCGATCGACTGAACTTCACCGGTTCGGAACGGACCTCTCTCGTGTGACCTGCGGTCCTGACTGGGACCTTAGAGGAACGCCGCATTGATTGTTGGAGTGAGAGGACAACCAGGCGCTGGAAGGGGAAGACGAAGAACCGTCCATACGGTCCGGGTAAGGTCGTGAAAAAACGACTTAAATTGATTGATTGATTGAATAGTTTGATTGAAATACTAGTATTCCTTTTTTGATATCGAGTTATTTGAGACATTCCCTGCTTGCAAACAACGTAGAATAGGAATATTCTCTCTTTGCAGACAGCGAAGGACAGGTAGTGCAGACTTTTTGTCTAAATTGATTGATTGAGATATTCATTTTGACCGATAAATACGTCATGCCTGTTTTCTCTAGATTGTTTGATTGTAATTGTTTTGGACCAGACCGTTCGTTAGAGGTCAGTCAGCCGGCTTACCGCCGGAAGGCACCCTAACAAGGACATGTACATAAAGTATGGATTAGCCAGCGTAGCTTATAGCAAACTATGGCATAAATACACTAGGAAGGACCGGGTAAATCAGTGGCCACTGACGGGATCTTTCGATCCCGCTAAAATAGAAACGTTAGAATTAGCTCTCCACAAAAAGAAAACTAGACCAGCCATGTTTGACAGTTTTGGCTTATGGCGAAAAGAGGCAGCTCAAAGAAAGAAAAGGGACGAAGCTAGACAAGATAAAGAAACGCGAAAATCAGCTTACCAAGCCTGTAAAAGATTAGAAGAAAAACTAAAAGAAAAGGAAATCGATAAAAAGGAACAGGAATCAAAAATATCAGGTCAATGCCCTGTTAGAACGCCCTCGATTCTTTACCCCAAGTTACCAGCAAAACAAAGGGTAGACGATGATTTATTGTTAGGTCCCCCAATCATATACATGCCACCCCCTTACGCCCCTACTCATCCCGTAGTACAATGACAGGACCACCAAAGTATAGCCGGAGATGGCACGATCGCCTCAGTCTCCACCGCCTCTGCTCCCACCGAGTCACCCACACCAAATGCCTCATCAAAGGATACAGTAGTAGAGGTAGGATCAAAAGAAACAGGAGCACCCAGGGTCCCGCGATTAAGTAAAAATGAGCGAGCAGGCATTGATAAAATAGTTAAATCCCTCATAGATAGGAAGGAGACAGAAGAGTATGTAACTGACATATGCAACTCCTATGTTGAAAACCGCAAACGATACTTTATTGTACGTCTCTGTTACCACACCCTTACTGCATATGAAGAGAAGTACCAAGATGTAGGGCCCGAGCGACTAGTGGCTCTCTATAGGAAGGTAGACACCGGAGATGAAGGCGACAACGATGTTACAGAACTCTTTTCATCCACACTGGAGGTATTCCGTCACCTCGTGGAACAAGGACGGATAGATAAGGACAGGACAGCTAAGATAGCAGGACCCCGGTGGAAAAACCAGATAGCATGATGCCGATAAAAGAAGCTGCCCCTTATTGGGTACCTCCTAGAGGACAAGGGACTCATGACGATATGAACCATCAAGACGCTAGAGGAAGGGTGGTCTACAATTGGGTGTATCAACCATGGGACAGACAGGACATTTTGACGTTCCGTAAATCTTTGCCAGATTTACGAAAGAACCCCACCGCCTTTACACCGAGCTAGGTACCGCTCTGGGATCAACAATAATGACACTTGTCGACATAGACTTGTTCTTCGGGTTATGTTTGCCAGCAGATGTGTGGAAACAGGTTAGGAAAATAGACCATACCGAACTGCTTGGTCATACCTGGGAACAACTTAACACACTAGATAAACAGCGGAACCCTGGTCAAAAACCGGTTAAAGCAATATTGGACCTCCCTGACAAAATAGTGCAGAAAGTGAAAACGCTGATCCCAGAGAAAAAGATAGACTGGTCCACAGTAACCGCGTGCCGCCAGAAACCACAAGAGGATGTCTCAGAGTATTTCTCCAGATTTGAAACGGTGTTCTCCGATTACAGTGGACAAGACATGTCCACCGCAACCGGACACCACTTATTTGTGCAGAACTATGTCAAAGGACTACTGCCAGATGTATCCCAGAAATTACAAGCCAGCGAAAGTAGTTGGGCAGCATCTAAACCGGCGGCCATTCTCCAAATGGCCCAGTACTATGAGCATCAGAAAAACGAAAATGACAGGGCTACAGAAAGGAAAAAGAAGGACTTGAAGGAAAGGGTAATGGTAGCACAACTCCAAGGGGGCGAATACAGGAAGGGAGCAATATAGGGGAGGATACCAGCAGAATACCCCTAGAGTACAGCCACCTAGAAACAATTCATCGACATCATATGTAGGACGCCAAGACCTAGGACAGGATCAATGTGCATTTTGCAAAGAATATGGACACTGGAAAACCCAATGCCCGGCTTTGTTAGGAGCTGGTAGGGGCAGAGGGGCGAGGGAAATAGCAAGTGGACAGAGAGGAAGAGGACGTGGGAGAAGGTACACGAGTGAAGCAAGCGAGGAAAGGCCAGGAAGAGTGAACACATTTGACCATCCCAAACAGAATCAGTACCAACAGACAGATTATGACAATACGTACGACTTTGCATAGGACAGCCAGAGGCAAGGGAGGGATCCAGTCGAGCTCTATGTTGATCAGCAAGGCCCTTATGTTACCAGTGAGGTCCTGGGCACAAAGTCACCATTTCTGGTAGACACAGGAGCAACACGTAGTGCACTATCCAAACGACTGATTCCAAGGGCACCCTTGTCAGGCTCACATGTGACCTCAATAGGATTTGACGGTACACCCTCCACCAACCCTTTGTCCCGACCGATCTTAGCGACTGACACGACAGTTAACATATACACCGACAGCCAATATGCCTTCGGGGTGGTTCACCATTTTGGGATCTTATGGAAAGAAAGAGGGTTCCTGACTTCACACGGTACACCCATCCTGCATGGAGATTTAGTCTCCGCCTTGACGCAAGCAGTCCTCCTCCCCAAGAAGTTAGCAGTGATAAAATGCCAAGCACATAGGAAAGTGACTGATCTCATTGGACAGGGAAATGCACTAGCAGACGTTACTGCCCGAGCCACGGCAGGAGACAGAACTACGCAGATTACTTGCATAAATTGACAAACGAGCTAACAATTATCCACCAACAGGTGCAGCAAGCTTTGCCTGACGTATCCAGGGGCCCGGGACATGAAATAAAGCCAGGCGACCATGTTTGATCTGCAACTTCCAAAGAACGAAGAATCTGGAGCCTAGGTGGACGGGCCCCTGGCAAGTCACAGATCACCACCCGAACTGCCCTCCGAGTGAAAGGAAAATGGAACTGGCTGCATGCCCATTGCTGCAAACGAGTCCCTCCAACCCTGGCAACCTGTGAAGGGGTGGAGGTGCAGAGGAAGTACTCGCGAGAGACCGACCAGCTCTGAGTTGCTACCCACAAGAAGACACCCTCGAACTATCAGAATTTCCCGACCCCACGGTGCCATCCAGGAAAGGGTACAACCTAAGATCGACGAAAGGAGGGAGCTCCAACGACCAGGCCACTAACTGAGTCAAGGTCTCAGATCGGTAGCATAGCCAAACAACGCTACCAGGAAAGCGCCAGACAAAAGTCTGTGGTCCTAACAGTTGTTGAGCTCCTCGAAGATGTTGGAAGAAACTGAACACCTGCAAAACCACAAGACACCAAGACTGCTAACCTGCACAGCACAAAGACAATTGCACTTGTAGCTGCATTTCTCACCTGTCTCCTGCTAATGGTCGCACTCTGGATCATTGAAGAGAATGCACCTGCATACAAAACATTGTCACCCACCATGCAACCAACCACCAAGAAAGAACACTACCTGGTATCACTACCGCCACATCTCCAAGAACGACGCAAAGAATTCTGGAATAATTCTTTCGTGCAGATGTTGCACCAGCACAATCTTGCCACCAATGCTACCAACTGTTGGGTCTGTGGGCTGTTACCACATGCCACTGAACATTCCATCCCTTTCATCCCTTCGCCCTTTTCTATTCACGGATCTTGCCTTGCCTGGATGATGCTCCTACAAGAAAGTTACAAAGACAATGCCACTTCCGACGGAACAATCGCCCAGTTCTACAACGAGTTCTGGCGAAACAAAACAGGAAGGACAGCCGCCCCCTTCTGCCCTCACACCTTCAATGCGACATTCCAGATTAATGTCCCCTCCAAGGAACGAGTGGAAATGCAAGTTTTCAATAATCCTAACAGAGCCACATTTTCCTACCTGAAGAAAAGAACTGCTGCAACACTGACTGTGGACCTATCTGTGGTGAACGTCTCTGGCCTTGTATGCATTGAAGGCCGTGGGACTAAGAATGTGGGTCACAGCACCTGTAGCATTGTGGGGACTTTGAACACTGCCAACCCCCAGCGCTTGTTGCATCACCCAATATGTACTTTGTTTGTGGAACCAAAGCCTACACCTGGCTCCCAGGAAACTGGGGGAGCACGTGCTACATCGCCTTTGTTTTGCCACCAACCTACACAGCCCCTGCAGAGCATCATCGAGAAAGCGTTCTAAAGACATTGATCAAGCAGACTCTGCCTCATCACAGTTCCTCGACGCAGCCTGATAATTCACCTTCTGTCTATGAAGTAATCGAATATCTCCATAGACTATCTTCAGAAATTCATCAAGGATCAGAGACTTGGACAATTGGAAGTTGGCTTTGGGGCATCTTGAAGGAGTGGGGTTGGAAAATATCAATGATTCTCTTGGTCCCAGTATTGACAATATGTGGTTGTTGTTTGGGTATACACTGTATACCACCTTTGTGTTATCTTTGGATAACTACCTTGCACCCTAAGACTATGGACACTCAGCTAACAAAAATGAGAGTAATGTATGATCAAGAGATACAGGACATTATGGAGATCGAAATAGACTGACAAGCTGGCTAGTTATGTTCAAAGGGGCCACTGTTAAAAGCAAAACAATAATCATGAACATTACCTCCGGCATCTTGTCTGGTGGAATTCTATGTGCACATAAGTTGCAGTCATTTTGATCTATCACAGCCATTTTGTACTCTGTTGGTCACTTTTGTTTCACCCTGCCCTTACTAGCATCCCTCTGACCCTCTGACCGACCTGGTATGTGTGCTGGGGGCTATAAACTCTATTGCCACAACAAACCTCAGCGCCACTTGCTGCCACAAACTCGTTTTTCCTCTCATCCCTGTTTTCAGACAAGCCTTTGGACGCTCTACCCTTCACTACACCTAGTTAAACAAACAGGTTCCAAACACCAAAAAGACTCTTGCAAAATGATTTATTGCACTGCAAACAGCAAGACTTGTTGTTACCAACAATGGGACCTGTTTTTATCAACAGAACGGACTCTTAGATCTGACCGGTCTCACATGTTTTAGACCCTGAAGCAAGGTCCAGTTGCAAGATAAGATTGTCTGTTTGACCTGGGTGGGAAGAGAATTACTGTTGGGCTTGTGTGACAACCTGCCCGGGGCGGGACCCCAAGCTTGTGTAACCATGTTGACAAAACAAATGCATTGTGTCAAACCTGTATAAAAGGAAGAGCCAAGGGAGTTGTCAGCAGAACACTTCCCTCAAACATCCCGGTGTCTCAGTTGACGTGATCTCCTCATGAGAAATAAACCATTTTCTTCTCTTCCAGTTTCCAGCGCTTGCCTCATTATTTTGATAGCGAACCCAAAGTGAATTAGAGGTGGAACCCTGCACCGGGCAGCATTGAGGGTCTTAGAAGACTCACTGCCTTTCACAATCTGAACACGGAAGTGATCTGGAAAGTGTGCACATTGACATATGTCAGGGACACACAGAAGGCGGCTGCCGCATGTAAATAAAACACAGCCGTTGTATGCACATACAATAAACTTCACGTGTGCACATGGAAGGGTTCTCTGACGTGTGCACATTGGTCATCTGTCAGGCGCACACAGAAGCTGCCTGTAAACAAATCTGTTCACATGAGTACAAGACATTTGGAAAGTTGTGGTTTACGTCTCCTGTTGCCAATTAGAAAACGGAAGAAATGTGCCCGGGTCTTGGAGAAGCCAAGCTCTCTTAGAAGCCCTGCGATTGGCTTCAGGCCACTACACTACACTCTTATCACCACAGCGCTGCATGTTTATTTGTTTTGCAGCGCTCACATGAAGCCTTAAGGAGCTTTGCTACAAAGCGATGAAGTGAGGTCGCCCTTGAAGATGAACGGAGAGACGCGGGTGACTGGCAAGAAGCTGGCCCATGGGGGGCTTACACCGAGTCACTGTTGGCTCTCCCAGAAGGGGGCGCTGATGTCAAGGTGTGTGCGGACGGTCTCTTTAAGGACGCCTGTCTGGTTTCTTTTCACGGCTGAAAGAAATGTTAGAGTCCCCGGATGTGGGCTGAAGCAAGTGTTACAAAGGTGTGATTTGCAGAGCCCCCCTGCCCCCCCCTGCTGATTGTGATGGGGGTCCCCGAGTCTCACATATCTCACAGACATGCATTCTCCTTTGGCTGAATAGGGGACAGCCTTGAAGGATTGGGGGACCCCTCCTGCTCAGCAGGAGCCCGTGTAACACACCTGGGAACTGGTCTGTCCACCTTACACAGAGTGTCTCTACGGTAGGGCCTGGTCTGGGCGACCAGGTACATTGTTCTTGACTTTTTTTTATATAGCGCCAACTCGACCCGAAGGTATTGCAGCGCTTTACATGAACACCAGTTGCATTTTACACAAGGACACATTCATTGTTGTTTTTTAGGCACAGGGACATTAAGTGATTTGCCCAGAATGTAGTGGACGCTGCAAGGGGTGTAGTGTGGTGGACGCTTCGTTTGTGTTTTGAGCCCCCATCCCCTCCGTGGTTTCTAAGCGCTATAGACTGTTTCGATCCGGCGGTATATCTTTTAGGCCGGAGATGTGCCATAGATCTGTTGTCATTAGGGTCAGTCTGTCAAATTCCCCCCTCCCCCCGCCCCCATGGTTTCTAAGCGCTACAGGCTGTTTCGATCCGGCGGTATATCTTTCAGGCCGGAGATGTACCACAGGGCTGATGTCTTTCGGGTCAGTCTGTCTGTCTGATGTCATTAGGGTCAGTCTGTCTGACTGTCACCCCCCACCCGCCCCCTTTGTTTCCAAGCGCTACAGACTGTTTCGCTTTCGAGCAGGTGGTATATCTTTCAGGCCGGAGATGTACCACAGGTTTGACGTCTTTAGGGTCAGTCTGTCTGGCTGATGTCTTTAGGGTCAGTCTGTCTGGCTGATGTCATATGGGTCAGTCTGTCTGGCTGATGTTTTTGGGGTTAAGTCTGTCTGGCTGTTAATGCCCCCCCATGGTTTCTAAGCGCTAAAGACTGTTTCGAGCCGGCGGTATGTCTTTCAGGCCGGAGATGTACCACAGGTTTGACGTCTTTAGGGTCAGTCTGTCTGGCTGATGTCTTTAGGGTCAGTCTGTCTGGCTGATGTCATATGGGTCAGTCTGTCTGGCTGATGTTTTTGGGGTTAAGTCTGTCTGGCTGTTAATGCCCCCCCATGGTTTCTAAGCGCTAAAGACTGTTTCGAGCCGGCGGTATGTCTTTCTGGCCGGAGATGTACCACAGGTTTGACGTCTTTAGGGTCAGTCTGTCTGGCTGATGTCTTTAGGGTCAGTCTGTCTGGCTGATGTCATATGGGTCAGTCTGTCTGGCTGATGTCATATGGGTCAGTCTGTCTGTCTGTTGGTCCTCCGCGGGTCTCAGGGCCTCTTTCTAATGGGCCCCTGGTGCAGTACATCTCTGCTCCTATTTTCATTCTTTGTTTTCGGGTTGGTGGGGGGAGGGTCGGTATTTTATACATTACTGCCTCCTCCTGACCCATGGGGACAAATAAAAGCCGGGCCGTGCATGTCATCCCAGCAGGCCGAGTACACCACAGGTGATCCTCGGCAAAGGTCACCTCATCACTGGTGAAGCCCCGAGGACACCGGGTGTCAGGAAACCTCCTTCTGCGCGCGATTATTCCTTCATTTAAAGGGGCCGCCGAGGTTTACGGCCCTAATGAAGCTTCTCGACGCAGATCCGGGACCGGCTCATCCCGGAGTCCCAGGTGAGGGGGGTGGGGTGAGGGGGAGGGAGGGGCGTCCGCTTCTCCGGGCCTGAGCCCGTCTCTCGAGACCGCCCTTTATTGCTTAATTAAAAAACAAAATCTCTCTCATTAATCTGCATTTAATGAGGTGTTATAACCCTGGGTTCAGCAGTGAGGGCCGCGCTTCCCAAAGGACTTGTGAAAAACTGCACCCGTACCAAATGGACAAACAGCCTCGAGCATCGACACACGTGGGTGCGAAAATAGAGCTTCATTCATATACACAGAACGTCAGACAGGCAGACAGATAGATATACAGACAGAGAGACAGACAGATATGTAGACAGATGGACAGGCAGGCAGGCAGACAGACAGACAGACAGAGAGAGAGATAGATAGATAGATAGATAGATCTGTGCTACCAAATTGATAATTTTATAATGCTAACAGAAGGGTCTGAAGTCAAAGATTCAGTATATATGTATATTTTTTTTTTAATGAAGTACATTCCTTGGCTGGTATTATGGAATATTTACATCACATGGTCTCACACGGGGTATGCCTGTGTCGCACTAAAATCCAAAAATCTCTGTCCACCCATCTATCTAAAGGTGAAACTAGGGACCGCGGGAGTTAAAATAAACACACGACACACACATGAACCTGTAGAAATCTCTCCCGGCAACAAGAGTAACACTCCCAAACAAACTGTCTCTAGTCTGGCACAAGGACACACTGCACGGCCCTTACACCGCTCAAGGACACACTGCACGGCCCTTACATCACACAAGGACAGACACAGACACTGTAAAGCCCTTACACCGCACAAGGATAGACACAGACACTTCACCGCCCTTACACCGCACAAGGACACACTGCACGGCCCTTACACCGCACAAGGACACACTGCACGGCCCTTACACCGCACAAGGACACACTGCACGGCCCTTACACCGCACAAGGACACACTGCACGGACCTTACATCACACAAGGACAGACACAGACACTGTAAAGCCCTTACACCGCACAAGGACACTGCACAGCCCTTACAACGCATGCAGACAGACACTTCACCGCCCTTACACCGCACAAGGATAGGCACAGACACAGCACCGCCCTTACACCGCACAAGGATAGGCACAGACACAGCACCGCCCTTACACCGCACAAGGATAGACACAGACACAGCACCGCCCTTACACCGCACAAGGACACTGCACGGCCCTTACAACGCATGAGTACAGACACTTCACCGCCCTTACACCGCACAAGGACACACTACACGGCCCTTACATCAAACAAGGACAGACACAGACACTGTAAAGCCCTTACACCGCACAAGGATAGGCACAGACACAGCACCGCCCTTACACAGCACAAGGACAGACACTGCACCGCCCTTACAACGCATGAGGACAGACACAGACACTTCATCGCCCTTACACCGCACAAGGACAGACACAAACACTTCACCGCCCTTACACTGCACAAGGACACACTGCACCACCCTTACATCACACAAGGACAGACACAGACACTGCACTGCCTTTACATTACACAAGAACTGACACTGCACTGCCCTTACATTACACAAGAACAGACACTGCACCGCCCTTACACCGCACATGGACAGACACAGACACTGCACCACCCTTCCACCGCAAAAGGACAAACCCACCCTTACATCACTCAAGGACAGACACAGACACCTCACGGCCCTTACATTACATAATAACTGACACTGCACAGCCCTTACATAACACAAGGACAGACACAGCACCGCTCTTACACCACACAAGGACAGACACAGACACTGCACCGCCCTTGCACCGCACAAGGACAGACACAGACACTGCACCGCCCTTACACCGCACAAGGATAGACACAAACACTGCACTGCCCTTACATTACACAAGAACTGACATTGCACTGCCCTTACATTACACAAGAACAAACACTGCACCGCTCTTACACTGCATAAGGACACACTGCCCAGCCCTTACATAACACATGGACAGACACTGCACCTCTCTTACATCACACAAGGACAGACATAGACACTGCACTGCCCTTACATCGTACCAGGACACACTGCACCGCCCTTACACCGCACAAGGAGAGACACACACAGCACTGCCCTTACATCACACAAGGACAGACACAGACAATGCACTGCCCTTACACCGCACAAGGACAAACCTGCCCTTACATCACTCAAGGATAGACACAGACACAGCACCGTCCTTACACATAGACGGCTGGCATGACTCGTGGGTGGTGGTGCGGGTGCAGGGGGTGGGGTGAGGGCAGGCACAGGGGGAAGCGTGAGGTTTAACAATGTAAAAGAAAAAAAAATACCCACTTACCTTGGTGCCGGTCCCGTGTCTCTGCTCTCCTCGTGGGACAGGAAGCCAGGAAGAACAGTCAGGGCCCACTGACCAATCACAATGCTGCAATGCAGCGTTGTGATTGGCTCTGAGCATCCTGGTTCGACGCTCAACCAGGGAATGGGGGCCCGGGCTTGTTCTCCATGCAGGCTGTAATGGAGCCTGCATGGAGAACGAGGAAAGTGTGCATGACTGGTTTGGCCGGCCCGAGAGGGCCGACCAAACAGTCACTGCGCACTTAGGAGTGGGCAAACCATTCCTATTCACGACTTGCGATGTAATGGCACGCGTGGTAACAATGCGGTCGTTGTAACAACTGCGTTGTAAAGCCATGCGTAGTGAATGTATGCGTAGTAACGTCATACATTCCGTCCAATCTGCAGCTTTCATCGCCCAGGTAAAAGCAGTGTCACCTGCCCTCGCACAACACAAGATTAAAACAAGCGATCCTGCCACCTAACTTGTCGGAGGCTCAGTGGGGCACCCACAAATAGCCAATCAGCAAATCAGATGCCATTAGGCCCCGGAGAAATTTAAATTAAGCCAGTAAAATGGACACTCTCCAGAGAGGAGCTGGCCTGTAGCACATCCATGTGTGGACATTCTCCAGAGAGAAGTGGGTCTGTGGTACATCCATGGGTGGACACTCTCCAGAGAGGAGCGGGCCTGTGGCACATCCATGGGTGGACACTCTCCCGAGAGGTATGGGCCTGTGGCACATCCATGGGTGGACACTCTCCAGAGAGGAGCGGGCCTGTGGCACATCCAAGGGTGGACACTCTCCAGAGAGGAGCGGGCCTGTGGCACATCCATGGGTGGACACTCTCCAGAGAGGAGCGGGCCTGTGGCACATCCATGGGTGGACACTCTCCAGAGAGGAGCGGGCCTGTGGCACATCCATGGGTGGACACTCTCCCGAGAGGTATGGGTCTGTGGTACATCCATGGGTGGACACTCTCCAGAGAGGAGCGGGCCTGTGGCACATCCATGGGTGGACACTCTCCCGAGAGGTATGGGCCTGTGGCACATCCATGGGTGGACACTCTCCCGAGAGGTATGGGCCTGTGGCACATCCATGGGTGGACACTCTTCATTTATTAGGAAGTTTTATATAGCGCTAGCCAGACCCGAAGGTATCAGAGCGCTTTACAACACCTTGTAAAGAGAAAAACAACATAATTATAACAGAAGTGAACAGGAAGCCCAGGATGCGGTGGAGGACTTTGCGCGTTGTATAGCGATAGAGGGAAAGTTACAATAGTCACGTAATAGTGAGCATCAAAGTTCAAGCCACGAATCCTTCCGATCCAGGGGGAAAGTGGGGATGAGTCGGGCTAGGTATGAGGTAGAGGTCTTGGATTTGAAGTGTCGTAGTGTGCACGCTTGTGAGTTTTGATTGCAATCTATCCATTTGGAGAGGTACGATTGAGGTATAGGTCTTTAAGTTGACTCTTGAATTTTAGGAAGAAGGGGATGGTCCTGATATGGACTGGGATGGAGTTCCATATTTTGGGCGCGTTTCCAGAGAAGGATCGGGCTGCAGTTTTTTGTTTGCGGGTTTTAGGGGGGATGAGGAGTAGAGTATTGGAGCTCCTGAGGCTCCTTGTCTGACCGGCCTTCGTGAGTTTGGAGACCAGGTAGGCGGGTTTCCCTGTGTGGAGGGCTTTGTGCGTGAGGCAGGCAGTTCTGAAACTAGCTCGCAGTTCAACTGGGAGCCATTTTAACTCTCTGAGTGCGGGCGAGAGGAGTGGGCCTGTGGCACATCCATGGGTGAACACTCTCTAGAGAGGAGCTGGCCTGTGGCACATCCATGGGTGGGCACTCTCCAGAGAGGAGCGGGTCTGTGGTACATCCATGGGTGGACACTGTCCAGAGAGGAGATGGTCTGTGGCACATCCATGGGTGGGCACTCTCCAGAGAGGAGCGGGTCTGTGGTACATTCATGGGTGGACACTCTCCAGAGAGGAGCTGGCCTGTGGCACATCCATGGGTGGGCACTCTCCAGAGAGGGGCGGGCCTGTGGCACATCCATGGGTGGACACTCTCCCGAGAGGTGTGGGCCTGTGGCACATCCATGGGTTGACACTCTCCAGAGAGGAGTGGGCCTGTGGTACATCCATGGGTGGAGAGGAGCGGGCCTGTGGCACATCCATGGGTGGACACTCTCCAGAGAGGAGTGGGCCTGTGGTACATCCATGGGTGGAGAGGAGCGGGCCTGTGATACATCCATGGGTGGAGAGGAGCGGGCCTGTGGCACCTTCATGGGTGGACACTCTGCAGAGAGAAGCGGGCCTGTGGCACATCCATGGGTGGACACTTCTCTGACATTTTCATCTTGTGTGCAGGGCAACGGCAGCAGTGTATGTGTGTGTGTGTGGGTGTGCGCGTGTGTGTGTGTGTACAGGTCATGTGTACCGGACACGGCTCATAGCATACTGCAGCATTCAGCATGCGCACTAGTACAGTGCAGTGCACACAATGAAGGCCGCAGCCATCGGGTGTGTGTGGTGTGTATGTGTCTGTGTGTGTGTGTAGTGCTCAGGTGCACCAGCCATGGCTCATAGCATTCATCTGCAGATCGAGTGTTGTGCAGCCGCTAGGCACACACGACGCACGCGCATGGATACTCCTAACATACACCACACAGATGACAAAATGCCGAGTGCGAAGTGGTGCCTGTAAAACCTCAATCTACCACACCAGAGTCAGTGTCTTTCAGGTGAGTGACCTGCCTTTAGTAGCCCTTCTTCTGTTTCTGATCTCCCACTGCACTGAGGACATTGTAGTTGTGTCTTACACACCACCTGTTACATCATCGTTGAATTCAAGACGCCTCGAGGGCCAGAGGTTTGGGGCAGAGAGTGGCCAAGGTTTACCTCATTCAACCAGTGCCCGCTATAAATGCCAAAACCATCTATGTATATCATCACAAATGTCCAGAAATGAACTGCAAATACCTTTTGCTGTCACGTTATGGGGACCTACTAAGATCAGTATGCAACACTATAAACACACCTCGAAATTCTCCTAAAATCACTATTCCCTTAAAAAAACACACACACACACAAAAAAAGCACACACAAAAACAACACAACAGATAAAGGCATTGGGTTTGAGTCAAAACCTACAAACCACTGAATTTCACCTATGACCTAAAAGTAGCTATGACCTCACTATGACCACAAGAAACTTATGATATATAGGATTATCGTGATGTCACTGGTGACATCACACTGATAGGACTGACTTCACCAGCGGCAGAAAGCGTGAGATCAAAGACGCCGCCAATGATTGCATTTTCTTGAATACGTTTACTTGAAAGAGAATCATAATCACCCTATTCTTGAATATAATGTTATGGGGACATCTAGAGAGAAACAACGGTACTGCAGCCTGCTGAATATATTGAATGTGTAAAATATATATATATTACAGCTCTTAAACTTTCTTTTTTTTTTAAAAATGCTTCATTTCTGAGTGACATGGCAGTAGCCTTTCCTTTCTATGTAGTGTCAAATGTGTTGACTCAGCAGGAGTGTCGGCATCGATGGTGTCATTTATGACGTCATCCGTCATGTCATGTGTGAGGCTGGGCAAAGCTTTTTTTCCCTCCAGCAAAGTTGACTAATTTTGCCTTTTGCGAAGGCTGCAACGATTCTCGCAATGTCATTGTCCATGAAAATAATAGGGACTGTTTTTTTTTTTTTAGGATATGCTATGCAGAAATAATTTCTTTGTGTCATTTAAAGATATCTACAAAATACGTCGTCATAAAATCCACACTTTTCAGGCGACAAATGCAAAATTCTCCCCAACCCTTGAAAAGTAGCGACGATTTCCATTGAACTTCTTGAAGGGTGGAAAAAAGTGTCAATATCGCACAAGGGTGTCATCATGAATTTCGGCTTTTACTCGGCTGTCATCTTACGTGTACTTTGTAGAAACGGCCATTTCTGGGAGATAGGAAACTGAGGCAGAGGGAGAGGAAATATCAAACTGAGGCAGAGGGAGAAGAATCAATAAACTGAGGCAGAGGGAGAGGAAATATCAAACTGAGGCAGAGGGAGAAGAATCAATAAACTGAGGCAGAGGGAGAGGAAATATCAAACTGAGGCAGAGGGAGAGGGAATATCAAACTGAGGCAGAGGGAGAGGAAATATCAAACTGAGACAGAGGGAGAGGAAATATCAAACTGAGTCAGAGGGAGAGGAAATATCAAACTGAGGCAGAGGGAGAGGAAATATCAAACTGAGGCAGAGGGAGAGGAAATATCAAACTGAGGCAGAGAGAGAGGACATAATAAACTTAGGCAGAGGGAGAGGGAATATCAAACTGAGGCAGAGGGAGAGGAAATATCAAACTGAGGCAGAGGGAGAAGAATCAATAAACTGAGGCAGAGGGAGAGGAAATATCAAACTGAGGCAGAGGGAGAAGAATCAATAAACTGAGGCAGAGGGAGAGGAAATATCAAACTGAGGCAGAGGGAGAAGAATCAATAAACTGAGGCAGAGGGAGAGGAAATATCAAACTGAGGCAGAGGGAGAAGAATCAATAAACTGAGGCAGAGGGAGAGGACATATCAAACTGAGGCAGAGAGAGAGAGGACATAATAAACTTAGGCAGAGGGAGAGGAAATATCAAACTGAGGCAGAGAGAGAGGACATAATAAACTTAGGCAGAGGGAGAGGAAATATTAAACTGAGGCAGAGGGAAATATCAAACTGAGACTACGGGAAATATCAAACTGAGGCAGAGGGAGAAGAAATATCAAACTGAGACAGAGGGAAATATCAAACTGAGACTATGGGAAATATCAAACTGAGGCAGAGGGAGAGGAAATAATAAACTGAGGCAGAGGGAGAGGAAAAATCAAACTGAGACAGAGGGAAATATCAAACTGAGGCAGAGGGAGAGGAAATATTAAACTGAGGCAGAGGGAGAGGAAATAATAAACTGAGGCAGAGGAGAGGAAATATCAAACTGAGGCGGAGGGAGAGGAAATAATAAACTGAGGCAGAGGGAGAGGAAATATCAAACTGAGGCAGAGGGAGAGGAAAGAATAAACCGAGGCAGAGGGAGAGGAAATATCAAACTGAGGCAGAGGAGAGGAAATATCAAACTGAGGCAGACGGGAGGCAATATCAAACTGAGGCAGAGGGAGAGGAAATAATAAACTGAGGCAGAGGGAGAGGAAATAATAAACTGAGGCAGAGGGAGAGGAAATATCAAACTGAGGCAGAGGGAGAGGAAATAATAAACTGAGGCAGAGGGAGAGGAAATATCAAACTGAGGCAGAGGGAGAGGAAATATTAAACTGAGGCAGAGGAGAGGAAATAATAAACTGAGGCAGAGGGAGAGGAAATATCGAACTGAGGCAGAGGGAGAGGAAAGAATAAACCGAGGCAGAGGGAGAGGAAATATCAAACTGAGGCAGAGGGAGAGGAAATATCAAACTGAGGCAGAGGGAGAGGAAATATCAAACTGAGGCAGAGGGAGAGGAAATATCAATCTGAGGCAGAGGGAAATATCAAACTGAGGCAGAGGAAATATCAAACTGAGGCAGACGGAGAGGAAATATCAAACTGAGGCAGAGGGAGAGGAAATATCAAACTGAGGCAGAGGGAGAGGAAATATCAAACTGAGGCAGAGGGAAATATGAAACTGAGGCAGAGGGAAATATCAAACTGAGGCAGATGGAGAGGCAATATCAATCTGAGGCAGAGGGAAATATCAAACTGAGGCAGATGGAGAGGAAATATCAAACTGAGGCAGAGGGAGAGGAAATAATAAACTGAGACAGAGGGAGAGGAAATAATAAACTCAGGCAGAGGGAGAGGAAATGTCAAACTGAGGCAGAGGAGAGGAAATATCAAACTGAGGCAGAGGGAGAGGAAATATCAAACTGAGGCAGAGGGAGAGGAAATATCAATCTGAGGCAGAGGGAAATATCAAACTGAGGCAGAGGGAAATATCAAACTGAGGCAGACGGAGAGGAAATATCAAACTGAGGCAGAGGGAGAGGAAATATCAAACTGAGGCAGAGGGAGAGGAAATATCAAACTGAGGCAGAGGGAAATATGAAACTGAGGCAGAGGGAAATATCAAACTGAGGCAGATGGAGAGGCAATATCAATCTGAGGCAGAGGGAAATATCAAACTGAGGCAGATGAAGAGGAAATATCAAACTGAGGCAGAGGGAGAGGAAATAATAAACTGAGGCAGAGGGAGAGGAAATATTAAACTGAGGCAGAGGGAGAGGAATTAATAAACTGAAGCAGAGGGAGAGGAAATATTAAACTGAGGCAGAGGGAGAAGAAATAATAAACTGAGGCAGAGGGAGAGGAAATATCAAACTGAGGCAGATGGAGAGGAAATATCAAACTGAGGCAGAGGGAAATATCAAACTGAGACTATGGGAAATATCAAACTGAGGCAGAGGGAGAGGAAATAATAAACTGAGGCAGAGGGAGAGGAAATATCAAACTGAGACAGAGGGAAATATCAAACTAAGGCAGAGGGAGAGGAAATATTAAACTGATGCAGAGGGAAATATCAAACTGAGACTATGGGAAATATCAAACTGAGGCAGAGGGAGAGGAAATAATAAACTGAGGCAGAGGGAGAGGAAATATCAAACTGAGGCGGAGGGAGAGGAAATATTAAACTGAGGCAGAGGGAGAGGAAATAATAAACTGAGGCAGAGGGAGAGGAAATATCAAACTGAGGCAGAGGGAGAGGAAATACTAAACCGAGGCAGAGGGAGAGGAAATATCAAACTTAGGCAGAGGGAGAGGAAATAATAAACCGAGGCAGAGGGAGAGGAAATATCAAACTGAAGCAGAGGGAGAGGAAATATCAAACTGAGACAGAGGGAGAGGAAATATCAAACTGAGGCAGACGGGAGGCAATATCAAACTGAGGCAGAGGGAGAAGAATCAATAAACTCAGGCAGAGGGAGAGGGAGAGGAAATATCAAACTGAGGCAGACGGGAGGCAATATCAAACTGTGGCAGAGGGAGAAGAATCAATAAACTGAGGCAGAGGGAGAGGAAATATCAAACTGAGGCAGATGGAAATATCAAACTGAGGCAGAGGAAGAGGAAATATCAAACTGAGACAGAGGGAGAGGAAATATCAAACTGAGGCAGACGGGAGGCAATATCAAACTGAGGCAGAGGCAGAAGAATCAATAAACTCAGGCAGAGGGAGAGGAAATATCAAAGTGAGGCAGACGGGAGGCAATAGCAAACTGAGGCAGAGGGAGAAGAATCAATAAACTGAGGCAGAGGGAGAGGAAATATCAAACTGAGGCAGATGGAAATATTAAACTGAGGCAGAGAGAGAGGAAATATCAAACTGAGGCAGAGGGAGAGGAAATATCAAACTGAGGCAGAGGGAGAGGAAATATCAAACTGAGGCAGAGGGAAATATCAAACTGAGGCAGAGGGAAATATCAAACTGAGGCAGCTGGAGAGGAAATATCAAACTGAGTCAGAGGGAGAGGAAATATCAATCTGAGGCAGAGGGAAATATCAAACTGAGGCAGAGGGAAATAACTGAGGCAGATGGAGAGGAAATATCAAACTGAGGCAGAGGAGAGGAAATATCAATCTGAGGCAGAGGGAAATATCAAACTGAGGCAGAGGGAGAGGAAATATCAAACTGAGACTATGGGAAATATCAAACTGAGGCAGAGAGAGAGGAAATATCAAACTGAGGCAGAGGGAGAGGAAATATCAAACTGAGGCAGAGGAGAGGAAATATCAAACTGAGGCAGAGGGAGAGGAAATATCAATCTGAGGCAGAGGGAAATATCAAACTGAGGCAGAGGGAAATATCAAACTGAGGCAGATGGAGAGGAAATATCAAACTGAGGCAGAGGAGAGGAAATATCAATCTGAGGCAGAGGGAAATATCAAACTGAGGCAGAGGGAGAGGAAATATCAAACTGAGGCAGAGGTAGAGGAAATATCAAACTGAGGCAGAGGGAGAGGAAATATCAATCTGAGGCAGAGGGAAATATCAAACTGAGGCAGAGGGAAATATCAAACTGAGGCAGATGGAGAGGAAATATCAAACTGAGGCAGAGGGAGAGGAAATATCAAACTGAGGCAGAGGGAGAGGAAATATCAAACTGAGGCAGAGGGAGAGGAATCAATAAACTGAGGCAGAGGGAGAGGAAATATTAAACTGAGGCAGAGGGAGAGAAAATAATAAACTGAGACAGAGGAAGAGGAAATATTAAACTGAGGCAGATGGAGAGGAAATGTCAAACTGAGGCAGAGGGAGAGGAAATATCAAACTGAGACAGACGGGAGACAATATCAAACTGAGGCAGAGGGAGAGGAAATATTAAACTGAGGCAGAGGGAGAGAAAATAATAAACTGAGGGAGAGGAAATGCCAAACTGAGGCAGAGGAAATATTAAACTGAGGCAGAGGGAGAAGAATCAATAAACTGAGGCAGAGGGAGAGGAAATATCAAACTGAGGCAGACGGGAGGCAATATCAAACTGAGGCAGAGGGAGAAGAATCAATAAACTGAGGCAGAGGGAGAGGAAATATCAAACTGAGGCAGAGGGAGAAGAAATATTAAACTGAGGCAGAGGGAGAGAAAATAATAAACTGAGTGAGAGGAAATGCCAAACTGAGGCAGAGGAAATATTAAACTGAGGCAGAGGGAGAGGAATTAATAAACTGAAGCAGAGGGAGAGGAAATATTAAACTGAGACAGAGGGAAATATCAAACTGAGGGAGAGGAAATAATAAACTGAGGCAGAGGGAGAGGAAATATCAAACTGGGACAGAGGGAAATATCAAACTGAGGCAGAGGAATTAATAAACTGAGGCAGAGGGAGATGAATTAATAAACTGAGGCAGATGGAGAAGAAATATCAAACTGAGGCAGAGGGAGAGGAAATATCAAACTGAGGCAGAGGGAGAGGAAATATCAAACTGAGGCAGAGGGAGAGGAAATATCAAACTGAGGCAGAGGGAGAAGAATCAATAAACTGAGGCAGAGGGAGAGGAAATATCAAACTGAGGCAGAGGGAGAAGAATCAATAAACTGAGGCAGAGGGAGAGGAAATATCAAACTGAGGCAGAGGGAGAGGAAATATCAAACTGATGCAGATGGAGAGGAAATATCAAACTGAGGCAGACGGGAGGCAATTTCAAACTGAGGCAGAGGGAGAAGAATCATTAAACTGATGCAGAGGAGAGGAAATATCAAACTGAGGCAGAGGGAGAGGAAATATCAAACTGATGCAGATGGAGAGGAAATATCAAACTGAGACAGAGGAAAATATCAAACTGAGACAGAGGGAGAGGAAATATCAAACTGAGGCAGAGGGAGAGGAAATATCAAACTGAGGCAGAGGAATTAATAAACTGAGGCAGAGGGAGATGAATTAATAAACTGAGGCAGATGGAGAAGAAATATCAAACTGAGGCAGAGAGAGAGGAATGTTAAACTGAGGCAGAGGGAGAGGGAATAATAAACTGAGGCAGAGGAGAGGAAATAATAAACTGAGGCAGAGGAGAAGAAATATCAAACTGATGCAGAGGGAGAGGAAATATCAAACTGAGGCAGAGAGAGAGGAAATGTTAAACTGAGGCAGAAGGAGAGTAAATATCAAACTGAGGCAGAGGGAGAGGAAATATCAAACTGAGGCAGAGAGAGAGGAAATGTTAAACTGAGGCAGAAGGAGAGTAAATATCAAACTGAGGCAGAGGGAGAGGAAATAATAAAATGAGGCACAGGTAGAGGAAATAATAAACTGAGGCAGAGGGAGAGCAAATAATAAACTGAGGCAAAGAGAGAGGAAATATTAAACTGAGAGAGAGGAAACATCAAACTGGGGCACAGGAGAGGAAATATTAAACTGAGGCAGAGGGAGAGGAAATATTAAACTGAGGCAGAGGGAGAGGAAATATCACACTGAGACAGAGGGAAATATCAAAAAGAGGCAGAGGGAGAGGAAATATCACACTGAGTCAGTGGGAGAGGAAATATTAAACTGAGGCAGAGGGAGAGGAAATATTAAACTGAGTCAAAGGGAGAGGAATTATCAAACTGAGACAGAGGAAATATTAAACTAAGGCAGAGGGAGAGGAAATATTAAACTGAGGCAGAGGGAGAGGAAATATCAAACTGAGACAGAGGGAAATATCAAACTGAGGCAGAGGGAGAGGAAATATTAAACTGAGGCAGAGGGAGAGGAAATAATAAACTGAGGCGGAGGGAGAGGAAATAATAAACTGAGGCAGAGGGAGAGGAAATATCAAACTGAGGCAGAGGGAGAGGAAAGAATAAACCGAGGCAGAGGGAGAGGAAATATCAAACTGAGGCAGAGGGAGAGGAAATATCAAACTGAGGCAGACGGGAGGCAATATCAAACTGAGGCAGAGGGAGAGGAAATAATAAACTGAGGCAGAGGGAGAGGAAATAATAAACTGAGGCAGAGGGAGAGGAAATATCAAACTGAGGCAGAGGGAGAGGAAATAATAAACTGAGGCAGAGGGAGAGGAAATATCAAACTGAGGCAGAGGGAGAGGAAATATTAAACTGAGGCAGAGGGAGAGGAAATAATAAACTGAGGCAGAGGGAGAGGAAATATCAAACTGAGGCAGAGGGAGAGGAAAGAATAAACCGAGGCAGAGGGAGAGGAAATATCAAACTGAGGCAGAGGGAGAGGAAATATCAAACTGAGGCAGACGGGAGACAATATCAAACTGAGGCAGAGGGAGAAGAATCAATAAACTGAGGCAGAGGGAGAGGAAATATCAAACTGAGGCAGATGGGAGGCAATATCAAACTGAGGCAGAGGGAGAAGGAGAAGAATCAATAAACTGAGGCAGAGGGAGAGGAAATATCAAACTGAGGCAGATGGAGAGGAAATATTATAATGAGGCAGAGGGAGAGGAAATATCAAACTGAGGCAGAGGGAGAGGAAATATCAAACTGAGGCAGAGGGAGAGGAAATATCAAACTGAGGCAGAGGGAGAGGAAATATCAATCTGAGGCAGAGGGAAATATCAAACTGAGGCAGAGGAAATATCAAACTGAGGCAGACGGAGAGGAAATATCAAACTGAGGCAGAGGGAGAGGAAATATGAAACTGAGGCAGAGGGAAATATGAAACTGAGGCAGAGGGAAATATCAAACTGAGGCAGATGGAGAGGCAATATCAATCTGAGGCAGAGGGAAATATCAAACTGAGGCAGATGGAGAGGAAATATCAAACTGAGGCAGAGGGAGAGGAAATAATAAACTGAGGCAGAGGGAGAGGAAATATTAAACTGAGGCAGAGGGAGAGGAATTAATAAACTGAAGCAGAGGGAGAGGATATATTAAACTGAGGCAGAGGGAGAAGAAATAATAAACTGAGGCAGAGGGAGAGGAAATATCAAACTGAGGCAGATGGAGAGGAAATATCAAATTGAGGCAGAGGGAAATATCAAACTGAGACTATGGGAAATATCAAACTGAGGCAGAGGGAGAGGAAATAATAAACTGAGGCAGAGGGAGAGGAAATAACAAACTGAGACAGAGGGAAATATCAAACTAAGGCAGAGGGAGAGGAAATATTAAACTGATGTAGAGGGAAATATCAAACTGAGACTATGGGAAATATCAAACTGAGGCAGAGGGAGAGGAAATAATAAACTGAGGCAGAGGGAGAGGAAATATCAAACTGAGACAGAGGGAAATATCAAACTGAGGCAGAGGGAGAGGAAATATTAAACTGAGGCAGAGGGAGAGGAAATAATAAACTGAGGCGGAGGGAGAGGAAATATTAAACTGAGGCAGAGGGAGAGGAAATAATAAACTGAGGCAGAGGGAGTGGAAATATCAAACTGAGGCAGAGGGAGAGGAAATACTAAACCGAGGCAGAGGGAGAGGAAATATCAAACTGAGGCAGAGGGAGAGGAAATAATAAACCGAGGCAGAGGGAGAGGAAATATCAAACTGAAGCAGAGGGAGAGGAAATATCAAACTGAGACAGAGGGAGAGGAAATATCAAACTGAGGCAGACGGGAGGCAATATCAAACTGAGGCAGAGGGAGAAGAATCAATAAACTCAGGCAGAGGGAGAGGAAATATCAAACTGAGGCAGACGGGAGGCAATATCAAACTGTGGCAGAGGGAGAAGAATCAATAAACTGAGGCAGAGGGAGAGGAAATATCAAACTGAGGCAGATGGAAATATCAAACTGAGGCAGAGGAAGAGGAAATATCAAACTGAGACAGAGGGAGAGGAAATATCAAACTGAGGCAGACGGGAGGCAATATCAAACTGAGGCAGAGGGAGAAGAATCAATAAACTCAGGCAGAGGGAGAGGAAATATCAAACTGAGGCAGACGGGAGGCAATATCAAACTGAGGCAGAGGGAGAAGAATCAATAAACTGAGGCAGAGGGAGAGGAAATATCAAACTGAGGCAGATGGAAATATTAAACTGAGGCAGAGAGAGAGGAAATATCAAACTGAGGCAGAGGGAGAGGAAATATCAAACTGAGGCAGAGGGAGAGGAAATATCAAACTGAGTCAGAGGGAGAGGAGGCAGAGGGAGAGGAAATATCAATCTGAGGCAGAAGGAAATATCAAACTGAGGCAGAGGGAAATATCAAACTGAGGCAGCTGGAGAGGAAATATCAAACTGAGGCAGAGGGAGAGGAAATATCAATCTGAGGCAGAGGGAAATATCAAACTGAGGCAGAGGGAAATAACTAAGGCAGATGGAGAGGAAATATCAAACTGAGGCAGAGGGAGAGGAAATATCAATCTGAGGCAGAGGGAAATATCAAACTGAGGCAGAGGGAGAGGAAATATCAAACTGAGACTATGGGAAATATCAAACTGAGGCAGAGAGAGAGGAAATATCAAACTGAGGCAGAGGGAGAGGAAATATCAAACTGAGGCAGAGGGAGAGGAAATATCAAACTGAGGCAGAGGGAGAGGAAATATCAATCTGAGGCAGAGGGAAATATCAAACTGAGGCAGAGGGAAATATCAAACTGAGGCAGATGGAGAGGAAATATCAAACTGAGGCAGAGGGAGAGGAAATATCAATCTGAGGCAGAGGGAAATATCAAACTGAGGCAGAGGGAGAGGAAATATCAAACTGAGGCAGAGGAAATATCAAACTGAGGCAGAGGGAGAGGAAATATCAATCTGAGGCAGAGGGAAATATCAAACTGAGGCAGAGGGAAATATCAAACTGAGGCAGATGGAGAGGAAATATCAAACTGAGGCAGAGGGAGAGGAAAT